>CM070714.1:25812222-27012222 GCA_036346275.1 Otatea glauca | reverse complement strand
TGGGAGATCTAGGACTGCCGTGGTGGTTACCTCCTCATCACAAACTGGGATGAGGGCACCCTCGCCGTCTTCAACCCCTTGCCGCGGAGCTTGGTCTGCCTTAACCAGTCGTCAAGTAACATGGGTGGAGGCAGTGGTGCCAATCCAGCCTCGCCCTTGCTGCCAACCGGCGACAAAGCGGTGGTGTGGGCATCATTCTCCTTCCTCCTCATGATCTTTTCAAAATTCTAGAAAGTTTATTGCATGCACTTTGTTGCAACCCCTTTCTCCATTTGTTGCAAGATACATCTAAGAGGTGTTATGGTATTTCTCTATTTTGGTGCAGATATATTTTTGGCTATTGCATTCTTAGTTGCAAAATATTGCAGCTATTTCTTTAGTGCTGTGGTGTTTTTATTTCTTTGTGCAAGAGTAAATTTTTGTTGCAACGTATCTTCTCAAATCTTGTTGCAATTGTGTTTTTATTTGTTGCACAAAGGTAAAATATTGTTGCAGTAGGATGTATATTTGTTGCATCGAGGAATCAGTGCTCGTTGCATCAAGTTGCGAATTTCGCTATATTTGTTGCATAGGGGGTGGGGTTTGTTGTAGACTTACTACTTAATTGTTGCGCCTCACCGATTCTTATTGCATCAGATTGAATACTGAGATAGACCCTTTTAAGCTAGATCCGATGGTAAAAAGGATTGTACGATGGGAAGCATCCTATCGCACGTTCGGGCTCTAGCACATCCCTTAACAAATACTAATAAAGTTGACCCCGAAACATAGGATTTTTTTAGGTTGCACCGTTAATACCTTAGTGATTCAATTTGATAAAAGGATAAAACATGCCCACCAAATTTTGTGTGATTGTTGCAGGCTTTGTTTGGAATGTATGTTTCATAAAAAAAATTCGCAATAGATTTTCATGAAACAGTTTGATTCTCGCAAGAGTAGGCAAAACATCCTACATTTCAAACGGGGTTGCAATTTGGAGACGAATCCTCTTCCTTGTATCAATTTTTAGTGACACTTTGCAACCGTGAAAGTTCTGCATCTCATTGCTTAAATTGTAGGTGAATTCTGGGAAAGTTTGATAAAAAATGTGATAAAACATGGTAGGTAGGTTGGCGGTTTTCACCGTGTATATCACTTTGGTCGACAACCCTCTCCTGTCTCTCCGGTCTTCCTCTGCTTTCCCCGCTGAGTCGGCCGTGGGGGCGGAAAAAGGGAAACCTCCGAAACGAATAAAAACCGGGGAGGGAGGTCTTAATGTAAACCCAACCCCCTTAACTAATAATTAACACCACTCCGCCATTAATTAATCCCTTCGTTTAAATCTCTCTCCTTCCTTCCTCTTCCCTTCCCTTCCACCTCCTCGTCTCCCACCTCCGCCACCGCCTCGCGCGAGCCCTAATCCGACCTCGCCGGCGTCAGGCCCCAGATCCCGCAGCTCTCGCCGCCTCCCGCGTCTACGGGGGACGAGACGCGCCCCGCCGGGTTCCCCGCCGCTCCACCTCGCGCTTCACTCCTGTGTAAGTTTCGTCGCGCCGTTCCGAGCTCAGTCCTTGGCCTCCTGCTCGGTTCCTCGCATTGGGGCGGGATGCTCTGGGGATGAGACCGTCCCGGTGCGGTTCGATGCTTGCTCGTGCTGTTTTAGTTGTGGAGTTCCGGTTTCGCGTGAATTTTTGAGGTGGTTTCGGTGTGTGGCGCGTGATTTTGCGCGGGATGGTGTGTTTTCGGGTGGTGGTGATTGGGTTCGGATTGGGAATGCGGTGGCAATTGCTGTAGGGATTTGGTTACGAGTTGACTTTTGTGAGCCGCCGTTTGGACCCTTCCACCGCCTTTGGTGGACATGATTTGATTTGGGCAGGGGGATCACCTACTGCTTTTGCTGTTCTAATCGATTATACAGTCCAAAGATTTGGAAATATTTATTTGGAGCCATCGAAATCTTGCTAAACTTCATATAACTAGTCACAAGCGAAGCAAGTAGGTGCATTAGAGTAGTGAGAAAAGTAACAAAAGTAGCAGATCTCACAGAACATCCTATGAATAAGTAGAGGAGGGTTTCGTTGTAGCATAACACTTGCTGAATTCCCTTACAGTACATGACAGATGGCGTGATTAGGAGCTTACTTGATTTTTTGTTTATGATATATAAATGGGATTCATGGATTAATGCTATGGATACATTGCATTGCAGAAAGGTGGCAGTGCTCTTCACCCATGTTTGGAGGTTGATCCGTGGCATGTAGTTTTGGTCTTTTGAAGTATACACAGAGGGTATGATCCTGAGATTTTGGTTGTGATTTGGTGATGGCAAGGAGATGAAAGTATCGCAGGTGTGGCAACGGAGTAGCAAGGACATGACAGCCATGTCACCTCCGCGCCACCGTGGCGCTGCTAAGAAGCCCATGTGGATAATTGTGCTATTGTTGTTGGTTTGTGTTGCGTTGATTGGGGCCTACGTGTACCCTCCACGGCGCTACTCTGCATGCTACTTCTTTGCTTCAAGTGTCTGTACTCCATTCAAGGATTGGCTCCCTGCTGTGGCCCGACGGAAGAGGACCGATGATGAGTTTGTTTCATCAGTGGTTATTAGAGATCTCCTTTCAATGCCTATGCTTGTGTCAAAGAATCCAAAGATCGCATTTATGTTCTTGACACCAGGCTCATTGCCCTTTGAGAAATTGTGGGAGAGATTTTTACAGGTTTGGTGCTGATAATCATCTGCTCTTTTTTTTCAAATATGAAGTTTATATTATGTCTGCATGTAGCAACATCATTATAACATAGTTAATGTAAATTTAAATAATAGATCTGCTTGAACTTCTTTCTGTACACAGGGCCATGAGGGGCGATATTCCATTTATATCCATGCATCGCGAGAAAAACCTGTACATTCTAGTTCATTGTTTGTGGGGCGAGAAATTCACAGTGATAAGGTACTAACCTCCACCCCCACTCTGTATATTTCTTTTTTCTTTCTTTATCTTAACTCATGCGCTTAATCAGGTGATCGAATTGTAAGAAAAATCATCATATCTTTACGCTTCATGTGATTGTTGATTAAGAAGAAAACTGTGTCATTGCTTGTGTTTGCAATGCATTCAACCATAATAATGGAAGCTAACCAGATAGTTTGGTCAAAAACTTGAATCAATATAACTATGGATGGCATAATTTGAACTGTTCAGAGGTATTAAGAAAAAGATAATCATTATATTGATCATCTTACTAAGTACCCAGGTCAAAAACTTGAGTCAATATAACTATGGATGGCATAATTTGAACTGTTCAGAGGTTTTAGGAAAAAGAGAATCATTATATTGATCATCTTACTAAGTACTCAGATCTCTTAGTCTGACCACAAACATGACTTGAATAGAATAAAGATTTCTGATGTTTGTACTATTGGGACTTTATCTCTCATGCTTTATGGAGCTGCTGTAGGATTAAAATGAACTAAAATATAACAGATGATATTGTGACATTATGGGGAAAATCGGATGGTACAACATGAGGCGCATTGAGAAAAAGGAAAATAGTGTGCAGAGGCAAAAGGGGTAGGAATATAAATGAGCTATTGGTAGAATTAATGACAGTTGAGATAGGAAGATCTAAAAGCAAATGGATTAACTTTCAAGGGCTAAATGACATTAGTTCTGTAGTCATGCATTTAGGCAAGCTTTTTTGTCTGGCTTTAACTTGCTGTGTTTTAGGATATATAGGGTTGTTTCTCCTAAGAAGACCTGAGTATCACTTTGCAGCCAAAGAACTATTACTCATCTTCTAAAACTTCACATGGTTCCTGTCATTTCTTTTACATCGAACATATTGTACTATTAATTTGTGCTACATGTTTTATTTTGTAGAACTAAAGCACTATAATGTCTTTGTAATGCAGGTAGTATGGGGGAGGGTTTCAATGGTTGATGCAGAGAAGAGGCTGTTAGCGAATGCATTGGAAGATGTAGATAATCAATTTTTCGTCTTGCTTTCTGACAGGTTTTGAATGATTCTGCTTGTAAAAGAGTTCCTTTTTCAATTCTTTGTTTCAGTATATTAAGATCCTTTTTCTTTGTATGCCAGCTGTGTTCCTCTACATACATTTGATTATATATATAATTATCTGATGGGAACAAATGTCAGCTTCGTTGATTGGTAAGCGCACTGCATCCCATATTTGGATTCCTTTGGCTATGAGTACAGAAAATACAAATGATAAAAGCGCAGGAAAGAACTAATGTCAGAGCACATAGTTCTGCTTAAAACATAATTCCCCATATATTGAGGACAACCCTCTATTTTAATTCCATTTGGTATCCTATTTACATAGGAACAGTTGGGAATATGGCAATTAAGAATAATTTCATCGTGAACATTTTATTTTGCCAACAATTTTTCTTTGTATTTCTTGCATCAAAGGAATGCACATATGACATAGCAAGGACAGTCTAGAAAACATAGCTGTGCCTTGATTTAAAAGAATATATCAAGGAGCTATGATACTGCCCAGTTTTATATAACCTCATTGACTGACTGAGTAATGTTCATGTGCGTTTCTATGATTTCTGTCCATGTTGTCAGCTTCCTGGATCCTGGTCCACATGGAAGCGGAAGGTATTCAGTGGAAATGTTTCCTGTGATGGAACAGAGGGACTTCAGGAAAGGTGCCCAGGTACATGTTTTGCTATACTAGTTCATTCTTTTACAGAATGTTTGCTGCTCCAAAGTCCATTCATATATAGGCACTTTATATATTCGTAATTTATATCCTGTCATATAAGCCAACATGTTCAGGAACCAGGATATAATAGTTTGTACTTTGTATTGATTTCTGATGATCGCTTACATTTTTTCGTGCTTTGCTGAGTAAGTTTTTGTGCTTGCTGTAGTGGTTTGCTATAACACGAAGGCACGCTTTAGTGATTCTGGCAGACAACCTTTACTACAATAAGTTCAAGCTATATTGCAAGGTATGTTTTCCACCTTCGGTGATTGTTTTTGGTTGAAAGTTGTGACTAGATGGCAGTTATGTCATTGCTCATTACATGCGCATACTGATAATTAGGTTTTGTAAGTTGGCTGCAGAATAAGTTGATAACGAAGCTAGGATGTTAAAATTTATTTCTAAAGTCTAGAACTGCTGTTGTGAAACTTCAGAAGAGATGATAATTCAGAAATGACTTGAAATAGGGGAAACTGGGAGAAAAACCTTCTGCCACTTATTTCCAAGTTCTTCAGCCAATAAACCAGGGAATTAAAAGGGGATAATGCTTCAAACTAATACTCACAAACCTTCGGAGAGTTGCCTTTATTTCCTCTGCTTGTGTGTGTGTGTGACTATAACAGATATGCTTGATATATGATTAATAGAGCTGTCTGTATTACATCTGGTGCAAATAACCATATTGACATATTGCCAGCATTGTGCTGGTGCTATATAAATTGCTGTTTTTCTGGAACCAATGATCATGACTTTCATCTTATTAAAAAATTGTTGTCTTTTCAGAAGTTGGTTTTAGATAAGCAATGTCTTTGCTTTTGTGGTTTGCAGCCAGCAGAAGGACGCAACTGTATTGCTGACGAGCATTATTTGCCAACCCTCTTCAATGTCAGTAATAATGGTTTGAATTGATATTTAGCTTTCTTTTTTCTTGGCTCTCTCATATACTTTCACTTTAATATTCAGATGGTAGATCCTGGTGGAATCTCTAATTGGTCAGTGACACATGTTGACTGGTCTGAGGGAAAATGGCATCCAAGGTCATATAGAGCTGGTGATGTTACCTATGAACTCTTAAAGAACATAACGGTATGCTTATATCTTGCTAAATGAAAACACGTGTTTTTGGCTCCTAACAAATCATCTATACATTCTCATGTACTTCGCTGTTGTGCAGGCTGTCAATGAGAACCTCCACATTACAAGTGATGATAAGGTAAGGTTAACAATTCCTCTTATCATCCAAGCACAATTTAGGAATTTGCTGTTACTTGGATTTGGTGATGATTACTGTGGTCCCAGTACTTGTCTGCGAACACCTGAAGATATTTTGGTTTTTGAATGTTAGCATGTGATTACTATCTGTGGATGGAATTTAGGATAATTTGTACCAATAGTTGGCATTCTGAAAACTGTTCCACTCAAATAGTTCAACAAAGTTTCAAGTTACAAATAGATAGTGTAGCATCTACATGGAATGTTTGACGTGTTCCTTTATCTCTATTGCAGAAAGTTGTGACAATGACCCCTTGTATGTGGAAGGGAACAAGGAGACCATGCTACCTTTTCGCTAGAAAGTTTTACCCAGAAGCTCTCAACAATCTATTGAAGCTATTCTCCAGTTACACGTCTGCTTGAGTTTTACATGATTCTTTGCCTTCGGCCTAGGATTCCCCTAGGATTTTTTTCCCAGTTTTATGTAAATTGTGAAATTGATACTTAGTTGCTTAACACAGATCCAGGGCCAGAGACATGTCGTTGCTGCAGCAATGGCGACGTCTTGTAATTCTGAGTCCCTAGGTAGGGCTGAGGTGCTATTATTTAGTATTGACACTGCCCTCTATGTAATTCGTTGTGCCTTCTGTATGTTTCTATTAGCTCTTCACTTCACATTCTCTCTCTCTCTCTTTCTGTCCTTTCTTTTTAGTTTCCTAGCTCCCATCTCTTCAGGAACAAGGGTTTTGTCAAGTTGAACTGTTATTATATGATCCATTCTTTTGTAGACACGAAGATATTATGAAATGAGCACCACCTTATAGTTTAACCTGCTTGTCTTGAGCTTTGTCGACATATTTTACGATTCTGATGTGCATTTTTTTTTCTTCTGCTGGGGAAGTGTTGCTCTACACACAAACCACCAATTTTAACCGTATGGAGAATCAATATTTTGGTCATCTGTAACATGTGAGCTCGTTGGATACACATATATTAGCAAGGGTACTTGTTTACTTTTGTTATTAATTGTCATATATTCAGTAATTTAGGTTTATGGTGGGCTATTATACCATTACTGGTACAATTTCTCACCTGTACAACAAAGTTTTTCAGTATTCAATGAACTGTTTGTTCCTGCATAGATATCCGAAGTGGTAACTATAGCAAAATTCCAATTGTACTAATCATGTTATATTCCAATTGTGGATATTGCAAACCATCAATGTACAGCATCTTAATTCGGCACAAAAAAAATCAAGCTGTACAAGGTTCTCTACTAAAGTGAGAAGGGCTCATCTATATTGACTGAGATCAGAAACAGGAGTGGCCGGCCAATTCAGAGAAAACTTGAGTTGCCTTGTTTTGGAGGAGCAGCCATTGCTACAAGGCCACTGAAAGGGTCACCAAACGGATTGGAAGGTCCGGCCGGAGGTGCAGAGTACTGAGGCTGCTGCTGGTACATCTGAGGCGGCGAGGTCATCGGTTGCTGCTGCTGGTGTGCCTGAAAATTCTGGTGCTGATGCTGGTAGTACTGCTGTTGCTGCTGGTAGTACTGCTGCTGCTGAGCCATCATTGCCAGCTGGACATTAGACGGCGGCGCGAAGCTGCTGGACATGGCGAACGGGTCCTTGGCAACGGTGGCGTCGAACGGGTTGGCTGCTCCAAGGCTACCGTTGTAGGTCACGCTGGCGATCTGCTGCCTTCTCGCCTCGTCTTCATAGAGGCTGTCCAGCAGCAGCTTGTCAAAGCCCCCAGCCTGTTGATCAGATGCAAATGTGTGAGTGATTTCAGACCTGGATCACTCCAACTTTCATTCATCAGCGATATGATGCTTCTGAATTTTTCTAGCAAGTATTGTACTGACCAATCTGGTCTCAACTGCTGGGCTGGTGTGGCTGCTTGGAGCAGTGACCAGTGCCAGCTCCCACCCAGATGTGTTGCCAGAAAACAAGTCTTGAGATGTTGATGCCTTGTTTTGATCACCTACAAGCAAGACCAAAACAACTGATGACATCTCCTCCTCATTGCACACTTGACAGCAAAAATGCAGATAAATTTATTGGACATATAGATGGCAATGTGTCAACAATATTGATTGTGATGCTATTTGAAATGAACAGCAGGAATATTTATTGATGTGCTATACCTTGTACCACAATAGCTAGTGCCAGTGCATTGTTCTCTTCAAGTTCTGCAACCAAGGGATTCACCTCTGCATCCAAGTTCTACGTAAAAGCAAGAGCAGTTAAGAATAAGAGAAATATACACACGAGCAGTGGAAAACTCCACTATATATATATATATATATATAGCGAATATTTCAGCCTATAAGTTCTTGTTCGAGACGTCTAGGTCAGCAACTCATATTCCCTCTCTCCCTAGCATACCAAGCCAGCACAATAACTTACTACCGTTCGTGACAGCCCACAAAGTTAAAAAGTGAGAAACTCTATTGGCTATCAGGATCAGCCTCCTTTCTTTCTCTCTACCTCTCTTTTGTGGATGAGACGAGGCTGAGGGTCAAGGCGCAACAGTAACATAGGCTCCGGGACGCAAGCCCTCCGCCCTATGTCTTCCTCAAGCAGTCAAGCTATCCATCGACCGTTGTCAACTCTAGATGATTTTCTCTTAATCCTTACTTTGTCGCATTGCATTACCCATATTCCAAGTTAGCCAATTAGGGATTAATTGATTGAATTCAATTTGATGTAATAAACACATAATTTTGTCATTGATATATCGCCTCATTGAATTGGCATTGATTTTGCCCATCGCAACCGTAACAATAGAAAGAGCCTTCTCAGCTATGAATATTGTTAAGACGGAGTTACGGAATAAGATGAGCGGCAAATAGATGAATGATAGCATGGTATGATGTATTTACAAGCATTGAAAATAACATGATTTTATAGCGTTTTCAAAATATGAGGTTGTATAAGCAAAAACTACCTCTGCTATGGGTATGTTACATTCTTACTTTGCAATTTCCATCAATAATTAACTTTGTAATTTTGTGTCACTAATTTATATATGCAATTTCATCTTTGAGGGTTCATATTCTTATACTATTGTTAACGAAGATATGATTGGCTCGAATACACCTAACATTCATTAGTTAGATATTAATATTTGTACTACTTCACTACGCTATGTTGTTTTCATCATATTTATCTGTTTTGTTGTATCGTTAAATATGAAGTTCAAATTTATTTTTAATTGTGCATTTGTGATGTTCTTTTGTTGTACCTCAATGTAGGTAGTATTTGTTGTTAATTATAGCGGCTTAGTTTTTTGTCGAGGTTTAACAGAATTCTGGCTCCGCCACTCTAGAACAGAAATGGACCATAGAAAAGGTTTTGGAGAAGAGTACTAGTAGATCTCCAGTGGTTTCCGGTGGTTTGCGTTCTTGTTCAGGCTCAGGTTGAGGCTCTGGTTCTTGTTCAGGTTCAGCAGGTTCGTCTTGCTCCTCCTCGGGCGCCGGCTTTTCGGGTTCCTTTGGAGCTTCTGGGATGTAGACCAGTAGATTCCTCTCCTCACTCTCCTGCTTTGGCAACAGAAAGAGTTACAACAAAATTGCACTAGTACTTCTCTCTCAAGAACTGCACTCACCACACTCTTAATTGAAGGACGGGGTGCTTCTCTGATGTACTCCTCCATTGTTGCAAGGAATGATGGCGGTGGCTGCAGAACATTGCGTGACAAACACACATTAGGACACCATGATCATGAGATGCAGCAGTCAATCATTTTCCCACCATAGAAATGGATTCAGAAAAAGGTTAGGCTATTGGTAGATGTAATCTTGAATGGCTGCCGGACGCAGTTCGTTGCATTCTATGTGGTGTGCCCTGCTAATTCATGAATGTTTGGCCATTTTGTGCCGACTGAGACTTAAGCACACTTGTAAGATCAAGATGGTAAGATGTGCAGCAGGCTACCGAGGAACTACCTGTCTGAGAGTTGGAAACTGGAATGTCCTGGCAAGCTCAAGTTGTTTGCAGAACTCATAAAAATCGGCAAGATTTTCTGCCTGTGGATTAGCCAAATCAAATACCATTTTCATGTAATTATCATATCATTGAGCTAAATACACTAAGCTTGAGTTCAACGCAATATCAGAGTACAAAATTGATTTAAAAAAAATTGGCGAACCTGCAGGCCAGCTCTTTTATAGATAGCAAGAGCCTTGATAGCATCATACTTTGGCATCTCAAAGAACTGCATCAGATGAATTGAAACCAGAAATCTATGTTTATGATTCACCCATACTGAAAACTATATATATAGTTCATGTAGGACAATGTCACGAAGAATTACTTTACCATATCAACAAGATTGATGATTCCATCATTGATTGCGCAGTATATCTTGAAGCTCTCCTTCAAAGCCTATCACATGCAAAACCGCAAATCTAAGACCAAACAATATCTTGCAAAATGGAAACTACAGCATTTGCAAGAAAAAAACATTTGCAGCTTACCAGGGCTAATGCATATTGAATAAGGTAATTTGAGCAGGCTGCACCTTCAGGCTGAAATGGCGCAAATATGAATGAAGCTACTGAACAGCATTCAACAAGTCCACAGAGCTTATGATAGTGCATGGCAACATCAAACCTGGCAGCCCATTAGCCTGAAAAGCAGCTGCTGCAATGCAGGCAACTGCACCAAAAGATCAGGGCAGGACAGGGTTCTGGTTCTACTATGTGCCTGCATTTATCAGTATTACAACACTACAATTAGCATGAGGCATAACAGTTCATCTCGATATCGTCTAGAGACAAGGTCTACCTTGAGAGAACACTGGGGAGATTTCACCAAACGCTCGGTTTCGATGTCGTATTTTAGGACCCTAAAGCACTCGAGCCTTTCCTCCAGGAAGAGCGCGTAGGTGCGAACCCACGCGGAGCAATCCCAAGCTGCCAAATGAAGAACAAGTGAATCGAGGCATCATTTTCATCGATCAAACCTTGAATTATAAATAGCAATTGTTGCATTCAGCAGGATGCAAAAAACCAACCAAATGGGCTTGAGTCATCCTTGAAATTTGCTATGTGCAAAACGCTTCCTCTATATGAGTAGGACAGGAACTCCTCTTTGAATGTAGGATCACCTTCTCGCAGAAGCCTATGTACCACTATCAATGTCTTCAATGCAACCTGTCAGATGCCATCAACATGTAGTTATTAAAGTAATGAAATGAAGGCTAAATATATGAATTCTAGGCATGAGGATGAAGAGCTGGAATTAATAGGAGGCAAAGAAGAACAAAGCCCACTATCCAATTCTTTGTCTTGGACAATCTTCTCGCCAATGCGTATATGCAGTACGAAATGTCTGTTCGAGGGCGATTTACCGAGGTTGCGAAGAATATTTCTGTAATGTAAAACAAAATTGTATGTAAGATCGCCTGAAATTGGGCAATTCATCCTTGATGCCGGTAGCCAATTAGGGAAAGGATTGCGCACTTCTGACGTGCCGTTCCTTGGGAGGGCATTCTACATGGTTGGTCGCCTTCACAATCGCAATATCCAACTCCTGTCAAACAAACAAAAAAACGACGAGTGAATCACACATTCATGAAAGGGAATATATATATCAATTGGACCTAAATTCAGAGGAGAATTCAAAATTCTCATAGATCGATCAGGGTCAAGAATTATATTCAGAACATGCAGGCCAACTAACCCAATTAAATTAACCAGAACAAGATGAAGATTACGCAAACCGGTCAAGCTGCCAAGAACAGAAAAGGAATGAGGCAAAGCTTGGCTCTTTTATTTATTGAGAAACGCCAAAACTTGGCATTGGGAACGCACGGTTCTCTCAAATGATCATAACCAACAGGCGCACTCCATGCAAGAGTTGCCCAATGAAGGCGCCACAAAATTAAAGAGAGTTACAAGAATTACAGATGCATCGTTTCATTTCTTGGTGATCTCCGTACGTGTCATCTCGCATCGATGCACGCATGGATGATGAATCGTTGGTTCACCTTGAAGTCGCTGTTGACCTTAGCGAGGCCAACCTTGGTGGAGTCCTTGAGGGCGCCGTAGGCCTTGCGCCACGACCCCATCAGGTTGGGATCGCTGGCTCTCTGCCGAATTGGCAATGGCAGGACGAACTGAAGCCCCTGGTTCTGATTGACTACCCGCGCTAATTTTAGTGCGCGGTGCCGGTGCCCGTGCGGGCGATCGAGCGCGGAGCTAGCGTTCCTACGTGAATACGTGCATGATGAGAGAGAAACGAAGAGAGGAGGAGGGAGAATTGCAAATGGAGAGAGAGAGAGAGAGAGGAGGAATCATCGAGCGATGGCATTTGTATCTGCCCGGTTACTGCGGAGCTTTGCCCAGAACGCGCGGGGAGGAGGAAGGAAGGCAAGCAGGCGGCAATGGCGGGTGGGCCGGCGCGCGCTCTTTCACACGCTGACCGCGTTTGGTAACCACGTTTGTCTACTATCCAATCTGGCCATTCTGGTTCTGATTTTACGTACTATGTAGGATCATAAGTGTGAAATTGTGGTCCGCCGTCCGCGTCTTATAGCAGTTGTTACAAAAAACGATTTTCGAGGCACCATCCAATCCCATCATCTGGATCTATTCCTACCCAGGTTTTCGATTTTTATTAAGACCACATTTCGTTTTGCATTGGTCGTTGAAGGGCGACAAGCTATACATGTTGTTGATGGTTAAATCGGCCATAAAAACTATATATATCAAAACCTGGCAGATATACAAGCATATAACATAATGTTTAGTTAACCAAAAAAAAAAGTACGGCAAACAAACTACATGACTATATAAGTGATAATGATTGAGCATGTACAATGGTACACATCAGTTGTCTATAAGCTAATGCCACGTAGGATTTTAAGTGATGTAGAATGGTGAGCAGAAAGAGAAAAGTGTTGTCTGCTATTTAACAAATGGTCTTATAGACAGCTTTAGACTGTTTGTACCATTAATAGATAGTCTATCAGTTGTATATGAGGTCATTACAGACGACTATATAGATAACTCATTGTATGAGTTGTCTTTAAGTCTGTCTATAGGTGGCATGTAGGTGTATTATAGACAGATATTGTCTATACTACCGTACATGTCCTAACTAAACATTATGTTAAATGATTGTTACCCACAACTTTTAAATATATAGTGTCTTTTGGTGCCAACTCAATAAATAGCTCGATATCTCGTAAGGATGATAAAAAATCTCTTTTGCCAACTGTCAGCGGATGATATATCCCTAGATCACAAATTATAACGAGGAACCAACGTCGAGCTTGGGCCACAAAGGAACATAACTCTCAGACCCTGTTTGGGGAGGCTTTAAGCCAGCTTTAGCTTTTGAAAAACCAGTAAGCCCTCCAAATAGTTCAGTTTTTAAACGAATTTTGACATAAACTAGAAGCCATATATAACTAGCAAAAGCCAAAAGCTGAAAGCTAGGTTGGGCCTATTTTTACAGTTTATTGCTGAAGAAAATTAGCCATTTATTAAATGGTCTCTTATAAAAAGCTACAGCCGCTTTTCAGTCCAAAAATCTAAAAAGCAGCTTTTCAAAAAAGTTACGAGGTCTGTTTGGGGACCTTATAGCTTTTCTCAAAAGCTGATTTTTGGTTTTTTGGGTTGAAAAGCGGCTATAGCTTTTTATAAGAGATCATTTGACAAATGGCTAATTTTCCTCAGCAATAAACTGCACAAACAGGTTCAATCCAGCTTTTATCTTTTGCTAGTTATATATGGCTTCTAACTTATACCAAAATTCTCTTGAAAACTAAGGTATTAAGAGGATTTATTGACTTTTCGAAAGTTGAAGCTGCCTTAAAGCTAAATCTCCAAGGTCCTAAGTAGAGATGTCCAAACGAGCCGGCCCGAGGTACGATACTATTGGCCCGGCCCGAACAAGGCATGGCCTAGTCGTAAACGGGTCATGTTGGCACGGCCCACTCACTCGTGCCATGCTTGGGCCGGCACTGCGGCACAGCACGACCCGTTTAGTTTGAAAAATAGCCGTTAGAGACTTAAAAAATTCGAAAAAAATCTGAAAGAATTCAATTTTTTTATTTTTTTCCCTTTAAATAGGTGGATACCCCCCAACATTTCCACACCATCAATCTTACATTCTCTTCTTTTCATTTTCTTGTGGAAATTCTTTTGCTCTAGGTGGTAATTTGGTAAAATTCAAAATAGTTTTGCCAAAAATTAAAAAATGCAAAATTCGGCTTTGGCTTCGTCAAGAAATCAAGGTAATAATTGTGATTTAATTTTTTGTTTTGTTAGTATTTTAAATCATATTTTAGTACTAATAGCGTAATTTTTTCTTGCAGTTTGCTTTACGGAGCACAGGGATTTTCCGTCTTTCCCGGCTTCTGATTTCGGGATTTCACCCGAGGAGCTTCTTGCATCCTATAAAGCGCAATAAGCTACAGGAGCTGTGCCATCCCCAGATTCTACAAGTGCTACTGTGTCGGCAAGCACAGGGGCGAAAAGATCAAGACGCGGTATATCGGGAGTCTGGGAAGATTTCGAGCAGATTTTCGAGACATGAGATGGCGTCGAGAGCAAGTATGCTATTTGTGAATATTGTAAGCACAAATTAGCTGCGAAATCTTCAGGTAGAACGGGGCACTTGTATGTAACTGTGACTACAATCCTGAGGTAGCTCGTGAATCTCTTTGTCGTTTAATCGCTTCTCAAGATCTTCCTTTAAACTTTGATGAGTCAGCTGCGTTTGAAAACTATATTAGGATTGCTCATAATCCTAGGTTTTCTGCAATTTCTAGACAAACAACAACTAGAGATTTGATTAAATATTATAATAATTGTTGCAATAAGCTAAAAGAAAATTTTATTACGTGTACTTTTTCTGTGTCTTTGACATCTGATATATGGAGTGGTAGAGCTAAATAGGATTACTTTAGTATAGTTGCTCATTATGTAAACAATGAATAGCAACTAGAAAGAGAATTATAGGATTCAAATTAATTGATGTAGCACACATTGGTGAAAATATTGCTGATTGTATTGTAAAAGTTGTGGAAGATTTTGGCCTTAGTGATAAGATTTTTGCAATAACATTAGATAATGCTTCTGCAAATACTTCTGCCATGAACATTCTTACTCCGTTTTTCAATTCATATGCTGAATCTTTCTTATTACATCAACGTTGTGCTTGCCATATTATTAATCTTATAGTTAAAGCTGGTTTGAAGAAGTTAGATCAGTATCTTGAACCTCTTCGCATTGTAATATCTTTCTTAAATAATTCTAATCCACGAGTAATAGCATATAAGACTTATTGTATTGCAACAAATGTGTGTCCGCGTAAGTTTGGTTTGGATATGCCTGTTAGATGGAACTCTACTTACTTGATGCTTAAGAATCTTATACCATATGAGAGCACATTTTATGTTTTTATTAACACGCACTGTCGTACACGGGATGGTCAACTGCTACTCACAGAGCAATATTGGTATATTGCTAAATACTTTCTGTTATTTTTAGAACTTTTTTTGAATCCACTGTTGCTTTTTCTCGAGTTTATTACACAACCTCTCCTTTAATTGTGCATCATATTTTAGAAATTGATACCCACTTAAAGAGCCACGAAAATGATAATATCTTGCGTGAAGTTGTTTATGCTATGAAAACTAAAATTTTGAAATATTGGCAAGAAATTCCTATGTTATATGCATTTGCATTTATTTTAGATCCTAGAGCTAAAGTTTGAGGATTCTCTAATGTTCTCTCACTTCTAAGTGATGCGGTAGGTACTGATTATTCTAGTTATTTTTCAAATGTCCATGCTAACTTATCTCAAGTTTATGATAAGTATGATCGGAAGTTTGCTGGAGTTCGCATGCAGCGACCTCCACCAGCACCCACAACAGGTAAGAAGAAAACAGCGTGGAGAAAGATATGGGGTGCAAGTGGCTTTTCCTCAAGGAGTTCGACTACAACAACGATAAGTACGGACACATCAAGTGGTGGGGAGCTAGCTGCCTATCTCAACAGTGACACTGTCAACTACCAAGAGCAGCAAGGGAGGATTTCAGCATTTTGCAGTGGTGGCACGAGCACAAGATAAAATATCCGGTGCTTTTCATATTTGCACGGGATGTGTTAACAGTTCTTGTCTCCACGGTTTCTTCGGAGTCTGCTTTCAGTCTATCCGGAAGAATAATCAAGGAGAGAAGAACAAATCTGACAAATGAGATGGTGAAAATACTTCTCACTGTGAAAGATTGGGAACAAGCTGATCAACGAGCTCAACATATTATAGAAAATGCTGAGCTGGTGGAGACGTTCGAAAAACTTTATCTAGATAATGAGGAAGAATAATTGTAATCTTCGCTTTTTTCCTATATCACTGAGCTATAGGATGTACTCCTTTTTTCTTTGCCAAGGTTTTCTCGTGTTGAGCTTTTTACTTGGCAAAGTTTTTAACGAGATAGCCAAACATCAATGAAGCTCATTATTTAATTCAAATTATTTGTCTCATTTTAGAATTTATCTCATATATTTAGCTTTTTGTTAATTTATATATATTTTTAAAAAGTTTTTCTACATTCTTGGAGTTTTTCTAATTATTCCAAATTTTCCCATTTTTCTGATTTTTTTCATATTTTTTCTACATTTTTTTCATATTTTTTTTATTTTTCTAATTTTTTTGGATTTTTTTAATTCTAACGGTCGACACGACCTATTACGGCCCATGGACCTGTGCCAGCACGGCACAACCGGTTAGCCCCGCGGACCGTATCCTCAGCACGTGGGTCGGAACGGCACGGCCCGTACCTAAACGAGCTGTGTAGTTTTTTAATCGGATCGGGTCGTGCTGGGCCGCCCATTTGGGCATGTCTGGGATATAGATGGCCAAATGGGCCGTGCCTAATGGGCCAGCCTAAGGCACGCCATTGTAGGCCCGGCCCGGTCCGATCATAAACGGGCCATGCCGGCACGGCCCGCGAGCCCATGTCGTGCTTGGGCCGGCACCCCGGCACGGCACGGCCCAGTGTGGTCCAGCACGGTCTGTTTAGTTTGAAAAATATCCGTTTAATAGCTATTGGAGGATTACTTTTTTTAAAAAAAAATCTGAAAAAATTCTACATACTTCGAGTTTTTTCTAATTATTCTAAAATTTTCAATTGTTTCTGATTTTTTTTTCTTTTTTCTTTATTTTTTTGCATTTTTTCATACTTTTCTTATTTTTCTATTTTTTTCTGGTTTTTTCTGAATTTTTTCGACGCTAAAGGGCTACCAGGCTGACCAGACCCGTTAGGTCCGTGAAGGACCGGATCGGCACGACACAACCGAGAGGCCAACGGATCATGTTTGAACCGTCACCTGGTACGTGAACCGACACCTAAACGGGTCGTGATGGGCTGTGCCGTGCCTAAATGGCCGTGACTAAACGGATCGTGTCGCCGGTTAAACGAACCGGGCCTAACAGGGCCGTGCCGTGCCATCTGTCTAGCCCTCTCTGGTCTGGGACTCCTAAGCAAAAGCCGAGCGCAAACCAGCAACTCCGCGCCGCCTAAACAAAATCCCCCCACCCGAGTAATCTCTCTTTCGAAGCCAACGACCAAACAAACCCTAGAATCGAACGCGACGCGAGAGAGAAGAGCGGGGAGAGAGATCCAAGGTCGCATCCATGGCGCTGCGTACCCTGTACAACGAGATCCGCTGGATGAATGTGCGCGACGTGCCAGGCTACCTCAAGCCACGCCTCACCTGGGAGAACGTCAAGAAGAGCACCGACCAGGCCGTCGACCGCTACGTTGAGAAGTACATCGAGACGGGCTCCCCCGAATCGCTCTTCCACGTTTGCTTCGGCGGGATGGCCTTCTCCTACCTCGTCGCCCTGCCCTGGGAGCGCCGCCACCTCGAGGAGCTCGAGAAGCACGGCGGACACCACTAGATCCGGATCCGCCTCGCGGAGGTGAGACTTCTCGGCCTCCTGATTCGATCCGGCGGCGCGATGCGATGCTGTTCGGGGGTTCAAATCGCGTCTAACGTTAGGCTAGATGCGAAATGGTACTGGCGGAGACTGGGGACTTGTTTCATGGATAGGGTGTAGAGTCAAATATTCTGGCTATAGAGATGGTGGGAATGGTATCCTATTTTCCCGGTCGTGATGGAATGATTGGTATTCTGGGGCAGTTGGGTATTTCGTCATCTGTTTGGTTAGTTTTTGGTGGCATTAGATTGGTTTTGGCCTTGACATGGTCGTACTTTATACATTTTTTTGCTCTGATGACTGATGATATTAGATATTGGTATTAGTGTTGCTGTATCAGGACCTGAAGTATGTGGAAACTATCAATCTATCATTTTAGACCTGAAGTATGTGGAAACGATCAATCTATCATTTTACTTTATGTCAGTATATTGTTTAGTTTTACCGTATAACGTATAAATGATGTAAACTTTTAAGGATGCCACTTAGAAATTTTGAGCTATCTTAGGCTTTCCTCTCTGTTTCCTCTAGAATAGGGGTGAAAAGTTATTTTTTGAAATGGATAGGGGTGAAAAGTTGTTGGTTGATCAATTTAAACGCAATGTTCGAATGAAGCGTTTGTTGGATGCAGTGTGTAATTAGTAGCTCGTAATGCATCATCTATTGTTTATGCATAGGTTAGAACTACTGGGAGTATCTATCATGAAATCGCTGCATAGGTTAGAACTACTGGGAGTATCTATCATGAAATCGCTGCATAGGTCATCTTTTGTGTATGTCCATTTTGCATAATTGTGGAGTAAATTTATTTGAGAAGATATGACTGTCTCATAGTTACCGGATTTGCGGCAACTCTTGTCGAACCTTGATCCCGATCGAGCGAACCAGATCGGGGTTTAGCAGTGATCTGAGTTGTAATGATTTGCACTCCAATTCCAAAGCCTCGACTTGATTTTGAGAGAGGGAGGGAGGGAGGAGGGACGCTCTGCCGCTTCCACTTCGCCCCTTGCCAATCGCTGCTGGATTTGCTACAGATCAACCGCCGCTGCTGCCCATGGCCATCCCCGTCACCGCCGTGCCACTGCCCATCGCAACTTGAGGATGAGGCGGAGCAGCAGCACCAGAAGCTTCCACATGAGGGAGATGTGGAGGGGAAGGTTGAGGTGGCGGCTTGAGCAGTGAGTGGCAGTAGGGCACGAGAGGATGGATGGTGTACAAACTGCAGAGTTATGCCTTTTGGGTGGGTCGGGTGGGCCATGGGGTGCACGGGAACGGCACATGGTTCCTTTTGTTTTTTACAATTATGTGAGGGTCTACTGTGTGTAAAACTCTGTGGTCTACTTAGTGTGTTGATCTCGTGTAGAGAGGCGTACCGGAATCGTCGGGTTTGCAAACGTCTTCTCGGATTTACGAACCGAAGAGGTATACCCTAACGAACCCTACTTTTGTGAAGTGGCGTACCGCGAATCTCGAACCTGGATCACGAGCCCAATGAACCGCCAATCAGGTAACTATGGTAGGAGTAATGGATATCTTATGCAATACATCAATCATATGGTTTGCTACTCTGTTGAACTGTAAAGAGATGCATTCTGGACTATGGGTTATAAGAAATTGTAGGTTTTTTGTCAAGAGATGACCTCTGCGCCCTTTCAGCTGTGATGTCTTTGCCCGTTTGAAGTTCAGTTTTTGAATGCTGATGGTCTAAAGGTCATCATACGAATTCCATTGCCCTTGAAGTAAAAGTTGATCCCCGACTGTTTTCCTTTGCTTTATTTCAGGAATGGGAGCCTATCTGGCAACATTCAGGCTGATGGCTTTTCCTATTTTCTTCTACTGATGAGCTACCCGGAGTTAATGCTCATTTGATGGTTTACTTTGTACGGGAAGGCAGCAAGAAACTGTGCATTTTATCGTTATGTTCCTCTGCATGATATCATAAGCAACTTCAAACTGGAAAGTGCGTCCATGCCTTGGGATTAAAACTGTTTTTCAGTTCATTGAGTACAAGCGCCTCGCGATATACTCCAGTAACATTTTTGCCAACCCTTGTGTGTATTTTTTTTTTGCCTATTTATGTTGTAAACACAGGCTCGTCCATCCTGTTGTGTATTGTTGTTTTTTTTACATTATCTCAGGTGGTTGAGCAGTGATTTAATGCTTTTCTTCAAATATAAGTTATACAAATCTTGAAGCAAACGAAAGAGTAAATAATCACCGTTTACCATTAATTCATGTTTTAATATTTACTTATGCAACTGTCAAAAGAAAAGCATAGAAACACATCTCTATTATTATTCTACAGTGACGATGGGGTGGGGGTGGGTGGGAGGACGGCGAGGCGGTGGCGGTTAGGGTGCGTCGCGTTTGCTTGCTTTTGGGGATTCTGGGGCGGACTTCCTCTGAAAAAAAATGCACAGAGCGGCCGGCCTTACACACGAATCTAAAAAAAACAGTATCTTTAGTAGCTTAGGATGTAGCAGCATATAGTTCCAATTGGATAACTGTTATCTGTAGGCTTTATGTTCTAGTACTTGATACAACAGCACATGCTGTTGTGTCCAACAGAATGAATTGCAAGGAAAAGAAGTCCAAGATAGATCATGCACATAGCAAGCTGGGCAAAGCAAAGATTGATTGAGCCACTAGGTATACAGTGGGTTTACATTATCAAAAACCTTTACAACAAAACTTTAGACCACCACCTGAATAAACAGTTCAATTCTAATATACGCCGATATAGGCGGTATACAGAGCCTTGCTTAGCATGCTCACCAGCCATATTTTGCTTGAGTCTCTGCTTTCGTAAGGAAGCCCTTGGCACGCCTCTCAGCAAACTCCATCTCCTTTTGCTTCATGTCGTAAAATAGGGATCCAATCTGATGCTTTCTTTTCTGCAGCTTGGAGGGTTTTCCCTTTGCTGAAGGGGCAGGCTGCATGCAAGATAATCTTCGGTCAGGACAATATCTATATTACATTATTGGTGTATAGAAATTTGAAGTTATGTCCAGAGAAATATCGAATGTAACATTCATGAACAGAAATCCTTTGAAACGATGACGTTCATTCAGCAAAAGTAGCCTACTCTGAATAACGTTCCAAACAGATGTTTGATTGACCAGCAAAAGCAACAAGACATCACCACATATAAATACATTATCTTCGATATGACTTTTATCATGCTAGAACTAGAAATTCGGTTCTGCACAGCTTACCCATACATTTCCTCTCCAATAATAACTATCATTAGATTCTGAATTAACAACTGCAGTTTTCTAAAACGTATAGAAACAGCCGATAGCAAGGGAGGAGTGCTGGATATTCGAAAAAAATGCTTCTCATCAGAGCACCATGAGACCCTTTAATGCACCCTGGGACATTAATCCTATGTGTACATATATTCACCAACATCTTCCTACATAACTAATCTCTCTTTGGTACGATCATTTATTACTGAGACCATAATTTGATACTTGCTATCCATCTCTTTCACATTAGTGAACTTTAGTTCTACTGCCCTGGCCTATTCGGCTATTCCTTTCCTGGACAAGTTCAGCATGCTTGAGATATTAACCCAAGACCACATTTATATCCTATCACGAATACATTCATTCATATAATCATATTAAAAGAAAGGATAGCTTATTCTCACTGACCTAATACAATAAAATCAGAAATAAGTCTTGCTTGTCTGTTCAACTGTCTGAACAGGTCCTGTATCGGAGTTATTATCCACAACATCAAGCAGTCCATCCTCTAATCCTCTTACTCTTTTATTCATGTTTATCATCAAGTAATATGACAGCTCACGTTTTTAGCTAAAACAGCTGAACACTATGTAAATTTGATCCGGTTGCATGAAGAACTTGCACTAATTCAGTCTACTATGTAGTGCGATTTGCTTAATAACGCCGCCAGTTTCATTTTAAAAAAAACTGTATTTCCTTAATAACTTAAACCAAGGTTGTCTTGGTACATCATCAGTCTCCTCTTGTATCAACAAACCCATTATGAGTGTGCAAGTCACTATATCTGAAATAACAGACAAGTTTATTTCAACAGTTAACCACTCCATCTAGTCACAATTTTTGTCACTTCAGAAATCTGCACTCAAACTTTTATATCTTCAAACAAGAATATATTTTAAATATTTAGATTGGTCAAAAGAAAATGAAATTAGTATATTCCTCCTAAAAATACTTTCATATCTTAATACTTTATAACTTTTACAAATATATTGTAATGTATCAGATACTTTTTTTATCTCTCAATAAATTTTTATTGGGCGGAGAAATATTTTTCAATCTTAAGCATATGTGCAAACAGCATGAGCACATGAACAGAAACATTGCCAGAACCATAATATTTACGTGGCACATTCTTCAGGTTGAGGAAATATGAATTGCATGAATTAAACTGTTCATTTCATAATGAAAGCATAAATATAGCCATTTTCTCCAGTGAAGATCTGACGACCACACCCTTGGAAACATAACTAACATAATTTCAGCCTTAGAGAGGTTACCAGTAGTCACTTGTCAGATATGTTTGCTTGCCTGATGAGATGAGATACAGATTTTAAATTAAGAACAACATTGCGACATGCTTCTACTTATTTCCAAGAATCATTGCATATGGACTGGCATCAGAATCTAAATTGCATGTGAGCATGCTGCATACATACTATTGTACCACTTAACCGAAGAGCCAACTATCTAACGCCTACCAATGACCAATCACTATAAGGTTAAGGCTTGATGAGAGAGTAAACTATCTACTCCCTCCGTCCAAATTTACGGGCATATTTTCTCTTGGCGTGTAGACCAAGGAGATATTAAAAATAACTAGACTATTCCTAATTATTATCTCTAAGCACTATATTCAATGCATGCATATAGAGAATATCAAGTAAATTTGGATATTTATGAGGGGTATAAAGGGAACATCATACTAATTTGCATTGGAACACGAAATACACCTTATTTTTATGGACAAGGCCATTCAAAAAATATGCCCAATAAACTTGGACAGATAAAGTAGCAATCTCATCCTACTATCAACTGTGTTTGATAATTGGCTAGCAAAAAAATTTCAAGCATAATAACAACGTAGCAAGAGCAAAGCAGAATTTCAATCAGGTTATCATGGAATGATGGATCTGTACCTGGTAACTAGGGCCAAAGGCCATCCCTGTAAGTTTGGACTTGTCCTCCCTAGGTCGGCTCTTCATCAGCTCTGCCTGGTTCACCTCTAAAATCTCCGTTGGCGTATCATTCCTACCTCTCTTCCCTCCGATCCTACCCACCTCTGATGGCAGAACCGGTTCTTGCATTGGTGGCGCTGTCACTGCTGTCGCCTCGTGTCCATACCCACCAGTATAATCCCCTCCATACGGCACTGATGTCGAATGCCCGTACAAGCCACCACGCTCTCCTCCATATGTGTTACCATACCCACCACCTTGCTCTCCTTCATATGCTGCATACTGTGCTCCAGTCTCATAATTCACATTGCCACTTGGATCCCAACCATAATTTGCACCATAATTAGCATAGCAGTTTGGATCCCATGCATTGCCTTCGTATCCATTAGTGCTCCCAACTCCAGCATCATAGCCGTGCTGTTGATGCTGTCCAGCTCTAGCATCAAAACCCTGTTGTTCTTGCTGTTCACGCTGCTCCTCCGGCACAGGCATGTCCTCCTCATCGCCGCTCTCCTCATAATCATCCTCATCGGCAGAGCCAGTATTGGGACTTTCTGGTGCCCCTGCGTGGACAGCCAAGCTCGAAGGGCCAGCAGCCCCAAGATTTGACCTCTCCGGCGCGGCGGTGTCTATGGCCGTCCTCCTGGCGCCGGCGGCGCCGGAGCCGAGCCCGAGAGAGTTCTTGGGCGGCGGGAGGAACGAAGACACCGGCCCCGAGCCAGCAGATACCGGCGGGGGTGCCTCGCTGGGGCTGGGACGGCGCTTCTCGGCGTCGTCCTCCTCGTCGGAGCTGTCGCCAGTGGGCTGGCAGATCGGTGGCGGGTGGAACTGGACAACACGCTTAGGGTTTCCGGAGTAAGCGGTGGAGGACTTGGGAAGCGAGATGGCGGAGAAGATGGGGCCGGATTTGGGCGGCGGGAGGGAGGAGAAGAGAGGGGCGGACTTGTGCTGCGGGAGCGAGGAGAAGATGCCGCCGGAGTGGGCGGGGGGCTTCGCCGCGATGGCGGGAGTGGGGGAGGGTAGGGTTTCGTCGGCGTCGTCGTCGGAAGAGGCGTAGTTGGCGAGGAGCGAGTCCATGGCGGCTGGCGGTCTCGCTCTCGGAGTCGGCGCGGCGTGCGGGGAAAGGGGGGGAGAAGATGGCGTCGGCGTGGGGTTTGCTTGTGTTGTGAGTTGTGAGTCGGTTCGGGCTCGAGTCCGATTCGTCGGCGGTGACTGGAGACGCGGCGGGGAGCGGAGGAGGTGGTCGGGGACCGGGGTGGGTACGGAAGTGGCCGCTCTCGTGGGCTTTCGATCGGCGGTGGGCTGGGCTTTTTACTGTCGCTCGATTTCGTCAAGTTTTTAAACCTTGTAGAGGTGTTTGGGTGGCTTCAGTTCAGGATTCATGTCTTCTTCGCAAATTCTGCCAAAAACCTGACGAGATTGTCACAAGATTTTGAGGATATTCTGGGAACCTGTCGAATATCTAAATATAGGGTACGTGTACATGCTCAACTCGTAAAGATCAAACTGTATATGCTTGGAAAAGCATGTAAAGACTCCGGATATCACGGACCCCAATTCGGTGGGATGTGATATATATGAAGAAGATAGTACCATATTGGGAATGACTCGATATTCTTTCCGTTACGAAGAAACCAACTCGAGTACACCTAATATCTAAGAAAGTTTGGATACGTGGGGAAGGTCACGCGTCGAAAGACTTTCTATCCGCTACAATCTGGGATTCCAAGATGACTACGACTCGGATAGGGGTAAGACCACCTTTACTATAAAAGGCCGGGGGTATGCGCTCTCGAGGGAGGAGGAAGGCCAGAAGATTTCTAAGCGCCAGGCATCTCATAGTCGCATAGCCAAGCATTGCTTTAGCATAGCGTTTATATTCTTTGTACTCAGGCTTGAGCATCCCGATTTGTACTTAAGAATCAATATACAAACATCCACCATACAGGAAGTAGGGTTTTACTCCCTCGCGAGGTCCGAACTTGTCTACATCATGTGTCAACGATCGTGTGCTTAACTCTGCTCCGCGAAGGTACTCGAAACATAAAGTTTATTGTCGATTTCTGACCCTTCGACAGTTGGCGCGCCAGGTAGGGGCCTTCAGCTGTTTTTTGCAGATTAAGAGCATGTCTTCAACACGTGCCAACAACGTTTTTCTGGGCGACTGCCCATGTGATGAACTCCACTCGGTCGCCACTATCGACCAGGACCCTACGATCGGACCAGAGATCGCCTTTGGGACCATGCTATACCGATGGGGCCTGACAAGCACCTGCTGCATGTCGGATTCATCGAATCGCATCCTCGTAATCCTTACCGAAGGTGGGATTCATCGACTTCGATCCGGCGGAGCCGAATGTCCTCATGTATGTTGACACCGAAAGCGAAAGCGAAAGCCCGTACCGGCCAGAGCAGCAGCCGAATAGACCGGTGCGTCTTCGCGACGGGAACCAATGATGGTGACACTGCTAAAGGTTCCCATGATCGAAACCCCGAAGCAGACGCCACGGGAGGCCAGCCGCCTCAGGATCCCACCGCGGTAATGGCTGTAGACGCTCTGGCATCCGATACCATGGGTCACCATTGTGATCTGGCGGCAGTGGCCAGGGCCGAAATCGTGGCCAACCTAACAAGGTAGATCGACCTCGAAGATCCAACGACACCCCGCCCGCGGGTGCCAGCGACTCAGGGGCAGCAAGCCACTCAACAGCACGGCCAGAACAGAAGGCCCAACCGCGCGCAGGCAGCAACATTTAGCCAGAGCCATAATGGCGACATCTTCAGCACCCCTGAAGCGAATGTCCAATGCACTCACATGCTGCTGAAATCCCTCCCGCCACTAGATTCGGGCAACCCGATGACTCCAGTATTTGATCAGATGAAGACGCTGCTCGATGTAGCGCAAGTTCAGACCGCTCGAGTAATCAACTCGAGGCTTGGGCTCCCTAGCCAGCAGGGTGCTAGAAGTCAACGGTCAGAACAATCTTATCGCCACCGAGTTGTCGGGTCGGCGACGGCTAGCTCCAACCAGCGAGCTTCCATGACCGCTTGCTCCAACCCTCGCTAAGGGCTCCCCGCAGATCTTTGAGAACGTATCCCATACGATCGGAGAGACCTGCGTGAGGTCCTACGAGGTTGGCAAGAGGAGCGCGATAGGGAAAACCACGAGCGATAGGACAACGGGTCCCCGCATGCGAGGGGCCAAGCTCCTGGTCGCCATGTCCAACAAGATGACTCTCCGCCCCCGCGGGGACGCTCTCCCGCACGGTGCAGGCTCATCCCTTGATGAGGTCCGCTGCAGGTGACCCCCGAGGATTTTGATGAAGGATGTAGGGCCTTCACTCTCGATCTACGCGTGGTCCGATGGCCTGTCAAGTTCAAGCCCGACCCAGTAGAGAAATACTCGGGCAAGATCGATCATGTCGAATGGCTGCAGATCTACACTATGGTCATAAGGGCAGCTGGAGGGAACGAGAAGGTGATGGCCAATTACCTCCTCACCACCCTCGATGGTGCGGCGAGGTCTTGGTTGCTCAACCTCCTGCCCCGTTCGATACCCTCTTGGGCGGAGTTGCGGGCCCAGTTCATTGCCAACTTCCAAGGTACGTATGAATGCCCTGAGACGCGCAGTGACCTGCATCGAATAGTGCAGAGGCCGGGAGAGTCACTTCGGGGTTTCATTCGGCGCTTCAGCGACAAGGCAACTCGATCCCTGACATCTCGGACGAGGCCGTCATCGTCGCCTTCAAAGTAAAGGATGGAGACATGAAAGGAAAGTTGGCCACCTGCAAGATCCGGACCGTTACAAAGCTATTCGAGTTGGCCGACAAATACGCTATACGTGCTGAAACTCGAGACCCCGTTAATGACCCCAGGATGGACAACGACAAGCCCGAGTCGTCCAAGCAGGGGTCGAAGAAGAATAAGAGGCATGCGGAGAAGCGTAAAGGCGACTCCACCACAGCCGCGGTCGAGAGAGGCAACGCGCACAACACCGACGACAACAAGGGATGAAGTCAAAAGGGTGGTAAGTACTGCCCGATCCATCATTCGGACAAGCACGACTTCAACGAGTGCCAGGTGATCAACAGGAAACTCCAGGAGAAGCTCAAGGCCGCCCTTGTTGAGCACGGGGTGGAGCTGACCAAGGAGGATCCTCAGGACGACGAGCCCGAGTACCATGGGGCCGATCACAACTTGGTGCACACCTTCGGAGGATCTGCCACGTATGAGTCCAAGCGGCAATACAAGACAGTCAAAAGGGAGGTCAACCTGGCCGTGCCAGCTCTCTCCAAACACCTCAAGTGATCGGAGGTGCCGATAACCTTCGATCAAGCGGATTGTCGGGGTTTCGAGTCACCGGCAAGTAAATTTGTAAGTCTAAGGGGCCGCGCGCTCCCTCTTCTTGAATGGTTAGACCTAAAGTCCCAGGATGTATACTGGTTCGGGCTGAATGTCCCTACTCCAGTTCATGTGGTGTTTATCGTATTGCTTTAGGTGCAGAAGACTGCACAGTGTTTACAAGCGGGAGCTGGGGGCTCGAGCGAGAGAACGTAAAACAGCCTGTTTGTTGAGGGATCTAGAGAAAAGGGCGAGAGAGACCGTTTTGTTCGTCCGTTCACTCTCCAGAAGATCCTACCTCCCTTTATATAGTTGGAGGGGGCAGGTTACATGGAAAGTCGGGAGAGGGAAGGATGAAGACATCTATGCTAAGAGTTCTGACCCTCGGTCTTGGTGGTTGGTCGACCTCCCCTTCTGCCCCATGCCGGGTTGGTGGGCTCATCGAGTAGATCAGTTAGCTGCTTTATTGGGAAACAGCGCATCTGCCTTCTGCGGGCCTGACGGGCGCTGACGTCATATTGAGTCTTTGGTGCTGCCTTGGGAGGGAGCGTATCTCCATACTGTGCGTGATTGGACGATGAGACTAGAGTCTTGACTTTAGCAACCTTCGTGCTGTCTTGGGAAGGAGCCACTTGCCCCCGCACGGTCACTTCGAGCGGTCATGTCCGTAGACCACGTGGCCGATTGTAACACCATAAATTTTACTCTAATTTAAATTTTGGAGTATTTTTGTTTTTTGAGAATTTTTGGGAATTTATTGAAATTTATTTGGATTTATTCAAATATGGCCTTCCTTGAAAACAATTAAATAATAGAAAAGTTTTTGCAAAGTTTTATTGAAAATATTTTATTTAAGTCCCAAATAGCTCAAAGTATTTTTTTGGAATTTTTCTAGAATTTTTCTACTATATTAAAAGCCCCAAATGATTTAATTGAATTTTTAGAATTGTTTTTAATAAGAAATGATTTAAAAATTAGATGAATAGTACTAGGCCGGCCCAACACTGTGCTTAGCCCAGCCCAGCTCGTCGCGCAAACCCTAGCGCCGCCCAGCCCGAGCCATCCGATCCTGATCGAACGCCTGCGAGTGTGCAACGTCGCCCTCGCGCGTGCGCCTTCGGATCATCGCCGCACGAACGGCTGGGATAGGGCCACATCGCTTCGTCCCCGTGAGATCACCGGAGAGGCGTGGGCTTTGATGGCCGTGATTTCCGCCGGCAGTTTCGCGCACGTCGAGGCCCTTTAAGCCGTCTTGGTGAGTGCGTTCTGCAGAGGGCTCAACACTGCGTCTTTTGACTCCTTGCACGCACGCCGAGACCACCTCTAGCGCCCGCTGTTGCTCGCCGTAGTTGCTTTCCCTCGCCGCCATTGTTTTTGCTTCCTCCGTCGTCGTCAGAGCCGCTCCGCGTGCTCGACCCGTCCGAGTTCACCGAAGCAAGCCGCGTCAGTGGACCGCCCCTTCGCCGGAGAAGCCCGTAGCGCCGTTAGTTGCGTCATCTTCCCAACCGGCGACCTTCTCTTTCTGCGCCGTCGTCGACCTCGCCAACCCTCGCCGACCGTTCGATGCGCCATACGTTTTGATGCGTCCCGTCGCCTTCTCTGTTTTCACCTAGATTAGATGCGAGTCGTTAGATCGGTTATGGGCGATGCGGATTAACTCTTAGGTTTACGTTAGTTGAATCTTGATCGTTAGATCTAGAGTGAGCGGCTTGGATTAGATCTATTTTTCTGCGCTATGTTTTTGTCTTAGCCGTTGGATCGTTAGTGAGCGCGTAGGATTGAGCCACGTTGCGCCATGCACGATAAACAACTTTGATACCTTGCTCCGTTGGATTAAATCTCAGCGGTGGAGATTAGATCGATTTTGCCTTAAGAATCCGCGCCGTTCGGATTTGAGCGTGCGGCGGTGATCTTGCCGCGCCTTTGCGAATCGCGTCTTGTGGCGTGGTCGTTTGACCGAGGCGAGACGAGATCCGGCCGTCGGTTTGGCGCGCGTTGCGATCTGCCGCGTGGCGCTACGTAAGCGAGGCGCCGCCCGAGCGTCGCGCGTGATCCGGTAGTTAATTTGGTGCGCCGTTGGATGTGCGACAGCGTGGAGTCGGCGTCGCCGCGTTGGATGCATGGTGGCCGCCGGATGCGCGGCGAGGTGTCGCGCGCATCTCGGTCGCGCTACGATGTCGCGTGAAATCGGCGTTGATTCAGCGAGCGGCTCGGATCTTGCGCGTGGATCTTGTTGTTTTGGTGAACTAAGTCCACGATAGACGGCCGAGCCGTGAACCAAGCCCATAGACCGAAGCGATGTGGCGGCACGGAGGCGCCACGTGTCATCTTGGCGTCATCGGCAGCGTCATAAATATTTTATATATAAAAATATTTCGGCCGAAATTCATTCGTGCGGCGTCATCATGATGCGATCTTGGCGTCATAAATGCAATTTTCAGTATAAAAATAATTTGGAAAAATCGGATTTCTTAATTTACTGTATTTTGATTTTATTCAAACTTCAAATGACTATAAATTTTATATTTTAACTCGGATTTGGGTGATTCAAATTTCTAAAAAATTATAAAAATGTGATCTATTTAATGATGAATTTTATTTGAATTTTTGAGGTCATATAGTCCTCTGTATCAGCTATTTATTGCATATTTTGTTTATACGCGTGAGCGCAAATTTAGAAAAGTTTCGAGGAAGATTTCGTCGCTCAAGACCAAGCCTCGGAACACGATCAGCAACTCTTTGAAGGCAAGTGATGCTTTGATCATTTTGATCCCAGCTTTTTAAAATGTAATTTATGCTTTGAAATTATACATGCTTATTTATTTAAAATGAAGCTAATTTAAATTGGGATAACGTAGTTAATCAACCCATTCATTATGCCACCTTGAAATTATTAATTGTATTCCTAAATCATTGTCACCCTAAGTTTGTTTGTCTTGGTTGGATAATAATATGATGCCAACACGGGAGGCTAGGCAGTGAGTAGATGCTTAGCCTTACAGCGGGTCATGAATGATCTTTGAGAAAAATGCTACAATATTGACTAATGGAATATTTAATGTATTTTGAAAGTGGTGTGATGTTGCCACATGATGAGATTGAAGTATGGAGACTGTGTGGTTCCATACAGATGTGGAGTTATTCTTTGGCATGTGTTGCACAATAATCAAGCTGGGTGGGAAATGATTTAGGCGGGGCAAGTGGCAGAGAGGTGTGTGCACAGTGGGCTGTGTGGCATTGGGTTGATGAGTGTTGTGAGTTTGTGTGCCACAATGGGTGTGTGCCTTTGTTGAGTGTTGGAAGTCTTGCCTTGGTCGGTTAAGGACTTCACCTTGCAAGCCTTTGATCGAGTCACCGTACAACCACATATACGATATGGGGCAGACCTAGTTGATTAGGGTTACGATATCTTTCCTCGATACCTCGGGGTGGCGGTGCGGGGTGTATGCGTGCGGGGCGTACGTGCTACGGCTTGGTGCCCATCCAGCGGTGATTGACTTGTCCTATACTTGGCTCTGTGTGAGGGAAGTGATAGTAAGGGTATCTGGGAGAGGTTCTTTGGTTAAGGTAGAGGTTCTGAAAAGCTTTATTCACGGATAATCACTGTGTGGTGAGTGGTTGTATCTTGTGGGTAAAGTGTACAACCTCTGCGAGTGTCAAAACTATTGAATAGCCGTGCTCACGGTATTGAGCATTGCTCGGGATTCTGATCAAGGGTAGATCTTCATAAACAAAATGTGGAAAGGGTGGTGTGTGCAGTATTGAAAATGAGCTATTAAGGTTGTGTCTGAGAATCTTGAAGAAAAACCATTTGAAGAAAATAGTATTACTTATAAGCTGTTCCTTTGCTTTAAACTAAATAAGATCTTGGTTTAAAAATGTTGTTTGATGCAAGAAAACCATTTAAGCCAATCCTTTGGAATAAGCTTTGCATATAGTACTAGTCTTGCGTACATGCATTACTTGTTGAGTGCCTTGTGTACTCATCCCCCACCTTATCAACCCAGACATCGGTGGAGGAGTCTACACCGACTGGGAGGAGGAGTACATTGAGGACCCGAGCAACTAGGGGCAAGCCCGATCGGATACTGTGGAGAGATGGAGGCTTCCACGATATTTATTTATGTTCATTGTTATTTCTTTTACTCTGAATCTTGTAAGCCTGCGTGGGTGTTTTTATGTAAGGAGACCATAAGGTCGTACAACTCAGTTTATATACATGTTTGCACTATTTATTCTTATATCGCTGTGAATGTCTGTGATGTGCAACCCTATAAAGACTGTGTGTGCTAGCGTGATCCTGGACTAGCACAGAATACACAGAGGGTCCGAATTTGCAGATTCGGGTCCCTACACCGATGGCCGGCGGAGATTGCCTTAGCTTTGTTGGAGCCGGTGGGGAGTCCGACCTGTGGCGGGGGTCGGACGCCCCGTTAGGTCGGGGACGACCTTGGAGCAGCTCGCTAGGTCGGGGTCGAACGTCCTTTGTGGACCCGCGAGGCCTTTGGTCAGAGCCGAGCATGGGACGACCTGTTCGTTACTCCGGGTCGCTGGGGTACCCATTGTATGAGTACTTGTCACGGATCATCCATCCGTAGTCCTCCACCCGGGCCGATACCCGGTGGTGGTCGAGCCCACCATCATCAACATTAAGGTCGCTCGAACCTTAATTGATGGCGGGAGCTCGTTAAACCTCATCTTTGCGAAAACACTAAAGAATATGGGAATTCCTCAGACTGAGTCAAGGCTGGGGCCGAGCCGTTCCACGGCATCACACCGCATTCCTCGTCGGTGCCCCTCGACCAGATCCAGTTGCCAGTCACGTTTGGCACGTCGAAAACTTTTGTACCGAGAAGATCCTCTTCGACGTGGCGGATTTGAGGCGCCTGGCGTGATCTTAGAACGCCCGTCTTGGCGAGTTCATGGCGGTGGTACACTCTGGCGTAAGCTGTCAAGATGCTGGCACCAAGAGGGGTCCTCACCATCAAGGGGGACCAGCGCACCGCTGTCATGTGCGACAAGAAGATTCTAAAGATGGTCGAGGTCCCCGAATGATCTGCGTCCGCCATTGGTGGTGAGGCGCCCAAGCGCCAAAAGTCCAAGGAAACTGGTAAAGGTCAGGACGACGATGGCGAGGCAGGCAAAAGGACTGGGGAAGACATCAAGATGGTGCCCTTGGATCCATCGGAACCCTCCAAGATGATCAAGGTAGGCGGCCTCGACCCCAAATAGGAACTCGAGTTTGTCACCTTTCTTCGGGCAAACCGTGACGTGTTTGCATGGCAACCGTCCGACATGCCTGGAGTCCCCAGAAAGGTGATCGAGCATCGATTAGCTGTGAAACCAAGCACCAAGCCTGTGGTGCAGAAGCAGCGTAGATTTGCAGAAGACAGGAAGCAAGCTATCCAAGAAGAGGTCGGCAAACTCCTGAAGGCTGAATTCATCCGAGAGGTTCGACACTCTACATGGCTGGCGAACCCCGTCCTTGTTAAGAAGTCTAACGGCAAGTGGAGGATGTGCGTCGACTACACAAACCTCAACAAAGCTTGTCCAAAGGACCCTTTTCCTCTCCCCCGCATCGACTAAATAGTAGACTCCACAGCGGGTTGTGAACTGTTAAATTTTCTAGACACCTACTCGGGGTATCACCAGATTAGCATGTCTGCGAAGATGAGGGAAAAACTACTTTTACCACTCCGTTCAGAGTATTTTTTTATGTCAAGATGCCTTTTGGTTTGAAATGTGCTGGAGCTACGTATCAATGTTGCATCTAAAATTGCTTGAAGGCCCAAATCGGGCGCAATGTCGAAGCGTACGTCGATGATATAGTAGTAAAGTAAAAAATCGGGAGCGCTTTGATCATCGACCTCCAGGAAACATTCGCCAACCTCAGTAAGTATCGGATGATGCTTAACCTCGAGAAGTGCACGTTCGGCGTTTCGTCAGGAAAACTTCTTGGCTTCCTGGTGTCCAGTCACGGCATCGAGGCCAACTAGCACAAAATTGAGGCCATCGATCAGATGTGTTCTCTGCGAACGTTAAGAGATGTACAGAAGCTCACGGGATGTATCGCAGCCCTCAGCCGATTCATCTCGCGGATGGGTGAGCGAGGACTACCTTTCTTCAAGCTACTCAAAAAGCAGGACGTCTTTGAGTGGCCCCAAGAAGCAGAAGAAGCCTTTCAAGATCTGAAAAGGTATCTATCATCTCCATACATCACGATTTCGCCTAACAAAAGAAAAGCTATTTTGTACATTGCGGCTACCCTCAAGTGGTGAGCACCGTCACAGTAACGAGCAGGATTTCCGGAGAAAAGGCCAAAGTCGAGGCGGTGTACTCGTGGCGAAGTCTTGCACGACGCTAAGCTGCGATACCCTCAGGTGCAAAAGATGCTCTACGCCGTCCTAATGACTTCCCGAAAGCTGCGACACTACTTCCATGCCCATAAGATTACAGTCATGACGACGTACCCCCGACAGGTTAGGAGCTTAAATATGTCATTCAGCTCGATTTCCATGCTTCAAATAATGTTGTAGAATATGAGGGACTGGTCAATGGGCTCTGTATAGCGGCATCACTTGGGATCAGACGATTACTCATGAAAGGGGACTCATAGCTAGTCGTGAACCAAGTGCAGAAGGAGTACCAGTGCTCAGACTGCAACATGGCGGCGTATCTAAGCGAGGTCCGCAAGTTAGAGCACAAGTTTGAAGGGCTCGAGGTGAAGCACATCAGGCGATGTGATAACCATCCCACCGATGAACTTGCTAGGCTTGCTTCGTCCCGCTCGCCAGCGCCCACAGGAGTCTTCGTCGAGAAACTCCTCAAACCCTCCGTCCCTCCCGTACGAGAAGCGGATGCTGCCCAACTCGACCAGTAGCATGGTCGAGTCAGCGAGGCAGAACTTGCAGATACAGAAGCTACATTACTTGAACGCGAGTCGACTTGGATGACTCCATTCCAGGCATATCTCGAGGGTCAAGAGGTCCCTGATGATGATGCAACAGTCGAGAAAATTGCGCGCAAGTCCAAACTATTGTAAGGACCCGAATCCACTGATTCGAACCCACTGTGTTTATCGCATTAGTCCCAGGATCAATGCTAGTGCACACAACTTAACATTGGTACATATCACATCATACTCAACGATAATAATATTAATACTCCATTTATTGATATAGCTAAGGGTATGATCTTATGACCAACTTACATTATTAAGCCACGCAGGGCTAGACTTGAAATATAAACTAAGAAATAAGCAGTGAAAAATAGAAGACGTAGATGACTCATCAGTTCACCACAGGCAACTGACAAGGCTCGGACTCTAACGACTCGTGTCCTCCTGGAACTCCTCTCCAACAAATGTGTAGACTCTTCAACTGTTGATTGTTGTTATTTGGCAAGGGTGAGTACTTAAAGCACCCAACAAATTGTGCACAGAATGCAATTCTATATATCTATATGCAAGGCTTATTCCGAAGGAAAATGCTATTATGGCTATTTTGCAATAAGCAGCGTTTATGAATAAATACAATAAGTAGACTGTAAAGATGGTAAAACAAATAACAGTGATAGATAAATTCAACATTTCTCAAGTAAACCAAGTTTCCACTCCTAAGTCAAGTTCAACCTTCCACATGGCAATCCTGCCATCCCAACCAGTTTTCCGTTTAATTAAGCTAACCCTTAACTGTAATTCTCGAGCATTGCTCAATTCCGCGAGCACGGCTATCCGAATAAATTTACACTTTGCAGAGGTTATGCACTTTACCCACACGATACAACCATACACCACAAAGGCGAGTGATTATAACAAAGTCTTTACAATGCACTACCTTAACCTCATATACATGCTAAGGTTTCAACACTGGTGGGTCTGAAAACCACAACTAGGGCCCCCCTCTTGCGCCTTGTGAATTACTCCATAACTCAGGAACTCACACTGCCAATGATAGTACCAAACTAAGACATTGCAAATTAGTCAGTTAGGTTGTCCCATACCAGACACGTGGTTGCATGATTGACTCAGGTCAAAGACTTGCAAGGTTAAGTCCTTAGGATGATCGAAGCAAGACTTCCACATACCCTTTGCCCATCGGGCCCACCTTGGCATACTCACCCCTTGTCACTTGCCCCAATCTAAGTGATTACCACCTCAGTTGATTACCAAGCACCACGTGCCATCAACAAGTCAACATCGTTGCGTGACATGACTCGCCACTACAACTCAATCTCATTGTGTGATCTCACATGACACACAAATTTACATCATTGTTCCATATTCCATTAGTTAAGATTAATCATTGATGATTTATGTACATATGATGACGTGGCATGGCTAAGCAACTACACGGTCTAACCATCCCATGTTGATTTTAGTATTAACCAACTATAATGAACCAATCTAAGGTGACAATAGATCATGGCATACAATTGACAAGGTAGGGTATATAGATCAAATTGGTAGATTAACTAGATCCCAATTTAATTTGAAACAATTGTAAAAGTGAAATACTATGCAATAGAGTAAAACAATATAGCAATTTTATAAACATGGGTTCAACATGATCAAAGCACAACTGGCCTTGTAATAGATTATTGTCGACGATCCGGACCGTCGACCGCAAAAGAAGGGGGCAGGATCGCACGAAGGGGTGAGGCCCAGAGTCGCGTTCGTCCGGGAAGAGGGGTTAGGAGACGTGCAGCACCAGGAAGAAGGACGAGCAAACAGGGGACACAAAGTTTATATTGGTTCGAGCCCCTAGGTCAGATATGCAGCTCTACTCGAGTCTTGCCGTGGCGAAAGATGTCTTAAAAGCTCCTCTGGAGAGAACTACAAGGGAGCAGCTGCGAGGTGGCGCGGTGAGCGGTGGAGTATGTAAGTGTTGCCTTGTGCGATCTTATTACCGTTGCGGTTCTTGGATCTGGTGTCCTTAGGCCGAAGCGGTCGATCGTTTATAGGCTCCGTGGCGATCACGAGTGGCGTCCGGTGGCGTTCGTGAGTTAACGAGGAAGCGATTAACCCTAGTTCCACAGGGGGTGGCGGGGCTGTTGGGAGTGGTTGACCCTAGTTCCCACGCGAGGATTTTGCGAGGCGAGATAGCCTCTAGTCCCCACGTAGGGGATTGGCGAGTGGTTGACCCTAGTTCCCACCGGGGGCGGAGGTCATCCATACATAGAGAGATCTATTACATTGAAGTGCGGGTGGGGGTGCAGAAGTCGATGGGTCGTTGAGGTTTTGCGGTGATGCAGGAAAGCTCTTGCGAGGCAGGGAATAGTCTTCTGAGCTGGGACCACCCTCGCCCGAGCTCGGGAGCGATCCTCTGAGCTCGAGGAGGATGATCGAAATCGAGGGGGCTAGACACGTGTCGGGATGGCCGATCCCGACAACCAGACCCTCGAGGCTCAAAGCGATGCGAGACTCTAGGCGTTCTTAGTCTGAAGTCCTCGTAGAGGATCGCCCTCCCCGGCCAGGAGGGCGGCCGCGATCGAGGAGAGTCTGGAGGTCGGTATGGCCGAGGTCGTGACTGCGGAAGCTGCGGCTGCGGCGGCGTGGTGAGGGCGACGAAGGAGCCCCCAAGTGGGCGCCCGACCTCGGGGTATCTGCTGCGATCGCGAGGGCGGCCAAGGAGCCCTCGAGCCGGCCGCCCTCCCCAGGGGTTCGACCGCCATCATGCCGGTGAGGCGGGTCGTGTGGAACCTCGAAGTCTTTGGTGCTTCCGCGGTGCCAGGGACCGCCGAGGGAGCCGCTGCAGGCGACCTACCTTAGAGTCTGTGGCGCCATTGATCTGTAGTATTGGAGGACCGGCTAGCGGCGGTGAGTGTATTAGTCTCGGATCTCCCCCTTTTTCTTTTCTTAGAGCTGTGGTGATCTTTCCTTCGTCCTCGCAGGGCCTGCGGCTAATCTCCGAAGTGCGGGGTCGTCTTGGCGGGCACGTGCTCGGCTTCGAGCCCTGCGGGGCGTAATCAAAGCCAACGGAGGGCCATTGTCGAACTTCGAAGTCGTCGCGCCTTGCGGAGCGCGGGAGGTCGTCTTGCTGAGGAGGCTCGGGCCCTTGAGCTGCGTTGGCCGTTGGGGTCGGTGGGCGCGAGGCCCAAGAAGGTCAGCGGGAGGTGAGCGTCGTGAGGACCTCCACGCCGCGCGGCTCTCGGAGACCATCGAGGAAGCGAGGCGCACAAGGCTCTTGACGAGAACCGCTCGAGCGTGACGGCGATGGTTCGGCGCCTCGAGCTCGAGCTCTCTGACGCCAACTCAAGGGCGGAAGCCGCGGAGAAAGAGGCTCAGGGGCTCCGGGTGCGGATGGTGGATTTGCCCATCGTGCGCGGCGGCGAGGCTGCTGCGAGGCGATAGCTCTCCATGGCGGCTCGAGGAGTTTTACGCGCTCGGGGCTGGTTGTCGGGCTCGAGGAAGGCGGCGGGTGACTCAAGTGAGGAAGGCGCCTAGCCCGGCAGGCGGCCGCGATCGGGTTGGCGGTATTGCCCGCCTTAGGGCTGAAGCTTCACGATCGGGATCGTCGACCGCAAAGAAGGGGAAGGATCGCCACGAAGGCGAGGCCAGTCGCGTTAAATCCGGAAGAGGGTTAGGAGGCGTGCGGCACGAGGAAAGAAGGGCGAGCAAGCGGGGATACAAAGTTTATATTGGTTCGAGCCTCTAGGTGAATATGACTCTACTCGGTTTGCCGTGGCGAAGATGTCTTAAAAGCTCCTCTGGAGAGAACTACAAGGGAGCCATTTGCCGAGGTGGCGCGGTGAGCGGTGGAGTATGTAAGTGTTGCCTTGTGCGATCTTATTACCGTTGCGGTTCTTTGGATCTGGGTGTCCTTCGGCCAAGGCGGTCGATCGTTTATAGGCTCCGTGGCGATCCACGAGGTGGCGTCCGGTGGTTGTTCGTGAGTTGGCGGGGCGATTAACCTAGTTCCCACGAGGGGGCCGAGGCTGTTGGGGAGTGGTTGACCCTAGTTCCCACGCAGGAATTTTTTGAGGCGAGATAGCCTCTAGTCCCCACGGGGGGATCGGCGCGAGTGGTTGACCCTAGTTCCCACGCGGGACGAGAGGTCATCCATACATAAGAGAGAGATCTATTACATTGAAATGCGGACCGGGGTGCAAAGTCGTTCGGGTTTCTGTGATGCAGGAAGCTCTTGCAGAGCAGGAATAGTCTTTTGAGCTCGGGACCACCCTCGCCCGAGCTCGGGAGCGATCCTCTGAGCTCGGGGAGGATGGCCGAAATCCGGGGCTAGACACGTGTCGGGATGATCGATCCCGACAACCCGACCCGAGGCTCAAGCGATGCGAGACTCTAGGCGTTCTTGAGTCTGAAGTCCTCGCGGAGGGATCGCCCCTCCCCATGGTTTCCGAGGAGGACGACGCGATCGAGGAGAGTGCGACCGAGTCAGCGCATAGCGAGGTCGGCGGCTGCCGGGGCGAGACGGCCGGCCTTGGTGAGGGGCGAAGAGCCCCAGGAGGCGCCCGGCCTCGGGGTATCTTGTGCGGTCGGCGAGGGCAACCAAGGAGCCCTCGAGCCGGCCGCCCTCCCCAGGGGTTCGACCGCCATCATGCATTGGCCGAGGCGGGTCGTCTGGAACCTCGAAGTCTTGGTGCTTCCGCGGTGCCAGGGACCGCCGAGGGAGCCGCTGCAGGCGACCTACCTTGGGGTGCTGACGGCGCCATTGATCTGCAGGCGCTGGAGGACCGGCTAGCGGCGGTGAGTGTATTAGTCTCGGATCTCCCCCTTTTTCTTTTCTTGGAGCTGTGGTGATCTTTCCTTCGTCCTCGCAGGGCCTGCGGCTAATCTCCGAAGTGCGAAGTCGTGCGCGAACGCGTGCTCGGCTTCGAGCCCTCTGGGGCGTGTCGAAGCCAACGGAGGGATTTGTCAAACTTCGAAGTCATCGCGGCCTTGCAGCGCGAGGAGGTCGTGCGCTGAGGAAGCTCGAGGCCCTTGAGCTCGCTGTTGGCCGTTGGGGTCGGCGGGGCGCGAGGCCCAGAGGTCGGCGGGAGGCGAGCGTCGTGAGGACCTCCACGCTGCGGCGCTCTCGAGGCCATCATCGAGGAGGCGAGAAGAAAGCGGAGAGACCCTCGCCCGAGTCAAGCGAAGCGCACAAGGTTCTTGATGAGAACGCTCGGCGTGGCAGCGATGGTTGGTGCCTCGAGCTCGAGCTCTCTGGCGCCAACTCAAGGGCGGAAGCCGCGGAGAAAGAGGCTCAGGGGCTCCGGGTGCGGCTGGTGGATTTGCCCATCGTCTTGTGCGGCGAGACCAGCGAGGCGGCGGCTCTCGAGGCGGCTCGAAGAGTTTCTGCCCGCTCGGGGCTGGTTGTCGGGCTCGAGGAGAAGTTGGCCCGGGTGACTCAAGTAAGGAAGGCTGCCCTAGCCCAGCTTCAGAGCGACCGCGATCGGGTCGACAGCTGTTGCCCACCTTGGGGCCTGAAGCTTCACGATCGGGACCGTCGACCCAAAAAGAAGGGGGAAGGATCGCCGCGAAGGCGAGGCCAGTCGCGTTCGTCCGGAAGAGGGGTTAGGAGGCGTCGGCACGGAAAGAAGGGCGAGCAAGCGGGGACACAAAGTTTATCTTGGTTCGAGCCCCTAGGTTAGATATGACTCTACTCGGTCTTGCCGTGGCGAAAGATGTCTTAAAAGCTCCTTTGGAGAGAACTACAGGAGGCCAGCTGCCGAGGTGGCGCGGTGAGCAGTGGAGTATGTAAGTGTTGCCTTGTGCGATCTTATTACCGTTGCGGTTCTTGGATCTGGGTGTCCTTCCGGCCAAGGGCGGTCGATGCATTTATAGTCACCCGACCACAGATCCACGGTGGCGTCGGTGGCCGTTCGTGAGTTGACGGGAGCGATTAACCCTAGTTCCCATGAGGGGGCGCGGGCTGTTGGGAGTGGTTGACCCTAGTTCCCACGCGAGGACGAGAGGTCATCCATATATAAGAGAGAGATCTATTACATTGAAGTGCGGGCCAAAGTGCGAGGTCGATGGTCGTCGAGGTTTTGCGCGATGCAGGGAAGCTCTTGCTCGAGGCAGGAATAGTGCATCAGAGCTCGGGGCCACCCTCGCCGAGCTCGAGAGCGATCCTCTGAGCTCGGGGAGGGCGGCGAAATCCGGGGGCTAGACACGTGTTAGGATGACCGATCCCCATGATTCTGGTCTTGCTCACGGAACTTGATCTTGAGTTGGCGGATCTTCCTCGAGCGTCGCACAATTCAAGCGTCTACGCGTACCGAAGGAGAAAAGCAAATAAATACCAAAATAGAGAGCAAATAAACTTCAAAAATCAAATAAAATTCACCATTAAATAGATCTCAATTTTACAAATTTTTAGAAATTTGAATCACTCAAATCCGAGTTAAAATGCAAAAGATATAGCCTTTCAAAGATTAAATTAATTTTGAAAATATAGAAAATAGAAAATCCGATTTTTCCGAATTATTTTTATTTTGAAAAATCGAGTTATTGCGTCATACTGACGTCAGCCCTGACTCGGACCAATCATGCGGTGACACGTCGCGTCGGTCCATGGACTCGGTCCACGGTTTGGATCACGTCCCTTTGTGAACATCGGTACGGCGCGTCGGTCCATGGACACGTCTTTGTGAACGGCGTCGGCGCCGGATTGGGTGCGGCGTTGCCCGTGCCGATGCTCGACACGTGGCGCGCATCCACGAGATCTTTGGATCGGATGGCGACGAACGCAACGCGACGTGGCTCAATCACATCCACTCATCTAGATCCGACGGCACAGGCTAGAAGATGAGGATTATTGTTTACCGAGCAAACGTGGCTGGATCACGACCGTCCATGGCAAATCTGACGGACGACGTTTATCGGAGCTGACCAAAGAACTTAAGCGGCTACGTGGCACGATCTAAACCATTCTATTCGGATCCAACGGTCAAGAACTCACCCGAGACTAATGGCGAGGAGGGCAGGGAACTTCACTGGAACCGGGAAAGAAGACCTGGGTGATGGCGTTCTGGCGCGATCCCGACGCGAAGAAGTAGAGGAGTCGACATAGCGCACCACGACGAACTTGGATCCGGAACCAAAGCGGCGGAAGACGAAGAATCGGCGATGTTCTTGGGCAAAAACCGCGGCGGCTTCAAGCTTCAACTCCGGCGAGGTTTTGCGGATGCCACAGGGCTCCATGGATGGCAGTGCTTTAGGGCAAGGGTGCGGCGCGATCTGACGTTCCTCGGGAGTCTACCCATCCCTTAAATACTCTAGGCGTTCAAGCCCTACACGACGAGAAAGATCAACGTCGTAATGGCGACGGACTTCGAGTTCGTGACAGAGACGATGAACGGCAGTGCGACACGTGTCCCGATCAGACGGCTCACAGCACACGCAACGCGGCGCTATCCAAGTCCAACACGCCATCTAGATCCAATGGTCAGAAATCGCTAGGGTTTTGAACTCACTTCGCACGTCGGATTTAGATTCCAACGGCGGACGATTAACCCTCTAGAAATCGGGCTCCAAACGGGCCGATGCACGCGTACAGTAACGGGCCAAGCCCAATACTGTTCACTGGACTTTTTCACGAATTTTTCTTTTAAAATAATTACAGAAAATTATTTGATTTGTTTTAGGCAATAAAAGTACCAAGAAAAATCCCAGAAAAATCTCAAAAATACTTTCAGACATTTTAGACTTAAATAAAATATTTTTAGCAAAACTTTATTTTAATTTTGCATAATTATAATTAGTTTTCACAAAAAGACCAATATACTTAATTCAAATAAATCCAGAAAAAAATCCAATAAATTCCAGAAAATCATAAAATGCACAAATAATCAATAAAATAGTATTTAAGCAAATTTTGGGATGTTACAACTATACGCTTTGGTAGATGGCAAGCTCTATCGGAAAGGGAGTAACGGAATCTTGATGAAGTGCATCACTCAAGAAGAGGGCAATAAAATATTGCTCGATGTTCATGGAGGCTTCTACGACAATCACGCGTCCTATCGCACCCTAGTCGGAAAGGTTTTTTGACAAGGGTTCTATTGGCCAACTACCCTCCAGGACGCTTGCGAGCTGGTAAAAAAGTGCGACAATTGTCAGTTTTATAGCAAACAAACAACCCAACCAGCCCAAGCACTGCAAACTATTCCTCTATCTTGGCCTTTTGCCGTCTGGGGCTTGGACATCTTGGGATCGTTCCCAAAATCCCAAGGAGGTTACAAGTTCCTGTTCGTGGCAATCGACACCTTCACTAAGTGGATCGAGACCGAACCGGTCAGGAGCATCACCTCAGAAGCGGCTAAGAAGTTCATGAGGAGCTTTGTTACTCGATTTGGCATCCCTAATCGGGTGATCACTGACAACGGCATCCAGTTCAAGAGCAATGCTTTCAAAGTCTTTTGCGAAGAATTGGGTATCAAACTCTGTTTCTCCTCTATTGCTCATCCTCAGAGCAATGGTCAGGTCGAATGTGCCAATGGTATAATCTTGCAGGGGATCAAGACCTGCGTGTTCGATGGCTCAAGGCTTATTCGAGTCAGTGGATAAGAGAGCTCTCCTCGGTGCTGTGGGCTGTTCGAACATCGACAAGTCGAGCCACTGGTGAAACGTCGTTTTTCTTAGTCTACGGAGTCGAAGCAGTGCTTTCGACTGAAATAACGTTTAAATCACCTCGTGTGGACAACTACTCGAAGGAGCACCAGGAGCAGAGAAGAACAGACGACATAAACTTACTCGAAGAGTATCGGGATCAAGCATCCATTCGAGCAGCTAAGTATCAGTAAGCCCTAAGAAGATATCATACCCAACGAGTCCGGGACAGAGTCCTCACCGTCGGGGACCTAGTACTACGAAAGGTGCAGAAGCAAGACAACCAAAATAAGCTTTCGCCTAAGTGGGAAGGTCCCTATGTGGTGGTCGAAGCAACTCGGCCACGATCGGTGTGGTTATTGACGTCAGAAGGCGCGATACTCGACAACTCGTGGAACATCGATCAGTTGCGAAAGTTTTACACGTAAAAGATTTTGCATCGTAGCCAAAACTCAGGTAAGTATGACTCCATTAATATTCAACTAACAAAAGTTATTATATTACTTCTTAGGCAAGTATCCTACTATTACTTGCCCTCGAAGGAATCACGCCGCCTCCTTTGCTCACTCGGGGCTAGCAGCTGATGGTCCCCGGGATAGGCCTACGCCCGCGGTACGGGCCGAGCGAGACGGGGAAGACATGGCCACTCGTCGACGGAGCAAGCGGGCTCTCCGTCATCAAAAGCATCCTAGCACCAGAAGCACTTGGAGTACGAGCAAGGGCTGGGTCCCCACCGGATAGACCAGTAGATGGTAAAGGCGACCCCATCCTCGGCCAAGACCCCTGAGAGCCGCGATGGTTTGGAGGGCGAGCAACGGACGGGCTGGTGAAGCTGTTTTGAGCTTCACCCCCGGTGCAGGCGGCCTCACTTTCTTCCCCTTGTGCTCCGGCGGTGGCGTCTGCTCTCACAAGGAAAGGAGAAGTTGCTTCATCTTCTCCGACGACGACGCACAGCGTGCTGGTGGCCTCCTCCTCCTCCGGCCACACCTCCTTCTCGATAGCCTTCCAGTCGATCTCGTCTTCCTCGTCGGAGGAGATGATGATCCTCTCTGGAGAAACTACCGCTAACGGTGTTGGGGGAGGTGACTCTCCGAGGATAACAACGGACAGGGGAGAAGGTGGAGGGGAGGCCATGATTGCGTTTGAAGGTCTAAAGTACTATGAATGGAAGACAAGAATGAAGTTAGTTTGTGACAAGAGACTACGAGTCCCTCCTATATATATAGCTCAGGGAACAAGGTGCATTAAAGTCGCAATCTGCTAAGATCCGCGTCGTTTCCAATCCACGAGGCATATGTTGCACTCTCACATAAGTGCAGAAAACGAGGAAACGCTTACTATCGTCATTAACGGATGGCGCTTGCTGCGTGAAGCGAAGGGATCACGAAGGTTACCTTGATGCCCAAGCTGTTGAAATGGATATTTTTACTCTGACCGTTCCTAATGTACGGGTGGAGGCGGATATAGTCGATGCATAGGCTCAACTCCTTACTCGATGATGCATCATCGACTAAGGAGTCGAGGGCTACGTCGCGTATTTTTCGACGCATGTACTTAACTTTCCCCTCGATGTATTCATCAAGCGGAGAGTCAGAGGTTACATCGTTTGATCTTTTTACCTGGCTCCACTCTCGGGTCGATACACTTATCGAATAAGAGTTTCGAAGTGCCAGCGGGTATCTGTGATGCTAATGCCTCATTTCTTTCGCACGGTCCAACAATCAGGCGGAAAAATCCGAAGGCTACATCGAGATGTTGTGTTTGCGTCATCCTACTCCCTACTTGATGACGTATCAACGAGTAAGGAGTCGGGGGCTACAGGTAACCCAGTACCTTGCTTTATTTTCTTGGCCGGTGCTGTTATCAAGCGAGGCTTTGTAGGCATAATTTTTTTCTCTTCTTAGTCCATTTTTATATGTGATTTTTTTGCACGCATTTACTCGATCACGTACTTAGAACGTTAGTGAATGAAAACAAAAAGATGGCCATGCCTAAATCCGACTTCGAGCAATTCTATCATGCGCGTACCCGCACCAGATTGTCAGACATCTAATGCTCAGCGGACGGCGGGAGACGAAGCCTCTAGTCAATTCTACATGTGTTACTCGGCAAGTTTATGTTCACCACAAGGTCTAAGTAGGAGGATTGATAAAGACATGCAAAAGCCGCATAGTTTTTTACTTGTATAGTGTTCATATTGTATGCAATCCCTTCGAGCAACTGCTCGAGGGCTAAGCTATCTAATGAGCATTTTTCCAAGACTTATATGCAGATACTATCGAGCACATGTTTCAGGCCTGACGATATTTCCTAACTGCTAAATCGGATTTGCACCTAATCGAGCTACTCTATTTTCAAGGAAATAGAAGGCAGAGCTCAATAGGTAGGCAGATTGGTTAAGTACAATCAATGAAAGATCAGTTTGTACATTTACAAGTTCAAGCAGAAGGATCCCCGGAAGTGTTGCCCTTGTCAAGTGATAGTTCCAAGTCGTCCACGAACCTTTTGGCAAGACCTTCAAAGGACTCGATGTAGTCGGCGGCCTTGCTCACATCGCTCATGAATCCTTCATCAAGTCCAGAGAAGTCCAAGTCCGGATGATGACTCCTCACCATACTGAGCATGTGAGAAGTCGCAAGGCGGGCCGAGGTGTTCATATGTTCGAGTGTTTTCGACCGCAGAGCAGCCAGTGTCGCATCTGTTGCAGTCTTCTCGACCTCGATTTTCTTTCTATTCGCCTCCGTCTTGTCTCGACCGGCCGGCTTGCCCGGTGCATTTTGGCGTGACCTTCTCGACCTCGGTTTCGGCCTTAGCGGAAGCCTTCAACTTGTCCCTGAGCGCCTCCATCTCAGTATCCTTCATTTTAAGTATTTTATTTTGAGAAGCGGTGAGGCGCTCGACTCGCTGTTGGGTTTGCTCACCGAAGGTTTGGGCCTCAAGTATGATGTCGGCCGCACGTTGTGATTTGAAAACAAGAAACACCAAAAAACAGAGTAAGGAGAAGGCTGCAAGGTAGAGTTAGGTGGTTTGTGTTTACATACCTGGAGCTGAGGTCTCAGCACGGACCAGTACGCCAGAGGAGCCGAAGAAGCTAGAGGATCGTGGACGATCACCTTTGCAGGCTGGCTGGTATGTTCGAAAAGATCATTCGGGCCAGGAGCAGCGATCGTGTCGATCGTGCCGAAGGATGATGATGATGCCACAACAGCAGTATCAGCGGCGCTGCTGGGTGCACTCTTCGTGCAAAAAAGGCTTACTCGATCTGAGTATTTCTGACGAACAAAGAGAAAAAGTTGGCAAGGGGAGAGTGAGACTTACCTCGCCATGCGAAGTTTAACGTGCACTTTTTCCGGCGGAGCCTATTTAACTCCGGCAGTTGTTTTCTTGGGCAAAATCGCTGGCGGGAAACACGGCGCCGGCGAGACAGCAGCTGGTGGAGATTCCCTTCGAGGAGACGCCTGTGGAGGAGTCATCGCCCTTCGCACTTCAACCTTCAAGACAATCCGCTGATCATCCAGCATTTGTTGGATTATTGCAGAAGAAATCTCGTAACAACCAAGAGAGCGGTTGAAGGTCACCTGATCGGACGGCCCAGGCGCCGCAGTCCGAGATCGCTTGGTCGATCGATGGTGTATCGGAGACACCAACCTTCTATCTTGGGGAGGGTCGACCGCCTCCCGCTCCAAGGCCTCTTCGTCCTCGCTCGGTGGGACATTGTGAGGAGGACCTGCCTCGGGGGTTACAAGGCGTAAACCTTGGTTATCACTCCGGGCAGGTTCAATGTCCTCCAAGTCGATCGCCTCTTCGGGTGTTTCTTTCCTACTACCGAATGTGGGTTCCTGATGACATGCAACATCGAAGGTGAATATCGGGTGTTCAGAACGATGAGTTGTAAACCTGACGGCCACTCACCTCGGTTGAGGTTGGCGAGGAATACGCCTCGATCTTGCAACCCCGTTCGAGATTTCGAGTTAAGCGGATCGATGTGTGACCAAACAACCCGTCATTTGTTGCGAAGGTAAGGAATAAAAAAGGACTTACCTCCAGAGTTGTCCCTTGTGGCGTCTTCGAACCCGGAATAGTCCCAGGCCAGGTGATCTTGGCCTTTCAGCGGACTCGATCGGCGTGTGATGAAGTCCCTGGCGACGTGCCACCCAGTCTGACGACATTCCTCAGCTCCTTGATCTTCCAAACATAATGAGTGGATCGAGTGGTCGCAGGAGGGGCTTTCGCCCAGAGGTCAACCGGGTAAAGGAAGAGTGGTCGATAGCCATAGGAGAATTCACGGTGTCTGGGGAGGTGATATAAAACTACCTTTTCTTCCAGTCGGACTGCCAAGAAGAAGTGACAGGGACAGGAATATAAGAGTTCGACATCTGCTGCGGAGGTGGAAGCCGGCACCCCCAACAGCTTTGTTCTTCGTTGCCCTCTTCAGACTACAGAAGTGGCGGAATACGTTGAGACTAGGGCTAATCCCTAGGTACACCTCGTAGAGGTGAACGAACACACTGAGAATTGTGATCGAATTGAGGCTCAGGTGAAAAAGCTGAATCTGATAAAAGTCAAGAACTTGTCAGAGGAATTGAGAAGGGGGGAAGTTGAGCCCGCAGTGGAAAAAGCCTCGAATACAACCGTCTCATCTTTATTCTCAGGAGTGGTGAACGGTTCACCTTGCGATTGCCTCCAATGGAAGAACTCTCGCAAAGGGACAAAGCCGTCTTTTCCAACTCTGCGAGACCCTTCTCCGTCATCATCGATTTTTGCCACACTCTATTGAAGGCTCTAGCGTTGATGGCCGCTTCGTCGCCACGAGTAGAAGTCGGAGTCACATCGGGCTTCTTTTCCAATGGAAGGTCCTTGTCACCGGATGGGAGTTTGGACTCCATTGCAGCAGGAGGAGAACTAGGTTTGTGCAAAGATGGTGACGCTAGGGCTCAAGAAAGGCTACAGAATTTTTGAGAGAAAGGCTAGATGCAGCGAAAATGTGACGGTAACTGTTCTAAGCTCGGGAGATTTATACGCCAATACCTTTCTTCTCGTGCAACGGTCATTCCCCTTGTCCCGGCACCTCAAGCAGCGAGAAAGGCAGAATGATGATACTGCATCCATCCTGACAACCGCAGACGGCGACAATAAATGTTCAACTGCCTAACGTTTAGATCTTTTGAAATTGCTCAAACTCTATTCAGAATCAAGTCGATGAGTCGACATCGAGTAACCATGGCTATCCTAAGAACTCGAAGTGGGCTGATGGTTGGGCGCTGGACCCAGTGTGTCCCTACTCGATGACTTAGCGATTCCCGATCTACTTGACTTGTTCGGCGCAAGCTTGCGAAGCGTTACCCAACCAAGACGAGGCTCGATGGTAGTCGTCCAAAAGCTTGAATGGACTCTCCGTTGAGTAAAGTTCGGGGGCTACTGTCGAATATCTAAATATGGGGTACGTGTGCATGCTCAACTCGTAAAGACCAAACCGTATATGCTCGAAAAAGCATGTAAAGACTCCGGATATCACGGGTCCCAATTCGGTGGGATGTGATATATATGGAGAAGACAGTACCATATTGGGAAGGACTCGATATTCTTTCCGTTATGAAGAAACCAACTCGAGTACGCCTGATATCTAAGGAAGTTTGGATACGCGGGGAAGGTCACGCGTCGAAAGACTTTCTATCCGCTACAATATGAGATTCCAATATGACTACGACTTGTATAGGGGCAAGGTCACCTCTACTATAAAAAGCCGGGGGTATGCGCCCTCGAGGAGGAGGAAGGCTAGAAGATTTCTAAGCACCAGGCATTTCATAGTCGCATAGCCAAGCATTGCTTTAGCTTAGGGTTTATATTCTTTGTACTTAGGCTTGAGCATCCCTATCTGTACTCAAGATTCAATATACAAGCATCCACCATACAGGAAGTAGGGTTTTACTCCCCCGCGAGGTCCGAACTTATCTACATCGTGTGTCATCGATCATGTGCTAAACTCTGCTCTACGAAGGTACCCGAAACATAAAATTTATTGTCGTTTTCTTACCCTTCCACAGAACCTCACGGTGTTTCAATCGGGATCATGATAGAAGCCCCTTTCCCAATACCACCAGCTCGTTTTAGAGATAGGGTACTCTCTTTTTTTCTCATCATCACCGACATGAATTGACAGCCATATAACCCTTTAGTGGTTCTTCCAAGCTTTTATAGATTCATTGCTCTAGATCGTGATGTTCGTCACCAGATCAGTTCTGGTTTTAGAACGAAAGCCATCTCAACTCCCGTATAGAAGAGGGTGAATTGATTATTTGCCTCATTTAATTTAGTGTAATTGATTATTTGTTACATTTGTTTCACTGACATGTGGTTTTAGAGCTTACATGTCAGTGAGATATTACAAAGTAAATGATCGATGATATAAATAAATAAGAATAAATCATCAATTATTTCTAGAGAAGAAGGATGCGTAATAGTAGAAGCGAGTGCCCATGTACACGTACAGCTCGACCAGAGAATAAGTGAATGAAAAGCAGGAAGGAAATTCCATCGATATATGGGTCGGAGAAACGGACCGTGGCAGGCACACACGGGTGGCCGGGGGTAGCGAAGATCTCGGCGCCGGCTGTCCCTGTCTTCATGCTAGAAACTGCAACGCGTAGGCAAAATTGGCGGACTAAGGAATCTAAAACTTAGAAGTGCTAATGGAAGATAACTATTCGGAGGCAGAGAATACTAAGAAGGTACCCACGATCTAGAGTGGTAGATGTGTCAACTCTGAGTGATCCTGTTATGTTTGTCTCTGCTTACGATGACGTATCGAACAACACGTCAAGAGAAGCTAGGACACACCCTACGTCCGATAAAACTATAGATATCCTTTAGCACCTCTAGTCCATTGTGGTGTGCCATCGTACATGGAAGACAAAATGATTGGAGTTAGAGGTAGAAGGAGAAGAAAAATGATAGATTAGAGGAACCTATCTTAGAACAGTTTTGGTTTTCAGATTTTCCTAGTATAAATAGGCTGTTGGCTTTTGACTTTCGGTTACAGAGAAGTTAGCTAGCTTTCGGTTTCTAGAGTAAAGAAATCGAAGCTAAAACTGTTCCAAACAGACGCATTGCTTGACGTGCCCCTCAGGCTTAACGTTTGCGTATCGATCCATCTTGCTGGCTGCTGCTTATAGTTTCTGTCCATTGCTGGCTCTTCCATTGAAAACCGTTTTCTTCGTCGCACAGGACTGTGTACTACGTAGTATCATTATACTACCTTTTTATGGATAAAATAAGGATTACTTCTAATTTATTGCGACCATTATAAACACGAGATGAGATCGCATCCACACCATTTTTTACTACTATGAACTACGAAGTCCACGCTCACTTTTTGAGAGGACAGTGGCCAGGCACTAACACAAAGGTGATCGCGATGACAAGGTTAAATCGACAGGAACACTTTATGGAAAACAGCAGTCATTCCTTCATCAATTCTATCCTTGACATTCAAGCTAACTACCAATACTGCCGACGAGTGATTTCAAAAAATTGACGTCGACAGGTTCCAAAATCAAGACAAGATACCAACTAACACCAACGCAAAAAAAAAATTCATGGACCATCGATCATCAACGAACAAGGAGGAGAAAATATATTGAGACATCTCGCGTTGTCCCCACCAGAGCAACATTGTAGAGTGTAGACCACATAAGTCTAATCAAATCACCTTTAATTAGCTAATAATAATAATAAAAGGCACCTTACAATCCCATGTCCCATCCATTTGGACTTCATCTTGGCCTTCTTAACCACAAGATTTTTAGCCTCGACGGTAATTAAATTAAGGAGGGAAAAAACAAACAAACATTGCCCACATGTTACATTCGATCTACTGCTAGTATCTCAGAAGAGAAACTCCGTTCATCGCTCGGCTCAGGAGCCATGGGCCCGGGCTGGGTAGGGCTCAGGAGCACTCGGCCCATCCCTCCTCGACGTCGCGCCTCGCGGCGCGCGCCATCCACGTCGCCACCGTCACCACCAGCCTCGCCGGCACGTGAGTGCTGGCCTCCAGCCGACGGAGCAGCGAGGCCTCCCCTCCGCCGCGGCCGCCGGCGGCGGCGGCCGCCGACCAGAGTGCCGCGGCCATCGCGACGCGGAGCGGAACGCGGGCGGCGGTAACGCCTCGGCCCAGCGCCCGGAGCGCGTTCGCGGCTGCGGCCGCCCGCCGGCGGGCCTCCCCCGGCGCTAATCCCATCCGCTTGGCCCAGCCCTCGAGGATCACCTCCGCGCGCGCCCGCCGCGGCTTGCGTCCCTTCCCCGCCGCCGCAGCGGTGGACGCCGCGGAGTCGGTGGTCGACACGCAGGAACTCGACGACGTCGACCCGGACCGAGCGTCCTCGTCGTCGTCCGCGTCGAGGCGGCGGCGGAGGTGCCTGGAGGCGAGGAAGTTGGCGCCGTGCACCTTGACGTCGCAGGACAGGCAGAGGAACGCCGAGTCGGCGGCGCAGTGCACGGCGGCGACACCCCCGCAGAGCTCGCATCCCGTGGCAGACTTGTTGGCTGCCATTTCTCCCTCCTGAATTCCTCCTCCTCCTCAAACCCCGGAGCCTTTTACCGTACTGTAAGACCCCCGCAACCTTGACGAGTGGATCACTTCCCAGGGCCAGGACACCGCGTGCGCGCGGCTATAGAAGGGTGTTTTCGTGGGGGCGCGCGGCCGAGAGCGGAGACGTGTTTCGATGAAACCGGCGGCGACCGCAAGTGGCGCGCGTCTTGGAGGCGCACGCGTTTGAAGGGGAGAGGAGGAGACGGGGAAACCGTGGACGCGAGCGGAGGCTGAGGCGAGCGGGAGGTATTGGAGTGGAGTCGAGAGCGCACTCGTATGGACGGTATTTAAAGAGGCGCCCGGACCGGACGCTGGCTCATAGCCGTAGGCTAGCGCGCGGGCGCGTCTGCTTCTCTTCACCGCTACGAGCGCTAGTTCTACTTGGACTTTTCGCTCTTCGTTGGAAAGAACGTGGAACGTGCCGTTTTCGGTTACTTCTATACGTCCATTTTTCATATAAGTGTATAAAAGTAAAGGAAGGAATAATAAATAAATAATTATCTATCTTTTATTTATGTTTTAGTATATCTAATTTTTAAATAATAGTGTATAGAAATAACTTTTTGAGTTTTTGTATAGACCGTGGTTCTGTTGGTTGGTTTCCTCTCTTACACTGTACGATATTTTCACGGGAAAGAGATAATTTCGTATAGTATCATCTACTTTTTCGACTTCTTTTAAAATGTGTTTTTTCTTTGAGAGGGACTCATTTTAGAATGTTTGTGTTATGATTTATTGTGACCCATTTATATGAGTAATAATTTGCACAGTGAAACTGTCGAAAAACCGTACAGTAGGTAAGGCTTAAACTCTCTAGTAAATTATAAGTGACATCCGCTTAGACGTACAGCGTCGAAGCTTATACCTACAAATTGCATGGCAATTTCCATAGTTTCTCTAGCCTATCCCCCTTTCCTACCTTGTCTCAAGCTTATTAATTAATTGTTCCCTAGCTAGCTAGCTTTAGAAGAAAAGAAAATCAATTGCCACTTGCGATTAAACCGCCATTCAGGCGAACTTTTCTCAGGACGCTAAGTATTCTATGGCCCCTTGGAATAAGCGGCAATGGGAGCGATGTGTGGAATATAGTATTTGCTCTGATAAGCGGCCATGGTTAAACGATGGGGCCGGGAAAAATACTTAACTTGTGTCATATTCAAATGGAAGAAGAGAGGCAACATGAGCCGTGGGTTGGGGAGGGTAGGAACTCGTAGAACGATCCTTGTCCACAAAACCTCGTCCCACTCGAAGAACCCCGATTTTAATATTCTTTCACCATTTCTTTTGGTTCCTATATAGCTCTTCCCACTGGGCTTTGGATTGGACAACTATAGTATTCTCTCGCTTGCATGGAGTCATGCATGAGCGAAGGAATCTCCCTTGAATTATTGCTCATGAAATGTTATCTACTTTCACATCATTCTTCTTGATCTGTCTAGTTTCTCTTTTTATCATGCTTTTTATGGGCAAATCTTGATCAATTGATTTATTTGGATACTGATCTCTTTCCTTTTTAGCTAGAGTTGTGGGTTGACATGCATGCACGATGAACCTAACTCAGCTGCTCTGAAATTCAGACTTTAAGTGATTGTAAATTACGCTATCTTACAAGCAATTTTAACCGGTGAGCTAGAACCGGACTCTCTGGTCGTGGCATCCGATTCGTCGTTACAAGATCTATCTGATGCGTAATTTATGCGTGCTACGGTGCCGTGCCTTCGCAAATCTTCTTTTCGACTAGTTACGTCATGGCAAAGACACCATAAATATCTGATCAAACTTTCAATTCTGAGGGAAGGAGAGGTGACAGCATGCATGCCATGGTTGAGACCAGGCAATTGGTATATGAGTTAGGCGCGGAGCTCGTGGCTCCGTTCGTTGCTAATTAATTAAGTCCTTAATCCCCAATTGGGCTGAACTTGTGGACTATAATCTCGAGCTAATCACCATTAGGCAATAGCCAACCATATCTTATGTTTAAATCTGAGACAGTTACATCTAGGCCTCATGGCGTGTCGATCGAGTATAGGGTTTTGCAGTAACATATACCAAACGTGCTATTATATGTGTACGCAACACATGAATACTAGCCGACAAAAGAGATAACGATCACTCGATATTAGAGCATCATATTAGGGCCAGGTAATTATGAGGCCACACCGATTGGCCCTATTTAATTTTGGTACTTAGTAACTAATTTGGTTGGGAGACTTTGGAAGTCCACGATCAATGTACTCGATCGACATTCGATCCTGTACCCGTATCTTAATTAGATCTCCAAAGATATTTTGGGAGAATGGGATCGAGGCAGTAGCTAGCTAGCCAAGTGGAAGCTTCTGCTGCCGGATTAGAATGCCTAGTAGTCAAAGGCTAGAGAAAACAACGGAGCATTATTGGCTCAGCTAGCTGGTTGGATGCAACTTGAGACTTCTCGATGTTTAGATATAGCATGACTCTTCGTCCTGATTATTTAAATATGGTTGAACTATATCTTATTATAGATGAATTCGAATCTATCTCTAATGAGCTTTTATTTTAAATATGGCACCCTGTTATACAAGAAAATCAATCTAATAAAGAGATAAGAGTTTTACCTTCTTATTCGTGTGTGCTCTCCGAAAGAGTGGAAATACCCCAAAAAGATATTGAATTCACTCTTACACCTTAGATAAGAAGGAGAGGCCTCCAGGTGCACAGGACTCAATTCCGCGAAGATGTCCATAGAAACAGTGAACCGAACAAGCGAGAACACAACCCAAGACAATAGAAGAAGCTCAACCTGATATTGAGAAAATCCCTGAAGTGAGCCATCCTAAAGATGATAACCTCAGCAAATATTTACATACACAATTTGACGCTGTGAAGTCGGAACAACTTAACTCCATCGTTGTGCGAAATTACGAGGAGGTGAAAGAAATTAATGAAAAGATTTTTCACTAATTATGTGGATTCAACCGAGTTGTATAAAAGAAAGACTTTCGCCTAAACAATTGTTAAAACACTGGAGCTAGATTTAGAACCAAAGTCATGACAAAGTGTCAGAAGCTCTCAGATTAGGTCAAATGGAAAGAAGCAATTAATTAAGGTCGAATTGCACTCACTTAACAAGAGGAAAGTATTCGGTCCTATTAACCGAACACCTCCTAAAGTGTTCCCTGTATGATCAAAATGGGTTTTTATCCAGAAGAGATGAAAATAATCAGGTGGTGAGATATAAAGCGACGCTTATAGTACAAGGGTTCACATAGAGACCCGACATCAATTAGATAAAACTTACTCTTCGGTACTGAGTGGAATAATGTTCCGATACTTGATATCAATGGCAGCTAGCTTTAACTTATGTATATACATATACGTATATATACGTATATACGTATACGTATATATATGTGTGTGTATGTATATATGTATGTGTGTGTATATGTGTGTGTATACATATACATATGTGTATATATACATACATATATATATATATATATATATATATATATATATTATATGTCCCTAAGAGAGTCAAAATTTCGAATCCTAATAAAGGTAATCGCAACATTTATAGCTTCAAACTTTAAAGATCGCTATATGGATTAAAACATTTAGAGAGAATGTTGTACAATCGACTTAGCGAGTTTCTCCTGAAAAAGGGATACTCCAACAATGATGATTGTCCCTGTGTGTTCATAAAGAAATTCTAGAATGGATTCTGTATCATCTCAGTCTATATCGATGATCTGAATATCATCGGAACCACAGAGGAGATGAAGGAAACAAGTTCTTACCTTATGACGGAGTTTGAGTTAAAAGATTTGAGTAAAACCAAATATTGTTTTAGGCCTACAACTAGAGCATTTCTCAGAAAAAATTTTATATACCAGGCTACCTATACTAAGAAGGTATTGAAATTTTTTAATATGGATAAATCTCATCTTTTGAAAACCCTATGGTAGTAAGATCACTTGAAGCGGATAAAGACCCTTTCAGACCAAAGATGAAAAATGAGAAAGTCTTAGGTTCTGAAGTCCCATACTTAAGCGCCATTGGAGTACTTATATATCTTGCGAATTGTACAAGGTCTGATATTGCATTCATAGTAAATTTGTTAGATAAATAAAGTGCAGCTCTAACCAGAAGATATTGGGCTGGTGTCAAGACTTTGCTCAGATACCTCCAAGGCACTCAAGATCTTGACTTATTTTGCCAGAAGGACCAAGACTTAACTATGGTGGGATATACGGATGCTAGCTATCTGTCTGATTCTCATAGTGCCAAATCTCAGACTGGGTTTGTGTTTCTCAGCGGTGGTACGACCATTTCCTAGCGATCTTTTAAGCAGATCTTGGTAGCTACTTCTACAACCACTAATAAATTATAGCATTATATGAATGCTTACGTGAGTGTGTTGGTTGAGACGTGTAATTAGCTATATCTAGAAGTCATGTGGCATTAATACTATTGAAACCCCCACAATTATCTAAATGCAAATGGGTTATATTAAGAGCAACATCATGAAGTATATTGCCCTAAACTTTTCTATCCTCACGAACTTCAGAAGAATGGTGAGGTAAATATCCTACAAACCAAATCATGTGAAAATCTAGCAGATTTATTCACTAAATCTCTGCCAACATCTAGTTTCCAAAGATGTGTTAGTGGCATTGGAATAAGAAGATTTAGGGATATGCAGAGTTCGGAAGGAGTAAATCCTTAAAATATGGCCATTAGCATGATCATGAAGAAACTACTTTAATCTAGAGGATTATAAGTTGCACTTCTTTTCCCTTGGTGAATTTTCCTAAAGTTTTCTCACATGAATTTTTTTAATGAAGCAACAGGTGTAAAACAATGTGCGAGTGCAATGTACTCTTTTCTCCATCATTTTTTTTCATTAGGTTTTTGGGAGGAGTTTTTGATGATACATATGCATTACGCAATAGCAGGACTCTTTGTGATGGTTGAACTCTATCTTGTTGTGGTCGAATCCGAATTTATCTTTAATGAGCTTTTACTATAAATATGACATCTGTTGTACAATAGAATCAATCCAATAAAGAGAGAAGAGTTTTTGCCTTCCTATATTGTATGTGTCCCCATGATTATTCTTGCTATTCAATTGGTACATTGTGTTTGATCTACGGCGGTCATCATCGTTATACAACACTCGTATAGTTTTTCCACGAGCCAATTAAGAAGGGTATAGCAGGAACACATGTGCCTTTCACTCGGAAAAATATCCAACAGAACCAACATCAAATAAATAGTTCCCTGTAGAAAAAACACCACATACATGGTCACGGTCATGCTTAGGGTATGTACAGTGGTCCATATAAGCAGTCTGTAAGCCTATACCACTATGATTTTTGGTGATGATGAGGAGAGAGAAGGATATTGTCTACTCTATCTAGTCATAAACAGAGACAACAGGAAAGTGCACTTGCAACAGCAAATATACGGAAAGCGCAATGTTTATATTCACTTCTTCGAACTCAGCCGAGACATATATATTGCTTTATTACCGGCTAATCTAAATAAGATATATTCATCTATACAACATACTTTTCAATGTATGTTAATATTACTAGTGAGACGATTGAATTACCTAGTATATATTAATTAAGAGAGAGTATGGGCTAATTGTTATAAATTCTACATGGTCTTGAACTCTTGATGCAACAAAAATTGATATTAGGTGTTGCTAGTACAATTAAGTCCTTATATTTCCATTGTGAAGTTTGAATCTGGAAGATGGTAGGATGTAAACAGTATGACACTGCATTTAGCAAACTAAAAACATTAACTAACTTAGTAAATCATCTTAAGCTCTTACGGGGCACGAAGAGTCTGTCCATTTTGGTATGCACGAACAATGGAATGAATGGTTGCATATTGTATTAGGAATACCTTCAGGATCTTGGTCAAGTCATTCTATTCAAAAAAAGGGGGGGGGGGACAATTCAGTCAATATAAAATCCAAATTCCCAATGCTTAGGCTAAAGCAAGAAAAAATATGCTAGAAAACTAATAAGTAGGCATGAGCTAAGCCTCTATATCATGAGCTGAAATTTAAAAAGAATGATAAGATAGTTAGCTATAAAGATGCAGCTAGTACCCATCGGCAATGCAATTCAACTATACAATAGGACTATAGCGTAGGCAAAAAAATTTACCACATTAGCCTCCTATATGTGACGTCAATTCAAAGGATGATACACTACTGTAGAAACACTTATCACAGACGGTTTGAAACTGTCATCACAGACGGTTTTTCGAACCGTCTGTATCAAAGTGTCAGTGATGACAATACGTCATCACAGACGGTTTTGCAACTGTCTGTGAAAAAATACATCACAGATGGTTCCAAACTAGAACCGTCTGTGATGATCACACATCACAGACGGTTCCAAAATTGGAACCGTCTGTGATGAGCTCTAAATCCCAGACGGTTCCAAACTAGAACCATCTGTGATGAGCTCTACATCATAGACGGTTCCAGTTTGGGTCCTTCTGTGATATGGAGATCATCCCAACTGGAACCGTCTATGATGAGCATACATCTCAGATGGTTCCAAACTCATCACAAACGGTTCCAGTTTGGAACCGTTTGGGATGTTGATTTTTTATTTTTTTTTTCTTTAATTTTGTTTTATTGGCTAGCCTCAGGAAATGCTAGCCATGCCCTCTTAAAAAAAGATAGTACAAAGCATCACCAAGTATTATTATGACATACAATTCAGAAATGAGATCAGATCTCATATGAAAATACGGCGCATCTATTTGAGAAATCAACTCATATATACAAAAATCAATTGAATTGAGAGCTAGAAATGACAAATTCACAGCACAAGGTTTACAAAATAATCCAAACGGTATCTAATAAATTCACAACTCATCAGGCGAGCTTGAGTGGAATTTGCCTTTTGGATTAATGACCTCACGCATGAAGAAGGCACAGAGTTGCCCTCGGATACCTAGGAGGTCAGCCTGTTCCAATGCAGATTCAGCGCATTGCCAAGCCTGTCGATGGGAAGAGTAAAGTCTTGCGTGTATATAAATTTGTAGGTGGAAACAATTGTTGCAAGATTGACAAACCTCTACGACGTTGGTCTCCTTTGAACCAATGAGGAGTTGCATGTTGTGGCAAGTGTAGAATCCACATAGGTTAGTCGCCTTTGGCTGCTAGTGGCATTGTCAAAATATAATAGGTTAATTAGTTCAAAAGGTACTGTTATGGAGTGTGAAGGATTATTACGTACTAGCGCATACCGGAAACTTATAAATATGCTTCAGCGTCACTGGGTTGTGTGGACCTCCACGAGCTTTGTAGACACCGAACAATGCGTCGAGTAAATCTTTGATAGGCTTCAAGTTGTGTGTGCCGCCCTTTTTGGAATCAAGGTAAATTACTTGGTTCCGTCTTGGTATAATTACGAGTAGAACCCAGTGATACCTGCACAGGTATGTCGCCATGGTCATTCAACCTAATTTCAAGCTGCGTTAAATAGTACAAATCAACAAGTATAGCTACTAGTTGAAGCACTTACCCTGGGTTGTGGGGTAAAAGTATGAAGTTTTTGTTCTATTGAGCCAACAATACTATTTCCACGTACTCGTGAACGACTTGTAAATTTTCGTCCATAGTTTGCTTGGACACCATGTGTGGGTCGACGAAACCCACCAGTCATTTCCTTGCTTCTGCCTCCTTGACCATGTATCTACATATACAAAGTCTAGGATCATATATATATGACATTTATCGGTACGACACGAATGTACGCTGTGATTGCACGCACTTACAATGTCCAGCATCTCATGAGCGATGCATCAAGGGCGTTGAGGTTGTACAGATCGAATAGGTCATTGAAGCCGACCACGAAGAAGCCATCCAAAAATCGATGGAAGAAATGCTCCTCCTTGAAGCTGACTGAGATACTCGATGCACGTTGTGCTACCGGCTTGTTGACTTGTTCCATGCACCAACCTTGCAATCTAATGCATGGTACTGTAAGCGTGTCCTCACGCTCTTTCGGTATGAACGGCTGTCCCAGCTTGAATTGTCACGCCAACGGGGCGAACAGAAAGTCATGGGCAGACGTGGTCCACCCTTTCGATTTGCCCTTGTTGCCGCCTCGCCGTCTACCAAATATCGTCTTCACGGGAGATGACTTGGCCCGAACTGCAGCTTTGACCTATGCCTGGCGGGACACGGTAGCCGATTTGGCGGGCTTCTTTGGTGCAACACATGGCTCTGGTAGTGCTAGTAGCTTCGGCGCAACATGTGGCTCCAGTACGACTTGTAGCTTCGGTGCTTCTGGGCAAGCGTCGAAGGAGATGTCCTTCTTGGGCCACTGGATGATATGCTGATGGCATCCCCTAGTGTGATGATCTCGTCGTTTAGGGGTATGTCCAGCGTGATAGTCTTGAAAATTTCATGTACACCGTCGATATGGACCTTCGTGTAGCCTGGCTCTAAAGTACAATCGTGCACAAACGCCCCTAAATCGGATGCATACGCTCGTCCCCAAGCAACCTGCAGGGGAACAGAGCCGTTGACAAGCCTCACTTGTAGATTGCACGACGTGACCACCTACATAGGTTTAGCGACCCCCATTTTCGCATAAATGTAAAAATGGAAATCTCATGTGCAAACAGTATTAGTTCCATGATCAGCGGCTAGCACACAAATTTACAACAATTGATATCACATCCATACTCTTTATTACAAATAATAATGGTAATTTATACAATAGGATCTTACAATACAGAGAAATGCAGCGGAGAGATTCAAGAGTCTTGTAGTGTGCCCATCCAACCCTCAGGCAACTGACAAGGCATAATCCCTAAAAAAGCTTCATCATTAACATTCCCAAATCCTACATCAAATAAGTTTCATCGGACTAATCTGATTCTTCACCCTAAAAACAATGAATAAGCAAGGGTGAGTACTTCCGTACTCCGCAAGACTTTTACAAAACCTATAATATATGCAGGCCATTTCAAAGGAAAGGCTACTACAGTTAATTTGCATAAAGCCAATTTCAAATGTAAATACAGAATAGTAGATTGCGAACGGGATTTAAGTAAAAGCAATTTCATATGTAAAATAACAGTATGTAAATACAAATAAGTAAATTTCACGAACCTGGGTATCATGGCCATATCCACGAACCATTTTCCACCAACACATGGTAGAAATCACTGACACACGGTAGAAACCAGATTTTATGAAAATAAAAACAGCTAACTATGTGATGACTTTACCAAGTGCCCATAACCGCCAGAGCGACTAATCGATTAGTTTTACACTCTGCAGAGGTGTACAGCTTTACCCACAAGACATGTCTGACTCTTTGTGCAGATCATTAGAACACTTCCTTTGGTGTGCCGCAGAGAGTCATGATATAATCGTTACATTACTTAACCCTAACTTTGCACCAGCCCGGGACGAAAACCCATACTATGGTAGAAGAACTTAGAGCATAGAAATGATAGAACTCCCCATAGCATGGCGTACACCGGTGTATCGGTAAACGTTTGCTCCATGATCACCTCGGTGTGGACGTCCCTTCGAGCAATCCATTAAGAAACAACTTGTTCTACTCCAGCCTTTCAATGTGCAAAGCCAGTTTTAAGTAACTTAATAAGTTAAGGCTGTACCATACCAGCACTTGTGGTTGTACGGTAATTCTTAGCCTGAAAATAACCCATAGTTCGGTCCTTAATCCGACACGGGCAATAATCTCCCCCTACACTACGTGCAAAACCTGCACCTCCGGCTATTGCCAATAATTGCCCGCATCAAAACTATAGTTTTATTTTCATTTATAACCAAAATACCAATCATAAAGAAAAAGTCATACCCAACATTTTGTCATATCCAACATTTTTAACCATTTAAAAAGCATAAGGTTCTTTTAAGCATGGCTAAGCATGACTATCAAGTGTGAGTGACCCCAATGTTGACATCAAGTATTGTCTACTTTATTCTAGGGTTACCAAGGTTCACAAATCCATACTTATCAAGGAAATTCCATGTGTTTACGGATATAGCTACCATTACCCACAATATAGCAGAATTTAATGAATATACGCATGCAAATAAAACATTTAATGAAAACATTTACAAAACTGGGATCAACATGATCAAAGGGGGTGCTTGCCTTGCTTATTGTTGTTTACGACGAAGTCGAGGTTGCAGTCGACGATGGAAGTAGCGACGTCGGTTCTACACGTCGTCCAATGGAAATAGAACAAATAACGAAGTTCAATAAGGGCAAAAAGAAGTCAGATAAAAAATCAAATAAAATCAACTGTAGATATAGGTGTGACTTAGGGTTTGGGTTGAATGATTTCACGTTCTTGCATTATAGTCGAATATACATTCATATCGTTAACGGCTTTTATGTTAAACGATGTATGGTTTCTTTTATAGATTATATATTCTTGTGTAACGAATTCAATAGGCTTAAATTATATATTCTTGTATTTATAATTTTGAATTCTAGATGCTAAAATTATTTGGATTAATATTGAGCTATTTACTTACCACTTGGCAAAACTTAAATATTTTCCATAGTGAATCCTAATTATTTTTGTATATTTAGGTTTCTAAGGATCTAAGGATTCTATCAAAATTTGTTTCATTCAATTTGGAGCTCATTTGCAGAAATTCTATGTATGGCATATTTTAAACTATTTTTTTAATTCGAATTTAAAATTTAAACATGGTTCATTTTCAAAATATTTTGCATATTCTGAATATACATGATTTATCATGAATTTAGAAATTTATTTCAGTTCATTTGGTCTTATGGTTCAAAAGTTATACTCATTTGAATGTACTACGATTTGGAAAATATAGAAATTAGAAAATTTGCCAAAAATGGAAAGTGCGCTTTCGCGTTCAAAACACGCTTTCCGTTTTTGAATGGCGTGGGGCTGAGGCACTGACACGCTGGGCCCAGGCGGCAGAGAATGGCCTTGTGCATAGCGACTGACGCGGGCGCGCGAGTTGCGTAGTGCGAGCGGCTGACAAACGGGGCCCGCTCTGCAGACTCTAAGACTGGCTCGGGCCACGACAAAGGCCGGCCAAGCGCAGTTGACCCCAAACAGAGGAGGTAGATCTGAGGCTCACCGCCGGTGAACTACCACCGAGGAGATGGAATGGGTTCTAGGGTGAGCTTCAGCTCACGATTGCGCACACAGGGGTGGTCTTCTTGGCGGTCGACGACATGGAAAAGTGGCGCGCCACCGTGGACCCGTGGCGGCGGCCATGGCCGACCGGCAAAGCTGTGAGGTTAAAGCTTCCTAAGCTTCATTTTCACCACTGTTAGCATCAATGCATCATAGAGATCCCATTTTGCTACTTCAACAAGGAAATGAGTCGGCGGGTTAGGCTCTCACCGAGCGAGGGTGGCAACGGAAGAAGTTGAGGGTCGCGGCAACTCGTCGGAGAGGTTGGACTCCAATTGGGTTTAGGGACGAGGATTAGGTACTATGAGGATACTTCAGGTCAGATGATTAGGAGGGTGGTTCACCGTAGAGGCTAATTGAGGTTTTTCCCCTTTTCACTGATTTCGCCGGAGACGGAAGGGACGAAGTGGGTTTGAGGCGGTGTGGCTGCACAATTTGGTTAGAAGATGGCTTATGGGTATTATCGTGCTGCTCTAGTTGGTTTTTATAGTTGAATTGAGTCGGTAGCTACAGGTTTTGAATGCGAGACAGAACATGGCGGCTCAGTTTGGACTGCCGCACGAGAGTTCTCAGCCGAGATAGAGAGCTCTTGTCAGGATTGATGGATGCTATAGCACCAGGGCGGGGTTAGGACAGGTCGGCGCTCATGGCTGCGTGCCATTGCGGCGAGACGCAACAAAATGGAGAGGTGGTTCGGCTTGGTCAGGGCGGTGCGCGAAAGATCGAGAGAGGGAGAAGAAGAGAGGAGAAGAGGCTGCCGCGTGGGGGCCAGATGGCAGAGAAGAAGTCGGCACAGGGGAAAAAATATGGCCGAACCCACTTGTAAGCGACACAAGGGCACTTAACCGACTTTTACCGTCCTTGGATAGTACTGCTTGATCCAACGATTACAGGTATCAACTTGGCTAATTATTTTTGGAAAAAAATCTCTAAGTCGGCAAGGCATAGATAAGATTCCAGTAAAATTTTCAGATAAATACTATTGGTATAAAATTTACTAAAATTCTGACAATGTATGTTTCTCATTTCTGCTTATTCTGTTTTATATTTAATTAAGGATCAAAATGAAGTTAATATTTTATGAAATTGTTTTTGAAAATTTTAAATGACAATTTTTATCTTATGAAAAATTTTCATATTTTTATATTGCATATTTAATTTATAAAAATTCTGACATTGATAATTATAGATTTATTTATTGTCTATTTTTGAATTTTTAAAGGATACAAATATATGTTTTAATTTTTTATATTTTTACCAGAGGTATATAATGATCTTATGTCAGCATCATAAAAATATTGGCTTCAGATAATCCTTAGAGATTTCTACACAAATTTGACAATATCAAGATCAGAAATCTATCTCATGATTATCATACCTTATCTAAATTTTATTATACTCATATTATCTAAAAAATCATAATTACGGTTCTGGGTATTCTGGAGTGATCTGATATTTTAGTAAGATTTTTTTCAGATTTTTTTTATATTTTACTTTTATCTTTTTACTTTTACCATTTACCATTTCAATATATATAACTTTTATTTTAATGCAAAAACTAAAGAAAAACCAATAATACCAGAAAATTCATAAAAATTAAAAATTCGAATGAAGAACATATTTCAAATTCATTTTTATAATTTGTTTGCTTTGGAAGAAATAGTTTTAATATTGAAATCTTTCTTTTCTTAAGATTAAAATGCAAGAAAAGAGGAAAAGATATTGTTTGAAATCAAAATCTTGATTCCAATTGTAATTTTTATTCAACTCCATTTTTAAATTTCAAACTTTTCATTTTTCATATTTTTGAATTTTTCGGGATGTTACAATAGGGTACACAAGTAATAGGTAACACGTCCAACAGGTCTATGTAAGGAGCATTGCAGACATGTTACCTAGGTGTTGTCAGGAGAAAATCTGGCTTCATCCACGTCCGTCTCAGGGGCGGACACGCAGCTGCTCCGACGGTTAGTTGGGCTAAACTGCGTCTGTGCTTCTTGGGCTTGCACGTCCCATGCCTGCCTCTCCTCAGTCACCCTTTGCTCCATCCTTTCCTTAAGACATCGTAGCTGACTATCTAACTGCGTTTTGAGCTTTTCCTCAACCCTTTCCTCAATCAGGGCTACTAGCCGTTCCTCGCGCTCGACTTTACTTCTCTTCCTATTCCGATACGTGTTCGAGTCATGTGGGAATCCCATTTTTCAGGGAATGAAAACACCTAGGCCTCGGGTGCGACCCAGGTGCTCCTTGTTTCCCAAGCCCGTTGAGAGTATGTCTTTCTCTCTCTTTGAAGTGAAAGATCCCTGAGAAGATTTCAGGCTCAACGATATTAGGCGCTGGGACACTTCGTAATCAGCGGGGTTGGCAAAGGACAAGCCGCTCGAAAACGTGGGATGTGACCTCACTCTTACCCAGTTTCGGGCACGCGGGTCCACGATTGAGTGATGACGTGTCTAATATAACCCCTTTTGTAGTAGTGATATCTGCAACATTCCAAAAATAACATATATGTGCATGCTTAAACCTTTTATTATGGAATAACTACAGAAGAAATCCGTCAGGAGGCTGAAAGCAGTGCATAGTAGTATAAAATTCAATAGACACAATATTGCTTGCAAAATTAATACAAACTAAGTTCTTTAATGAAATAAAGGGATCTCAAATTCGTATGTTTTAAAACCATATTTCACTTACGTGGCTTACTTTTATTATGTGATGCCTAAGTCTATATGTATTTGGTATACAGCCTAAACATTCTTAGGTTACTAAACATGTAATGTTCTCTTTTTTATTACCAAGTGAACATACCAGTATACCAGATTGGAACTACGACATAATTTGGAAAATGTATGTATGTGAGTATTTCTAAGTTTTAACTATTTTAAGGTACTCATGTAGAACAATAACATTGTATTATGTTTAAAGTTTCCTGTGCATTTCATTTATTCTTGCCTTCATGAAGAGATCGATATCGGAATCTGGCTTTATGTTTGCACATTTTTCCCTTATAGCAAGCTCTGTCAACATTCCTGCAGATGAGAAGCATGGTTAATAATAACTTAGCAGTTTGTGTGCAATCATGATATAGCAATAAGCAGCTACCTCGGCGTTCTCCTATTTCTTGACATTGAGAAAAGAATAAAGTGTCTATCCGACAGTCATCTGTGATATTTATGCACATCTTCCTGGCTGATCCCGACACTGCCACAGGAGGAAAAAATATAAAAATATGAAGTTGAACTTACAGCTAAACCTGCTATTTTCAATGATCACGGAATTACCATTGATCGTCCACCTCAACGGTTCCGGCTGGCATGTCCTCCCCGAGGCTAGCATAGCGGTGCATCGAAAGCGTCCCGGCAGTCGCCGACTTCAAGTTGTAGTCGTCGCCATCGCCGTCGTCGCGTAGCACCGTACTCCTTCAAGTAATCGGTCACCAAGTCTTGTGATAATGAGCCGCGTTCCATTGCAAACATCAGCACCAAATCTCAGATTCCGCTCATGGTCGTGCGACATCAGTAGGCAGATCGTAGAACCTGAATCCACACACCCCCAAATCGAAGAAATTTGCGAGAAACACCAGATGGAGAGAAGGGGTGTGGAGACGCTAGCCGTTACCTCATGGCATCGAATTCGGGGCTCACCGCCGGGGTGGGCGTGGCATTGCGTTGTGTGGGGCGGATGCGATCAGGTTTATACCTAATTCCTCCGCTTCCTCTTCTTCTCCTCCAGAAGGGTGCCACGAAAGCACGAGCTCGGGGGTGAGGGAGGGTGATGGCTGACAGCTGGGCCGATCTCGCCATACACGAGGACTTCCCCGTCAGATCTCAATTGTATCTAGGGGAGGAGCCCACCGACCGGGCAGAGCGAGCTGCGTGGGGGAGTGGAGGGGCCGGCGACGTGGGGGTCGAGCTCGGAGAGGAGCCGGCAGCATGGGAGAGTGGAGGATGCCGGCGGCGTGGGGGTCGAGCTCAGGCTGGAGACGGCCGGTCACTACTGCGGATCGGGCATGCACAAGCGGTTCGAAACCGCTTTCAGAAGCGGTTTTAGAACCGCTTGTAAGCAACCGGGAGTGATACCCCATCGGGTATCACAAGCGGTTCCCCGAACCGCTTGTGGTTCGACATTTCTACAAGCGGTTGGTGTTACCAACCGCTTGTGGAGAGGCTCTCTCCACAAGCGGTTGGAGTTACCAAGCGCTTGTGAAGAGTCCGACAACAGAGCGTTTGATTATATTCAATATAGAATATGTTTTCAGAGGGGTTTTTGATATAGATTTTGACAATTAAAATAAATAGAACTTTATGAGTTTTTTTGACACACTTAAATATATATATATATATATATATTAGTCATTAGTATTCATTCAGATAATTACAGATCACTAAAAATGAACAAGTTGATCGATGAACACATGAAATAATAAGCTAGCCACGTCTTTTACAACTTTCAAAGAATAAAAGGGCGAATGTTGAGCTCATTTCTTGCGTGCGTCGCTCTTTGTGCCCTTGGTCGACGTTGATGTCAGTTCACCTGTCCTTATTTCAGGACAATCTCTCCAACCATTTGCGTGGAACTCGTCTTTGGTGGATACAATCTCGTCGACAATAAAGCCGATGAGTTGTTCTTGGATTGCTGCAACCCGGTGCGGCAGGATCACGTCTTGCACATCGATGTTGGGCTGACAAAGCGGAGGTAAATAAATCTCTGGACATGTAATTATTAAAGTGTAAGTACTAAGAAATTGACATGTGCACACTACCTCGGCGTTGGTTGTCGCAGACATCACCGTGGGTAATACTTTGCATATAGTGGCACACATAATAGCCACATAGGTTGTTTCCACCGTCTGTTGTAGAACTGCGATGAAATTTGAAAGGACCACGATTATTGGGATGAAAAACTGTTACGGCATATTAATATTCTTTAATACGCTCGAGTGCTTAATTGTACATCAAATTCGTTCTCGAAATCTCCTTGTTGCTTCTTTCAAACCGCGCGAATGTCCTGTGATGCGTTAGTATGAATGGTAATTATCGAGTTGGAATAATTAGCAAGGTATTTCAATATATATAATAAGGAAAACCATCGTATATATATGTGCTATATACTGCTTAGGGTGTCAATGATAAATTGAAATTTTTCACCGAGTCCTTTTTGAGTCTTGAACAATGATTTGGTCGCTATCAAGCTTGATGACAAGGTGATCCAAAGTGAAACCTATTCATGTATTGCAACATATATGTAACTAGTTAGCTAGTAGTATTATAAATGCCTTGGAAAATATAAGAACGAGAGGTTGTATATATACGCACTCGGTTGAAGGGCGTATATGTACGGTTTGTAGTGTCTTTGTCCCAAGAATGCATCGAGAATGTAATCTTCAAGTTCCTTTCGGTTGTATCCAAAGACGAACTCGTTAACAATCTCGGGTCGATGAAGCCCACGTTGAAGATATTCTCTTTTCTACATCGTTGTATCTCCATTCTACATAGAAAGGTATAAGTTTAATAGTTGCAATTTTATTGTACGAGGAAGCACACTGTAAAGGTATGAGCTTGACACTTACAGCACCAAAGAACTCATGAGAGACACGTTGATGGAGTCGGCATGGTAAATATTGTATAAGTCGTCAAATTCGAGCCATATGATGTTGTCCCCGCGATAAAAATCATCTTCTTTGATACGGAGGGGAACATCGTTCTTCCTTGAGCGGACTCTGTCATGTACCATTCGTGAAATTGCCGCATCTTAGTTGGCGATCCTTTATCTCATTTGGGTCAATCGGCTCCCTACCAACCGAAATTGCCATCCGACCTTTGTTGCCATTGGGATATCATCTATTAATCCAAGAGTCGCACTGTGGAACCGAGTCCCGCCTCCTTCATAAACCTCTCGAGGTTCTCCGATCTTGGTCTCTCTTCTTCTTCTTTGCCGCCGCCGACCACGCTTATTCTTCCGTAGCCTTAATTATTGTCCGCTCATAGTTGGACTAAGACAGAAATGGCTTTGTACGGCATGTCGCGAAGTGTTCTGCGCTTTTGGATCGGTTGGTACCTTTGGCTCTACCTTCTTTTTGCGAAGTGTGCAGCCACTACGCTTAGTGACCGCGTCACTCTCCTCCTTATTCATATCATATGCCCTCTTTGGAGGTTCCTTTACCTTGGTCGATCGGCTGGACTCCGCCTTCTTGGGAGCAGGTGTGGGAGCCTTCATTCTATTATCGAGCTTCTTCCTCGGAGGAGATGGTGGAGGCGTGGTTTTCCTAGGGGGGTTCTTTTTTGTTTGAGATGCTGGTGGTGGAGTAGGGCTTCTGCGTGGAGCGGGTGGAGACACAGAGAGCCGGTGGTGGAGTAGGGCTTCGCTCTGCTTTATCTTGGCGAGGCATTGCGTGGCGGTGACGTTGGAGGAGGCGTGGGTTGCCGTGGTGGAGATGACGCGTCCATAGCAAATGGAAATATGATGTACCGCTTATGCTAAAGGATGATATTGTGGAGGGCCTGTCCAAGCTTGGTCACGTCGTCGCCTCCAAAGAATATCGAGGTGAAGTTCTTCAACCGCCAAGACCTCCTCCACCGCGACCTTTGAGTAACCCGGGGTATCTCGTTGCGATGGAACATCCGCCCAGCTCCACCGGATATGCCATGCCGTAAGCCACCTTGATGGAGAGGTTACGCGCATCAACATGCACTCACATCGGCGGCGAACCCTTATGTCATCCACGGGATAACGGATAGCAAGGTGTCCGCTCGGGGCCTTCGTGGACGCAGCAGACTACTTCGCCGCGGAGGGTCGATCACACGTCCGATCGATTGCTCTGACCTAGTCCTTAAAGCTTGCCGAGGGCAATTTGTACTTGTTGCGCAACTATGTCGCCGATGCTAGCCCGGGTTGCTCGAGCTCTTGTTCCAATTGGTACACTTTACGTGATTCTCTTGATTTGCTTCTATGCTGGCTCTCATGCAGATGTGCGCCCTTCGCGAAACCATACTTCCACACGGCCGGCTTGCCCATACCTCGTGTCCGCCCCGGTGCTCGTGGTTTTCAAGGGCATGTGTTAGCTCGTCATTCTCCCCGTCGCACCAATGTACCGCCGAGATCGCCAACGGCTTGTACAATCCTTTGGCCACCTCTTGTACTCCGGTGCCATCACCAAACCGCCGTCATCCGAAAGGCTCCCCATGACCCATGAACCAATTGCGCAGCGCTGTTCCCCTGAGCGGTAGCGGTGTGACGCCCTTCGCCATTAATTCTTCTTCCCGCTTCTCCCATTTTGGTACAGACCTTGATGTAACCACGGTGCCAAGATGGTGGTGGTATTTCTTCATCCGTGAATTGGCCTTGTTCTTCCGACTCGCGGCTGGCCTTCACCGACAACTTGAACTCCTCGAATGCTTCCCGCTGATCCGCCAACTTAGGAAATTGGTTGAAGTCGGGTCTTTCTCCCTTCTCGCACGCATTTGCGGTGAGAGACGCCTTCCAAGCCTGAAACATTGTTGCCATCTTCTTCAAAGTAAATTTCTTGGCCTTGTCTTCGGACCCTTGAGGAAATGTGAAATTTTCCTTAATATCTTGCCAGAGCAGGTCCTTGGTAGCTTGAGGAACTTCGCCCATTTTTCGATGCTAATTGGGACGTGATCCTCACGTGGTAACCGCAAGCGTTGTTGTACGCCCAATCGCTAAAAGAGGGGCAACCGCATCCCTTCGTTGTTAACGTCGGTAAACACGTGCTTCGTGGGCGGCTTCTTGTTAGGTCCCGATGCTTGGATTGGTTGCTCGATGCACGGGCTTGAAATACATAAACATATGTACAAACGTGTCGAGTGTATTATATTAATGAGTTGCGATTAATTAACATGTCTACGGGATTATATTCTTCGGTGTACCTCATCCTGGCGGAACGGTGTTATCGGACTCGGTGGCAGCAGCGCTACCATCACCTTCGATGGTACCCGGTAGCGATGGAGTCCAACAAGAACTGTTTCTCCTCATCGAACGTAGGGTCAACACGCCCGGTTGCGCCATCTATACTAATTCAAAAATGTTGACATAAATATCATATTACTTTGAAATAACCATATTACTGATTACAACACAAGCATATTATTACATAAATCTCTACACCAAGCATTAAGTACTACGGCGTGTTGAACTAGCCCAAGGATCAAACACGAACTCGTGATGATATTTATTAGTTAGTCGCTTTGATCGTGATGATTTGATCGCTTTGATCGCTTTGTATATGAATTCTACCTAAAATTGATATGCAAAACTAAATAGATGAAACTAAAATATGTACATAGCTAAAATTTGAAATAAAAATTAGATGAAATTAGTAGTTAAATTTATATACAAATCCTAAACTAGAACTGAAATTCAAAATTAAATAAAAAACAACAAAATAATAAAAAGAAAACATGCATTGTTATGTAATTCCATACTAAGCGAAAAATATACGTGTTGGTTTAATTTAGAATTAAAATTTCAAGCAAGCAGAGCACTTGTGGGCATTTCACCGAACAGATGGTGGGCAGACGAACTAGAGAGGAGGAGGACGCGTGCACAAGCAGCTACCTCGGTCCTCTGGTGGGACGACGGTGTGGCGGCGCTTTGGTGGCGGAGAAGGCGCGGCTGGGTGGCGAGAAGGCTTCGCGCCGGGGTGGAGTGACGGCGGCGACGAGGGTGGCGAGAAGGAAGGCTTGGCGACGCGGGTGGACTGGGACTTAGAAGATTTCGTGTGAGAAAAGGGCGGGCGTTTCAAATTTATACAGGAGCGCTTTACAAGCGGTTCTAATAACCAACCGCTTGTAGAAAATCTCTACAAGCGGTTTTAGAACCAACCGCCATGCAGGAGGACTTCTACAAGCGGTTCAGAGGACGAACCGCTTTTAGAATATCTCTACAAGCGAGTTAGATCAACCGCTTGTAGAGGATGACTTCTACAAGCGGTTGGTGTTACTAACCGCTTCGAATAGTCCACTCTAGAAGCGGTTCTTTTCTAAAACCGCTTCGAATATTGCGTTCTAGAAGCGGTTCTTATTACTAACCGCTTCGAATGTTGCACTCTAGAAGCGGTTCGCTTTTTCAAACCGCCTGCTTAATTTCATGATTTTTAAAAATTCTTTTCAGACATAGCTTTCATTTCATAATTTTTAAAAGGCTTTTAGCAATTCATTTCATTTCGTAATTTTTAAAAATACTTTTAGCACTCATTTCATTTCATAATTTTTAAAAATGCTTTTAGCACTTCGCCATTTGATTTTTTAAAAATGCTTTTAGCAATTTAGTTTCATTTCAGATTTTTAAAAATACTTTTAGCACTTTTTCATTTCATAATTTTTTAAAAATGCTTTTAGCACTTCATTTAATTTTATAATTTTAAAAAGTGCTTTTAGCAATTTAGTTTCATTTCAGATTTTTAAAAATTCTTTTCGCACTACGGTTTCTTTTCATAATTTTTAAAATGCTTTTAGCATGACAGATTTCATTTCATAATTTTTAAAAATTGCTTTTAGCACTTGATTTCATTTCGTAATTTTTAAGAAGCTTTTAGAACTTTACTTTCATTCCATAATTTTTACAAAATGCTTTGAGCACTTTAGTTTCATTCCGTAATTTTGGCACTTTACATTCATTCCAAATAAACACTTCCTATCGAAAAGACTTACATATACATAGTTCATACAAGAGGGTACATCTTAAGTAGTAACGCACTTTGTCTTTACAAGTGTTCCTTCATTATGATCGCGACGTATGAAAGGAGTATCCACGTCTGTGTCATTGAGGAGGCTTATGTCGACATCCACAATGAAAGGAGGATCTCGCCGAATCGACTATACTCTTCCTCGTGCGTGACGTCCTCAACTCCAACAATCCTTCGCTTGCCTTGTAGAACCACGTGTCGCTTCGCTTAGTACTACAATCTTCCCGCTTGTCCTTATGCTTCTTAGGTTTACTTGACATGTCCATTACGTAGAAGACCGTCTCACATCGCTCGCGAGGACAAACGGTTCGCGCCTATAGCCGACTTGGGTGAGGTCCACGATTGTCATACCGTATTTGTCTACCTTCACGCCGCTTGAAGTCAGTTTGACCCATTGGCACTTAAATAGAGGGACCTTCAAAGGTCCATAGTCAAGCTCCCATATCTCTTCTATGAAACCATAATATGTATCCACCTTGCCTTTGTTGTCTTGGCGCCTATACGGACACCGCTATTTTGGTTGGTGCTCTTGTTATCCCGCGATCCGTGTAAAATGTGTAACCATTTATCTCGCACCCTTAAATGTCACGATTTCACTAGATGGTCCCCGAGCCAAGCGTTGCAACTATTCATTGTCCGACCCTTTCAAAAGGATGTACTTTTGTAACCAAGCTACCGAAAGAATCCATGTGCTTCAGTGTTATCCAATCCTCGACCTCCCGAAATTGCGCGTAGAATACTCTTGTGCTCAAGGACATACGGGCCACTACAGCTTGATTGTTTCAAAACCGTGAAATGTGCTTGCTTAAATGTAAGAAGATCATTGCATGCAATTGCTTTCCTTCCTAGTGTCCCTTTTCCTCGTAGCCTCCCTCATGGCGTGATATAGGACGCCGATCGGGTTTAGATCATTAATGTAATCCACACAAAACTCAATCACCTCCTCCGTCCCATAACCCTCGGCAATGCATCCTTCCGGACGAACGGTTACGAACATACTTCTTTAGCACACTCATGTACCTCTCGAAGGGAACATGTTGTGTAGATACACGGTCCAAGGATACCTATCTCTTTGACAAGGTGAATAAAGTGAGATGAACCATAATATCAAAAATGCAAGAGGAAAGATCATCTCAAGGCTAACCAAACTTTGTACCACGTCATCCTCGCAGCTTACTTAGTTTATCCGGTCGATGACCTTCGTGAAATCGCGTTGAAAAAGAACACAGCTTTGTGATTGTCCTCGTACTCCACTCAGGCAAGATGCCTCTCACACCATCGGGAGCAATCTGTGTCATTAACACAAGACACCATGAGATTTCATGTGTACGATTTTATTCTCTTCGTGTTTACGAGTCTCTTTACATTCGAGGAGTATCCGGAAGGGACCTTCACACTGCTCAGAACTCTATCATGCTTTTTCTCTTCTTTGCTTAGAGTGTAGCTCGCAGGATGTAGGTAATGTTGTCCTTTCTCTCTCTTTTCGGATGTAGGTCGTTCCTCAATTCCAAGAATTTAAGGTCCTTCCGAGCTTGCGGTGTATCTTTCGATTTTCCGTACATATCTATGTAGCCTAGCAGGTTCAAGGCATATTCTTCGTGATGTGCATGAAGTCAAGTGAGTGACGAACCTCCATAACTTCCCAATAAGGCAAGTCCCAAAATATTGACTTCTTCTTCCACATGGGTGCATGACCATCCTCATTACGCACATGTTTGCTTCCGTGACCCTTTCCAAATACTACTTTCAAATCCTTTACCATAGCAAACACACGTGGCCCACTACGATGCCGAGGCCTTGCACGAAGGTGCTGTTGCCGTTAAATTTCCCGCCTTCCTTCCGCAACGGGTGACTCGTAAGAAGAAACCTACGGTGACCCATGTACACAACCTTCCGAGAGTTTTTCGTGCGTGTCGTCCGCTTCATCTAAGCATCGGATGCGTGCTCTATATCCTTTGTTAGTTAGGCCGGACAGTTACCGAGAGCAGCCAATCGTTGATTGTTACAAATAACAATGCACGTAGGGTGAAATACTCCATTTTATACTCATCCCATACCATTGCACCATCGTCCCACAACGTCACAAGATCTTCAACCAATGGTTTCAGGTAGACATCGATGTCATTTCCGGGTTGCTTGGGGCCTTGGATCAACAACGGCATCATGATGTGCTTTCGCTTCATGCACACCATGGAGGAATGTTATAGATACATAGTGTAACGGGCCAGTGCTATGGTCGCCGCTCAATTCTCCGAAGGATTCATCCCATCGGTACTCAACCCAAACCTTATGTTTTCACCTCATCTGCGAAGTCCGCACGTCCGATCGACTTTCCTCCACCGTGAGCCATCCGCAGGTGTCTAAGCATCCCGTCGTCCTTACGCTCTTCTTTGTGCCAACGCATCATCCGGGCATGCGCTTTGTTAGCAAACATACGCTTCAATCGGGGATCACAGGAAATACCACAACACTTTAGCTAGAGGTCTCTTCTTCTTACGCCCCCATCTATTTCACCGGATCGCCACGCTTCACCTTATACCTTGATTCTCTCGCACTTTGGACAAACATCCAAATCGGCATACTCATTACGATACAGATACAATCATTAGGACACGCGTGTATCTTACGTACTTCCAATCCCAAAGGATGACGACTTGCTTGGCTTCATATGTAGATTCGGCAGAGTGTTATCTTCGAAGCACCTTCTTTACGAGTGATAACACCTCATCGAATCCCTTATCCGACACACCATTTCTAGCCTTCCATTGCAAGAGTTCCATGTGGTACGCAGCTTTTGTGGCCCCGCCTACAGTTTGGGTACAAAGGAGTTCGTGGTCCTCTAACATGCGCTGGAACTTCTCGAATCTTTCATCTGTAGTCTCCTCTCCGCCACGCAAAGATCCGGTCTAGCTCATCATCACCAAAGTCACCAAGTGTTTCTTCCACGAACAGATATTGCGGTCGTCCGGTTATCGTTGAATCCATCTTCCTCTTCCTTGTCTTCTTCATCGCCTTCCGGCTAATCACCTCAACTTCGCCATGGTTGGTCCAATGTATAATTTGGCATAAAACCTCTCATGATCAAGTGGTTCATAACTTGCCATCGCTGGAATGCTCCTTCTCGTTCTTGCAATCTACACACGGACAACATATGAAGTCGCTCGAGGCAATAATGCAACGGCCGATCGAGAAAAGCTCTGACGCCATCAATGAACTCTCTCGAGCGACGGTCCGCATTGTACATCCATTGCCGATTCATCTATACCAAGTTATAATTTCATTAAAAATATAACAAATTCCGTTAGAAAAATTATAACCTAACTTAAATTTCGTAACATTTAAACCCAACCAAAAAAAACTCCACCTACATCGTCATCCAATTAAAGACCTACCTTTCTAATTATTTTGTATCCCTTCCTACCTTTGTAATTATTTTTTATCCTTCTACATGTTTTTCTATTTTATTTCATACACCAATAATTACTTCCTTGCAATGTTATACCTAGATCTCTTCCAATATTGTGATATTTAAGATTCTAAAGCTAACAACCACCTAGATCTAAAGCTTCCAATCACCTTTACCTTGTAATGTCATATTTTGAACTAGATCTCCACCCTACATCTTCATACAACAACAAAAACAAGGCACGAAAAACAAATTTTCGATAATGCTTAAAAAGTTTAAGATTTCTCCACATCCATTGAAAAAAATAGCAATATCTAGGTGAGAAGGATGTTCACATGATGTTACTAACTTTGAAACACTTAATTTAGAGCTAATCACCTCCAATTAAAAATTTGGACAAGACCTCCCAAGAACGGTAGCTTGGTCGGCCTTCTCTGCTCGATCGATTCGCATCTCTCTGTGGCGCATGGAGGAAGAAGGGTTTAAATGCGCTGCATGGGAGGGCTTCGAAGCGGTTGAGACACGAACCGCTTCGAAGGTTGAGTTCTAGAAGCGGTTCTTTTCTCAAACCGCTTCAAAATCGGCGGTTTGAGAAAAGAACCGCCTAGAACGTAACCTTCGTAAGCGGTTCGTGTCTTAAACCGCTTCGAAGCCCTCTCCGACCGTTGCCAACGAACCGCTTCTGGTGCGAAGATCACAACGGGTTCGCACCAGACCGCTTCTAATAGGCCGGTTGTGATACCCAGTTCTGTAGTAGTGGGTCTAGGCAAACTAGCGGATTGAGTGGTCGATCGAGCGAGTTAGGGTTGAGTTTGTAGTTTAGTGTGGTATTTGTGTGGTTTACAAGAGAATCGATTACATTGATATAGGTATTGGTGTCGGTTCCACAATAGAACCGATTGTATTGATATGAGCTATTAATGTCGGTTCCACAATATAACCGATTGCATTGACATTTGCTATCGGTGTCATTTCTACAATATAATCGATTGCACTGACATTAGCTATTGGTGTTAGTTCCACCTAAGAACTGATTATGATGTGAACCACATCACAATCGGTGTGCCACATCACAATCGGTTATAATGTTAGAACCGATTGTGATGATTCACCGCCAATTATTAAACACTCTCGTCGAATCATCACAATCGGTTTTTCCTAAAAAGTTGAGAACCAACACAGATGAAGCGATAGTATTGCACCATTCCGTAGTAGTGATAATATCATAATTTTACTGGATTTTATAAATATATTATAATAAAAATTAGTGATCAAAGTTGTAGTTTGAAGACCGTGTCGATATCCGAAACGACAACTATTTGTGACGGAAGAGAGTATTATTTAACAAATAACTTTATAGAAAACTTTATTTCACGTGACTTGCGTTGCGGACAACCATAGTCTATAATACTACTGTACATGCTTTATAGTATGCCGTTGTGCACAACCGCCACCACGTACGTGGACAACCGCATCTCCGTACGTGCAGGCTGCCTGTCCAGCATACCGTCACGCACGGCGTACAGCAGATCGAGCAGACGCACAGGTACATTGTACCACCACCGAGCCGAACTCGCCCACGCCACGCGAAGCAACCAACCCCAACCGCTCGATGCGACGCGACCGCCCACCGCGCGCGCGCGCGGCCGCACTCGCATCGTGTGGCTGCCCGCCCGCGCCGATGCATCCGCCAAAACCGTACGTTCGCCCGCGCCGCGCGCAGCGGACGTCGCGGCCACGCAGCGCGCGCGCGCACCTGTGGTGATCAGCTCCGATCCGGACGCCCCGCGACTCGGAAAATATCTCGGGAGCCGCCCGTACGTGCGGTGCCGGGCTCTGGGCGCGTGCGAAATGGCCGCGCTGCCCCTGGGTCCTGCGGCGGACGCGCGAGGGGTAACTTCGGGGAGCGCGACCGCAGCGAAGAAGCGGAAGAGAAAAAATAAAGGAGTGGCGGCGACGGCGGCCAAGTGGGCGGGCGACGCGGACAGCTCATCGTCCGGCCAGTGCGCGTCTGCCGTGGGCGAGCGCCACGTTGCGCGGTTTTTACCCGGGTGTGTGTGGACCGGCGCGTCGGTGACGAATCCCAGCCTTGTGTAGCGGTAGCGTACTGCAGGGCAGTCTGTCTACCTGTTTGACAGGTCGTTGTTCCCTTCTGTCAGGGATGGTGGGCTCTGGGAACGTGTGGTGGTATGCATATCTGCACGTGCATGGGCAGAGGAAATGCCCTTTCTACCCTCAGTTTAGAGTGGTCCAAACTATAGTTAATTTCTCAGCGGTTCATTTTAAAAAAAAATCGAGAGGATAAGGGTATAAAAAATTACCAACTTCCAAAAGGGAGCAAAAGTAGAGGTTTGGTTTGAGGAAGGATTGGTCTAAGATCATCATATTCTAACCTTGAATCTAACATCTATACCCCTTTATAATACACATAAGCATTCTTTTCTACGTCCACTCCAAATAATGCACCCCACTAAAGATGGCTAACCTTCATGCACCCAAAGAAAACGCCCCGTAAACTTGCCTCCATCAAAATTAACCTCTCGGATCTTTCTCGCCTTTACTCACCCACATCCGATGGCCATTGTTTAATGTGTCTAACTCATCCACGCTACCACAAATGATCTCCCCACCTCCAAAGATCATCTCGAGGAAAAGGAAACAAACGTTCTGAAAAGGAAAAACCATATATTACGCTTTAAAAAGAAACCCAAGACAAGACTATACTATTTTTGTATGATTTCACGGATGAAATTAAATGTTTTGGTCCACGCTGTCCCATTCGCGGGATCATGGGATGAACAATGAGTTCATGACACAAAAAATCAATCCAGCGCAGTTGAGACTATTCCTTCTAACAATCCATTTCGTTGTAATTTTGTAGGGTTATACCTCGCACATTATACATGCACCTCTTGGTGGTTTATGCCAGATACATTCATACGGTTTCCATGCCGAACTGCCGGTTAAACGCACCAAAGATTTCCGTGGCAGTTAAATTGTCAAAAACACTTGCAAATTGCCAAGCCGGGTTGATCTGATAGAGTGGGCCCACACAACCCGGGAAAGCCGAAACTAGCCACAAGAAACTGGATAGAAATGACACATGCAGATTCCTTCCTCTATCCTCATTCCTCTGATTCAATGCATTGGGTCACCACAATAGTGACAAAAAATTCATGTGAGATGCATGCGGTGAAAACCGCGTCTACAGCATGGCAAAAACAGGAGCCCACTTGTGCAATGGACGGATTCATTAGTGGATCAGAAGTTCATATGCAGTTTCATGTAACTTCCGGTAGGGGACTCTTCCTTGTTTCCCGTATCAGCTACCCATCATGGACGGAACCAAGGAGTAAGTTCGACTCCATGACTGAAAGCGATTCCTGCGAAATCATGATCCACCAAGATCTGCAGAATCAGGAACCCATTATTCAGCAACAAGGTGTAATCTGCAAAGATATGTATGGTAGTGAAATGCTAGCTGATATATACATATTCATTGCTCATGGAGCTAACTCTGAGGAATAACAACCAGCAGTACAATACAATGTAAGCACTGTAACTCTAGTTACATTTCGGTCGAGTAAGAAAAGTAAAAAAATCGTTAAATTTGCTATCCCTGACCTGCATTGCACAATGCATACGATCTCATTTCTTCTAGAAGGTTCTGAAAGCCTTTGCTGATACAGAATTATTCAATGTACTATATGATTCGTATCAATAGCAGCCACAGAACAATATGATTGCTGTGGACCAGCACACTTAAATCCAGGATCACCATGTCAGGCATTCTGATCAAATATGGACCACTACAGAAATCAGGACCTAAGCAATATACACGCCCTTTTTTGGGGTGACATTTGGGGGAAGACAGTGTGGGGTTGGCACTTGGCAGAGCCCCTGCTTGGGAACTCTTGGCAGCCTCATAAAATGCTACAGTACAACTTGCCACAAAACCAGGTGCGCGCAGTGCTCAACTCTATGTGCCTGCCAGGCAATCACACCTCTTATGACCGAAAAGACGAGTACTTGTCACTGTTCTTGGGGTGTTTGAAATAGCAATTCTCATGGTTGTAGGGTATGCAGATTAATCCAAATTTTGTTCAAACCAGTTAGCTCCAAAAAGTTGTGTTGAAGCAAATTAATAATGTCTGGGAGCTCATTACTCCAATCAAGTTAAACAATAATGTAAAACAGAAAAAGGTTTTCTTACACTATAATACGAAGGACTAATGATTTTGCAGTTTCACACGATCAGATTTTCATTTTTATGAAAGGCAAAAAAAATTGTTGCTTAACTCGAAGCATATACAAATCTAAGCCAAAATAGATGGGTGGCATTAGAATCAAATTTGTTGCAGTGATCAGTATAAGATTTGAAAGAAAAGAAGAAAGCAGCTTGTTTGTCTTGTCACTCTTGTATAAACCAAAACATTTTGGCATAGAGTGATAATCTAACAGTACAATATACCAAAAGCCTCCATCATAGATCAAACAAGTTTGTAATGAACCACAGGGTGCCATCTATCATTTAAGAACAGATCTTTTCAAAATTTTGTTTCTATTACTACCCACCAATTAAGGGTAAGCATAGCCATAATTCATCCAAAGACTACAAAAGATCATACAAAGGAAAGACATAATGAACCAATGGAGTACATGATCCATACCTAGTTGAGGTACTTTTGCCTCCAGGAGAAGAATCTGCATGTCCAAAAATGTAAAAGAGATCAAGAGACCATCTGCATGTCGAGTGAGAGAGTTTATTCACCTCTGCACAGCATCTCTACAACAGTAGACTTTCTAAGATTATAAAACCACATGGAGTAAGAAAAACAAAGATTTTATCCATGTGAGTTTCTAGAGAAAGGAGACCCAGACATGGTAAGTAGCTAACAAACATTGTATGAACATCACTTGCTTTAATGTAATAAATTAATCAAAATTCAAAATTAGAGCTGGTTACAAGAGATACAGACGATATAATCATTTCTAGAAAAGTACAAGAATCTGCTCGGCAACAATGAGAAGCCCCATGCCCCCCTCCCCCCTCCCACAAGTAAATGAGGCTCCAAATCAACATGTACACTAGTGGACAATGTTGTCCATTATAGATATTGAGAAGATACTCCCCAGAATGTGCTAAAGATGTTCTCTCTGGATATCTTCAATAGCTGCACGAGCTGACATCCTAGATGTATTGCCACTCCTTGATTTGTTTGTCACTCTGATTCCTCACCAGTAGCACTTACAATCCTAGCTAGGTCTTGGACAATTTCAGACATTGGTGGCCTGAATTCCGGTTCAGGCTGCATAAGAAATTTCAGGTCAGTCACTGAGTCACATGATTCCTAAATTCTTCTCCATTTGCTGGTCTCAGAAAGAGAGTTAAATACAACCAGGATATCATAGTGAATAGATAAACAAGTACTTCGCCTGATGTGATAAAATATAAAATTTTTGAAACAATTAAATTACAATAGAATAACTTGGGAGATATGACTGATGTATGCTTTTGAATTTGGTAATAAAGTAAAAGTCTGCCACAAGCTAATATAACATTGAGATAATGATGGGTTTGCCCTAATTAACAGCTTTGAATGAAAAATTTGAGCTAGAGAACCTCAAGGATGTGCTAGTTAAGCATCACATGTATTTTGCTTAGAAAGTACAACTTAGCTAAAAAAAGTATAGAAGTGTTGAATTACCCGAATACAACTACTGATGATATCTGCAAAACGTGACAGCACTTTCTCAGAACACTCTCCTCGAATAGAAGGATCAACCATTTTTGACAGGGACTCAATGTCATGAAGCTGAGAATCGGCCCATCTAACAAGATGTTGTTCAGCACGCGGGCGAGAACTGCATATTTCAACATAAACAAATTGGCAAATGAGAAAGTTCATTCACATTTTTTTTGGAGACAATTGATCTAGAGCAATTACAAAAGGTTCCTGATTAAGCATGCAGATTACAATGAATTACTGACCTGTCATACGGTTTACGGCCGGTGAGAAGTTCTAGCATCACCACACCAAAACTGTAAACGTCACTTCGATCAGTAAAATTCCCAGATTCATGGATTTCAGGTGCTTCATAATTGAGTAGTGCCCGCATGCGACCTGACAACTGAGATCAAAAGGAACACCATTGTAAGTATATTACAAGTTTCAGATTCATTTGCAGCTGCCACTAAAGTACAGAAGCAAGTACAAATGCCAGCCAAATAATTAATCTATACCTATGGATAAGTCAATTTCAATTATTTATTCCAATATTATTTCCTGCCATACAGTAGTAAAGATGTGGCAAAGGGCACACTAGTTCGGAAGAAACATTGGACTAGACCCAATAGCAGTCAGACTCACAGATGATACCTATACAAGATGTCAGATTGTGTGTCTGAGAGGGCGAGGGGGGGGGAGCACAAACTATACAGAAGACAAACAGTTCCAAAACGTAAAGAAACATAATCATATTTTGGGTTTTTTAATCAACATTTAAGAGTTACGGCCAAGCTGAAACATCACAACCACAAGGTTTTCGTATAATACTAGAGGTTACCTGTGTAACAGAACCTGACAACATCAATTCTGCCAGTCCACATTCAGCAACACGTACTGAAAATTCATTATTAAGGAGCACATTGGCTGGTTCAAAATTCTGATGCACCACTGTAGGTTCACAGGTGTCGTGGAGATACCTGCAAGAAGAGCGTAATTTGGAAATATAAAGGTTGTCCCTTAACACGCTAAATTAAATTGGCAAAAGTTCATAAAAAATATTTTGAACTAGAATACAGCTTACTCTAAGGCCTTTGCTGTACCAAGAGCGACCTTGAGGCGAGCGTTCCAAGATAGTGCACCAGCACTATCTAGATCCTCTCCTTCATGTAATACATCATGTAGTGTTTTTCTACTGAAGTGGTTATAGACAAGTAACCTCTGTTCATATTCTGCACAGTATCCAACAAGCTCAAGGATGTTAGGGTGCCTAATATCTGATATACGCGCAACCAGCTCTAGAAATTCATCCACTGGTATTCTATCATTGGCATTGTCGATCTTCATAACTTCCAATAACTGCATAGGGTAAAAGATGATGAGCGCAACATTTCAATAAGCATAAAATCCCATTGAGTAAAAGAAGCAACACTTGGTACATACTTTGCCTTCAGGAAGTTCTGCCAGATATACTTTCCCCAACCTACTCTCTCTTATCAAATTTTCCTCTTCGAAACTATTTGTGCATTGCTGAAGTGATGCAACAGAAAAAGATGTTGCAGATGTCGAGGGACCTGTCCTTGGTGGAGTGCTAACTCTTTTTTCTGGCCTAACAATAGGAGTTACAATTACTTTTTTCACGGGAGGAGGTGGCGGCGGCGGCGGCGGTGGAGGCGGAGGTGCCGCAGCAAAAATATCTGATTCTAATCGCTCCAAGTTAATTACATGCTCCTTTTGCCTTTCAGGAGGCTTCTCAAGAGCAGCTGGCAGCAGTAGAATAATTATTTTATACATCTGAACTTAAACAGGCGAATAGTATTACAGTAGTAAAAGAACTGATCGATCAGAATTTACAAGCATCTATACCTGGTACTGCCAAATTTATTTCACGAGCCTGCCTCCTATCAGGAACCTCAGCTGAGCCTGTTAAAGAAACATCATGTACCATGGTATAAAACAACAAAGATAACACGGAAACATATTACAGTGGTAAATAAAAGTAGACCTTTTTTAGCATCGTTCCTTGACTGTATTGAAGTTTGCTTGATTTTCGGCTCTTCAACCCTCTGGCGCACCCTCCCCACCTGGCTTGTCATATAATCACTCCTCGACTGTCTCTCTTGGTACTTGGACAGGCAAAATATTACCAGCAGCACTATAACTATGAACAACACAATAGCAAGAAGAACATATCCAACAGTCCTGAGGGTTGAAGACTTATGTTTCTTGGATGATGGAGAGCTGCTCTCTCGAGCTGTAGATCCACCAGAAGAGTTCGAGGGTGTGTTGGATAGTGAAGGAGCTCCTGAAGGGGATGAAGGAGATGATGGTGTTTGTGTTGGAGTAGAGCCTGTAGGTGTTGAAGAGGGTGATGCAGAAGGAGCTATGCTGGTATTAAATGGGTTCCCATCATTTCTGTAGGCAAAAATAGCTAGTTGCTTGATAAGTTATATATAATCGATCCAATCATCTAAGTATTGAAAAGTATTGAGTAGAGGAAATAATATTTATGTAGAGAATACAAGTACTATGTGAATGGCATCAATAAGAATAGATAAGGAAAAGGATTCTCACTTGAAGTTTGGCACGTTCAGCAGCTTTGAAGGAACCGGTCCAGAAAACAAATTATTCTCTATATTTCTGTTGTAAGGTAAATAAATTATCATAAAGAAGCATAGGTATTTGTATGCATAACAAAAATCTAAGATAATGAATGATATGGATTATATATTCATCACAAATTGGATTAGTACAGTTTGACTGATATCAATATTATTTACCAGTAACAAAAGTCAAGTACAAAGCACATGTATCATGTGAAAAGTATGTTGGTAAATGGTTCGTGGTACTGACTGGTGCTTATTTGTAAAAAATGTCCGCAGGAAAGAAACAGATCTTTTATTGAGGAAATTCGAGGTGACTGGCTAAATAAAGCAGAAATTTGTGTTTGGCATATATATGTTGCACATAAGCCAGAGTTAATGTCAAGTGCTGTGATCATGATAATTCATATTCTGATGTCTATACCATAGACCTGAAGAAGATTTATGTTAAGCAGTCAACTTTTTATATATAAAAAAGGTAACTGATCAGATAATTGCAGATGTTCTGTTTTATGGACTCCAATGTGCTATTAGCCTATTACAAGCGAATCAGTAAAGTGATGGCAGAGAAGAGAGTGCGGAAATACAAATCTTTGAGGGGGAGATCCTGCAAGACATTAAGGGTCCCAGATAGTATATTATCTTGCATGTGCCTGTGAAATAGCAGGTCATTAAACAAATTTAAAAAAATAAGGGGCAAAAACAAGACAAGAAGATAATTGTAGACTTACAATGTAGTCAACGATGACAGGCTCCCCAATGAAGGTGGTAATGGACCACTGAAGTTGTTGGAAGAAATATCCCTGTGATGAAAGCTGAGATGTCATCATTCATCAACCAGTTAACAGTTAATCCCTTGCCCCCCAAGGCACCAACCCACGAAAAAAAGAAAGAAATGAAATACTCTGAGGCATAGGGGCAAGTGCGCATGAAGAGTAAGAAGTGCAAAGACAAAATAGAGAGAAACATGAGGATCTTACAGATTTACAAGTCCAGTAAGCAAATCAAAAGCATCTGGCAGTTTTCCATCAAGATGGTTATCATTGAGTGACCTGAGAAAAGAAATATCTGAGTGAGAGCTTATAGAGGAAACATATGTACAGCATGGCTATTTTGTTTAGAAAAGACAATCAAGAAATTACATGGCTGCTAAACTCCGAAGTTTTGATAATGACATCGGGATGCTTCCAGTGAGTTGGTTATCAGAGAGAAAACTGCACCAGCATGGAACAAAGGATCATCTCGCCATGTAATCACAAAAACTAAAGAAATTCAAAAAAAAAAAAGAAGAAGAAGAAGGAAGAATTGCACGTACAAATTCTGCAGTGTAACAGGTAGATCTTCAGGTACAGTTCCACCGATATTGTTGTTGCTAAGATTTCTACAACAAAAGGAAAGTCAATACTTGCAAAGCTTAATCAGGATACGAGGACAACATTACTTATGCCAGGATATAAATGCAGCCCTAGAAATTCCTAATTCACCCATGGAACATTATGACAGGATGATTAGATGACACAACCATCAGTCATGAGTTAGGGAATAAGATTGACCCTAAAGCCCTTACATTGTGGTTATTGAAGTAAAGTTTCCCAGGCTGCCCAGCTGTCCTCCCAAATTTGCAGCATTGAAAATTCTACAAACAATGAGTTGATAAAAGCACGAAATATAAAAGTTCTACCAGGGAAAGGAATCGCAAAGAAGAATTGACGTACATTGAATCAATATTCGAGCCGATACATACAACGCCCTGCCAACCCTCACCGCAGGGGTCTCCACCATTTGCAGTCCATCCAGGAAGAGCTGGAGATCCAAGTGCAACATACAGTCCATTTATAGCAGCAACTGAAAGGGAAAACAAACCATTAGGAACAAACAAAATGCTCTCTAACATGGTGTCACATAAAATCAATATAAATTTTAAGGTACTTAATCAAATGTACATTTACAGGTGCAGGGCCGGACGTGTAAAAGGATAAGTCAATTTGAGTACTTGGAAACATAATCCAGTATTGTACTAAAAACACACCCATTTAGCCGTTTCACATCCACCAACTTCCCACTACAGAGACCCCTGCTGGCATGAGCCATTATCAGCGACTAGACTGTAAGATCGACTAAAATCAGAGCTCTCATAGTCTCATTCTACCAAAAACAACCTAATAAACACTCCATCTCTTTATCCTGCATTTTCCCACTGCCACCAATGACCAAATCCTAACTGAAAGCAGTCACGCTGTCCCCCATTGCAATCAATAATGATGATAGTCTGTAGAGCTCAGGTCACCACATTGCTTCAGGACCATAAACATCCCACTCAGTGTGCACACCGAAAAGAACAGCCCAATTGCCGCATATCATCACACTATTGCTTCCACAGGCAGGCACACACAAATTCAACGGCCCCATCAACTCCAGAAGTATGACAGAAGTCACCCGAATGTCCGCACGATTAGGCTGAATCAATCGGCGCAACCAAACCCCCCACCACCACCAACCCACCCACATACATTTCTCACCGCCCGCCCGCAACAAACAGCTCGATGCACGTAGCATCCTTAATCCGAACTGACCTCAATGCGCAGCGGCAACATCAACCATCCACGAATATTGCAACTCTACTGCAACGAATCAATCCTCCTTTTGGTCACTCCAGTTGATAAATTCCTCATTTCGCCGGAACACTCGAATCATCAGTACACGAACAGTACAGCCAAACCAACCGAGAACCAACCAACAAAAGCTAGTGCAACCAGTGCAGCCAGCTCGTGCTTAAAAAAAGCTAATCAACCGGAGTCGAAGGAGCAGAGCGAGCAAGCAGGCGCGTACCATCGGCGGCGTCGGTGGCCGCGAACACCCTAGGCGGCAACACCGCCGCGGCGATCAGCAGCAGGAGGAGAACCGGAACCCCCGGCCGCCCGAAGCACCCGCCCCCCATCCGCATCGCTCGCGCGCTCGCGGGGCTCGGATTAGCACGCCATCGGCGACCCGGAGCACCACTGGAAGCACGGATCAACACGCCAAGGCAAGAGCAACCGCCGAGGCGATCGCGGAAACCGAAGCTCGCGTAGATCTAGAGAGAGAGTGAGTGAGGAGAGAGGAACTCGCTCTGTGGTTTGCTTTTCTCCTTTGCTTCCGTCCGCCTGCTTTTGTTGTCTTCTAGAATCCAGCTGTAAGGAGAGAGGAGAGGAGACTGGGAGTGGCGGCGAAGTGAGAGAACAAGTGAGAGAGGAGGGGGGGGGGGGTGAGGTGAGTAATAAGCAACGCCGCAAACGGGCGTAAAAAGTTTAAGAGAGGGAGAACAGAAAAAGGGTTTGGGGATTTGCGGGAGGGAAAGGCCCGGAAAGAAAGAAGGGGAATTCGCTTCTGGGATAGAGTAGTTTGACATGATTGGGATTTTATTCTCGTGAGACTGCAGTGCAGGGGAAAGGGGTGGGGCCCTTGCTGACGTGGAGCTCGGCTGGGTTGGTTCAATTTGGCTTTGGGTCCTGGGTAGAGGTGGGCACTCGAGCCGGACTCTTTTGGGTCGGTCCGAGGCACGATGTTATGGTCCGATACGAAGCTCGATCCGGCACAAGGTAGGTCGTGCTGGGCCAGCACAACACTGTAGCACGGGCCGTACCGGGCTCGAGAATCGAGCACGATAGGCGGCACGGCCCGGCACGATAGTGTAGGATGGGTCATACCGGGTCCGATGACCCAGAGTATGAGAAAGAAGCTTAGTATGAAGGTCATTGACTCACAGAGTATGATCGCTATGGATGCACCCAGTAGCATGAACGTCACCCCTATCGTCGACACCTGAGAGAGACGGACAGAACATGAAAGAGAGCTGAGAGAGATTGAGATACGGTGCAAGAAACTGCTCTCTCTCGCTCATCCCTCTCAATCTCTCGGTTCTCTCTCACCAGTCTCTCAATCTCTCTTGTCTGTCTCGCTCACTCTCTTTCTCGCTCATTGGCCCCTCTCTCGCCCGTGTTGAGCACATCCCCCTCGTTCAAGAATAAATAATTTTTAGTTTTTTTCTCATAATATTTGCATTCACTGCCTCAATTCTATAAGTCTTCGGCTTCTTTTCTCTCGTTGCAATAATGCAAATGGGCGGCCCGGGCCAAGACGACACAAGCTCAAATGGGCGTGCTTGCTTGCGCTGGCGGCTAAAGCCGCCAGACGGACGCAAGACGGCGGATATGACAGGCCGTCGCGGTCCGGCATGGTTCAGGCACGAAGCACGATAGACCCGTGCCGGGCCGGCCCGACACGGCACGGCGCCCACCTCTAGTCCTGGAAGGGCTGGAATGACTCAAGGAGATGGAACTTTGGATATCATTATCCACGTTTTGCGAGAAATTATTATTTTTCTAGTCTTACGTATAATTTTTATTTTTGCAAATTTATCCTTCTTTTCGAACGTAACTGCAAAAAATAGCCTATATCTGACCGCGAAAGTGAGATGAACTCGTTTTATGAGTCTGGTGCGTAGCTATGTAATGGTACCTGCGGTTTTCCTTTTCAAAGCATGGAGCAGGGTAGCTAGAATTAACTCTCTTCAAAGATATTTCAGTCCTAAATTGTTACTCTCCCTGTTCTTGAATATATGTCATTCTAGCTTACAAATTTTGTTCGTAAATGCATGTCATTCTACAATTTAGAGACAATTTTTAACTATTTTTTTCCTTTACATACCTCTACATTAATTATTCCAAATGTTATTTATTACTATGGAATAGAGTAACTCACACCATCCAAGAGCAATAAGTGAGCTAATGAAATATGATGATTGATCATTTCTATATGTGCTTTAGTTGAAGTGCAAAATTCTAAAACATCATCTATTCAGAATAGATGAAGTATGTATTCTCCTCTGTAACGTGCAAGAGATAGGTTTCGATAGTGGTTTTAAATAAACTAGAGGGACATAATAGAGCATGACGCTCCACTTAGACATAGTTTCACCTTATAGGTCCTTGCAAACCTTAAATCCACTCGATCTGAATTCTAACTGCATATATAACAAGCATATATGATTGTCCTAATAATAACAACGTATATGAGTAAAAGAACCAAGCAACAATTGACATACTCGATGTTAACTCCTGAATTTATATGAAAAAGAACGGCCCAGTAAAGCAACATGATAGTGCCCGCAGCATCGAAGTTTTTGCCTTGGCCATCAAGCACTTGGCACTTTCAACTTCCAAGCATAAAAAACCTAATAAAAAAATTGATTTGAAAAGGACATTCACCGACATGTCACGATCTTTGCCCTACAAAAGATACTTGAGGCATATAACCCATGCTTTTAATTAGTAAGCATCACTTGGAATGACACAAAGCGATCCTTATCCTTGTACCAATGGCGGGCAAATCAAATGACCCCACGTAAGCAACGGCATGATAGGATACTCATTGAAAACGCATTAGGTCAAGAGGTGAAGGCTAATCAATATCACCACACTATCACATGCTTTTCTTAGGAAGCGAACATTGCTTACCTTAATATTCCACGGGGTGAAAGGAATAGATAGACCGAGGTTATTTATTTGAGGCGTGCTTAATTGCGCACACACATTACTTTTCACCCTTGTGTCTTGACACTCTTAACCCAGGAGGCATAGTCAAATCAAAATACTACTTGATGACGATGTGCCAAGCTCATAGGCGAAGCATTTTCAAGTTTATTAATTGGGTTTATTATTTGGAAGCCTGATTAAATTTTTGTGCTGGACACTTCAACTAAGACGAAACTAATTATGGAAAAGAGCTTCTGAGGGCTCTGAGGTTTATAATCTGAAGCCTTCTATGCACAGCTTCTTTGAATTTCTACTCCAATTCTATTGACTTTAATGTTTTGTGTAGTTGTTATTCTCTTTTTTCTGGATAGTATGTATGTATATGTACTGCTCGAATTTCTAATATTATCTAATGAGTTTGTCTAATTATAGTTGAATATTCGAAATATATCCAGACATGTTGTGTCTTGAGGAGCAAGAATTTTCGGTGCGTCTTTTTGGATGACAGAAAATTCGGTATACCGAACAAGCGCATTAAGCAAAGAAGTACAGGACAAACAACCAAGTTGTCATGATTTCAGATTTCCTCCGCAAAAAAGTGTTGATCTCACTGTTCTCAACTACGACGTCAGACTGGAAAAAAAATCAAAAGTAAACTATTCCAAAAATAAAATCATAAGTTATAAAGTCATCAAATGCAAGTCAAGATGAACAAAGAAAAACAGAACAAAGGTAAAGAAGGTGTAAAAGAGAAAGGAGAGCAGTAGGAAGGAAGGAAAGGCACACATAAAAGAGAAGAACATACTCGCCTTTGGACCATTGGATTTTTGTCAGACAATTATTGCCACACTTACAGACAGCTGCTTTGTATCCTAAAGTTTAGGATTCATCATGCAGGAGATGGGTTTTACCGACTCCTCGAATAAAATTAGGGCTTTCCCTCAGTAAAATCATATGGAGTAGCTGGCATAATACAGTATCATCATACTGGATACATAAGAAATAAGATGAAAATTTCCGATATGAAGTGATCCAGAATTTTCAAGTGCAAGAGGTCTTACTGTGATGCAGACTAAACAAAGAGGAGCAGTATAGAATTTGCTAACGGATAATTTTTTGATGAGGTCAGTGGGCCAGAGCAGATGATGATCCTGAAGAACTGACGAACTGAAGTGGGCCAAGAATTTACCAGAGAATTTTCCTGATAGATTCCATTAGATGGACCCTACTATGATTTGTCCAGTATGCTTTATACAACGGAGGTGGGCCAAGCCAACCAAGGAACCCTACCACTCGTATTATTCATCAGTCATGAGTCAGGAAGCACTAAACTGACCATGAGTGTGCCATGTAAACTCAGCACGACAACTTCTCATCTAATGGAATAAATCGAGAGAATAAATTCAACATAGAAGGCAAGTTTTCTTCCAAACAATTGTTACTACACAATGTTGAGGCAAGATATCCAATTCACATTCTTTTGACAAGATTTTCCCAGCTGACAAACAGTTTATCAGATGCCTCTGATGTTATTTGGAACCCAGTATTCATCTGCTACATCTGGTACTTATGATTTCAGAGTAAATGCTTAAGACTACACCCATCTAGCCCCAACATTCTTCCCCAGATGTTTTGCTTATAATCTCTTCAAGCTCTTCTTTCTCGCGTCCATCTTCTTCTTATCGACTAGAGCTTTTGTAGCAACAGGCCCTTCCTTCTTGGGTACTGCAGATGATCCAAGAGCAGGCTCAGAGGGAGAATTCTGATCCTGAGAGTTTGTGCTGGGCACTTTGGTGGCAGCAGAGGCACATAACGCCGTGGGCACAGATGGTGCCTTTTCACTGATTATTGTGTTTGACTGATCCACATTTAGAGCTGTGGTTGACTCAGAAATAGCGCCACTCTTGGGCTTATTCTTATGTTTGAGGGCATGAATGCCAGTGTATAACCTGCATATGGTGCGTGAAAACGATTAGGCATTAGGCAGTGATCTGATATGTCAAAAGCTATAGTAATGATATCCGCGACGAAACATCCCCATGACCAAGGAGAAAAAAAGGATTCCTCTTAGCTAGTACAGGTAGGCAGAAATTTCCACTAGGCACTATATAGTCTATGCTGACATAGTGATACTAAATATAAAGTCAGAAAGTAACCTTGCATGCCGTGCATACTCCTCGTAGTTCTCAAGTAACATCTTCCCAGCCTGCTCATTGAGCGCAGATTCAGGGAATGGTTCGATCAGGAGGCATCTCACCACCTTTCAGACACATCATAAAGGAAACTTAACAGTTATTAATCAATGACTACAACCGTTGTACATAATTTTAGCGAACAATTCCTGCAAACATATCATGTTTTATTATTAGCAAAATTAGGGCCAATCAGTGCTGCAGTATGAACTTACCAGCAGAACATGCCTTAATCCAAGAGTAGGATTCCAATCCTTTTTCAAAGTGTTCACACAGATCTCACCACTAGTTGCTATGTTTGGATGGAAAATTTTGGTCAAGAAGAATCCTAAAAGTGAAACAAAGTTCAGAGACTTCTTAGTTGTGCTTAAAAATCAATCAAATACTGAACAGAATCCAACTGCTCCGATTTTCTTATCATGAACTAATTATTAACCGCTATTAGAATATTCAAAAGATAACCAGACCTTTTGGTGGAGATTGAGGGAAGTCACGGGATAATAGTAGCTTCATCCGGAAAATTCCGTTCTCGTACGGAGTCCCAGCTGTATCATTACTAGATTCAGGTTTCTGGTATAGAATTTTCAGAAAATAACATGCTAGAAAAGTACATATTTGTACAATTCAGATTATGACATATACTTCAAAAAATAAACCAATTTTTTCAATATTTAGATATAAACACAAGCAGCATATGAAAAACACATGAAAAGTAAAAACAAGTGCATTTCAAGCAGCTCGAAAAATGATAATGTTTGTAAACCATCAAAACCTCTTGATTGTACCTTACCAGGGCCCTCTATATCTGCGAAAATAGTGGTGAAGTCATCGTCATTCACAATCACTTTAATCCCTTCTGGAGGCAACTCGTCAAGATTTTTCAGTTCTTTAGCCAATTGCCTAATGACATTTGGTGGAAGGTTTTCATTGGTTGCCTTCACAAACACAAACATGTCCCATTAGAATCAAAGTAAACAGTACATCTTCCTAGCAGAATGTTGTCATGAACACCAAAACATTTCCTGTGAAAAATGAACTTTAAATAATTACCATGGAAGCAACAGCAGCAAATAGATTTATGCGGGCTTCGTCAGCAATGTTGGGCAGAAATTATGTCCTTCGACGACAGTGGCAATATCTCTCACAACAAATGCAGCCTACAGGAAGCCAGTAGTCAGCTGAGACATCATGATCGGGCAAAGAGATCGAACACAAACATATTAGAATAAGTTAATTTATAATATTTCTGGAATCCAAAACGAAATTTACAAATTTCAAATTCCATATAGAAAATGGTATATATGAAAATTATCTTGGACTTAATTGTACAAGAGGCTTCTGCAAACATATCTCACAAGTAAATGATTGGTAGAATTAACCCACATGTATATCTCTGCCTAAAAGAGCAGGGCTTGTTTCAGTTATACATGTCTTTTTTGTTTTAAAAACACAGCCTATTTTGAATTGTTTTGCTCTAACACAGCTTGTTTCAAGGAAACTTGCTAGACAGCTTTGCCACCGTCACTGTAGCTTGGACCCAAGCTCTGCCTTTACCAGGAGAGGAAACAAATTAACTCCAACATACATAATGTTGGCAGATCTTAATTACTAGATGTTACCCATTCCTTTTTTCCACAAAAATTCAAGCATCTACTGTAATAGCTTGAAGAAAATTTACAGAATAAATTGCACTGAAAATTCACTCTACCATATGAGTACATGTTCATTAAGACTAATGATTGAAGAAGAGGACCGTTCCAACAACATGTCCCGTAAATGTCCGATCTAGCCTCCACCAGAGTAGTAAATGGTTTCCAACATATTATTGCCATCATGTGCACACAATGAACAGGGCACATTAGCAAAATGAAGATGTACCAATGGCTTTGCACCTTATGTGAGATTCAATCCCACAGAGTGTTGCAGTGTGAGTAACACACAAGCTAGGCAGCGATAAAATTGGTAGGAAACCAGTGCAGCAGCTAATGTGGCATTTATAACAAAGTAAAACTGACATTCTTGGTCCTATGTTTTTCTGATCATCTTATAATCTAGTGGAGAACCATATAGTGCAGGTGATGACTAACTTGCACACAAAATGAAGTTTCTTCCACAAACCGCGAGCTGGTTCTTATTCCATGGACCATCTAGAGATCAGAAATAGAAATCCCTACTAAAATCATCAACTTTCAACCTCTTTGACTTCTCAACATTGTGTATGTACCTAAAATACCAAACTCTCATGGAACATAAAGCAAGTCTTTCCAACTCTCTCCCTCCCCCTGTACCTCTGTCTACGAAACCAGCAACAGAGCAAAGTAGTTAAGCTTCGTAAAGATTACTGTAATGCAGTTCAATGATCTAAAAGTTGTGTCCATTTACAGACGCTAACACCAATCACGACAACTACACAGTTAAACATCCCGGGTCTTTGCAAAAGTTATACTATTCCTGACGTCTCTGCTACAAACTTCGATCTTTGTGAGGAGACAGATGATATGCATGAAAATAAGTAGATCAGACAACAACAAGGCAATTTTTCCCAACAAATCTCAAACCACTTGTCACCTCACTTGACAGAATAGGCCCAAACCCACCGAAATTTCTGCACAATTCGCCCCAAGAATGCAAAAGCATCACTCACACAGACTTCATGACCACAAAAAACACAGTTGCGTCGTCAACATTCGCTAAACCATACCACGGATGGAACTGAATTAACAGATCACGAGTAGGCACAACAAGAACCACGAAAGACCTAAAAAACCCCCAAACAAATCGCAAAAGTGGGTTCAAACAACAGAGAATGATGAATCGGGGGAGGGATCGGCGACCAGAGGAAACCGAGCATTCTGGGTCGGATTCGCCGAGCAATTTGCAATGATTGGGGTTGGGGTAGCGAGCTCGGGGGGTTGGGGCAACGAGAGGGGAGAGAGAGGTGACGTGGCCCTGAGCTGAGCCAGCGAGCGGCGTACTTTAGGCCTTTAGGGCGCTGCTCGCACAGGATCTCAGTATGGGTGCTCCAAGCCTCCAACGAAAAGAATTCCGTTGACGAAAATGCCCTTCGGTTTGGTTGGAGGCTTGGAGCCACCATGGGTTTCCTTGGAGGAGCAATCAGCCATGGCCTTACAAGAATTAGGTTTTTGCACTTTAACGAAGATACGTGCATAAATAATTAAATTATCTTTTTTATAGATCATTTATTACTTTTATATGATATGTGTTACTCTAATCTACACTAATAAATAATATTAAAAATAATAAATTGTAAGAATTAAAGGAAAAAAACAGTTAAAGGTTATCTCAAAATTATAGCATGATATATACTTAGAAACAAAATTTGAAAACTACAATGACATATATTCAAAAACAAAGGAAGTAATAAGTATTAGTACCTGATTAAACAAAGTGAATGATTTATCTGTTTTATGGAATACTTACGACAATGTGGTGAAAAGAGCACACATTATTTGCAATTAAACCTAGAAAGGGTACGAAAGTAAAGCAAAAGACGGGAATTGTTTGCATAGTATTTTAGCGAGAATATGTTTTTTAGATATGTAAAGATGAAAGCAGAGTCTATTTGATTGCAAGATTGTTGTTGGACTTCTAAATACGCTAGCCTTCTACTTATTACTCGGATGACTGTAAGCAGTCTCTGGTTTACAGAGCCATCCGATCGAGTCAATGAATAGCCTGAATTATTAATAGTGTGTTGCTATAGTAACTTACTACAGTAAAACAGAACGGCACTATATTTTTAAACTATGTTCTCGGTAGATCAGGACCATCGCTTTTTAATCCAATAGTCTATATATAACTGCTTAAGGGACTGCTCTGGATCTCCGTCCCTTATACTCTAGGTAAAGTTTCGAATCTAGATGAGAACTAACTTCTGTGGTTAACAGCTTAACCGTATTAAATCACAACCAATACACCTTTTTTTTAGAGTAATTATGCTTACACGAACCAACGTAGTGGGAAAGTCCAATAAAAACACATGCAACAGGGACGGATTAGTTGAGTCTTGGATCTTTGCTCCGGCATAGCGATCACACTACGCAAATAGTTTATCCATGTTTAGCACATAAAAGAAAATACACCGAATTACTAGGTATCTGTTTAGCGACCTTTTGCTTCAGAGACGACAGACAACACATATCTTCTACTATGCTCGAGAAGCATAAGAGGAGGCAGACCATGCGGCAGCGCACGCAAGCGCGACATGCGGGTGACGCGGGCGGGCGAGCGAGCACCGAGTGGAGCGGGTAGGCGTTGGCATCGCATGCTCGTGACGCAGGCAAATACTATATCGTGAGTTACCACGCTGGGTAGCACAAGAGGATGCCTTTCATGCTCTCGACTATGAGAGCATGTCTTCACGTGTTCATATCTACTACTAACAAGCGAGCTACGCCTCCTATAGTGAAGGTCACTTTTTAATATCACCTTCTACTAATATCGGCAGAATTCCTGCCTTGTGGTTGCTTTGAGTCGTTGGAGAGCCGGCTCGGCTCGCGGCTCGAGTCGAGCCAGCGAAAAAAACATTACACTCGGGTCCTTTTTCGAAAAAAATACATTTAGGTCCTTTTTCGGAAAAAAAAATTATGATTCGATCCTTTTCCCGAAAAAAGAATATATATTACGTCCATGCCCTTTTATCGTTTTTAAGAGTAGCGCTTGGGTCCTTTTTGGGAAACTCGAAATTACGTTTAGATCTTTTTTTGTAAAAAAAATCCGTTCGGATCTTTTTTTTGAAAAGAAAAAATGCATTCCATTTAGGCCCTTTTTGAGTTTTTTAGCATTACGTTTAAACCCTTTTACGGAAAACACAAAATTCTTTTTAGATTCTTTTCGCGCGTTTTCTCGATTTACTCGTGTACGTGTATGGAACGTCAATCGCGCGTTTTCTCGATATATATTTGAAAACAAAACCTGTAGCACGCTGATGCACAGTGTTCGGTACTGACCGTTGACGCTGAGGGGGCGCCGATGAGCATGGCCCACCAGCCCACGTGGGTCCCGGCTCGTACGCCCGTGAATGATCGGATGTAGCCATTGGGATGCCAGCCAGGCTCGACGCCTGTTTGAAACTTCGACAGCTGCAGCCAGGCTTGAGATTCACTGGCGTGATGACTCATCAGGATCGCTATCTGGGGAAGGCCCACCAAATCGAGATCGGAAAGGATGGAGGCGACGACGGGTTGATGGGAGTGGCGAGCTAGGAAGAGTGCATGGCTGCATCAATTCGCGTCATGCTTTATTTGAAAAGTAGAAATTTTAGAAAAATAATAGAAAATAGTTCAATTGACACAATCTAAATAGTGTAAATGATTTGTAACCACATCATACGTAATAGACTCTAGAATATTTATGGTTTTTAACCTTGCAGTTGTTTTATGATCGCTTTAGCTCACGGGAAATGAGATGGTTTTTCTGGGTCGCCTTGTTTCTTCGCCGAGAACTCGGTGGCTCATCAAACTACATCATTCATGCAAGGAACACCCTGAATTTCTCTAAAAAGTCTGTTCGACTCTCGAAACTTTGAAACCGATTATCTATCACACTATATTTTTCAACCCCGTTCGTTTAACACCATAAGCTAGTTATGTAGGGAAAAAAGTCTATATAACATCCTGAACTTTATTCAAAAGTCCGTCTGACACCCTAAACTTTGAAATCGGTTATCTAGCATTTCGAACTTTTCAATCCCGTTCGATTAACACCTGAAACTAGTTCAGACTTAGGGTGTTAAACGAACGGGATTGAAAAGTTCAGGATGCTATATAACTAATTTCAAAGTTTGGGGTGTTGGACGGACTTTTGAGTAAAGTTCAAGGTTTTATATGGACTTTTTCCCTACGAAATCAGCTTAGAGTGTTAAACAAATGTGATTGAAAAGTTCAGGGTGCTAGATAACCGATTTCAATGTTCGGAGTGTTGGATAGACTTTTGAGCAAAGTTTAGAGTGTTATATGGACTTTTTCCTTCATGCAACAATGGAGGATTGTCTCGAAGAATTTAATGCCTCGTTAGTTTCCAATAGCCGCTAGCTTTTATTTTGAGCTGTGCGTATGTGCTATGAATTGCTCACTTTTTCTAGCCCGCTTACCTCATTTTTTGCAAAACTAAAGTCCTTCCGCGAACGTATTTGCAAATCTAGTCTCATCTGCCATCGTGGAAAGCGCGGCAAGCGACATCTGTCCCCTACCATGCCTGGGGAGCGCGGGTGGCCAGTAAGCGCGCCATGGGCGGGCAAGCGCGGGAGCAAGTATTGTCGCGCCTGGGGAGCCCGGGAGGAGCCGTAGCCATGATCGTCGTGCATGGGAGGCGCGCTGCTACAGCCAGGGAGCGTAGGTGGCGCTTCCGCTGTAGGGAGAGCGGAAGATGCCTTCCGTAGTGTGGATGGAAAAATGATCAATTCGTGTGCTACTCTGTAAGCCGGTGTCCCAAGGAAAATTGTTATTCTAGCTTTCAATAAAGCTGGGCCTTGTGCTGTTGTCTTAAAAAACAATATAACCGCATCATGGATCCTTGCCTAATAGGGATCGACTATGGATGATGCAGTCGATCTACGTCTCATGTTTGTAACTATGTTGCTATCCTTGTGATTTGAATGATAAGATTGAGAGTGCCGGAGGCTAAGATGGTTTGTAAGTAATGGAGGTGCATAGTGCGTCGCTCCTGATGCGGGTTCCGTTCTCCAAGTTGGAGAGAGCTCAGAGAGGTGAAGAAGACCATCGCTCAAGGAAAAATAAGATGAGTGTGACTTCCTCTCAGTTAATTGTTCCATTCAAATAGCACGCATGCTTGTTCGATTGACAACTAATACACAGATCCAAGCTGTCAGGTCAAAGCTTAAATTTAACGGTTGAGATCAAGTCGAAGGCTCCCCTGCATGCCTTGAGGACAATTGTTTATGAATCCAACCTCTCGTGAACTATGCCGTGGGACTAGACCACATGGGCAGATTCATTAGAGTACATATTGATTCTGGAACAAATCACGATTGTAGAAAGTTCGAGGTGTAAGCTAGAACAAATACGCTGGCTTACAAACAGTAGGTTTGAGTAAGAGATCATCTCGAATCCTACTTAATTAGTATACTTTTTTTTTTCTTGTCTTTCTATAGATCGATCTTCAACCTAGCTATGTGATGCTACAAAGCAAAAGTCGCATGTTAATATGTATAAAAGCTAGTTCAAGTAGTCCAGGTCGCGTCATTAATTATCGATCGCTGCATGCATCTATCCATATATGGTATGTACAAGTTAACGAGCTAGCCAGGAGCGCATGCTCTACACGTCGTCCTCCCTCTTGCGTTTCCTTTAGAAACCTCCCGAGAAGATCCTGAGTGTCCAGCGGCCGAGGCGCGCCGTCGCCGTCCGTCCCCGGCACCGGTAGCAGCGTACAGATCGGCGGTGACGCCGCTGCGGCGGGCGTAGGACTCCTGCTTGACGGTGGCCGCGTAGCAAGGCGCGTTGGAACAGTGCTCGTCGCCGACGACGGAGCGGTCGACGTCGTCCTCGGACTCGTGTTAGTCGGGCGCGTCGTGGTCGCCGCGCCGTACCATCTTGGCCTCCCAGCGCGCGCGGATCGAGGCGAGGACGCCTTCGCCGACGCCCTGGGCGACGAGGCCCTTGCGGACCTTGGAAACGACGTCGTCCATGACGGAGGTGTACAGACGGCGGCGCGCGACGTCCTTACTGTTGGCCATGGGGGACGTACTTACGTATACGCGCGGCGGGGATCGATCAGATGCGGCGGCGGTCGACATGCATGCGATCGGGACAATATCTATATCTATACCCTTTTATAATACACCTAAGCAATTTTTTCTACGTTCACCCTAAATAATACACCTCATTAGAGATGGGCCAATATTCGTACACCCAACAAAACGTCCCCAGAAACTTGCATTCATCAAAATGAACATCTCAGATCTTTCCTCAGTTTTACTCACCCACATCCGATGGCCGTTGTTTAGTGTGTCTAACTCATTCATGTGGCCCGCACCTCCAGCATGAAAGGAAACTTCCTGGGAAAGGAAACGAGCAAATGTGTAGGATTCAAACGGTTAAGATCGGGATATGATAGACTCAATATTGATTATGGATTACTTGTTGCCATCTGGGACTGGATCAGAACAAGAATAATGGTTTCGAGATTGATTGCCATCCAAACAGAGGAGAATAATGGATTAATTAGCTAGCATACGGCCGGAGAATCGTATCATGCCACGTCGGCGCACCGGATATGCAGCAGATCATTTCGCTAGCTATATATACTGTGCAATGGTACGACGTCCAGATATATAACTCGATCACAGCTGATCAACCTGCATGTAGTTCCTAGCTCCAGTATATCGTCGGCGACCGTCCTTTTGCTCGGTGTCCTTATCGCTGCCGCTGCGTCGACGACGGCGGCCTCCAGGCCCAACTTCGGAGACCAGTTCGAAAGGGTGTTCGACTGGCAGGAGGCTGACAAGGTGGAGCGACTGCCGGGGCAACCGGCGGGCGGAGGTGGGGTTCCAGCAGTATGCGGGGTACGTGACGGTGAACGAGACGCACGGCCGCGCTCTCTTCTACTGGTTCTTGGAGGCCACGCACGACGTCCGCAACAAGCCGCTCGTCCTCTGGCTCAACGGAGGTACGTATCCGCTCTACTGATCTATATGCATATCCACTGCTAATAATTATATATATATATATATATACATATATATATATAGACAGAAGAATCTGCCTAGCTATGGGAAGATGCGCGCATTCATGGTGGATCGATATATATATATATATATATATATATATATATATAGACAGAAGAATCTGCCTAGCTATGGGAAGATGCGCGCATTCATGGTGGATCGATATATGGATGATTATTCTGTGTGCGTGCAGGACCTGGATGCTCGTCGCTCGGATACGGAGCGATCCAGGAGCTCGGCCCCTTCCTCGTCCGAAAGGGAACCCCCCGCTCAGGCTCAACCCCGAGTCATGGAACAAAGGTGCATGATTGCTGACTGATCAATCAAGCTGCTCAAAACACCAACGTACAACTCAAATTTGGACATGCATATATGCAGAGGCGAATCTGTTGTTCTTGGAGTCCCCTGCCGGTGTTGGATTTTCCTACTCAAATACCAATGCTGACCTACTTAGATTTGGCGATGAGCTACATACGTACCTTTTGATGAACAAGTTTAATCAACAATATCTTCTCCCCTTACTTTCCTGATCCCTTGCATTCTGAAGCTCATGATGCATACAAGTTCCTTGTGAACTGGTTCAAGAGGTTCCCGCAGTGGAAGGGCCATGACTTCTACATTACCGGAGAGAGATATGCTTTTAATTGATTGGCACGTGTGCTAGCTTGGTAAATTTGCTGAATTTATGTCATGATGTTGTTACTGTTGCACTTTGATTATTTATTATTAAATGTTATATTCATACTTATCTTTTCATTTAATTGATAAGCGGGTGTACTGCCGTCGTAGCGTTAGTACGGGCACTGTACCTATGGACATTGATTGCTTTAATGCAGGGGTGCGCATGCTCGCAAGTGATGAAACCATGTATTTCAGGGATCCCATATGCCACTACCTAGATTTACAGTTCTGCGTATGTTTTGATATTTTTGTGTTATATATACACACATTATGCAATAATCAACTGGCTATTTTTTAATGTTTTAATTTATCGCAGTCACTTTGTACTCGTATATGGGTACTATGATTATTTATTATTAAGTGTTATATTCATACTTATCTTCTCATTTAATTGGTAAGCGGTTGTACTGCCGTCGTAGCGTTAGCACGGGCACTATATTAGTATATATAACGCCTTATCGAATGCCGGCAAGATATGCATACTCGTATGATCGTATCCACGCTGAATACTGTCAGTCCTCGTTCGTATCAGATACTCGTAAGCGGATACGAGCTCGCTGCACGTACATACTGTATTCATACAGATAACGAATTGTGAAAAGACGTACTAGTGTATCACGAAAATACCAAGAAAATCGTATAAAAAAATACTAGGCGCTATTTGTGCACATAGCTACACACCAAGACGACGACAACAGCAGCAGGAGTGTAGAGTACAGAACAGCAACAAGACGTGATGAGTGAGGCCGAGCAATGAGAGCAAACTACAAGAAAACAGACAAATCCCTGACGGGGGAAAAAACGTCAAATTTTCTGGATGGGTAACCGTCAGATAGACCCCGTCAGCCCTAACCGGTAAGGAAATCAGAATTTGTCTGACGTCAGTGAAATTAAAACTGACGGTTTTACCCGTCGGAGAAAAGAAAATTTCCCTGAGGTGTTATGACCGTCAGCAAAACTAAACTGGACGGTTTTTACTCGTCAGCAAAATTAAACCTCATGGGTTTTGAGTTTTGACCCTTCGGCAAAAAGAAAATTCTCTGACTGCCTTAGCAGTCAGAAAAATTATCAGCCCACGTTTTCAAACTGATTGTATATACACAAACAACATTGATACATATTCATCCACGCATCATATAATCCATTGCACAATACACATCATCCATGCATGTACCGATCGACAAGCATATAAAAAGTCAAAAGCTTTCGTTGACATCCATACCGTGCCCAACACCATACATGAACACTATATATGCATCATCCAAGTTTATAACCACACCCATACCGATCCACAGGGCTTACTTCCAAAAACACAGTCAATCCATCCAAAAGGCATCTAAAGCCAAATACTACATGCAAAACTCACTAAGTCCATCTAAATTCATTACCGCGACTTTAAGGTTAAGCTATTCAAAAGAATTGCTAGAGATCACCGATGTTCATGTGGACAACTAGTTGCATCCTTCACAAGTGTTGTAGGAACACGAGCGTTGTCACCCGATTGTGAGCCCACATGGAAAGAAAAAGTCCCACTTCCTTGCTGCAAGGTGAATAAAATATATCAACTTTAGTTAAATAAAGTAAGAAACCCTCGTGACCTATAATTAATGTTGTTGTTTCAACTACCACAATCCTATATTACATAGCCACTCCACAATATCATGTCTAATAATCTTCTAATACTGTCCACCAATGGATAATTAAACATAAACATTGCTGAGTTGTTAGACCATGACAACTCAACAAGAATATTTAAGCTTTAAATAAACAGCTGAAGAAAATATCAGGCTTGGCATATACTCAAGAATGCTTTAGCCTCAAAATAATTTACAATAACTATTATATATGTCACTATCCACTTAGGATGAGATCAGCCATCTACAGGCTATGGTATGGCCAGAGTTATTTGGATACAGACTAGGAGTCGGAATCTGACTCAGATTTGGGTGTCTGATTTGGTAAAAAAATTTGGATACAGGACATACTACTCGGAATCGGAATAGGACATGGGTGTCGGAATCCGAGTCGGATTCGGCAAAAAAATTTGGACACGAGTGTCCGAGTAACACTAGCTAGTTTTCAGCTTGCATCAAGCATGGTATTTTCACAAGATATTGAACAATGATGTAAATATCATCAGTCCGAAGAATTCTAAGCACATTTACAACCATCTTGAGTATATAAAAAAAAGCACTAGAGAAAAAAATCTTTGCCACCTTATCATCAACTTATAATTAATTTTAGGTACTTAATGCTGGTACCTGTGCTTGTGTAGGTGTTTGTCTGTTTGACAGCATAGCATCGATCCCCGTCGCCAATCTTCTCCAAAATCACGTCTGCATTTGAAATGTAATCAATTGAAGCCGAACTATGCAACAATGATACTGACTGTAAATGTATGTTAGCTAACATAATTACCAGGATCATCTGGTGGTTAACTTCTTCATCGCAATATATATGTCTAGTGCGGTAGCTTTTTCTTGTCCAAATTTGTGTAATCTGCACCTCTCATTCATCTAATGTAAACAGGGAGCAGAAGACAGGATGTCAATAACTTACTTGTACTAGAAGTGCATGCCATGCCTCAGAGTCAAGGTCCTCAAAAAGTGTACCATATCTAAATGCATGCTACCTACCTTCATTTAGTGACTCCAACCATTTCCTTTCCTGTCTTATAATCAGTAAGATCAGAAGCTACTACGATTCATGCTAGTCTGAAAACACTACACTATATATGCCGATCTGGAACAAAAGAACCGAGCAGCAGCTAGAGGATTTTCTGCACATGCAAATATACCGAATATTCCTCCATTTTGATGCTGATAGTCAGCAAGTAAATAAACAGTCATGCTAAACAAAAGCAAGATCTTCTTTACCTAACTCAAAATTATGCATCTGAGATATTATATTTACTAAGTCGAAGATTCACCAAGAATAGCAATAGGTAGTCGATAAATATGCATCTATAAATTGTGATTTGCGAACCTGAACACATGCATTCACTGAACTATTTTTGCTACTCACTGAACACAGGGTGTGAAATTAAAGAGTTATCTAAATTACATATTATCTTGACAGGGCAGTAAAATGAAAACAATTTTGAGCCCAAGTGACTGGAACAATCAGATCACTTTGAGCTAACAAGTATCTACATCACAACTCAATCCATTTATTTAGACCTGCACTGAGCATTGGTGGAAATACATCAATTAAATTGTCAGATACAAACACGCGGTGGACAACATGGAGTAGAGGATTAAGGGGGCCAAATAATTAACCTGACGGTTGTAACCATCAGAAAATGCTCACAACTGTCAACAAATTAAGAATTTTGCTGACGGAATTGTTATTCGCATCACAAAAGTCATAAACCTTGACGATCAATTGCGGCCCATCAGAATATATAATTCGTGGTCGTCAGGGATTCTCGGTTTTTTGGTAGTAATGTGATTGATGCTTGGCGTCTGCGGCGACGAGGAGGGAGAAGGTCCTCGACACACAGAGAGAGCCGGGGAACTGCCCTTTACCGGTACTGCGGAGGCGGCGGCGGCGGCGCCGTCTAAGCGGCCATCGACGTCGAGCCATGTCATGTTTCACGAGCATGTCGCCGCGTGCTTTTTTTTTTTGAACTTGACTTGGGGGTGTTTGCTATCGGAGTGTTGGGCTTGGGCCTCGGCGTCGTTGAGTCAGATTCCGTTGGGGCACGTGTCGCGTTCTGATAGGCACTCCGTGCAGGCAGCGGCTATAAAAGAAGGGAGGCTTCAAGAACCCTAAGCCTATGTCTTCAAGCCGCCGCCACCGTTTTTCTTTACCAACGAATTTTGTTACTTCATCCTCCTTATTGATTTTTTAGATCAGAGCTGTCTAGCTCTCTATTTTTCTGCGAGAACTGCTGATGTTTCGGTTTGGGATTTCACCATCCTGTTTTTGTTTACTATGTGTAAAGATGAGATTTTTATGAACATAGGGCTCTATATTTACGAGTCAACAGCAGGCGCCGTTCGATGGCGCCCTGACTGCCGCTTGGAGCCCAGATTGATGACGAGCCAGGAGAAGATTGTTTGGAGATCCATCTTCTTTTAATTCCAAGCCACAATATCTGGCCATACTTCAGCACACCAAAAAAAAATCCCCCTCTTTTTTAGAGGATTGCGTTTCTTTGCTGTTTTTCGTGTGTTTTTTTGTGTTAAAGTTTTGCTTATTTGATTCGTTTCGAGAAAGAGATGAGATCAGACTGGGTGTGAGTTGGGACGGCTCAGACGAACGGGTGCTCTGTCGATTTTGTCCATGGACGAGCCGCCCTTTGCAACAGTGCCCAAAGCGAAGGCGGCCGCTGCACGATTGGATGGGCGCGTCGTGTCTGCTCTAGCCCCCTCCAAATTTGAAGCGGCCATATTATTTCCGATCGTCTCCAGTTTGATTTCTTTGTTTCCATGGATCGATTTCTCCGGTCGCTCGCAGTCGCGGTGGTACTGCTTTGCCTGTTGCGTTTGTGGCTTGGCCTTAGCTGAATCTGGTGACCGGAGGACTCATCTAAGATTCATTTTGTGCCAACAAAATGAACGAAACGTAGGATGTCAGCTAAAATGCTCAACAAATGGCATCCGAGAACTGCGAAGTGTAAGACAGTATTCCCAAACGAACCTGGCTAAGCTGACAGATCTGAAAACATTTACCAGCTGTGGATATTCAAGACATTCAAAAGGCCACCTTACTAAGATGCAGACGAATCAGCTAACCACCCGGGGGAAAGCACGAGCTCAAGTCTATTCAGCTCAGAGTTAACTACTTCAGATACCAGTAAAAGATAGAACACTTGCTGCACATCAAAAGATACAGGTCTGTTTGGCAGAGCTTTAGATTCTAATTTCACTTGAGATATAATTCTAATTTCACTTGAGATATAAAATTTGTAGGCTAAAATAAAGTGAATTAAGTTTATATTTTTAATCTAAAATGTAAACAAGATGATCTATCTAAATATTTTTAATGTACTTATAATTTTAACTTACAGATATATTGAGTTAGAAATATCCAGCTCTACCAAAAGTTTCTGCTTACCTCACAGGAAGCTCCATACCTCAATAGAACACTTACTGCACGTCAAAAGATACAAGAGAGGAGCCCCACCGACCCCCCCTCCCCCAACCCCCGCAAACATCTCAAATCACATTCACTCAGAACATATTAATGAATTCCATGGCTAATTGCTACTGCCTACTGCCATGCTAGTCAGCTAGTGCATCCATACAGCCAACAACTAGCATCCGAACAGCGAACAAGAAATGGACTATAACAATACTAACACATGAACAGAAACATTTTTTGGAACATCCGAACAATAGCGTTTAGACCCAGTAACACAGGAAGCACTGGTGATGTTAATCTGGGCAATAGCATTTTATGGACTACAGCAATTCAGATCACCGTTAGAAGAGTAGGTGCGAAATGATGGCTGAGAAAGGCTTTGTGCAACTTGCATCATAGCCCTCAAGTGGCATCTTATCATGTTGCCTGGAGCTTGTTGAGACTTCCTAACTCAAGGCTCCTCTTATTTCTTCTATGGAGCTGGGTGGCAAAATATTGCCTAGATATTTTGTGCTAAAACTGTAAAAAAAAAGAGAGCAAATTATAGATGATAGGATGCCAAGTAAAAAGTTGAGCTAAAACAGGATTTGTACCCATGATTGACTGCATTTGTTAGAATTACAAAATGAGTGCAACACGTCATTGACACAATAGCACATAGCATGCCAGCAACAATACATATATCAGACATGGGGCAAAGTAGCACAGCACCGTAACTGAACACAATCTTCACACAATAGCACCATAATCACACAATGGACACTATCTCAGTTCACCACACCATAATGCATCATTATGGTCATTTATATGTACATATCTACCGGTTCATTCTACAAGGCAGGAGAAGAAATTGACACACAATGAAACAACAAGGGTGTTTGCTTTATCAGTAGAGCCATTGGACAATAGGACCCAAACCAGTGAGCAACACCACTTCTTTAGATTGGTGGGATGTTTGAAAAAGAGAAGCCCTTGTACCCTTTGTAAGCATAGTAGGCGATTCTTGTGTAGTAGAACCCAGGGATGAACATCACAATACCCAAAATCATAAAGAAGATTCCTGTTCCAACAAAAGGGACAAAAGTTAGGGTGAAGCTCCAATGGCGTGTTTCTATATAAGCGCAACCTTTCTAAGATGGATTTAAGAAAAACCCAACTTAAAAGTAGATTAGTCATGAATGCTACTGAAATGTTCATATTGCGTCAATACTAAAAAGAATGTGAAACGGCATCCATGCAAATTCTCAATATTATACCTGCATAATCCGACAATTTATTTCCAATTCCACATGCGAACCATACTATAAGTGACTTCCTAACAGAATGCCACAATCACATATGCTAAAGATGAGAGGGAAATGAGGAATATGGGGGAGCATGTCATGCGCATCCAAATCCTCTTTTATATTCTGATTACTATGGTCACAATCAAAGCATTATCTTGCATCGTTTGAACCTATCGGTGCAAGCTCATACTCGTATATAGCAGCAAGAAAGTCAATTTCCTACACCTAAACACCAACTACTAATAGATGGCACAAGGAAATAAAGCCCCATAAAACTCGTCACAACGCTAGGCACTGTAAGATGTAGTACAGCAGTAATTAGGAAAATTTCTAACAACATCGAGGTCCTAGATGCGAGGAGGAGGAAGAAGCTTCTCGAATCGTCGAGATGTAGAGAGTGGGAAGAACGAAAAAAAAAGAAGAGGAGGAGGAGATGGTGCGGTCTCACCGTGCGCCCGGTCCCCGCCGACGCGGTTGGCGGCCATGAGGAGGCCGGCGATGGCGCCGAGGGCCCCGAAGGCGAGGAGGGCGGCGGCGAAGGCGATCTCCTTGACGGGGGCGCCACGCGGGCCCCCGACGGCCCCGCCGACGAGGTCGTCCTCGTCAGAGATGGAGAAGGCGTGGTCGACGTACGCCATGGCGAGGCAGCCAAGCCCTAGGGTGTCGCGAGGCGGCGGTGGATCGTGGTATAGTGTATACCTCGGCGGGGCGGGGGTTGTAGTGTAGGAGGAGGAAAGCGGAAGCAGCTCTGCCTCGTCTGGGTCGCTTGCGCAAGCAAATTGGATATTCCGCAGTCCGCACCGCACCGGGTCAACCTATGTTGTTCTTATCTTCATTTTGTTTCGGGGGGACGGGTTACATCACCATCCTAGACGCCAAAGGCCCAGTTTATATAGTACTGGGTCAGTAATGGGCTTTCTTGAACCTTTCCTTTTGGGCTTGAATGCCGTCGATTTCGCCGCCTGCACAGGTTGATGGTTCACCCTATGCCTCGGTGTGTTGGATCACCGGCAGATTTTGGATTTCGACCGTAGAATTTCAAAAAAATACAAGAAAAAGTAAATGCTACAGTGATCTCGAAAAATTCGCCTTTTTGACCGAAATTCTTACATGTTCCACTGGTTTTATTGTTTGTAAGACTGGATTTCGCTCCAATTTTTTTCATATTTTTTCCTAGCCGAGGGAGACCATTTCACAGGTGGTTCAAAATGGCCGTCGGTCATTTCGACCAAAATTTCGGTTTTTCTAGTTTCAAATTTACCGGATTTCAAATTTGCTTTTAGTATTTCGTCCCGATTTCAATCGAAATTCCGAAATCTCACAGATATTTCGGATTTCCCCAAGAGTAGAAATTAAGCATAAGTTTTCATTACGCTTCCTTGTGTGCAGCGGTGCAGCCTAGGGTCACTTTAAAGGCAAATTTCGAGAGAACGAAGGAATTTTACAAAACTATCGCAAGAATTTAACGGGAAATAGTTCAATCTCCGCATGGTCCAATGTCCTGGCCAGGCCGTAAAAGACGGACGTGGGAGGGCCTTCATTTCTGCCTTTCATTGGCATTACCATTGGCAGCCATTGTTGACTTCGCACCGTGATATGTTGTAACCCCATTCCCTAACATTGTGTTCAAGTGAATTCTATATACAGACTCTATTACCATAGATATATAGGAGCATAGAGCTTGTAATAACACTTTCCTATCCCAAAAGGCTCGCACACTCAGGTTCTCGATGGGTGAAGAAATCGAAACCAGCACCATCATTGGTGTTAGGAGATATACAGACTCTATTACCATAGATATATAGAAGCATAGAGCTTGTAATAACACTTTCCTATCCCAATAGGCTTGCACACTCAGGTTCTCGATGGGTGAAGAAATCGAAACCAGCATCATCATTGGTGTTAAGAGATGGAGAACTTAAAGTTAGGCCCAAGAAAAGATAAGTACTCTTAACAAAGAGGCGCGGTTAAGGAGAAAAAAAGGCTCAAAAAAGAGAAGTAGCTGTTGTAAAGTGTAATAGTTTACCCTTGATCAATCAACAGCACATCAACGAAATCACAAGAATAAGAACTAGAGCACACACAAAGTCACTTTATTAGATTGATCTCTTGTACAAGTGGACGCCTAATATATAGTAGAAGGTATCAAGAGATAGATTCGGTGTCGGGACCGGATCTCCAAATCCGAACCCTCTGTGTATAACCTGTGCTAGTCCAGGAAAAACTAGCACACACAGTGAAAACAGTGATGATAACACATCCATATCACGAATCAAATAATATTAATTAAGCAAAAGAGTATTAGCCTTATGGCCAATTATTACAAACAAGCAGCATCATAGCATGAGTTCAATAAAAAACAACGAAACGAAATAACAGAAGCAAAGTAAGCCCATCCATTTGCCCAACAGGCAATCGACTGGGGTTCGCGTCCTAGCATTCCGGATCGCCTTCGTCATAACCACAAGCGTAGAAATAGTAGTCACCTTCATCTTCTGCGAACTCTTCTGTGGAAGGTTGGGGATGTTGCAAGGGTGAGCATAGAATGTACTCCGCAAGTCTTGGAAACATAATGCATGATAACTATATGCAAGGCTAAACAATTGAAGGCATAATATGGCTCTTTTAGTATAAAGCAAAATTTAACTGTAAATACCAATAGTAATTTCATTAAGCATCATTTGATCAAAAGGTAATAGTATAGTAATTGAATTTGATATGACAATTAAAGCAGGTTCCATCTACCTGACTGGCTCCATCTGCCAAACCATAACCCGAGAGTTCCATCTGCTCACGGATTCCCAAACCAACATTTTCCTTTAAAACAAAACCATGAAATCTACAATGTGCAAGTGTACCTCGCCTGCCCTTGACCGTGGGCACAGCTACTTAAGTAGTTTTAACTCTGCAGAGGTGTACACTTTACCCACAAGACATGATCGACTCTTGTTGCCATGCAATTAACACACTTCCTTTGGTGTGTCGGCAGAGAGATCATGACAAGGCCTTTACAATGCACAACCCACTATTAACCTTACCGCTAAGGTTTCACCATTGATTAGGGTTCTAGCCGCCCGATCTGAAGCCCCTCTTGCGCTGCCAACATCCGCACTCACCTGTGGCGAAGCTAATAATGATACGCACAAATTATTTAGCTAGGTCGTACCCATATAGACTTGTGGTTGTACGGTAGTGCTCGGTCCATGGTAACACACGCTTCGGTCCTTAATTGATTAGGGTGGAACATTCACATACCAAGGTCTCGTGCTTTCTGCACTCGCCAAACATCCATCCGCCCCGGTCTAAACCATTTCCACTTTATTTTACTTAAATCACAGCAGCAACACCAATTGCCGCAATTTCACAAATCAGTTTAACCAGTATTTGAAATGATTCCCATAATGGCACAATACCGAAACGTTTAAGCTGGACTAAGCAATTCTACCATTCTATGCTAATCTACTGGATATAACCAAATAAAACAGCTAGTATATATCATCTAGGGTGTCAAAGGTTCGACATGATCAATACCAATGAAGGGATAACAAACTGGAATTTAACTAAACCATAGGATTACATTTAAAGTACTTTGCATAAGAGTAAGCATGCATAATTTAAAAACAACATAACATTTTCATAAAATTTGGGACCAACATGTTCAAGGAAGACTTGCCTTCGTTGCTTCCTGCTGGATCTACCTCTGACTGTTGATTCGCTTGAGCTTCGACTGCGTCGTCTACACGTGAAACGAGAACAAATAAATAAAATAAATTCAAACAAAATTCAAAAATTAACAAGAATGGTACTGGAAGATAGATCTTGAATTTAGATGAATTTGAATCACTGGAATCGGAGCTCGAACGAAGGAGAACGGGCTCCTGGAAGATTTCGAGATCAGAAAAAATAGAAGACTGACATGTGGCGCTCTGCGATTGGCTGGAATTTCTGATTTTCAGGAAAATCAGAAAAAGAAAAAGAAAAGCCGACTGACATGTGGGGCCCACATGTCAGCGCCTGGGTCCACGGTGAACCGGGAGCACCGAGGAGGGAGATGCCGACGTGGCGGGTTACGCGGCGCGGCGCTGGGAACGAGGCGACGCTGACGCGGCTCGATCGAAACCATCCACGCGGCGCACATCTAACGGGCCGAGGCGGATCGGACGGCGGGGAGACAGGGCACGGGCGGCTGCGACGTGGCTAGATCCGAGGCGCTGGTGGACGATCGGATGGCCACGGCTTCACGACGAGGGCGATGGCGGCGGCGCTGGCGTGGCAATGCTGGAGGCAGAGAAGAAGACACGGCCGAGGCGCAAAACGCGACGGCTCGGGACGGGATCTAGGGCAAACGAAAGAGCGCGACGCGAGGAGGTCAGCGGTGCAAGAGATGGCGGCGGAGGCTCACCGGCAAGGAAGAAAAACAGCGGAGAAACGCTCGAGATGGCGGCGCAACTTCGACGAGCTCACGCGCGAAGACGGCGGCGCCTCGGGCAGCAAGGGCTAGGTCAAAAGGGGCGGCGCGGAGTGGGGAACCTCAGGCGGGGGTCCTTGGGGCTTTAAATAGCCTCGGGAGGTGGGCGGCACGGACGCCGAAATTGAGGCGGACGCGGTGGCGACGCGATTAGGGTTAGGGTTTTCGGCAGTGGCGGTGGCGGTGGCGCGCGGCGGCATCCCATCGGCCCAAATCGCGTGGCGCGCGTCAGGCGGCTCATGCTTGATGTGGCCGAGGCGAGGCGGACCGAGAGGGGAAGATGGGCCGGGTGGCGCGGAGAGAGGAGCAGGCCATGGCGAGATTCGCCCATGGAGGGTTTGGAGATTTAAAACATTTCCGAATTAATAAAATTCCAAAAATTCAAATAAAAGCAAATAAATTCAAATAAATATCAAAAAAATTCCCAAAAATACAGAGAAAATCCTTGAGGCATAATGAACCCAACTAAAACTGAAAATCTTTTGTTTGATGAATAGATTAGTTAAATTAAATCCTTTCATAAATATAAAATTCATATTAAGCTGAAATTAATTCAAGAAAAATGCAAATAGTGAATTTTCAAATTTAAACATTCTAAAACTCCAATTTTTGGTATGTTACATTCAGATTCGCCCACCAATAGATATAGTCCTTCCAAACTTGGACTGTGATTCTATCTATATTATAACACTCCCCCTTAGGCGAATACCGCGTAATGCATATATCTCGTTAAAAACTCCACTAAAAAACCCAATGGAAAAAAAGAGATGGAGAAAAGAGTACATTGCACTCGCACTCTATGTTGCACTAGTTGCCTCATTAAAAACCTTCATGTGAGAAAACTTCAGAAAAACTCACTAAGGGAAAAAATACAACTTATAATCTTCAGGATTTACAATATGACCTTCAGGATCATGCACCGGGTCATGGTTCAGGGATTTACTCCCCTGAACTCTGCAAATTTCTAAGTCTTCTCATTCCAATGCCATTAACACATCTTTGGAATGTAGATTTTGGCATGGACTTAGTGAATAAATCTGCAAGATTTTCGCATGACTTAGTTTGCAAAATATTTACCTCACCTTTCTTCTGGAGTTCACGAGGATAGAAAAGTTTAGGAGAAATATGCTTCGTGATATTGCTTTTTACATAACCCATTTGCATCTGTGCAACACAAGCAACATTATCTTCATAGATAATTGTGGGGTATCGACGGTGTTAAGATCACATGACTTCTGGATATGGTTAATCACACGTCGTAGCCAAACACATTCACATGAGGCTTTATAAAAAGCTATGATCTCTGAGTGGTTAGTAGAAGTAGCTACCAGGGTTTGCTTACAAGACCGCCAAAAAACAGTGAACCATCGCAGAAAAACACAAAACTAGTATGTGATTTGGCACTATGGGGATCAGACAAATAGCCAGCATCTGTATATCCCATCATGATCAAATATTGGTTCTTCTGGAAAAACAATCCAAAATCTTGAGTACCTTGGAGGTATCTGAGTAAAGCCTTGACACCAACCCAATATCTTCTGGTTGGGGTTGCACGGTGTCTTGCTAGCAAATTCACTACGAATGTAATATCAGGCCTTATGCAATTCACAAGATACATAAGTGCTCCAATGGCATTTAGATATGGGACTTCAGATCCTAAGACTTCCTCATTTTCCATCCTTGATCTAAAAACGTCTTTATTCACTTCAAGGGATCTTACAACCATAGGGTTTTTAAAGGATGCGATTTATCCATATTAAACCTTTCCAATACCTTTTTGGTATAGGAAGACCGGTGTACAAAAATTCCTTCTAGAAAATGCTCTTGCTGTAGGCCTAAGCAAAATTTGGTTTTACCCAAAACTTTCATCTCAAAACTCCGTCGAGAGGTAAGCACTTGCTTCATTTATCTCCTCTGTGGTTCCGATGATATTCAGATCATCAACATATACTGAAATGATGCAGAATCCATTCTGGGATTTCTTTATGAACACACATGGCAATAATCCTTCTTCAGGAGGAACTCACTAAGTCGGTTATACCACTTTCTCCCCGACTATTTTAATCTGTATAGCAATCTCTTCAGTTTGAAGCTATACATGTTGCGATTATTAGGATTCGGAATTGTAATTCCTTCAGGGATTCTCATATAAATATCTGTATCCAGTGACCCATATAAATATGCGGTCACTACATCCATCAACTGCATTGATAAGTTTAAGCTTGCTGCCATCAATATTAAATTTTGGAACGTTATTTCACTCTTTACAGGAGAATAGGTTTCATCATAATCGATGTCGGTTCTCTGCGTGAACCCTTTGTGCTACAAGCCTCCCTTTTATATATCACCACTTGGATATTTTCATTTCTCTTCCGGATGAAAAACCCATTTAATCCTACATGGAACTCTTTTGGAGGTTTTCGGTCAACAGGACCAAAAACATTCCTCTTATTAAGCGAGCGCAATTCTGCCTCAATTGCTTCTATTCATTTAACCCTATCTGAGCGCTTTTGGCACTCTGCCATGGACTTTGGTTCTGAATCCAGCTTTTAGCAATTTTAGATGCAAAATATATGTTGACAATTGTAGTCTTTATTTTATACAATTCTTCTACATCACTTCATGGATATCTTCTCATTAATTTCTTTCAGCTCCTCGTGATTTCCCATAATGATGGAGTCTGGGTATTCTGACTTTCAGCATTGGATTGTGCGTGCAAATATATGTTGGGGTTATCATCTTCAAGATGGATTACTTCAGGGATGTTACCATAGCCATACGATAATCATTAAATGCTTTTGAGATAAACTCGCTAGCATTGTATATTCAAATAGACTTGATCCTTTCTAGAAGAAAGTAAGCTCTTAACTTAATAATTTGGATAATTAATTTTGGTAGAAGTATGGATCCTAGTAGATAAGAGACATATATAGAACCATGTATCAGTACCATAAAATTTCTTAAAAGGGCCCTACAGGGATTGAACAGGTCCACAGATATCACCTTGAATTTTCTCTAGAAAATCCAGTGATTCTTCCCTAAGTTTTAGATAATAAGATCTAATTATGAGCTTTCTTTTAGCACAAGAGGGCATAAGAAATCTTCAGGTCTAGAAAAGTTTTTATACTATGGCCAGCAGAATTATTAATTATTCTTCTCATTCATATTCAACTTAGGATAACCCAGACGATCTGCCAGATCTTAAATATCTCTGGTTTTCATCGCAACACAAACTTTAGGTTTTATATGTACATAGTATAACCCGGAGGAGAATGAATGAAAATTTTCAACCACACATTTTATTACACCCATTAAACTTAGTCATGAGTAGGTATTCTGTACCATCCTCATTCTTTATCTCCATATGAAAACAATTCATGCCAATGTCTTTAAAATTTAAGAGAGTACGACTGGACTCAGGGTATAATATGGCATTCTTCCAGTGCCAACTATGAGAGCATCGCTTCCGACGATAGTCATAATATTTCCGATTCACTTAGTGTGGTATAACTGTCTTCTAGACAGATTTTCTCCTCCGCCATACGATTATACTTTGTTCTATATTAAAGGTATGATTTAACAATCAAACAATTGTTGCCTCATGAACAAATTGTAGACTATAGAATAAACATAACACAATTAATGAAATATCTAGAAATAGCTATTTATTCAATTTTAAATGATAATCGCTCAATAGGAGCATAGACCAAATGTTCATTCAAGAACTAGAACTAAACTGATAAGGAGCCTTATAAGGAATATGTGACATCGACTAGCAAAGCGAAGGAATACTTAGGAGACTAAGCCAAGTCTCCATATGAGTCGTAAGTGTCCTCCTAGGACTTCTCGAACTCAATAATTTCAATAACCATAAAATCACACTTCTCAGCGCCCGTGCCAACAACAGGTTGAACGGTGAAGTATGACTCAACATTGTTTCCCTGGGCCTTATTGTTTCCAGTGGATTGCATGTAAAGGTCTACCACATGCTATGGGATGCGATAATTGCATGACCAATGGCCAGTGCATCCATACCTAAAACATGGTTTATTCCGGGTTTACAGTCTTACTTCTGGAAGCCCCTAGCCCTTTATCTTTACTTTTCCACTATGAATTTCCTCTTCCCCAATGCTATTCTTCCACTTATCCCCTTTATTCCTTTAGCCCTTTCTTCGACTAAGGCTATTGCTAGCCTACTGAGCATTTGCATGTGCTTCTGGCGTTGCATGACTCCCATTAGGAAGTACGTGATGATTCTTCACCAGGAGTTCATCATACTTTTCTGCTACTAGCAAAATGCATATAAGCTTGGAGTACTTCTGGTACTTGTCATGATGGTACTGTTGCTACAGTATCCTCATATTGGAGTGAAATGTGCATAATGTCTTATCGATCTTCTTAGCACCAATAACTTTCTGGTTACAGAATGTTAGATCAATGACAAGCTTGTATATGGCAAAAATTATATGCTGCCAAAGCCTTTAAAATCTTGAAAGCACGGGAGAATCCATTCACGTTGTGCTTCTAGCAAAAGAATGGATATTTGCTGGTTATATATTTTTCTTCAAGGAATCCAAAAGTACCGGTTAATCATCTTCTATCAACTATTCGGCCTTCAGGACCGTATGAAGATGATGCCTCAGGAGGTGCAAAGCCATACATCTGGCGGCTTCGGGAAGAGCAGGGGTACCAGTTTCAGGCTGGGAAAAACAGTAGCTCCAAAAGATCGAGCTATCAGGTTAATCTTAGCATTCATTGCCCGGGTAAGGTAATTGTTGCTATTTAGGGCAAGCTGGATAAATTCCCTCTTTGCGATGTCTAATATATCCTATTTCTATCTATGCAAAATGATTTTTACTATTGATAAAATCATTATTTTGCATGCTCACTCTTAAATTAGTAAAACTTGGTCTATATCTATTCAATAGATAATTATCTAAAATTTCTCTGAATTTTCATAGCATTTTTCATAATTTTCTGCCAGTCATTAAGTAATTTTCAGAATAACCATTTAACGTAAAGAATAGAAATTCCAGCATATATCACAACGATTAATCCTGAGAAAATTAATCCAGAGGCATGGAACTTCCAACATGCTATTTATAATTTTCCTAGCATTTTACATAATTTTCTGTTAATTTCCAAGCAATTTTCAGAATTATCGAATAATAGAAAACTAAATTCCAACACATATTAACATGGAACAATGCTAAGGAAAATGAATCCAGCAACATGACACATATCAATGGGTCATACATAATTTTCTAGCATTTTATGCTAATTACCAAGTAATTTTCAGAATTACTTAAATAACAGAAAATAAATTCCAGCATATATTAATCATGGAAAAAGCTAGAAAATAAACCCAGAGCATGGAACTTCCAATGTGTGCTAAATAATAATTTATCAAATTTTTCGGAAGCTCATATACCAAGCGAATTTAATAATTATTTTCATTTTTTCTTAAAAAAAAGATAGGCATCCGGCTAGGGGAAGCTTTTGGCCCACATGTGCACTCGGCAGCCCACGGGAAAGGGGCCAAACTGGCCCACGAAGCGTGCGGCTAGGGTTGAAATCCCCTAGCCGCCAGGCCTTCCTTTCTTTGCTATGACGCATGAGCAACCTGTAGCAGCCGGACGCGTAACCACCGCCGGTGTGTGCGGAGAGAGGCTGACACGGTTGAGAATGGCTCTTCTGGCGTTGGCAGAGCGGGTGATGCGGCCGCGATCGGCAGCGGCGGCCCGCGCTAGGCGCGGTCATGAGGCGCGACGCAGCCACCGCTGCCGGATCTTCGAGAGCAGGGCATGGCGCACCAGCTTTTCGGATGCATACCTTTTGGATTTCCATTTTTCATTTAGATGAGACTAATCAACAATATACTCAATAAACAAGTTAGTCTCATATTGGGATTTATCAATAAGATCATGAATTTTATATCTAAGGAATGCAATAATATATATCAATGTAATATTGATTGCATACCTATGATAATTCCATCATTTCATCCAAATGAGACTAATAAAAGATAAACTCAATAATAATGTTAGTCTCACAATAATTAGATTTTTCATTAATTATTAATTAAGCATTAATCATCAAAACCAAATGGACCTTGAACTTACAATCTCCCCTTTTTTGGTGACTGATGACAAATCCTATATTAATTACCATATTTGGATGTAAATCTCTGCATGATGGAATTTTGATGATAGAAGATAATATGCATGCATGTCGCTAAGCAATTTAAGTATCATGCAAATGAAAACAACATCCAAGCATGCATTCCGCACAAAACTCACAAATTTCATCTCCCCCTTTTGACATGAAAACCAAGCAAACACAAATGGGAGGATTAATAAAAGCTCAAAACAATTCCAAATTCTCCCACTTAAATCCAAAAACCTCTCTACATCCATTTGAGGGACTAGTATAGTGTCTGTGCTAATGCTACGACGGCAGTACACCCGCTTATCAATTAAATGAGAAGATAAGTATGAATACAACACTTAATAATAAAAGAGAAATTTAGAATTTTAAATGAATTTAGAAAGAAAAAGAAACTAAATGGAGGTCGAATGGGCGAAAACGGGCTCCCAAAAGATTTTAAATCAAGAAAGAGAAAGAAAAAAGAATTTTCTGATTTTAGATTATTTTTTTGCGACTTCACAGAGAGCACAGCGTGCTCTCTGGGCTTAACCAGCGCAAAGGGAGGGAAGGCCAGGGTGGCGGCCGGTCATGATGGGTCGGCCTTGTGCGGCGAGATCGCCGGCTCCGGCGCTGCAGGGAGGAGTCACAGTTGCGGTGAATTTATTTGGGAAAGATGACGGTGATGGCTTGGGTTACCTCCAAAATTCGCGATCTTTACAAGAGGAGCACTTGGGGATTTACGCAATGCGATGGGGTGGAGGAGAGCTCACGGCTTTATAGCCCCGAAATAAGCATATTTATGGAAACCATAATTTGGGATCAAATCAGTTGAGAGGAAATTTTGGCAATAGAGCACGAAATTTGGGGAATTAATACCATAGATGAAAAGAGGAGATTTGGAGCGCGATTGATGGAGCTTTGGAGCTTCTTTCTTGCTTTAATGGAGGAGGAAGAGAAGAAGTTTCTGCAGTGCTTGCGATTAGAAGAAGCTACTGGTGAGTTGCCTTTATTTTTAAATATAGAAGGATTTTTGAAAAGATAGCACATTAGGTTAAAAATTCTAGAAAAATTCTAAAAAACTTTTGATTATTTTGTACTTAATAAAATTATTTTCAAAAAAATTAAATTATAAATTTGTCGAGAGCACACGCACGCGAGGTCGTGACCAAAGAACCTCGCCGCGGCGTCGGCAAAGCCACCGATGGCGGCCAGTGGAGCCATTGCGGACCTACGTTCTGCCGATCGCACGCCCCATCTCGATTTCCTTTTCCAAAGACGTAATGTATGGTCCTTTCCTTTTCGGGACGCTTGTTTCCTTTTCCTTGATTCCAAGGCGTTTGTTTCCTTTTCCTTGTTGATCTTTGGAGGTGAGGAAGATCTGTTGTGGGCCACAGGATGATTTGAAAAATATGGAAAAATAAAATCGCTCGCCGACCATTTGGATCCGCAAGGAAAAAAGATAAAAATTAAGCAGTGCTTTCATGGCATTTGGTTCGCAAGAAAAAATTGAAAACAATTAAGCGGCACTCACGGACCGTTGGTTCCTTAGATAAAAATAAAAACAAAAATTCAGCGCTCTCCGTGCTTGTTGAAATTAAACTTTATGGGGCTAGATCCGTAAAAAGTCTCGAGAAGGGTCATATTCGGAAAAAATACGATCACAATGCCGGGACAATAAAAATTCAAGTCTTGTTTCCTTGCATGCGGATCCTCCTGTTTATTTCCTTGTTTGATTCACCTCCTTCCAAATATGTAGTACGTACAATTTTGGCGAAAAAAATTCAAGTCTGGTTTCCTTGCATGCGGATCCTCCTTATTTATTTCCTTGTTTGATTCGCTCTCCTTCTAAATATGTAGGTGGGGAGGTGCATTTGTGGGCCACGGGGATGATTAGACACACTAAATAATGGCCATCGGATGTGGGTGAGTAAAGCGAGGAAAGATCCGAGGCGTTCATTTTGATGAATGCAAGTTTCTGGGGACGTTTTGCTGGGTGCACGAACATTGGACCATCTCTAATGAGGTGCATTATTTAGGGTGGACGTAGGAAAAATTGCTTAGGTGCATTATAAAAGAGTATAGATAAATCCAAAAACCTCTCTACATCCATTTGAGGGATTAAGCTCACAATTCCCCCCCTTCAATCAAACATCCAAATGAGGGATTAAGCTCACAATAATTCTCCCCCTTTTGGAATTAAACACCAAAAATAAAAAAACAAAACCAAAATGGAGACCTTTTAGAGTATAGAGCTTGGCAAGGAAAAACATCTAAATTAGGTCATAAGAAGATTTGAAATAAAAGCATATGACCTATCAAGGAATTTTGGTTTTTAAAATTTTTAAGTTGTTTTGAATGAAAACCAAGAAATCCACAAGCTTTTGTAATATTACCTAAAAAAGAGAACCAATAGAAACGAGGCTATATTTTGAGTTAAGCACGAAAAAATATTTGAAACACATTTAAATGGAACTCCTCATTTTATTAGGCTTTTCAACATTGCAAGATGACTCACTTGAAGAGTCCTTGAGTGCGTAATAGGGATTAAACAAGGAATCCATCCAAAAGTGATCTTCAAGCTTTAGAAAATTGATACCACTTGAGAAAGAAGGGTACCGATTAAGAACGTTCTCAAGAAGCATTGCTTGAAGAAACCACTTGGAGGACAAACATTAACAAAGCTCAAAATTGAATTCTCCTCTTTATATATTTCAATATGCAATGGATCTCACAAAGAGAGTTCTTAGGAGATTGAACTTACAATTGAGCTTATAATGGAACACATCCATAAGAGTTTGACATCCCATGAAAATATATTAAAAAAGAATAGGGGATATCACTTGTAAAAATGCATAAGGAGAATAGAAGAGAATACCACTTTTTTAAAAAAATAACACCACATATTAGAAATCACTCGTTTGTAATCAATACCACTTAAGGCTTGTTTTGAGTTTGAAGATTTTAAAATCTCAAATATTTAGAAAACTGGAAAGGTATCAGAGTAACCATAAATAACTTCATTTGAGCTTCAAATGAGGAGTCAACAATTGATTATTTTGATCTCCAAGACTTTGATAAAATTTTGCATTCAAGACCACTTAATGGAGAATCAATTTTCATGATTATGAGATCCTCAAAAAGAAATGCAACTTGTGATACACAATCACAAATCAGCTCAAAATCATAAAAACTCTGATACCAATCAAGAAAGATCCAAAACCTTTTCAAATATTTTTAAATTTTGTAGAAACATACTTTGGGATCCTAAAAATCTTTTTCAAAAAGAATTTTCGAAAAAGGAAACTCCAATTAAAAGATATCCCAAAGTTTTGCGTTGAAAACAGAAAAACTCAGAACAGGCCACTACTACAGAAAAACTTATCACAGACGGTTCGGAACCGTCATCACAGACGGTTTCCCGGACCGTCCGTAACCATATGTCAGTGATGTTACGTCATATCACAAATGGTTTCTAAACCGTCTGTGTTAGAATATATCATAGACTGTTTTAAACTAAAACCGTCTGTGATATTATCATATCACAGACGGTTTTAAACTAAAAACCGTCTGTGATGTTATGATATCACAGACGGTTTTTGTTTGAAACCGTCTGTTACATCATTACATCACAGACGGTTTTAGTTGAAAACCGTCTATGATGTGATGATATCACGAGCGGTTTTTGTTTGAAACCGTCGTTACATCTTTATATCACGCATGGTTTTAATTAAAAACCGTGTGTGATAAGACTTCAACAGCAACCATTAATCTATTTATTGGCTAGCCTCGGAAATGCTAGCCACGCCCTCTGGAAAAAAGCAGATTACAGAATAACTAAACTCATATTACTAAAACATTACAACCATTTTAGAAATGAACTCAGATATATTAACCAAATGTAACTCAATAGCATTAACCAATTAATCGAATACACAACTACAATTTACAAATCCACAACACAAGTTTGACAATTAACCCAAATGGTAATTTAGAAAAATACGACTCCTCAAGTTATACGGCGTGGAACTCGCCTTTTTGTGTAAACTTGGTGAGCAAGAAGGCACAAAGTGGCCTCGAATTCGCTCCAGATCGACCTCTTCCAACGCATTGTTACCCGATTGGTCGTTTTCTTAGTGACAAGGAGTTCCATGTTGTGGCAAACGTAAAATCCACAACGGTTATTTCCCTTTCCCTGCTGGTGGCACTGCAAATATAGATTTGGTTAGTTCCAAAATCATTATTACATAGTTTACATAGGATTATTGTGTACAGTGATTCTGGAAACTTAAAATCGTGATTGACCGCCTCGTCCTTGCCAAAAGGCCCTCCATAATATTTGTACACTTTGAACGCGCTACGTGATTGCAATAGGTTAGCCTCAGCTATTCCAGGAGAAACATACACGTTTGAACAACCTACATGACCATGTTATCTTTGGAGGAAACGTGATTAATTACCTGGTGATTAATTTTGCGATAGGTTGTAAGTCGTGGCTGCCACTCTGTAAGGAATCAAGGTAAATAACCCGATTCGTCGATGGATGAATTACAATGAGAACCCAATGAAACCTACACAGGTATGTCGGCATGGTCAATTAACAGAACAGAGTTGCGAGCATAGTGCAAATCAAACTAGCACTTACCCTGGGTTGTGGGGTAAAAGTATGAACTCTTTATCTTTTTGAGCCGCCAAGGCCTCTCCGATGTATTTTTCGACAAATCCGTAATCTTTGTCCATTGTTTGCTTGGAGACTATGTGTGGGTCCAGAAAACCCACCGGTTGTTCGTTCTTCCTCGCTTCCTGGATCATGTATCTAAATATACGAAAGCATCGAGTCATATATATATATGACTTTTATCGATATTATATGAATGTAGAATGTGAATGCACACACTTACAATGTCCAGCATCTCAAGAGCGCGGCATCGAGGGCATCGAGGTTGAAGACGTCAAAAAGGTCATTGAAGTCGGCTGTGAAGAATCCCCCCGATGACTCATTGAATAGATGTTCGTACTTGAAACTGACCGATATACTCGTTATGCGGTCTTGCACTGGCTTTTTAGCTTGTTGCATGCACCAATTCTGCAATCTGACGCAAGCAATAGAAAGGTTCTTCATGCGCTCTCCTGTTACAAAAGGCTCTCCTAGCTGGTATACTCGGGCCAGGGGGGCAATTGGATAGTCCAATTTCTTCGTTATCTGCTTCGCTTTGCCCTTGACTTTTTTACGCCATAAGGAGTGCGTGACGGCGACGAGTGGGCACCATCCAACCGAATGTCCTTTGATGCAGGGGCACGGAGCCGATTTGGTGCTCACGAGGTGCATCATCCGCTCGGCGGTTGGGAAGCTCCGTGATGGAGGACGGGCGCCTAGGAGATGTCATTCTTTGGGCCATTGAATAAAGCGTGAATGGGTCCCCAGTGTCACAATCTCGTCGTTTGGGGGCATCGGAAGTGGGACGGTCTTGAAATTATCGTTTACACCGTCCACACTAACCTTCATGAATCTCTGTGTCACAAGGGTGACGTGCACCAGCGCCCCTTCAATAAATGGATACGCAACCCCCGAAGCAGCCGGAATAACAGTGGCACCATGGACAAGTCTCACTTGGAGAGTGCACCGCGTGGCCACCTACATAACGGTACACAGTTAGCTACTGCGTCCAACAGCTATTTGTATGGAGCATTCAAGACATATATATAAGTACCTTGATGTCACAGACAGGAGATTTCCCATGTTCAGCTGTGGGAGTGTCGGACGCACAGCTGCTCTTTTTGGTAGTGGGGCTGATTTGCCCACATACATCTGGGACTTGCGCAGGCTGATTATTGAGCCTTTCCTCGAGGCTTTTTATCTTATTGTTGAATTCTTCTCTTAGTCTTTCCTCAATCCTTTGTACCAGTCGTTCCTCTCGCTCTGCTTTGGTTCTCTTCCTACTGCGGTATTTATCTGAGTCGCCTGGAAATCCTGATTTCCAGGGAACAAAAACCCCAACACCTCGCGTGCGACTGTGGTGTTCCTTGTTTCCCAAGGTCGTGGAGAGTACATCTTTCTCCCCTGTCGGAAAAAGTGCCCTCGTAAGATTGTGTACTCAACGCTACCTGCAAGATCTCGAAAAGTTAATTCACTTACGAAATTACGGACTTCCTCGTCCGCGGGGTTTGTAAAGGAGACGATGCCGGAAGAAGTTGCACTTGACCTTGCTCTCGGCCCGGTCTCGCGCGCGTCGGTCAACGATACATGCAAATGGCACACAGGCCTCCTCGTCCTCCCTCTCCCATTGTTCCTCTTCCCGCGTACCCAGGTGCCAAGTCTGTGGGGTGGGTGCTCCTTACTGCGCAGGCCTTGTGGGCTTCACTTTGGCCACGATTCATCCGTCGTCTTCGCCTCAACAAAATTTTGCCATATATCCTCGATGAATGAACCCGTACTTAGAGAAGGGAGTCCTGTCCTTATTGACATATTCCTTGACAAGGGTGCTCTTGAAATTCTTCCACGCCTTTCTCGCCACTAGCAGTGCATACCGTCGCACTAAGATCACAAAGTCTTTTGGGATATCGAACGAAGACATAATTTCTATCACCAAGTCGTTGCGGCTCTCATCAGTCAGTGACTTCCAGGATGGACATGTGATGGGGACCCGTTCCCGTGTGACTATCCCGCACAATGTCCTAAATGCATTCACCGCCTTTCTTGGTTCGGTGGGGGCCCCATCCTTTTGATCAACCGTTGTGATGGTATATCGTTCCGTGGGCCTTTTATTTGCTCCTCTTGGACCTCGAGGAGTTTTTCTTTTCGGTGACTCATCACATCCTTCAGACGGCGAATGAGGGACACCATCTTGCAATCTAGGTGGTTGTCGTGGCACAACAGAAAGAAAAGTAAACAAACATGGAAGGCTACCAATTGATAGCTACTTTTATTTAATGGGTATAAAGGTAGTTCAGAGAAGGTAAGTTGAGAGAAACAATTCATGATATTTTAGTTATAAGTTCTCATAAGTAATGTCTAACTTGGTCTCGACACTAGTCGGATCACACCATGCACAATTGGCTTGAGTAATCTTGTTGTAGTTGCTTTCTTACCAACCTCGAACTACCTAGAAATTTATACCCTTAATCTATAGATCTCAAGGTTAATGTTAAGCTTAATTAGCTTCAAAGCCAAATAAGGATTTATAATATTCACAAGCAATATCAAGCATCTTATTGGTATCATAAACAGACCATCGGGCCCTCAAGAAGTAATAAAGTTCTTTCTCCTTCTTTGATTAGCCACGACATGGAAATATTTAGTATTTTTATCTTCTTCTTTAACATTCTTTTCTCTAGCTAGTTGTCTAGCTTTGGTTTCTTCAATAACCCAAATATTTTATATCCCTTGTTTAATAGACAATAACTGTTTTCCTCTTGAAGTAAGATGTAAAGCAAGCTCCTCTTTATTTTTAGAAAACAAAAGGGTATCATCGACATATTGCAAACCGATGATACCACGGGACAAACATCTTCACAAAGACCCTTAATTATCCTGCATTAACAGCTTTAAGTAAGATTCGGTAAAAACATCCGCAACTGATTGAAAAGAATTGGGGATAAAGGGTCCCTTGCCTTAAACCTTTACGGTTTGGAAAAAATTACTTTCAACATTATTAATTTTCACCCCTCTGAATCTTTATCTAAAATAGAATGAATCCACGATCGCCATTTGCTCCCAAACCCTCTCTTAGCCAAAATGTCCAACAAGAAGCTCCAATTAACCATATCATAAGCTTTCTCATAATCAAGTTTGAGAACAAGGCCCTTATCTTTATCGCGATGGATTTTATGAATAACCTCATGAGCGGTGACCACACTCTCTAAAATGTATCTATTTTTAATAAAAGCGATCGATTTTGCATAATGATTCTATCACAAATGTGACTAATCCTATTTGTTAACACCTTTGTAACAATTTTATAACTACAATTCAACAAGCTAATTGGTCTGAACTGCTTCATATTTCTAGCGTTATTCTCTTTAGGAATTAAAGAAATCGTAGCAAAGTTAAGTCTGAACAAATCAAGCTCTCCTCTTTCCAAAGATCTAAATAGAGCCATCAGATCATCTTTAATAATATTCCAGGATTTTTGATAAAAAATAAAAGGAATGCCATCTGGACCAGGAGCTCCATCCGAGTCGGAATCAAAAACCGATTCATTCATTCATTCATTCATTCATTCATTCATGATCTACTTTGCCATTTATGATCTACTTTGCCATTACTCTTATAATTTTGAAATCTAACCAAGTTAAAATCTCCCCCTAATAATCCATCCCTTATCGGCACTTACCGAGCGAAAATCGATGGGGAGGCGTCGGCGAGGGTGCGGCGTCGGCGATGGGGAGGCGTCGGCGAGGGGGCAGCGTCGGTGATGGGGAGGCGTCGGCGAGGGGGTGGCGTCGTCGATGGGAGGGGTTCGGCGGGCGCCGTCGGCGAAGGGGAGGCGTCGACGAGCTGGGGCGGAGACGAATATACTTAGGGTTTTGAGCGCGTGAGTGGAAGAGTAGAGAATGAATGATATGCCAAAGTGGCCTTTTTATAGGTCTCCCATATCACAGACGGTTCTATACTAGAACCGTCTGTGATAGAAATATCACGAGCGGTTCTATACTAGAACCGCTGCGGATATTATTTTATCACGACGGTTCTATACTAGAACTGCAGGATAGTTTTATCACGACGGTTCTATTATAGAACCGCCGTGATATAAACTATACTGAGCGGTTCTATTATAGAACCATCTGTGATGAAGATTGACACATACCTTCATTGCTAAGGTAAATCCAAAGTTTGGCCTTCTTGACATAATGTATATACTTCAGTTTGTGCGAGCAATATCAGTAAAGGAAAGGAAACTATATTAAATAAATCAGATGCATATATACAGAAAGTTGTTTTTAATTTCGAGTATTTCATTACAAACAACTCTATTATCTTCTAGAGTACACTTAAAATCATAACTCCACTTGCTTATTCTTTTGTATAAAAATTAGCCCTTCATGATGATCGACGCGTGTGTAGCTAGCTTCTTCGGTTGTTCTTCCCGGGGTGTGATGCTCTTTCCGATAGGAGGCAACTCTTGAATTGATTGTATTCTTCCTCATCTACTACATTCTCTACTCCGACAATCCTCCTTTTCCCTGAAGAACTACATGTCTCTTCTTGTTGGGACGGTCGATCACATAGAATACTTGAACGACTTGGTTTGCGATACGAATGGTTCATCTTGGTATCCGACGCGTGCGAGGTTGTGATAGTGACACCGTGATTTGTCAACCTTCACATGCTGGAGGTGGACCCAACGACATCGAAATAAGGGGATCTTGAATAGTACATAGTCGAGCTCCCAAATCTCCTCTATGAACCCATAGTAGGAGCTCCTCGTTGACCCAACGGTGTTGAACGCATCTATGCATACACCGTTGTTCTGGTTTGTGCTCTTCATATCCTGATCTCGTGTAAAATATGTACCCATTTAAGTCGTATCCTTTCCATGTTACAACTGTAAATGTTGGCCCTTTTGCCAACCATGTGAGCGTATCACCGACGAGGTCCCAGTGATGGGTCGCTCCTTGACCATCCGTTAAGCGAAGGTTATCTTTGTCTCGTGATCCAAGACTCTTGCGCGTCGATTCTCTTGCCGTAGCTGCTTATGCTCATCGATGTACGGGACACTACATCCATGTGTTGCAAAACCGTGAAATGAGCTTGAGCATAGGAAGCTGGATCAGGCGTGATTGCTTTCCTTCCGATGGTCCCGATGCCCTGGAGTCTCCCCTCATGGCGAGATCGAGGCACACCTATTGGTTCGACCTGAGCCATATAATCGACACAGAACTCTACGACTTCGGTTGCATAACCTTCGACAATGCTACCCTCCGACCGAGATCGATTCCGTACGTAGGACTTGAGAATTCCCATATACCTCTCGAATGGGTACATGCTACGTAGGAACACGGGCCCGCATATCTTTATCTCTATCACAAGGCGAACAACGAGATGGACCATGATATCAAAAAACGACGGAGGGAAATACATCTCAAGATTACATAGAGTCATCACCACCTCACTGCGGTGCATCTAGTGCTTGGGATCGATGACCTTCTCGAGCAATTGTGTTAAAGAAATAACACACCTCGTGATTGTCTCCGGACCTTGGTGGCAAAATACTTCTAATTGCCACAGGAGCATTTGTGTCATCAAGACATGACAATCATGAGACTTCATGCCAACTAATTTCAAATCTTGCATCTAAACAAGTCTCTTGATGTTAGAGGAGTAACCGACGAACTTTCACACCATGCAAGCACCGCACGATTCAGTTCTCGGCCTTAGACAAAGTGTAACAAGCGTGTTCGCAGATGTTTGGCGATGTCTGTCTCTTTCGGTGCTAACTCGTGTCTTATGCCCATATTGACCAAGTCAAGGCGAGCATTGATATCGTCCTTTGATTTGCCTTTAATATTCAATAAGAGACCAATCAAGCTATCACAGACATTCTTCTCCACGTGCATCACGTCGATGCGATGTCGAACTTCTAGGTGCTCCCAATAAGGTAGGTCCCAAAATATTGATCTCTTCTTCCACGTGCTCTTCTCACGGGACCTCGATTTACGCCCTTTCAAACGCAACATCCAAGTTCTTAACCATATCATGGATATCTATCCCACTTAAAAGCTTTTGAGCTAAACCGTCTTCGTTCGTTCCATCGATTTGTTTTTCATTTTCTTTGTATGGGTGATTCCTCCAAGGAACCTACGGTGATGCATGTAAACAGCTTTCTTGCGAGTGATTGACCACACACTCTCGGTATTGTCTAAGCGGTGAGTGCAGGCTTTGATTCCTTTGTACTCGGCCCGATAGATTACCAAGGGCAGGTAATCATTTATGGTGCGAACAAAAGCGGCAAAGTGAAGTTCTCTCGTTTGTACGCATCCCATACATGCACTCGGGAACCCATAGTGTTTTGGATCTTCCACCAATGGTGCTAGGTACACATCAATATCGTTCCTGTGTTGTTTGGTCCTTGGATAAGTCTGAGACAATAAAATATACTTGCGCTTCATACACAACCAAGGAGGAAGGTTGTAGATACGAGATTCACGGGCCAAGTGCTATGCCTGGCTACTCATGTTACCGAAAGGATTCATTCCATCCGTACTCAATCCAAACCTTATATTCCTCGGATCCTCACCGAATTCTTGAAACCTCCTATCGATGTTTCTCCATTGGATGGAATCGCAGGTGCCTTAGCATTCCATCGTTCTTACGCTCCTCCGAGTGCCAACGCAGCAGCTTTTGCCTCACTTGGGTTCGCAAACAAACGCTTCAAACGAGGAATTATAGGCAGATACCATGCCACCTTAGCAGGAGGTCCTTTCATCACCTGGATGCCCTCACTTTCATCATTCGAATGACTCTTACGCTTGTGCGGGATCGTTGCACACAAGACATATGTGCAAGTTTGCGTACTCTTGGCGGTGCGACAGATCTGATCGTTCGGACATGCATGTATTCTTTCTACATCCATTCCTAAGGGACAAAGAACCTTCTTAGCTTTGTAGGTAGTTGTCGGCAACTCGTTTCCCTCGGGAAGCATGTCCGCCAATAAACGTAACAACGCTGTGAAACTCTTATCGGACCAACCGTTGCTTGCTTTCAATTTCAGCAGTTCAAGAACGGATGACAACCTTGTGTATTTCAACTTGCAGCCTGGGAACAAAGGTTTCTCCGAGTCCTCCATCAAGCCCCGGAATTTACCATATTCTATATCATCACGGTTCCCTTCTACATCACGCAACATCGATTGATTATCTTCCGCAACCTATCCTCATCGAACCACAATCGATATGACCATCCGACATATCATTGACTTCGTCGACCATGTTAGTACCGCTTCTATATCTCCCGCTCTTCACCGTGGATGGTCCAACATGTATACCCGCTTTGAAACCCTCATAATCAAGTGTGCTTCGATCTGCGCAAAGTTTGAAACATCTTGATTCTCACGATCAATGCACGGACAAGACATAAACCGCCCCTTATTAAACATATCCTCTTCTGCAGCTCTTCTAAAAGCGGAGACGCCATTAATGTACTCGGCACTCACACGGTTCTTAGTGTACATCCATCTTGGTCCATCTCGCCAAACATATAGCATTAATTAGTGTTAATGCAAGTAAAACCCATTACTACCCTTACATAGAAAGAACACATGAATCTACAAGCTAAATCTAAAAAATCATCAAATTCTATCCTTACCAAGCAAGATCTTGAATATACTACAATTAGACACCGTTACTAACCTTAGATCACCAAAATAAAATGGATCCTCAATCACCCTTCAAAATCAACGGTCTTCTTTTACCAAATGGCCTCACACCGCACGTAATGCATGACCAAATGAAAATAGATCCGAAACCTAAAATGCACAAAGTGGCTCGGGCCTCTGTAGTTTATATTGTCGATAGAAATCTCGACGGTTTTATAAAAAAACCGTCAATGATAAACATAGCATTCCAGACGGTTTTATCATAAAACCGTCTGTGATATATCACAGACGGTTTTATTACAAAACCGTCTGGGATAATACGTGATATTACAGACGGTTTTATAAAATAACCGTATGTGATATCTTCACAGACGGTTTTTAAATCAAACCGTCTGTGATATTGATGTATATCATCGACGGTTTTTTATGCGATCGCCTCATGATAATGTCACTGACGGTTTCAATATAAAACCGTCAGTGATATTATTCGTTACAGACGGTTTTGAGAAACCGTCTGTAATGAGTCGTCTAATATAAGCCCTTCTGTAGTAGTGGGCAACACTGGCCGGTACTACCACATACACAATGCCGGTAGTACCAGGGTTACCCCGACCCGGTGCTACTGCACGGCCCGGTACTACCGCTACAAAAGGGGCAATAGTGCCGGCTTCGGCAGAACCAGAAATTCGCAAGTTTAAATTTTTCAAACAAAGTCCAAATGGTTTGAAATTTTCAAGAATAGAACGTTGGACAATTTTGAATCCTTCTACTAAAGAAATTTTTGAAAAATAATTTCCTTTTAAAATCAAAAACCAAGATGCTTTTTGAAGACATGAGTTTTAAAAGGAATTTTTCATCAAAGAATCAAAATGCAATTCAACTTGGATTTTAAGGATTTTTCAACTTCCATGGCTTGAATGACTCAACATTAATATTTTAAGCCAAGATATATGAAGAAATGCAACTTAAATTGCAAAACCCACAATTTTCAAGAGTAGGTCAATTTGAGTCAATTGGAGGATTTTGGCTAAAACGAAATGGCTATTGCTTTTAAATGGTTGGCTATTTTGAAAAACTTTGAACTAAGGAAATGTTTGAAATGACTTAGCCAAAATCCAAGTCATGGCAAATTTAGAGACTTAGCCAAAATTTTGGTATCTAAGTCATGGCAAATTTGAAAATCTGGAGGATGTATCATATATTTTAGTGCTGAACCAGTGTGATCACAGACGGTTTTATGTAAGAACCGTCTGTGATGTATATTTCACAGACGGTTCTGAAATCGTCTGTGGTGTGCAATGATTATCACTGACACATAGTTACAAACGGTTCGGAAAACCGTCTATGATGATGGTTCCGAACCGTTTGTAATATCCTTTTCTGTATTAGTGAACAGTAATATCTGACTCATCGGTGGAGTATTGTTTAGGGCCATTTGAAATGCAAGAATTTCCTAAGTGGGAGTTGACTTGAACAGACTGATGTGAAATTCGTGTGATCTAAACATGCTTCAATTCGAGTTCGTTACGGCAGCTCTTTGTATATGGTATACCAACTCTATCTGTTTCATTAATTGTTTTTAGGAGGATGTCAGAGTGATAGTGCATCCTACCGGTGGTTTATTTCCCAGAACCAAAAGCTCTTGGGTTATCAAATTGTTTAGGGCTATAGTAATAATGATACGGATACCCATGAATTATGATGGGCTTGCACTGATCGTTCTGCCACATGCTTGTCCAGAAAAATACAGGGGCAGTAGTAGTTCACCATGGACAAAATCATTGAATACCTCCATCAATGGCCCCCACAGAATTCAGATCTGAGTGGCGTTAGCTACCTTTTCTCTCCAGATCTATTATGCTTCTGTGCTGAATTGCACTGTTCTGCTCATGCATGCATCCCTTTTTAGGTATATAGAAAGGACCAAGGCAAGAGCAGACCTTTCGGAAGCTCTGGTCAGTCTCCTTTCCTCTCTAGTCATTACCTGAAAATTCTCTACCCTTCCCCTCTCCCCTCAATTAGCAAACTAATATTTTTAATTAACATAGAATAGAAAAAAATTAAACAACACAAAATTAGCATGAGAATTCAGTCGACTTGCAAGCTCAAGCTAAGTAAAGGAATGTTTGGACAGCATGAATGTCACAAAAATACCATTATATTCTTGCAGCAATCTAGAAAAAATCCCTCGTTCTAGGAGGGTCTTAGGGGAGTTCAATCACACAGACACACAATTCACACCGCAAATATGCAGTGAGGTAGGTAAAGTATGATCATCAATTGATCACAAGAACATTGGCAATTTCCTCAGTTAACTTGCAGCAAAATTACCTGTCTATGTAACTCCACCATCGACTTCATCACTTTGCCGAACAACTAGCTAGCTAGGCGGCAATCAACTACATGTACAGTTGGTTTATTCAAACCACAATAAACTAGATTAAACTAAGCTAGACTGATGTGAGCTAAGCTAAGACTAGCTAGGCCTAGGCATACTTTGGTCACCGCTTCATCTCGATCTTGTTGCAACGACGCAAGAGCTAGCTGCATGAACGGGCAGCACAGTCACTCGGCGCCATGGTGCCATGCCATACTGCCATGGACGGCCTCTCTAGCTCTGTACGTAATCTAGATCAATTAACATGGCAAGCACTTACGGATCCATGTATGCATCCATCAGCCCGGCGTGCACACGGATCTTCTTGCCTGCCGGCGGCCGGCACGGCGAAGCCCCCGTCGAAGACGGCAGCCGCGCGACGAACACCGCGGCGAGGTCGTGCGGCACGGCGAGGAACCACCGTCGCCGTCTACAGTGCTTCCTCCTCTTGGCCGGCGGCCTCGGCTTATTCGGCGCCGGCGGGCACACCGACGGCGCCCGCAGCGCCTTAGCCGGCGACGTCGGCGTGGCGCACCCGTCATCGACGGCACCGCCGTCGGAAGCCTGCCGCGTCGTCGTCCGGATCGGTGGGAGGTGACCAGACAGCAGCTCGAGCTCGAGGCCCATTAAATAGTAATTTTGCGTGTGATATACAGCAATTGTCCGTGGTAGCTAGCGTTGTGGAGTTGGGGCCTGGGGGCAAGAAGAAGCAAGGTAGGGTTGTTCGAGTTGTATACTTAAGTAGCGTGGTGGTGGTGTACAAGAATCGACGAAGAGAGATGGGGACAAGCGTGGAGGGTAGCATTGATGATGGCAAACCGGAACGATCGATCGAGGACTGAGAAAGAAGAATCGAGAGAGAGAGAGAGAGAGAGAGAGGTAAGAACATAATTATACTATAGGGGAGGCAGCCTGCAGGCTGGTGCAAAAAGGTTGATGAGAGAGAGAGAGATGCAAATGATTGTGAGAGGAATGAAGGGCGCGATCGAATATAACTGAAGCTAATTAATTAAGCTTTGGACTGTGGAACCGATCAGCTTCAGATTCAGGCCTTAAAATTATCCTTTGCACGGTAAAAAGAAGCAGGGTTAATTGCTACGGATCGCTAGCTCAGGGATGCCTGCCTCTGCCTGAATACGCGACAGCTTGTACTTACAGTGCTAGTACTGTAGCTACCATACTTGCACTCATCGCAAGCTAGCCGCTCGATCAATTAATTAAAGGTTGCTAATTACTAGTATGCATGCTTCAGCTGAGAGGCTCGGCAAATTATCCATGTAACACGACGGATTGTCGACGCTGAAAATGGCGGCAGGAGTGACGTACGTACGTATGAACCACTCCTCGTAGTGCATGGAGAGCTACCACTCAATACAAACAAGGGGTGTTTGCATGGTGCAATGGTTTGCCAAATGTTTCTATTAAAAGTGTTGTAGGCCACAACTTTAGTGGCAAGCAAATTGTTGGATATAAGCGTGGTAAGTTTGACACGAAATTCTATAGCGGAAGTGATATAAAGAAGAGGAGTTATTGGTACAGAAGCCGGCCCTTAATTTAATTAACCCAAGCCGCATGCCTCGTGCATGAGAACATATACTTTGCTCCTAGCCTGTTTTTGTGCTATCAATATTTCTACTCCCTGGTAAATAATCTTAATGGTCTTGAATAATTCCGAATTTTTTTTATATAGGGTATGATATAATAAAACATTATGCAAAATGTCAGCTGAAAACTCAATGTACATCACGAGAAATAAAAAGACAAATTTCAGTGTATGGTAGCTTCATCACTTCCCTTCTTATTTCGGACTTTCTTTTTTCACAGGATTTTTCTTTTTTCTTTTTAAATATGTGGATCGAATTTATATTTGAATATTTTTGTATCATTTTAGATTAGTTTTATATCGGTATTGATATTTTTTTTAGATTTTTCATAACTATTTAGACTATTTACCGAGAAATAGGAGCATAAGTAGCACAAAACAACAGGAGGATAGTTCTTAGGACCTGTTTATTTCAGCGTTGGATTCTCTAAAAACTGATTCTGGATTGTGGTTGTAGATAAGCTGATTCTCCAAAAACTGAAATCCAGAAGCATATATGAAGTGGATTGTGGATTCTAGTGTATATAAGTGGACTAGATTATGAGAATCAGATTCTAGATGCAAACTGTTTATGCCTGTTTATTTCAGCTTTGGATTCTCTAAAAACTGATTCTGGATTGTGGTTGTAGATAAGCTGATTCTTCAAAAACTGAAATCCAGAAGCATATATGAAGTGGATTGTGGATTCTAGTGTATATAAGTGGACTAGATTATGAGAATCAGATTCTAGATGCAAACTGTTTATGTTTTATTCTACTTTTAGAACTAGAATCTAGAATTAAAAGTTAAAACAAACCGGCTCTTTTCATGCATGTGGCCGTACATATGTCGATATTATTGCTCAAGCGATCAAGCCTCAAACGGTGGCGTCCTCTTTCTCTCCCGATCGGCCTCTTAATTCGAACCGCTGTCAGATGGGCACCCGAGTGGATAGAGATCCTCTGCACTACTTACGGAAATCGTAACGTAACCACTTCTCGTAAGTTAGAACATTTGACCGAGGACTATATTATCTATGTTGCTATAGTATACTGTTACAGTAAAAAACCGATATAATATTTTTAAAGATATTCCGGAAAGATTATAATATTATCGTTTTTATCTAACCGTTTATATATAATTGCTTAAATTATAGTCGTTAAAGGACTTACTAAATCTAAGTTCACCCGAGGTGTAGTCATAACTCGAAGTGCGTGGGTTGCACATACATTGGCTACGTGGGCCATGGTTAGAATTTTTTTCCCGTGTGTATCGCGGATCCATCGTCGTCGGACCGTCTCCGCCGTCTGTTTTAGCTCACAGCCACACCATGGATCGCATGCTCGTCTAGGTGTACGAGTAGAATGAAATCATGATAAATTTGCAGATGGCAGGCAGACGTCCGATGTGCCGCAGTGTGTCCAGCTAACCAGCGCTTGTGTGGTTGGCAGCCGGCCGGCCGTCAAATCTCTTCCAGTGGCCAGTGCCACATGAGTATTATTTGTTTGTGCTAATAGATTAATTCACCTAAGATAGAAGCTATGTAGCTATTTGAATTAGTAACAAGGTTCTATACTTAATTTAAATGGCGATAGAAGTCTCAGTCTTGTCAACCAAATAAATACACGATAAAATAATCCGTCGGCCACTACAAACCGCGACTAAACAGACCTCTGTCGCTATTTGAAACAACAACGGAGCTTCTATCACGATAGAGCTTTTATCGCCATTTTATTTGATAATAGAGGTTTATTTTTGTAAAATTTTAATTTGGCATATTATTTTTATAAAATTATTTAAAAAATATATTATTTTAAAAAATAATTCTTCAATATCATGCCTTCTGCTGCACAAAGGCCAACCATACATGATCGATGACTGTTTAGCTAGTAGTAGTATGACTGTAGGAATACTCCACCACACTAATGTTCCACAGAATCCTTAGTCTTTTAGTTCCCTGACTTTTTTTTTACAATTATGGTCGCTCTAAGAATAAATTTAAAAAAATGTCTCCTCTTTGATCGCGGAAGCAACGACAGATGATCTGTATCACCTACCGTGCACGTGTATTGCGGCAGCCTAGGCAATCATGAGAGGAGCTTTGTGCTAAGCTAGGACAGCGTGGCATGATGGGGTACCGCGGTACCCGAGCTTGATAGGATAGAGTACAATAGTACCCGAGCTCAGTAGGTATCCATCATAGTACCTGAGCTCCGTAAGAAGGGGAGCTACGGTGCCGATGAACTGCTATGATAGGAGAGCATGGTAAATAACACATGCTGTCTGTCGTTGCTTCATGGTCAAGAAGAATACTAGATTTGTAATTTTATTTAAAAAAAATCAAAAAGTGAAGAAAAAGAAAGGTACGCAAGAGGACCACATAAAGCAAAGCTTATGTTCCACATGCAAGTGACAACCAGCTTAGAAGAGAATGAATCGCAATAAGAGCTAGAAATGCAAAGAAAGCCATAATAATAACAACATGGATGGATCGCCTGAAACACCGGCCCCCTTCGCCTCTCCATGTTTCTCCTGTTCTAGAGAGCGTAGTATAGTGTGCTACGGTGCAAACTGATATGCTATTTAAATTTTTATGTATTGAGAGTATCACAGGTATCTAAAATCATAGCGAGAAGAGAACATCAATATCTATAACCCAAACAGCACACAGGGTAGTACAACTATCTTTCAAACACAACAACACAGAACACATGAGACTGAAATGAAATAATAGAAGCAATCTACCTGGTCCACATGCATGCTCTCAAACTTCAATCAAGCGCTTATAATATCTAGCCAGGAATAGACTTGATAATGGGACCCAGCCCAGCTGCATTCTATATAGTCATATCCTATGAGCAATATCGCCATGTCGAAATCCAATTTATCAAATAGCTAACATGCAAAAAGAAAAGAACCGCATCATCAAATTATGCAACACGATTGCCTTACTTCTTTGCTGTAACACCCTAGAAATTTGCATTTTCTTGGTTTGATTATTATTTAGAATTTTATTGTAATTTTCCTGATTTATATGGATTTTATAAAACCTTTTTTCCATTTTTAGTTTTACAAAATGAATTTCTGCAGAAAATTTAAAAGCTAAAAAATTCCTAAAATAATTTTATTGGGTTTAAAATATTTCAAAGTATTTTTGAGATGTTTTCAAGATTTTTAGAGCCTTTTTACTATTTTTACCAAACACGCTTTCCCCTTAGCTCAAATAAATCCAAATGGGGGCCCACCTGTCATATGTTTCTTCTACCTTGAGCCATGTCCAGAGGAGAGCTCCCTCTCTCTTTCCTCCATTAGGGCTTGCAATAAAGCTTTAAAGTCTCCATGATTCTTCTACCATTTCTTACCAAATAATTGTGCAATCAAACTCCCGTTGCATCCTCCATGTTCTAAAAGCCATCACCCAAATTAAAACCCCATGATTTGTCCTAAATCCCCGGAAATGGCTCCCCCGGTCCTCTCTCGGGCTATAAAAGGGAGCATTGGGTGTGCAACTCAATCATCTATCCATTTTGTCACTTTCCCGAGCTAATTCGCCGTCGTTTCGCCGGAAAAAAGGCAAGAATCATCGCTCTTTTTTTCTCTAGCCGCCACCTTTTTCGTCGGCTCCGCCGCTAGCTATGCCCGGCCGATGCCCCCCAACCCCCGCCGGCCGTTTTTCCCCTCTGCGCCATGAAGACCTGTCGTTCCAGCGAGCGTGAGCCAGCTGGCAAGAAAAAAAATAAAAAGAAAAAAATGGAGAGAGAGAGAGAGCCTGCTGACGTCATCGTGTGCAGTAATCCAGAATTTTCCATTAGAAAATAAATCCAAAAATTCAGAAAAATCCTTTTCTTTTCGTTTTAAATTTTCGGTCCCCCGTTCGAGCTCCGATTGGCTCCGTTGTTCTTTCTAAATTCATCTAAAATTCTAATTTTTCACTTTTATGCTGGTTTGGTGTTCTATTTGAATTTGGTTGTTTTTGACGTATAGATTTTGGAGAGTCAGATGGTTCGCGATCGACGATCTAGAGCATCAACCCTTTGACCCAGGTAAGTTATACATCATTGAACATATTGATCCCAATTTTTAAATTATATTTTGAATTTAAATTATTGCATGCATAATTTTAGCAACATAATTTCAGTCCCGGTTTTAATTAAAATAGCTAGTCTATAAATTAACTAAGACCACCTTGGAAATTTGAATACCTTATTCCATTGTAACTCTAAGACATATATAAAAATATCAAAATGATTAGAAATATGCTTAGACATGTTTAGAACCGAGATTAGGACCTTTTAGGAATTTAAGCTAAATAAAGTTCTATTCAAAGGCTTTATCATTTTACGTGAAATTCTATGATACTTGTAGTATCAAGTTAAAAATTTAAAAATATGGTTTAGACTGGGCGAGAATGGTTGACATGTGGGTGCATGAGGCACGAGGGTTGTGGAAAGCTCACCTAGTCAATTAAGGATTGGTCTATGTTACGCTGAATGTAAAGCGTTACCGTACTATCACAAGTCTAGAATGGGACAGACCTGACTATCTGTATTGCGATATACCATGGACAGTCGTGCCATTAGGTTGAAAGTGAAAGTGAGTGTAAGGCTACCACTCGACGCAAGAGGGGCTTATGGACTGAACAGTTTAACTCTACCAGTGGTGAAACCTTAGCGGGCATAACTACATGGATGGAGCTTTATAGGGGCATTGCCATGATTTTCTCTGCCAACACACCAAAAGAAGTGTGTATTTGGGCAAAAGGGGATAATCATATCTTGTGGGTAAAGTTGTACAATATCTGCGGAGTATAAAACTAATCGATTAGTCGCGCCTACGATCATGGGCATGCCGAGCAAGCCTTTCACGGACTAGACTTTGGATTTCAAAAAGCTCTAAAAAATGTGGTTTATAAGTGGAGAGAGTCCACATGGGGAAATTTGGGATGAAACTCCAGGTTGGAGCCCGTGTTGAAAATTGGATTAAAACTCAGCTTTTACTATATCAATTACACATTGAAAATTATTTATTGTATTTGAAATATTGCTTTATGCTCAAATTAATTATGCCTTCCTTTGTGACCCTTCATCAATACTGCATTTATTGTGTAACTTGTTGAGTACTTTTGTACTCACTCTTGTTTACTCTGCTGATTTAGAGGAGTTCTACGTCGGTGGGGACTAGATGGACTAGGCAGCTTCCCATTCGATTGCCTGTGGCAAATCTATTGAGCTTTACTACTATTTTATTTATGTCCGCTGCTTTATTATTTGGCCTACGTGCCACATTTTTATGTAAACTCTGATTATTAATAAAATACGTTGGATATGTTGTGATAACATTTCTACTGTGTGTACTAGCTTTTCCTGGACTAGTACAGAACACACAGAGGATTTCAGAAGTGTTTTCCCAGGGACTGACATTTGCGAATCTACATCAATTGGATTTAGTGCAAACTAACAACACTATCTATTAACGAACTTCTGTATATATGCTTTATATCAGCTTTTTCAAAGAAAATAACTATATGAAACCATAGCTTTCATATTTCACTGATATAGAAAGTGTAGAAAGAGCTACATCAAATCTAGCTTCCCTATTATAGGCCTATCATGTCTAATGAGGCAGTATTCATTAGAATATCAAAGAAGTCTAATAGCCTGGTTCACTAAGCTCAAAGCAGCTCTAACTCCCTCCTCAGCACCCAACGACAATATACCATGCAACTCTGAATTTATACTGATGTAGTAATAAATAATTAGCTAAGCATCACTTCAAAACCAAATGAAGTCATCTCTAATTAGGAAAAAAATCACTCACCCAAAAGAGGTGCCTCTGTTGCAGGCCCGAGAAAAGGATATACCTAGAATTGTGACCCTACTTACTCCAGTATGCAGTGACCCAACCGATTTCATCTTTTGAATAGCAGCTTAGAAATGTACCGAAAATAAAGTAAAAGCCGAAAATATTAACCATGAAACAATGACACAACAATACAGATTATAAAGTAAGGATAATCTTGTCGATGTCCAAGACCTAGGGTCTCTTAACCGAGCTTATGAAAATATGATTGTTGGCTCCTAGTAAACAAGATGATGGAAATGATATATGGGGATTGCTTCTTTATTAGCCAAGCGGTTCAACAGAGTACACATATTATAGAATTTGTGAGACTAAAAGCCTTATTACAATTGCGATTCTAATTGCCTCCCTATTGATGATGCAGATAGGCTCCCTATTTATATTGGATGAAGAGACGGAAGTTTTGTTCTCCAAAGAGATGTCGTATAATCGAGGGGTGCTTTCTTGTCAAATGGTGTCTTCTCACCAACAGGTGCCTTTTCTAGTGATAACTTCTGGGTAGTTATATGTACTTGTCAGATAAGTCTTCGCATGGAGATATGTGAGGGGATAACCGCTTGTCCTGGACCAGTGAACTCGTCAGGGACGACCAGTGTGAAGCAAAGCTATCAACCACCTTGACTAAACTGATCAGAGACTTAACCATTCAGATAAGGGTAGGCTTCGTTCTATATTATGGGCTTTATGTATTGTACGTCCATTAATAGAGTATGGTCACGAATAATTTGAGGGTCCAAATAACAGACTTTTAATCCTCGTCAGCTAGTCCCAAGGCTTCGTTCTATATTATGGGCATTTTGCAAATTTTGGGCTAAAGTGTTACACTAAATTTGTGAAATTTGTGTTCAATATTATTATTAGGAGGAGATGAGGAATTTATTAAAAAATTTCTCTATTTTCGTGTAACCCTAATGCTCTATTTTAGGGCCTATTTGGTAGAGATCCAGATCCCAGCTTTACCTGAGATCTGAAACTTGTAGGCTAAAATAAAGTGAATTAAGTTTATATTTTTGGTCTAAAATGTAAACAAGATGATCCATCTAAACACTCTTAATGTACTCATAGCTTCAGCTCTACGGATCTGGTGGAGCTAGGAATACCCAGCTCCACCAGATCCACGGATTTGGTGGAGCTGGAGCTGTACCAAACACACCCTTAGTGTTTAGAAATATGATTCTTGGGTAGGTAATGGTCACAAAAGTTGTTATTTTGCACATGTATTGTGGATTATTGACACGATTTTGGTTTGGCTAAGGAAATTTTAGAATTTTGTTTGGGTCGATTCTCGTAATAGCCCAAATTTAGTCAATTTAAAATAATGAAGTTGCCAAGTCAATTTTTCTGAGTTAATGTGAATTTTGGATTTTTTTGGATTTTTCTAAATTTTTGAAAATGCCTTTTAATAACCTAGTTATTGCTTATGATTTTAAAACTTCAAATTTAAACATGTTCAAGGTCCAAAAATATTTTATTTAAAGATTAGATAGTCTAAAGGGCCTCTCTGAAAAATTTCATAAATTTTTGAAGTGGTTTCCTATTTATAGAAAATCAAAAACAGCATGATCTATTAAAGGCTGAAACAATAAAAGAATTTTTCAAAAAATTATAGGACTACTTATTCTATGAAAATTTTACAAAATCATAGGTATTGTCATAGGATAATCTCCAAAAAATTTCATAAAATTTGAAACTAGTTCGATAGCTTAAAGAATTTTTGAAGCCCTAGCTAGAAATAATAAATCTAGTTAAAATATCTAAAAGGAAGGCGTCCAATTCAAAACCCGTTTCGGCCAAGTAGAAAGCATATTTTCGACTAAGACACTTTTCTTTTTTAGCCTCTCTCTTTCTCTCTCTCCCGTTCTCTCTCTCTAACGAGCCGGATCCGCTTGTCAGGCCAGGCCCATGTCAGCGACCACCCTTGACCTAGTGCGTGCTCTGCACCTGCCCGTGCCATGTCACGCACGCCAACATGCGCGCCAGCTTTCCCACATGCACAGGATCCTGACACCACATCGCCGCCGTGCCTTGACATGATGTGGGTTGCTGGTGTCCCAATCTTTCGATAAGAAGGATAACTTCGATTTGTGGAGACGACTCTCGCGATCCGATTATCAGCTGTACACGACTAATACGCCAAGCAATCACTAAACTAACTCTGGGATTATTATCGACCTAGCTAGAAGCACGATCAACCTTATCACGAAAGGTCAATTCTTGCAAGCAATCGAAGAACAAGCAAGAACATAGTAAAGAGCAATATGAAATTGCGAATATGAATGAAGTACTAATATTGATGTGGGGTTCCGAAGCACGATGTTGCTGTTGATCTAGCCGAACAAGAGGATACCGAATAGTTTTACGAAGGAAAACTACAAATAAATGAAAACCCACCTTTCCCTAGGGCTACGCCTACAACCAACTTATAAAGGAATAGGAGGCAAGGGGGTGCGGCCAGAATATGAAAAACTGAAAAGGACTCTTGCCGCAACCGAAAAGGACTCCTTCCCCTCTTGAACTTTGACTGGATACATGAGCCTAGACCCAATAAGGTGGTATAGTACCATAGCTATTAATTAAAAATAAATATAGAAGTTTGGAGGTAGTAGTCGAAGCAAATAGTCATGGTTCGGCCATCCATCATTTTTGCATTATGGTGGCTTAAATTGAATGTAGTAGCCATTATGCAAGTCTCCTTCAAGCTTGGTTCTGCCATCATCTCCATTGGTGCTCCTTGTCTTGGCACTCTGATGTCTTATCACCATGCAGGGACCTTGATTCCTAATTAAAATAATATCACGTGCATTAGGCAGTATCATAGAGTTCATGAAATATGATAGCACTTTGAGAAACGAAGTTACCTGATAATTAAGTTGACGAGCATGTGCTCTGGTGATTGGTCCTTGTACATCTTGTCGAGTAGCAGTAGGTTGTGTGGTTGTATCAGTGGAAGAGATGTCCTCATCATGACATCTCATTGCCAGCTCCGTCCACGCCTCGCCACACTAAGCACGCCGCGACAGAGATTGGTACTTGCATCGTTGTCATGCCTGGTGCCACGCCACCTGCACACGTCAGAGCCATCGAGGCTGTCACTACCCCGTTGCTACCGTCCCTGCCTCCTGCGCCATTGCAGGCACGAAAGCCCGCTGGGCTTTTTGGAATCTCGCTGGCGTTGTCCTATTTGACTTGTCCACCGCACCGAACTCACAGCCTTGAGCCCAAAGAATCCATTCTGTGAATATAAAAGGGGCACCGAGGCCATCAAGCTCCTCCGCACTGCCCCTGCACTCTCCTGCCCCAAGCCTGGCGCATTCAACCACTGAGAAGCACCATTGTCGTCGATAACTCTCTGAGCAAGCCAAGCTCGATTGAGCGCCCCTAGTGAGCCATTTCCTGATTCCCTTGCCTTGGAGCATCCTGAGTATACTTTGAACTTGTTGCCCACCTCAGTTTTAGCTCAGTTTGCCCATAACAACAACGCCTCAACCATTGTCTACCATAGTACCGGTCGTCATCACCAAGCTTCTCCGATGAGTCTACATCCCTGCCAACCCTCAAAATAGGGCCCTTAGACCCCTAGATACTTCCTCTCACTTGCCTAAGCACGATCTCAATTGTGCTTCTCCCTCTGTTATCCGCCATGTCCGCCACCGACGCACTCTAGTCAACCCCGGTCGTCGTCGATAGTTCCCTTGGACTCCCCTAGGTCCCCTCTAGCCAACCCGATCACTCACTCCCTGCAACTTATCACCGTTCACTGTCGGCAACCTTGCCCATAAGTGCACCCTGTTATGTGTCTATGACAAGCGGGCCCCACCCATCAGACACAGACACTGCCTTCTCACAACACTATGTGTCACTAACAAGTGGGCCCTAGTTGTTAGAAATGTCATTAAGTTAGGAAATAATCTAATTAACTTGGTTTGAAACCTATGTGTCACTAACATGGGCCAACATAGAGTTAATGATTTAGTTAAAACCCGAAACAATATTTAAGGTATTGAGTCACTAACATGTTGAACCCACATGTGAGTCGTATTTCAAAAAAAATAAAACCTAATGAGTAGACCCCACCTGCCAGCTTCTGTAATTTAGTAAAAAATCCAAAAATGATAAAAACATTTTCAGTTAGAAGGAAAGTGTGCTTTCTTTGTTGGGAAGCACAAAGTCACAAAAATACGTTTATGACGTGGGCCCTTTATCTATTTTAGAGTATTTTCAGCCGATTAAAATTTAAATGCTCATAACTTTTGCAAATGAACTCCAAATTGATTGAAACCAGTTTCTAAATTTTTCTAAAATCATGAAATTTATTTTTCTATAAAAATATTTGAGTTTGGTTTCTGTTTTAATTCATTTAGCTCTTATATTCACTTTACAATATAGTGCATGTGGATACTAATACTTCAGAAACTTCCTTCGTCGATCCCAAACAACCTCAAGAATTCAACGAGCAAGGTAAGCACTCATTTGACCATATTGATCCTAGCATTTTACTTAATTTATATTGTATTATAAATTTATATATGTATGCGTGTGTTTTTAGTTAGGTTAATATATTGTGGCTATCGGTAGATATCATATTTGTTGCATGAAACTTCCTTGATATATATGCAAGTGTCAACCTTAAAAACCATAAGATAAGGGTTAGGCAATATCTAATATCAACTTGGGAATATTCAATTATATGTGCAATTGCTTAGCCATACATTAGAATTGGGAGAACAAATGGTCGGTTATGCTATTTGTTAGTGGGATGGAAATTTTGAGAAAGATGTCTCTATTATTTTGATATAAAAATCAAAATTGAAAAAATTGAGATTTTGATGTGGGCGAGTTATTATATATACTGTGAAGTGCGAGGGATGGACTTGCACGTAGTGTAGGGGGAGTTCTCGCCTAGGTTGGATTAAGGACTGAAAATAGTGTTATATAATCTAAGACATCCGTGCAACCACAAGTGCTATTATGGTGTAGCCTTAGCTTATTAACTCTCTTAGGTCTAGCTTTGTACATTGGAAGGCTAGAGTAGTACGAGCATTCTAGGTAGTTTTGCTTGCAGGAGTGTCCACACGGAAGGCGTGGGAAAACACATACCAATACAACGGCATATGCCTTGCTATGGGGGAAATGGTTATGATATAGATGGACTGTCATTGTTATTATGTATTATATTTATGTAGTTTCCACCGCCATAGCAAGGGTCAAACATCACTGGGCTTGTGCAAAGTCAAGTTTAAGAGATGTAACAGCTCTTGTCATGATCTCTTGGCCATACACCAAAGAAAGTGTAAAAATAGTGGCAATAAGAGTTGGTCATATCTTGTGGGTAAAGTTGTACGCTCCTATAGAGTGTAAATCTTTTCAAAAAACCGCGCCCGTGGTCAAGGGCGACTTTGGTGCACTGACACTAGTTAGATTTTATGTTTTATAAAAATGGTTGAATTGGAAAAATTGGGGAAAGGTTTTTGTTTCAGATTTTATGCCAAGAAATGATAGGAGAATTTTATGTGTAGGCATGTGTGTGCACGTGTATCCTGAAACTTTTGATAGTGAATTCCTACCTGGTGGCGAGGATAGCTTAGCTGAAGATGAGGAGGCTAGAGAATTGGGGGGGGGGTCTTGCAAAGGAGTTCAAGCAAAAGATGATAGCCAAGAAGCTTGAGATTGATGATTACACAACAATGCAAGTGGAAGCCCTGGACACAGTACCACCTAAGGAGGATAAATTGGAAGAAGGGAATGAAACTAAGTACTTTGACTTTAGTGAGGACTACATCTATGGGGATAACAGTGATGGAAGGAATAAGCATGCAGTTAGGAGAAAGATTAGCGATGTCATGTATGGCAAGAGTGCTCCAATTGTGATTCGGAGGACAGCAACATGTGAGTCCATCAACAACTCTATTGTAACATGCAAATTCTATATTATCATATCCATGCTAAAGGCCATCAGATTCAAGGTTATGGTTAGAATTCATTAGAATAAGACAAAGTCTGAGAAGTAGACAGGTAGAATATGCCGAAACATATTCAAGAAGCTCAAGATCAACATGACAAGATCAAGTCAATGTTAAGTGTTGTGCAATGGAAAAGGAGGCTTTGAAGTCAAGGAGAAGGACAGAAGAAGGTTACAATGTTGTCTTGGAGAGGACATGTTCTTGTAGGTATTGGCAGTTATCAGGGCTGCCATGTTGTCATGTAATCTCTACAATTTACAAGGCCTCAGGCCAGTTGGACGATTTCATTGCAAACTGGTACTCCATTGAAGCATTCAAAAGAACATATGACCATTACTTGCAGCCTGTGGAAGGGGAGGAGAAATGACTTACGTCAGATCATCCAAGTCTTGCACCACCTGGCTATGTCAGGATGCCAAGTAGACCGAGGAAGGTAAGGAGAAGGGAAGCATCAAAACCTACTAAAGCCACAAAACTCTACAGGGTGGGAAATTTAATAAAATGTAGCCTAAGTTACAAGAAAACCCACAATATGAGAAAATGTCCACTTAACCTGAGGCTGGAAAGAAGAAAAATGCACACAGCCGAAGAGCAGCTGGTAGGAAGAGATCAAGAGATGAGGCAGCATAGCCAGTTCAAATACCCTCTGGGAAAGGTGCATGCCTATCCACTCAATAAAGTTCAGCAATCATCATTGTAAGTATTCTTCTTTGTTGATCATTCATGCATTCATTCCTAACACTACCAACTAATTCCAGCTTCCCTTACAATTCTAGCCTTCTAGAAAGCTAGTTGGTAGCAAAAAAAACAGGTGCAAAAAGGGCTCCAAGCAAGAAGACTGCTACAAGGGAGGAGGTAGCAACAATGCTGTTGCAAAAGGGCATGTGGCAACCAGGGAGTAAGAAGCTTCATCATGGAGGCATGAAGGATCCCATTTTGTGTAGAAACACACCTTGTTAAGATCTACAAAGGAAAATTAAGTTGGTTATATTTTGCCCGGTTCTAGGAAATTTTATCTTGTGGAAGTTCTGGAAACTAAATGGTGGTGAAAATTTTGGAATATCTAGTTTATGGTTCAAATAATGGTCACAATTTTGACATATGTGGAAGTTCTAGGTACTTAACTTGTAAGTGTTTTATTGGATGAAAGCTGTGTCAACCAAATTATGGAGAAATAGTTGCAATTCTGACATATTGTTGACACTTTGTGCCCTGGTAGCATTCTACATGTTAAATCAAAATGCTCTTCTGTTAACACATAGACTGATTCACATGAGTAACCAAACAACACATTACTTGCACTTACTTGCTAACATTAATTCCGTCAACTGATACATCAGTTCACTTACAACTCATTTCAGGATAGTGCAACAAAACCATACATATTTGCAGTACATTTCATCGCAGAAGTGACCATAAAAAACATAAAACAGAAAATAAAATATAAACATATGTTATCCTATACTTCCTCTCATGAAACCTCAATTGACCGCGTAATACCTCTGGAGCGGTTTCTTCTGCATGCAACATCTTCTTCAATTCACTCACCACTTCATCTTGCACAACTTTCAATTCACCCATCTCCCATATGTCCTCCTCTGTAATGCGCCTCCGGATTGCATTGTGAAGATCCAAAAGCAATTGCCTCAAAAATGGCAAAATTTCTGGGTCATCCCAGCGTCAAAATTGACAACCCCCACTCTGATCAAAAGAACTTGGGGATCAAAGAAGCTCTCCGCCCAATCAAACAATTGTACCTCCCATCTGAAACCAAACTGCTAGATCACAAAATCATTTTGAGGACTACACAACCAAAAATTAGATTGTTTCCTTACCCATGCCACAGAGCATACTTTCTCCCTGGGTTCGCGTCACTCCATGATAGTCACTTTGATGCCTTTCGATTAGACCTGGGCATCATGCTGTATCGGACTAGCACGAGCACGGGCACGCACGGCACGATGGGCCGTGGGCCTAGACCGTGCCTTGCCGCCATGGCCCAGTCAACCGCTGTGTTGTGCCAGCCCGACTCACATTTGACAAGCCCAGGCATGGCCCATTGGCAAGTCGTGCCTCTTTCGTACCGTGCCGACTCAAGTCCGGTCCATTTGCACTATAGCAAGGAGAGAAAAGGATCCTGAGACATAGGGATGGCAACGGGGACGTTCCCAGCAGGGAGTGGTGGAACGTCCCCATCCTAAGAAGAGGAAAATCCCCTTCCCCGCCCTGACCGGCATTGGGGTCACTGTCCTGCTCCCATCCCGTATTGGGTCCCCATCCCCAAAGGAAGGATATTGGGTCCCCGTGGGAGCCATACCCGATAACAAGCACAAATCATAGATTCAATCATTCAAAGCATAAATCACATATTCAAAGCACAAAGCACCAATATGTCAATTGGGGAGTTCTAGAGGAGGATGAGGAATTGGGGATTGAGTTAACTCACTGGTGCCGTGGTGAGGTGGTGTGGGATGGGAAAGGTGGCACCGACACCCGTGATACGCTCGCCGTACTCGCCCCAGCCATCGAGCCAGCCATGGCAAAGGGGGAGGGGGAGGTGACCATCGACGACACCGCACGCACCCCCGCCACCGACTTCATGCCACTCAATGAACTCGGCCCGTAGAGGGGGAGGGCGAGGCGACCATGGCAGAGGGGGAGGGGAGGAGGGGGAGTCAAAGGGGGAGAGGGTGAGGACAAGGAGGCAAGGCGGAGCAAGCGAGGTAAAGTAGGCGGAGGTGATGTGGGAACTTGACGGAAGCGAGGCAGAGGCGACGAGGGCGAGGCAGAGCAGGCGGAGTCAGAGGCAAGGGAGGTGGAGGCGAGCGGCGACGAGGAATGGATAGGGATTGGGATTTGGAGGCGAGGGAGGCCAAGCCGACAGAATAGGGTTATGAAAGTGGGGCGAACCTGGGTAACAAGGACGGGGAGCAGTGGAACACACCTGTACCCTTTTCCCCCGATGGGGACGAATTTTCCCATTAACAGCCTCGTGGGAAACTCCCTATCCTCACCCCTTAATAAGGGAATTCCCCAATGGGGAATGGGGCCCATTGCCATCCCTACTAAGATGCACAGGACTAAGGTAGTGGATACAAATATTGGTGAAAAGAAATAAATTTTATTCATTCTTGAATAGGTGCATAATTATTGTCTCGTTAGAAACTTTACACCCTAGTGTGGGGTACCCCCGGTAAGGAAAATAGTATAATAATTACATACATATACATAGACTAGTCGAGATTGGGGGTGGATAAGGTCGACTAACGCCTTCGCGATATCCGGATCCTCGGTATAATGTGGTGTTCTCTCATCTACAATCAGATCATCCATTCTCCACCTTTTGGCATCTCTGTTGTCTCTCTTTTTCTCTGCATGCGAGGATCGCAACGACGCTAGCCGTAGGGCAAGCCATAGCATGACGCAGTGTCACGGCAGGGTGCCCTGCCACGTACCATACCTGCTTTGGGCCCATTGGGCCTATTTCGTGATGTGTCGGCCCAAGCATAGCCCATGCAGGCGTGCCGTGCCGTGCTGCCAAACGTGCTCGACCACGAGTCCCATCACAGCCCTGTCATTCGTGTCGTGCTAACCCAGCCCGTGTGCATACATGCCATGCTATGATTCGGCTATGCCGTGCCTGCCATGCCATGGGTCGACCCAAAAAAGCCCAGCCCAATGCCCAAGTCTACTTTCGATTGCGGTGGAACCTCATATTGTCCTGTAATCAAAGGGATTCTCCCCATACGACACAGGGGAACCTTGTCGTGCCTTGTCGGGCCAGCCTAACTCGCCTCCGATAAGGCCCAGGCATGGCCTAGGGCACGTTATGCTGCTGCCATGCCATGTCAGCCCAAGCCTTGTCGTGTTGGACGTGTGGAGTCATGGACATCGTCGGTCCATCTCTGTGGATGACACCAAGGATGAGGAGCGAGCATCGACCGCTAGCAAGGATCCGATACACATAATTATTTGGGGAAAACTAAATTTTATTTATGCATTGGGTACATATACAAAGTTACTGCCTCGTTAAAAACCTTAAGTCCTAAAGTGGGATTCCCATAGTAAATAAAAAGGTACAATACCGATATGCATACATGCTATCTACTCCCCAATGTCGAGATCATTCATGTGTTTCAAGTCAGCATACACCTGATGTGGGGGGCATTGATGGTCGTGTGAGGCAATCGGGAAGACGGTCATGCACGGCATCGTGATCATGCTCAGCGAGCGGCATGACAAAGCGTTGGCTTGGTGTGCGCTCTTAGTGTCGGTGAGCATGTACTCTACAGTCTCCATTCTCCACCTTTTAGCATCTCCAATGTCTCCTCTTTATCTACATATGAGGACCGCAACAGCGTTGATCGCAGGGCGAGCCACAACATGCCATAGTGTCATGGTAGGACGCCATGCCTGCTTCGAGCCTATTGGGCCTATTTCTGCCGTGCTGGCCCAAACACGGCCTATGCAGACGTGTCGTGCCGTGCCACCCATCGTGCCCAACCGTGAGGCCCAGCATGGCCCTATCATTCATGCAATGCTGGCCTAGCCAATGCACATCCGTGCCATGCCTTCCTTTAGCCGTGTCATGCCTGCCGTGCCACGGCCGCCAAAAAAGCCCAGCCTAGTGCCCAGATCTAGATGAGATAACACCTTCTTGAAATTTTTCCGCCATTTCCTTGCCGTTGCCACGTCGGGCTAGGGTTATTTTGCCAGCAAGGTAGCCATGGTGGCAAGATTCGGCAGCAAAACATCCTTTGTGTAAAACTGGCTAGCATGTCATGCCACATATGCAAAACCTCCTAGAAAAACACAGGTTGTGGGGGTAAGTAAACGATATTCCCAGGTTTAGGGGGTTGATTAGACAGTTTTGAAGTCCACGGGATTAAGTAGACCAATCCCAATAATTCAAGGGGTAAACTAGACTTTTTCCTTTAAAAAAAGTCCCTTTGATATATATTAATAACTCATGGATTAAATACAAAGTATCCAACTTTTACATTGAAAAGTCTAGATGAACAACATGTTACCATGAAATCCTTGAGTCAATGATTGTGTTGATCTTTGTTATCTTCCTCACTGAGACTTCAGATCTTACAATAGCATCATGATTGCTGATGATCACAATAGTGAGACGTAGATTAGCGATGATTTCTATTAATGTGTAGGACCTATGCCACGGTAGCAATGTTGTTCGTCAGAAGAAAATTAATCGGAGGAGATTTATGTATACCCAACTTTGCCCGGTGAAAATGTAAATATAATTTTAATGTTCGTAGGTTCATCATTTAGATAAACTTGAATGTAAATATAATTTTGTGTTGCGGGAGAAATTCTATCTAAGTCTCTATTTAGAACGTGGGTATGTTTTTTAGTTCCTACGTGAATAAAACTGTTTCTTTGTATCAGTGGCGAAACAAGGACAGTGTGGTTCAATTCACTTACATAGTCTTTAGAAAACCTTAGAACTTAATCTACTTGTTTGGTTGAGAAATGGAATGAGTTAGTCTATCACCAGCTCATCCCTCATAAGCACAAATCTAGTATTAAATGAGAGATTTGGTCATCCCACTAAATTTGATGGTATTGTACCATGATAGACTAAGGGTGCGTTTGGTTGGGTGAATGAGGATGAACGGGATGGGATGATACAGGATGGATGGGATAATCCTGGATAAGATGGTACGGGGAGGGTGTTTGGTTGTCTGAATGGAATGATACATGATTTTGTTTGGTTGCTTGGATGGAATGGTACGGGATGGTACGAAATGATGTTTGGTTGGATGAATAAGGTTAGTATGGTAAACTTTATCACTAATGGTACGGGATGGTACAGGATGATTCAACCAATTTGGAGGTACGGGATAGTACAGCATATTTGAAGAATATTCCTAGAATCTATACCACTTCGTCCCATACAAGATGGTTCCATACACTCAACCAAACGCATGTATCAAAATCCATCCTGTACCATCCCATCCCGTTCATGCTCGTTCACCCAACCAAACGCACCCTAACACATCCTAAGGATGAGATCGATCCCTCGAACCAAACATGAAACACCCCATAAGTTAACTTACACTTGGGTTGAATTTTTTGGCAAAGGGAAATTTTAGTTCCACTTCTATACTTGCATACTTCATAGTAGTGTTAATGATGTTGGGACTGTTCTATTAGTGATAGTCATCATGGCAGTTAAGCAAGGGAATCACGTTGCACCGCGTTTTCCATGTATTTGTATATAAGGTTTTCTTTTATGTGATTACAAAGAAGACCCACATGCACACCACACATGACTACGCTCCCTTGACACACGTCAAAACAGACGGAGATCGGAGGTAAATCTACTACACTTGTGTAAAGGTGGGGCACAAGAAATTTGAACCCCGGTGGATATCATACACCTACAACTCTATGTGTGGTTTTCATGTATTTGTATATAAGCTGATAATTAAAAAGGATACACTTGTCTAGTACTACAAGACGTGAAAAAAAATAATTCCACCTTTTAAAAGAAAAATCCCTAGGTTTATTAGCACTCGGGAACCGGCAGATTCTAGTATTGGCATTTGCTCAGATAACAGAACAACCATAGCACGCTACAGGAGTTACCCTTGCCTGCGTTCCTTTGCAAGATTCTCAAGTCTGATACAATGTTAGTTTCCCCGTGACGTACCAAAACCAAAATCACCAATCTTGATCAGGAATTCAGGATGTTCAGAGTTCTTTCACAGTGGGAGGCACATATATGCAGCATGTGCGAGATCCAAGGCCCATCCAAGTACTGTACTAGTACTACACTTCATTGATCTTCCATTTCGCAGTCGCATCCTAATCTCTATTGTTAATATCTCGATCTCACTAATGAAAAGCGACCAAGCTAGTAGCGTCCATGGTTGCATGTACGGGGAAAGCAGTACAGAGCGCACACAAATTAAGCCTCATGATTTGGGCGGGAGCATGGGCATGTGGCCTACTTATTGGCTCTGCGATATGCTTAGTACTTCACATAAATAAATCAAAAGGGAATTTGCACGCATTGCATGCATGCCTTGTTACTTTTGCGCACACAAAAAAGAAAGGAAAAAGGGGGCCCCGTTTACTCAGTCCTGAAAGCTTTATACAAAAGCATAGTCAGCAAATCCTGAAAGAGTGGCATGCAGTTGCTAGAAAAACTGCATTATGAAATATACTTGCAAATTAATGACTTGCAGCAGGGCTAGTTGGATTTGCAACTTCGTACGATCACAAGGTTAGTTGCAACTAGCAACTGCACTTTGCACAATCAAGGAAGCAAACAAACTATAATATTAACACTGAAGCTAACATATAGAGTTCCGGGATAGGCTTGACAGTTTTGATGGTCGCGCCTTGCACTACTCATGTATGCCCTCTGTTATTGAAGTACCTTGCATTCTATAATAGGTACCATGTGCTTTCCGTACTAGTCTCATGATCAGTGGCTAGCACGCACAATTACAAATGATATCACAGTTATACACAAACTTTATTATCACAGCGGAAGCAAAGTACATAATATTCTTACAATACCCAAAAGTAAAACTTCTCAGTGGAGACACATTTCTTGTAGTATGCCTTTAACCCAATATCCCCACAGGCAACTGACAAGGTAAACCCTAGTAAAATTCATCGTTCATATCCTCGAATCATGCGTCATAATATGTATCGTCGAGGTATTCTGGTTCTTCACCTAGAAACATCAACATATGCAAGTTGAGTACTTATGTACTCGCAAGACTTTAACAAAACCTAAATATACATGCAAGCCGATTCAAAGGGAAAGCTTATGGTTGTTTTGCATAAAGCTAATTTGTAATGTGAATATTGAATAGTTGATTGCAAACGGAATTGAGTAGAAGCGATTTAATACAGAAAATAACAGAATGTAAGAACGATTAAGTAAAATTTCACGAACCTGGTATTATGATCACATCATGAACCAACTTCTACCAATACCCGATAGAATCCAGTTTTATGAAAATAAAAACATCTAACTAGTGCTGGTGCACCAAGACTCCCATAACCGCGGGAACGGCTTTTCGAAAAGTTTTCACTCTGCAGAGGTGTACAGCTTTACCCACAAGTAATGATTAACCCCTTTTGCCAGGCCAGTAACACACTTCCTTTGGTGTGTCGGCAAGGAGATCATAATATAACCATTACATTTCTTAATCCTAACTTTGCACCAGCCCGATGACGTTAAGCTCATACTATGGTGTAAATGTTTGTACAGTCACTGCACAGTAAAGGACTAAGCATACCCATAGTATGACGTTCATCGTTGTATCAGCAAACTTGACTCCCAACACCTCGGTGTGGGCGCCCCTCCGAGCAACCAGTCACTGAAGAAGATCGTACTACTCCAGCCTACCAATGTGCAAAGCAAGTTTTAAGCAACTTAGTAGGTTAAGGTTGTCCCATACCAGCACTTGTGGTTGTACGGTAATTCTTGGGTTTAACGAACACGTAGTTCGGTTCTTAATCCGACACGGGCAATAGTCTCCCCTACACTACGTACAAGTCTCTTGTACACCCGGCTATTGCCAATAATTGTTCGCATCAAAATCATAATTTTATTCTCATTTTTTATCAAGATACCAACCATAAGAAGGTCACACCCATTAAATGTCATATCCAACATTTTTAATAATGTCAAAGTTTTATGTTGCTTTAAGCATGGCTAAGCATGAGGCTAAGTGTGATTAACCCAAATTGACATCAATTACTGTCTAAGTTATTCTAGGGTTATCAAGGTTCATAAATCCATACTTATCAAGAAAGTTCTATGAAACTACAGGTACAACTACAATTACCCATAAAATAGCAGACTTTAATAAAAGCAACACATGCAGTAAAACATTTAATGAAAACATTTATAAAATCGGGATCAATATGATCAAAGGGGGTACTTGCCTTGTTGATTATCTGCGTAGTCGAATTCTTGTTCGTCGTCGACTACTCCGGATTCGTCGGGTTCTACACGTCGTATAATAATTGCATAACAAATAATAAATTTCAATAAGGCCAACAAGAAATCAGATGGAAAAATTCAAATAAAACAATTTCATAATTCAGGGTTGATTACATGGATCATTTATTCTGATTTTTAAAATTTTAAAGGATTAAATTTATGTGGACTAATATTGAATTGCTTTTCTAATGATTTGTTAACTCAAATTTTTATTATAGCAAACCCTAAGTATTTTTACATATTAAGGTTATTAATATTACCAGGAGACTAACAAAATTTAGTTTACTCAATTTGGAGATTATTTGCAAAAATTCTATGAATAGCATATTTTATACTCTTTCTTCAATTTTAAATTTAAAATTCAAACAGAGATCCTTTTCAAAATATTTTTGCATATTATGAATCTACATGATTTTATAAATTTATTTCATTAAATTTTGATAGATAGTTCAAAAGTTATTCAAGTTTGAACTAGCTCGGTTTTGAAAAATACTGGAAATTAGAAAATTTGCCAAAAACGGAAAGTTCGCTTTCGTATTGAAAACCCGCTTTCCTTTTTCGGGCTGCGCGGGCCGAGGCGTTGACAGGCCGGGCCCAGTTGGCAGCGAGGGGCTTGAGCATGCGCGACTGACGCGTGGGTCTGGCCGATCGTGGTAAATACAGAAGACCGATAAGCGGGTCCTAGCCGGCAATGAGTCGGCGTCGCGTGCGGTTGACACACTGGACCCGTTTGTCGATGACCCAAAACAGGGAAGGCGGTTTCGAGGCTCGCCGGCGGCGAAGCGTCACCGAAGGAGTGGAATGAGTTCCATTTTTATACTCAGCATGCTTGCGCGCACCTAGGGACGGTACTATTTCGGCCGGTGGTGGCCGGAGTTGGTCTGCCACCGTGAGGGGGCGGCGGCGAACATGATCGACGGCGAAACCAAAGCCTCCCGGGCTTGAAGATCACCCAGGTGAGCGTTAGTGAGTCACAAGGATCTCATTTTCGGTTTTGGTTAGAAGAATGATTAAGCAGAAAGGCTTCTCATCGAGCAAGGGCTACGGCGGAAGAATCTTGGTGCGGCAAGTCACCGGAGAAAATGAGTCCAAATTGAGGTTGCGGATGGTTTCTTGGTGTTGCAGGGATGCTTCGGGTCAGGTGATTTGAGTTGTGGTTCGGCGAATCGTTTGAATTGGGTTTTCCCCCTTTTCTCGGGTGTTCGCCGGAGCTGGGGAAGAAAGGGTGGTCGAGTGGTGCTACGGTGGTTTGGATTGGTTTTGTGGGTTCCAAAAGAGTGCGTGAATGCTAGCAGTGGCTTGCAACGCTTAAATAGGCGAATGAGGCGGTGAAGTACAGGATTTGAACGCAGGCAAGAAATGGCAGCTCGCGTGAGCGTTCTCGGCCGTGCTCTGGTGCGGGAGAGTGAGCACGTCGGCCGAGGCAGCAGTGGCGTGTCCAGGTAAGGTGTGGGCGGCAACCTCGGGCAACAAGTTGCGGCGAGAAGGCGACAAACGGAGAGGCGGCGCGGTTTCGGGCGAGAGACAGAGAAGAAGACTGGAGAAGAAAGGGAGAGAGAGACTGATAGGTGGGGCATGGCTGTCAGCGAGAGAAGAAGTCGGCAGGGAGGGACAACTGGCAAGTCGGGCCCAATTGTCAGTGAGAGATTAGTGTAATTTGCAGGAAATCTCTGGACAAGTTGAGGTAAAACCAGGGTTTGGGTTAACAGATAAGCTCAAGATTTTATGAATTTTTTTACAGAGGTCGGCAAGGAAAATACAAGGGTCTGGTAAAATTTTTAGATACAAAATATGAGTATAAATATTTATAGAATTCTGACAATGCACGGTTATAAATTTTGGCTGATTCTGGTTTTATTTATTTGAAGGTCGATATAATTTTATTATTTTATAAAACTTTTTGAGAGTATTTGAAACAGTATTATTTACCTTGAGTAAAATTTTCAGGTTTTCATATTTGACATTTTATTTTAAATAATTCTGACATCACTATTTTCAGTTTTCCAGTCTCTCTGTTTTTGAATTTCTAAAATTATCAAACGTAGGGATAAATTCTTGATATTTTTACCAGAGATGGGTCAGGTTAAGATGTCGGCATGGTAAAAAATTTAACTCAGGTTAAGTTCAGACACCTTCTGAAGAAATCTTATAAGTTCAAATTTTGATTATCCTCTCATAATTACTTTTGTCTTTTAATTTATTTTATTGATCCAGATCAGTGCAAGTGGCACAAACAGAATCCTGAATGGAACTAAGATTTATCTGAGATTTTTATGAATTTTACTAATTTTGGACTTTTACTTTTTACCATTTTACTATATAGATCATTTGGATTTCTTTTAATAGGAAAAAGCCAAAAAGAATTTCTTTGATTCAAAAAAACCAGAAAATATAACAATAAATTACATGAATATTTTTTATACTATATTTCTTATTTTATTAAATTTTGAGCTGTTACACATACCACTTACCGCGAAAATGCAAGGAGCGTCAGGATGATGGGCGATTGGGTATGACATGTTGGTGCAGTACAAGCCGGTTGTGTTTAAATCCTTTCGAACAGTAACATCAAAGTCAAACAAACAATGCTACAGTATCAAGCGATAGCAAATAGAAAGTCAATCTTTCCTTAAGTGCAACATTGCAATACCAATGGTAGCTTACCAAGGTCAGCAGGTGATTAAATGTACATAATGCAATTTAATCCTCAACCACACCTCACTATCATTCAGGAGTCAAAGCCCAAACAAACTTTCCACAAGCAAACACGAGTCAGCAGGGTTTTTTTTTCTGAGGTACAATGAGGATGCACACAACCCACACACACCACATACGCACACGCTTATGCATCCTATACATAAGCATCTAGTTAGTTACGATAAAATTTCTAGTGGACATCTCAAAAGAAACGAAAAAACATATAGAGGAAACGAGCTACACTTTACTCCTGTCAAAAAGAAAAAACTGTTTACAAGCGAGCTTCCCAACTAGGAGGAGCATGAGACCATTTTAAAACCAGCTGCGCATCTTGCACAACATATAGCTGGAGACCTGGAGTTACTGGCCTTTGCTAGGCTAATGAAATACCCTTTTTTGTTCACATCGGCGTCAAACCGCAACTCAGAAGTCACCGAGGATGAAGCACCCCCCTCACATCGGCTTCAACCTCAAGAGTACATATAGTCAGGCTAAAAGGTAGCATTGGTTAGAAGAAATCAGCTTCAAAATTATACAGGCATTTATGGGTATGGGCACCAGCACTATAATTGAGTACACACCTGTGGAGTTGCTCCTTCGCTACCTGTATATTGAGGCAGGAAGATGATTAAATTGAGAAAAAAAAAATTGTGGTTTCAATATACAGCATCAAAGATCACAAACTGCAGCTGCTATACAGTTCCTAGATCACAGATCCAAACAGGATAACAAGCTGCGGATACAGCACATATATTCGATACTAAAATATAGTGGAGTACCTTCTAGATCCTTCTACTATTGGGGCAAACACGGTGTTTGCACTAGATTTTGGCAAGGCATGACGAAATTCTCAGGCTAAAGATCAGGGGGATTTTGGCCGATATCGGATAAAGGAAAAAGGTTTAATTTTGGATTACAACCGATATTCATCCAAAGATGAGTGACTGTCCGAGTTAAGGCTGACACGGATCACCAGCTGTATCGGAGACGGACATTGTCAACCAATAGCTATAAAGATGGCCGTGGGCAAGCGAGAAAACAATGCAACCAATCAAACAAATTTCATTTACTCTTTTATTCTCTCGTCGACTAGGAGTAGCTTCTGTAATTTAGAATATTTGTAATTCAATCTCAATCAATAAAATTGCACATCGCCAATTGTTGATCTTCATCAATTACGCCATCAGGTTCGATTTTTCTCCGATTTTGTTGCACGTCACCTTCTTCAGAGAAGATCCACCTCCACCATCTGATTAGCCTTAATCGGTTAATTAGACTTATCGTTACCCTTTTGATTTGATCGGTTTTTTAGCTGTTTAAATCTGAGCCAATTGTTTCGCAATAGATCGGCTTTGGACAAATAATATATTTATCTTACCGATTGAAAGATCAAATCGGTTGGCACGCCTTGATCAAGTAAACCCGATGTTCGTCAGGTGTGTTGAGGCACGTTTTTGGCGCCAACACACGGCAAACACCTTCCGATCAAATCCTTCAATTCAGTCTTGGGAACAGGAATGAACTTTCCAACAAAAGCCAAGGGCCAGCTGCGTGAACAAGGCAATAGTTAATTACAAGTAAGCAAGCTACAGTCAGTCAATCCTCCACAGTCCACAGGATATCCATCCAAACTAATTCCCTGCTGTCTTCTTTCAAACTACTAGCATAACTGAAGAAAAAATTGATACCAAAATTACTTTGGAAAGCATTACTCATCCATACAACAGAAGTAGGTGACAGAGAGTGAACAAGTATCTCACCTAACAAATGCAATAGCTACAGAAACAAGCCAAAGCTCCCAAGTGAGTCTCACTGTTGATGTAAATTTCCCAAGGAACTCAATAATTATCACCTGCGAATCAATTAGATATGCAAGTCATATTCTAGATCATGGAAGGCAAATCCTACATTTGCTAATACATTTATTTTCTTCCATCCTTTCATACCTGCAGCACAACAGTCATGCTCACTATACCCAAAAAAATATGGTTTCTTGAAACCCCATCAAATATGTTCAGTTCTTCGGGTTTACGAGCATTAAACTCGTTAAACACCTATTGGGAAAAATGAAAAGTCAAGAATTTTCTCAAGCTGCAAAATGGCAAGCACATATGCTTAGTGTTACTAACAAATAATATTCGCTAGTCAAAACCATAAGGCTAGCATGCCTTCAAATGAAGTAAAAGAGGAGGTGATTATCCAAGATGAGGAGATACCTGACACAGGACAAATGTATTGAATATAAATGAATTTTTCACTTTATTGGAGTGACTGAGAGTATCTTGAGTTAGATGCAGAAGGTCACGGCCCCTAAAGTTGAGTGTCAGAAGAACAACAACTTGAAAGATAGCCTATGGTTACAGAAGACATCAGTAGCTGACTCAAAAACAGCTCAGTAAAAAAATTGACAGTTGACAATCAACATCTGACAAGACCATATTACCTGAATGAACAAGTTTCTCCACATAATATTAGTCACAAGTGGTTCTCTGCATTGAATGAACAAGAATGTAAAACAAAAGCATATACAACATTTATGTTAAGCAAGAATTATAGCAAATATTGTTAAGGATGTTTTGCATGTTTTGAATTGATTTGGAGTCCGAAGCATATAAGGGAACACTTTTTCTTGGGTGCTTCTTTCACCAGGAAAATATACTTCGAATGCAAGCACAACATTGCCTTAGAATGGTGAAGGTTACATAATACATAATAAATTAGTATAACTAGTCGACTAAGGATGGCAATCAAGTATCAACAAGGAACATAGGATACCCACTTTCTACTACTCCCTCCATTGCAAATCCTATGGCTCCATATGACCTGGCACGATCTTCAAAATTGAACTTCAACCACTAGTTTCTTTTACAGTATATTATTAGTGAGTGCAAGATTACAATAATATGAAAGTACTTTCAGAAACGAATCTAATGATATCATTTTTGTATCACTAAACCTACATATTGTTGGACCATTTGTTAACAAAAAATTACGAAGTATGACTCTAGAACTGCGTGAACGCATTATGAAAAAAAAAGGAAGAAGTATTCAACAACCTTTATCAGAAAAGAACTATGAGATCCACAATTCTGTTTACTATACATTGATGATTGAAAGATATAAAAGTCAACTGTTAGCACAGAAAAAAAAACGTCTATAGATGAATACAGCTCATAGATTAGTTTTGTTCTAGATAACAGTTTCAAGGAGAAAAGGGCTAACTTCCGTCCAACAGGTTGACGCTTCATTAATTGGTCCGTTGGTGGTTCAGTTGCCAATGCAAGTGCCCCAAGTGTGTCCATTATGAGATTAACCCAGAGAAGCTGTATCAACAACAAAAGAAAGTAAACATTTGCCCACGACAAACCAATACAAGTTTAATAATTTAATTTCACTTCTATTCATTGACAATTTCCTATTGGCCTATGGGAACATTAATTTCTCAGTTGATCTTCAACATTTCCTGAAAGATTCTTTTCACAAAACTAATGGATTCTACAAGGCGTCACCCAATTCCAATTTCCATGTGAAGCCCCCACTTAGTTCACTTAGTTAAAGAATAGTACAATGAGCAAGCAGGGTTTGGTCCACAATAGTAACAAAAGCTGAGAGTAAATAGACTAGATTAAGTATCTGATACGAACAATCACATATTGCAATCTGTAATTATTTCCATATCCAGCATAATGATTCAGGAAACTTTAAGTAGAGGATACTGGGCATGGCATCTAGAGCCAGTTAATTTATCTACTAATATTCAGACAAGGCTAGCATTTAAACTATCAAAATGATTCCAATATGGCATTGCAGTAATTCCAAGACATATATTAAGAATATTTTACAAACCTGAACAGCATTTAGAGGAACATTGCCTGAGGAAACAGCAGCAACCACATTAATTACAAGAGCTGCAACATTTACAGTAAGCTGAAATTGAATAAACTTTTGGATGTTTGCATTAACAGAACGACCCCAGCGGACCACCTAGAGTGTTAAATATGAAGAAAATTTAAGGTATTAGTTGTATTCACTGCGGATAAGAAGATTGTTGATTTATACAAACTTTCCTAACCTTCACAACTGAAGAAAAATTATCATCCAGAATAATTATGTCTGAGCTCTCTTTAGCTACTTCTGTTCCTTGGATGCCCATAGCAAGACCAATATCTGCCTGAAAAATAGAAGTAATGAGAGATTTGAAATTAGAAACACCAGCATTAACAAATGCATATTTATAGCACTGAACAGTGCAATATATGATCACATGCGTGATCCTTTTATCCGTTCAAAATACAACCATCACATTTATCTTGTTATTCATTCAAAATACAAAGGCCCCTCGTGTATGTAATGTACCTCATGCAACGCAGGAGCATCGTTTGTTCCATCACCAGTAACAGCAACGATATTTTTTTTCTTCAGTGCTTTTACAAGGAGAAGTTTGTCATTTGGAGAAGATCTTCCCATCACCTGCAATACATTGTTGAAATCAGGTTGTTCCCAGTAGAATGATCAAGCTAACAGCAAGAGCAAGTAGTGAACAATATAATGTTAAGACTCAAATGGAATGAGGAATATCTGTCAAATGGAACAAGGAATATCTGTCCTATACTATACAAAAGTGGCAACATAGGGACCATTTCCGTGCATCGAGGATGGGAAGAGGGACATTAACAGTCAAACCAGACAAGAGATCAGTAGCAACCAAAAGAAGCAATCCCTATTTCTCGTATAGGATTTCCATGTTTAGAAGGCTTTAGATATATTGCTCAATTTCAGTCCCTAAACTCAGAGAATAAGCAAGGATTTATTCAACCAAAATTTGCAAACTTGTAATTTGTTAAAATTTAAAAACTTATAAATCAAGAATCATGACGGAAAGGTAGAAGCGTTATACAGAACTGTTAATGGCACAAAGAAGATTTTGGTTCCAATTCAAACACGCTGCATGATTTCAAATATATCAACCGTATGTGTATGACTATATGGTCCCTTTTGCCAAACAAAAAAAATACAAGTAGACAAAAATGCACAGAGATAAGCTTTACGAGCAATAAATCAACCTATAGAACCTAAAGCACTCATCAGGTTACCTCGATAAGCTTGGAACACATTTTAATATTATTTTTGCAAGCACAAATTGGTTTTATGGTCTTACAGAAATCTTTTCGGCAACTGCCTCCCTCTCAGAATCATTGTACGCACGGAAATCTCTTCCTTCTATTATAACTGGTTCAGATGCCTGGGGGTCGGCAAGTATTCCACACTCAAGTGCTATTGCTCTAGCTGTCTGCAGATTATCTCCAGTTACCATGCGTACCTACTTATTCAAAAACAAATGAAGTTAGTCATGTTTAGAGTTATGAGAAGCACACTCCAGCTATGCAGGCAACATTGTGCCTACATTTAATGGTGTCAATAGTTTTATGCCTTTACACAACCACCACGAACAAATAAACAGATTTAGTTCCTTTTGAAGATTCACTTTGTGAATTGTCAGCTCAAAGTAGAAATATATAATTATCATGCATCACACTGATTACTGAGTCATCAAGTTAAACTGTTAACGAATATAATTCTAAAGACTAAAAATTTACTCGGATTGTACGTACAATGGAGCCTAATATACATCTAAAGCTGGTTTTCTATCATGGGTATTACATTTAAATATATAATAAAGTCAAATTTTGCAAGAAATCTCAACCCACTCATTGTCTGAGGCAAATATAACTTGTAATCTTGCTAACAGTTTTTTGTGTCCTTCAGTAACACATGAGTTCCACACACAAACCTTTACGCCAGCTTTGATGCACTGCTCAACAGCATCTCTGGCGCCAGGGCGACAAGGATCCTGCAAATAAGCATGGATGTCTCAGCAACAACAAAGAAAGTAAGAAACTATGAAAAGTTAACAGAGAAACAGAAAAGTAAAGGACGGCGAGTTATAATATGCAATATCAGAATTCAAGGTTTGCAAATTATTGCATGTGTACCTTCATCCCCACGATTCCAATAAAAGTAAGGTCAACATCTGGCAACTGCCAGTTGATTCTTTGTTCCTCACTTGGGATATCTTTCAGGTCAAGATTTCTATAAGCAAAAGCCACACATCGAAGACTTTCCTTAGCCATATCTTCTATGTATTTATTGAATTGATTAGCCTGAAAGACCAAAATGAGACGTGAGAACTATCAAAATAAATCTGAAAATGGTTTGGTATGTGGTTCTACCTTATCAGGTGTTATTTCATGAGTTGAGCCATCTGCATCAAGCCAATTTGTACATAAGGCAAGAACAATTTCAGCAGCTCCTTTCCAATGGACATGAACATCTGAATCTCCCTGAAAATAGCACATGAACATGTTTATTATACGGTTAGAGTGCGTATTGCGTAGCAATAAACAACACATACAGATCATGGAAAAGAATAGCACATTTGCGAAACCAAACTAAGAAGACAATCATATTGCACTTGACATATGGACAAGTATTCAGATTTTTGTGTAATTAAGGTTTGCTGAGCCTGACATGCAGTCTTTGTATGTCAGAGACTATTTTTTTAGTGTTGGCCAGTTAAATTAGACAACAAAATACTTGTATGAATTTTTGGTATGACATGCAGGCATTGCAGGGGCCTTTTTGGAACAAAAAAAACTTGTAGGAATGTCAAATTATTAACAGATAACAAAACCTCTAAATATGTTAGTTTGTTTTCATTTCCGACATTACTTGTAACCACCCGTAATAAACTAAAAATCTTTTAGGTATACTTTAGAAAAAGGTGTTGGGCAAAAAATTGTCAGTCTTACACACTTTAATTTTTGTTATACTGTTGTTCTCAAATCACAGCAACATGTTCTGAACCTATAGCATGGCATTGGCAAGTAAAGGAGGATGGTTCAAAAACCACAAACAATCTGGAAGTGTATAATGCAATCATGAATCCTAAAGTGGCATATGGTGAACTCAATGAATATACATAAATATGGATAAAAATAGAAAGGAAATTTGATCATCTAGCGCAACTAAATAAAACATGTAACCATTTTAGGTCGCATGGAGCTATATTCGAGCAAAGCCCCAGTACCATTTCATCCCAACCAATGTACATCTTGGCAACACATGATGCTGATATATCTATTGAAAATTCTTTCTTCGAAAGAAATGATCATTTCAAGAAATAGGGTGACAGGAACCAACTAATAACAAACTAGGTTTCTAGTTAACACTGAAGATACAGTAAAAAGTTAAAGATGGAATTACCACAATCACTGCAACACCACCGCATTTTTTTTCTGAGTTGAATGGGCAGACATGAACAATAGCAGATTTTGATCTCTCCTCCGCAAATTTCATGTGAAGCTATAGGAGGCATCAACTGGATAAGAAAAATGTAGCCACCAAAAGTGAAAGCAAAATTTGAAGGTTCAGGAAAGTTACCTCAACACCCCAAGAAAGGATAGCCTTTTCAGTTGGTGAGCCTGTTATCTCCACAACGCTACCATCCTGATGAGTCAAGAATCAGGATGTTGTAGAAAGACAAGATGCGGATATGAGATAATACATCAAAAGAAAAATAGGCCACTGGAACTAGCAGCAATGATAGCAGGCACAACATGGCTGCGTTTGGTTCAGGGTTAAGATAGCTAGGTTAGGTAACCTCCACTATAACTAGCAGCAACGATAGCGGGCACAACATGGCTGCGTTTGGTTCAGGGTTAAGATAGCTAGATTAGCTAACCTTAACCCAGCTAGGCTAGCTTAACCCAATTTTTGCGTTAGGCAAGTAACCTAGTTAGTATAGAATGTTCTTTGGCTAGAATAGATCGGTTAGCTGGGTTAGCAGTAGAAAAACGTAACTCAGGAGGGTTAGTTTATTCCAACTTTTCAGTGGCCTTGCTTAATCCTGGGTTACGGGGGTTAAAACACTTTGATCGGGTTAACCCTCCCTAACCAGCTAACCCAATGGTGCTTGGTGGGTTAAATCCCTAAACCATCTCTTAACCCCGAACCAAACGCAGTCTAAGGAAATGAAAATGCATTGATGAGTGATGAAAATTGTGGCTGATAATAGCTAGATTTGCAACAAAATAGAAGATTTTCCAAAATATATGTCATTTAGGACATTGACAGTCTCCAATACACCCTTATGAAAGTACATTTGATAACAAAACTATTAATATCATTCAAATAGAAGTTGAATATCCGCCAAATAGATAATAATGGGGTATTTGGTTTAGGGACCACCTCATCCTAGGATGAGTTGGCCCATCCATTGGATCATCCCATGATTCTGGTGGGATGACCACATTCCACTTTTTTTACTAGCCATGTGCTTACAAGGGATGAGGTGTTGGACCAACTCATTCCATTCCTTAAACCAAACAAGAACATGAGGAATGAGTTGGTGCTAGGACCAGCTCATTCCTCAAAACAGAACCACCTCCATAAAAGTATGACACCTATTTGAACTGTCCAATTCACAACAGCAAGATATGAAGTAGCTGTAACTTACAAAATTAAATTAACAAAGACAACACAGCAATCAGAGTTCATGAATGTAGTCTAATGCAGTAGTTAAAGGAGCTGAGTGACGAACACATGTGACATCACCTCTGGCTCAAACACACTTCCCGAAGTATTCTGGGCAATTCCTTCAAGTAAAAGAGAAGTAACAGTAGGCAACAACTTCTCAACATTATCCCGAGGTTGCAGCTCTATCCCCCCAACAATTGATCGCACAATAGTCATCTTAAGCAACAGAAAAGTTGTACATAGTCAAATGATCATAAAGGCACAAAGGCAATTTACTACCAACTAGCAGAGAATAAATTAAAGATCCATTCCAATGCAAAAATAACTAACCTGATTGAGTGTCAATGTACCGGTCTTGTCACTACAAATTGTTGTAGCAGACCCCATTGTTTCGCATGCTGAAAGCCTTCGCACCTGAAATTGACATGAGTAGAACCATGTGATAACCAAAGACTACAACATAAACAAACTAAGAGGGAAAAAAACATATACCAGAGCTTTGTCTGCCATCATTTTCCGGATGGAATAAGCCAGGCTGACAAAAATAAAAAAAAAGATGTTGAGAAATTAAAATAAACTTAGAATATGAAGGAAAACATCAAACTATATCAACTCACGTTAGTGTTACAGCCAATGGTAGCCCCTCAGGTACAGCAACGACAACAATAGTCACCTAGATTGCACTTTGCAATGTTAGATTGTGTGTGTGCGCGCGCGCATGCGCGTGCGGGTGCGTGTGTGGTGGTGGTGGGTTGTGGTTCAGATACAACAAACATCAGTGTTCCCCTAGGTGCTAGTTGGGCGACAGACTGGCGCCTAACGCCTAATCGCCGCCTAGGCGGGAGGGTGGGGCCTAGCACCACCTAGGGGAACAGTGACAAACATAAAATTAAATCACAACATACCGCAACAGTTAATATCTTTATTGATCCGAATATTGCAGATTTCACACCCGTGTGCCCCTTAGCAAACTGAACAGAGCCATCTGGGTTCCTAGTATGTCCCGTAAAGTATCTGGGGGCAAAGGAAAAGTTTCTAAGTACGTATATAGTGGATACAAGACCAACAAAGATCCTTGCACATATGCATGTAGGACAAGCGTATCCATTGCAACACAGTTTCTGATATTAGTGACTATCTTTTTCCCTGTATATGGACCGTGCATAATATAGAAGGTACAATGTTAAAAGTTATGGGGGAAACACAGTAAATAAAAGACTAACCTTATTTGTCATTATAATAATGTATGTTTTGATTTGTCTCATGTATAGAACTATAGGTTAGTTCATATTTAGTCATTTAGGTCATATTAATTAGAAAAAGAGTAATTATTGCCTGTGGTGTCTGACATAATGCTTTGCGGTCTTGCAGTTACAGTTCCAGAATAAAGCAAAAGGCAAAAGCTTAGTGCTACAAATTGGCACGTTGACAGTCTGCTCTTTACCTGTAGGGTTAGTTACTGGAACTGTTCTAACTTAATTGCCAAGAAGACTTTTAGCCAGGTATCTAGTCATAATTACCTTGCCAAAAGGACTACAAGGACCATAGCAGCAACAGAAAGCCCCACAATACCTATGAATGTTGCTATTCCATTCAACCGTACCTTAAACAGAAAAGAGAAAACCGTGAATAAACCATAAGGTGTAACTGACACTGCACAGGTTGTTGGATATAATTCCTAATCAGATCATCAGCAAAAGGATAAAAGGAGGAGAACCTGTAATGGTGTCTCTTCATTACTGTCTTCTGAAATGCTGGCCATTAATAAACCCCATTCAGTGTTTAGACCGACTGCCGTTACCTGCAACGGACTGTAAAAGTTCATATACACAAAACTCCCAACACCACATTGTGAACATTTTAAAAAAAACACACACACAACAAATTTCACGAGGGTTGAAGGAACAAAAATACATGATGACAAAGCAATGATGTTAATAATTTTACATTTGAGTTGTGCAATTAGAGGTGGAACTTTGTATCATTTCAATTAGTCATGTTAAAGTCAATTGCGCTCATTAATTACTCTAGCTGAAAGGTTCATTCCATGTTCAACTTAGTTGACAAAACTAAATAGCAGTACTTAAATCCATGGACACAAATGAACAAATGGACCCTAATTTCCTCTTTTTGTTCGCAAACGTGTAATTTTTAAGGCAAAAAAGGGGAAAGAATGAGGCAAGGAGACAAGATATGATCACTCACCAACATGGTACCATATCCATCAGCTACTTTGCATCCTCCCATTAAAAAAGGTGACTTCTGATCCTTAGAGACCTATTAAAAGTACCAACGTTTATTAATCACGGGGAATTCGATCCTATGTAGGAGTCCAAACGATCACTTACAATCTTGCTTTCCCCAGTCATACTGGATTCATCAATGGCAAGAGAATGACCAGTAATTAAAACACCATCAGCTGGGACCTAAAAGGCGGTTTTTGTTTCATAATAATCTCAGAAATATAAACAGGATAAACATAGGTCAAAGAAGCAGAATATATCTGTTTACTGCATCTTACCTGATCACCAATATTTAGAGCCACTACATCACCAACTGCAATATCAAATATTGACACTTGAATCCTTCTACCACCCCTAATAACCTGAACACAGTGCCATAATTGCAATACTATTAGAGTCCTAAAATATGGTGATAAATAGCCAATTTTTTTCTAGGCTCATATCACAAACCTCCACTTGGATATTTTGTTTTTCTTCATTGAGATGCTGAAACTGCAAGGACTGCCTGTAGTCACTCATAGCTAACACAATAAGAGAAATGGGTATTTAGTAAGGTACTAAGGTGCGACTGAATTGTTATAACTGGAGCATCTATCATGTATATAGTGAGCAAAAGGAAAAGGTTGAAAAATGGAGTGTATGAAAAACAATATAAAGACAAACTGCAAACATATTAGTGAAGGGTAAAACAAAAAAATGGTGTTCTATCTTCCAAAATAATAAAGATAAACGACAATTATATTATTAAAGAATAAAGAGAGTTCTGGAATTTTATCTTTCAAAGTTACAGCATGATTACAACTTCAGAAGAAAGTTCAAGAACTGGAACCATGATTTGTGTCTTTCTAAGTATAATAATAATATCCATCTACTAATATCTCAGCTATTGAATTGCTTAGAGTAGATCAAAAACCGTAGGCTGAATAGGAGGGAAAAAAACAGCATACCAGTAACAAGTATCACAAGAAAGACAGCAAATGCAATGCTTACACCATCATACCATCCTTCTTTGATGCCCTAATGAAATTCTTGAAGTTAGAACTAAAGAAAACGCACGATTACAAGGGTTGCTATGTAGGTGAAGTGCTCAGCTAAACCATTGTTTGTTGAAGTTTTTGAAATCGGATTTGAAATTCATAAGGGGAAAAGCATATGTAACCAACAGTTAGACAAAATGCAACACCAAAGAAATAGGGAAAAAAATAAGAGGAAAAAGATAAGACAGACTAAATAGGGACAACAGTAGTTCACCTCTGTTGCAATGCCCAATGCTAAGGAAATTACTGCAGCTATGATTAGGATAACTAATGTCAAGTCCTGGCAGGCCTCCCATAGAAAAACCTGTTGTCGCAAGTAAAGAAAAGATTGGTCACTGGATTTGCAACAAATTTATTAGTATAATCACAATTGCAATGGGTAAAGAAACTTACCAGAAAACTTCTTCCTTGCTTGCGAGGATATCTGTTAGACCCAAAAGCATCCGCCCTGCATGACAAATCTGCTTCATCTCCATGGATTCCCCTCTCTACGTTGGTTTTCAGTAAATTTGCAAGCCCTTTAACCTAATGTTTGAAGAAGAATGGCATGCCTTAATTGGTGGTCATTAAATTGGAGATTCAAGTTAATTTGCAAATATGAATGGTACATGCCCCTCCATATTCCTGCAGAGTAGAGTAGTTATGATCCCTTGTCATTGCTGTAAGCTGCTCCTCTCCAATTCCAAACCCCCGTGGGGGAATTTCTGAATAAAAGAAACATGAAAGTGATGAAATTACAATAGTATTGTAGCCATTTTTGCGCAACTATATATCAAGATGCAGTTAGGTCCTCAACTTAGTGGACGATTAATCCTTGACACAAGATGCTGGTCACAGGGATAAAAGAACAGAGGTAAGCACCACTACGACATAGACCCCAAAATGAATCCATAGCAGTTACCTGGTAATTCCCTCTCATCATTCTGTATTTCTCCTGCTTCCTTGAAAAGTAATGCGGCCTGATTGAATTCAAAATTGAAACAATCAAACAAAAGTGTAACGTGATATAAAATACATTGCAGAACATAAGCTTGAACAGATACCCGTATGACTTGAGCATGAGCCCTAATCTTCCTCCTTATTTGTTCCTTTTCCTCCCCTTTTTTCAGGTCAAGAGTATATCTGAATCGCCGAGAAGCATTGAGCACAAGTGCAGCTTGCTGCCAATGGAACAAAACCATAATAGTAATGTGTAAAACTAATGAACAGAACATATCATTAGTTACGATTGCATGTGCAGCAGTACTAGCTGAAGAAATTGTTGCAAATTTGGCATAAATGTACAAGTTCAATAGACCCAGAAATCATGAAACATGCATGGATTTATTAAGCATTTTGTTTCCAAGGTGAGCGTGCAAGCATGCACAAGTTAGGCAGTTAGCCAACCACCAACCTCAATTGCATTGGTCAAATTATGCAACAAGAAAGTAGATTTGAAGGACTTAGAATTCAGAACAATGTCTGATACGGCAATCATATGCTCCATCCACAAAGAAAGCTCTACTTTATAGGAAAGAAGGAATAGAGCCAACTTTCCAAGACCTGGTATAGGGGTGGAATTGAACGTAAATCATTAGACATAAATGAAGTCAACAAAAGAAAGCAACTAGTTAACTTTTGGGGTGTTTCAACTTTCAATAGACAATCCAATCATATCATTTTTCAATAATGCGGTAGTGCATTTTGCTTTCACAGGAGAGTAAGACATGTTGGAGTTTGAATAGAAACAATGAGATTGACTGAAAAGAGAAACATATCCTAGACAAAACAGCTAGCCTTAGACAACCAAATGGACACTATCAACACGCTTACAATGGGCCACATCCCTCAGACGACCAAGTAGTACCAAGGTTTATTAAGGTGAGTTCTATTGTATCAACTTCTTTAGCTTATCAACCCCAGCTTGTATCCATTCTAAACGTTCTTTCTTGATGTTATTAACAACCAGTGTGAAGTGTTTACTCCATTCATTAAATCTACACAACAGACTAATCCAATCAACTAATCAACAGGATGTCAACAAAAAAGTGTGACATAATAGTTACCAATTTTGACTCTACATAAACATGTAGTCTGGTTAAAAAAGGTCAAAGAAAGGAGAGACCAGGATGCTAGGGAGCTGACAAGAAAACTGAGGAGACTCATAACTTAGGATTTCACAGTGGCCAAACATCGCAATATCATCTTCCCAGCTTCCATAGTCTTTCTTATTTCAACAGCATGCTAAAAACTAGGAAAGTCCAGCGTCACTCTCTCTACTACATCTCCCCTGTTCACTCTATCCAATTGTCCCTGCTTTTATAAGCTGGAATATTATCTTACAATCAGTCTATCACTTGGCACAATTAAGTACACTGCCAATTAACCTAAGGTTGTGAGCTCTTATTGACCTCCATGAGATTCTTCCATCCCAACAAACAAGAGACAAAAGCAAGAGTGGACCATCCACATTCCCAACAGATATAATGATGGTTAGGTTCATTGCAATTCAATGTCTCGCCCCACAACCAGTTGCAGATTTAGCCAGGTGGCTATAGATGAGCCTACATGTCGTATCACTAGCATAGGTTGACAGTACCCAAAGAGAACTGATCATTTAACTTCACAAGTAATAGTTCATCCCACTAGATTGTGGGTGCTGCAACCAAGTGAAAAAGAGCAAGCAGAATAGTAATAATTTACTGAAGCAAAATCCAGGACAAAAGCTCCAGAATAACCAATTATTTTGGAGCTTTGGCAAACCACAGTTTCGCAATCACAACTCTCTACTTGTAGCATAAACTGAAATAAGTTGAATGGAATCACATAAGTTCCGCAACATATGCTCCAGTAGATCGGATCCCAACACAGTGCCTCGTAACAACAAAAAAAAACAGATTTGTAATAGGCTACACCCGTCTAAAACAATGTAATCGGCACGAATTAAACCATATTGCGCAGCCAAGCATTAACACAAACCTAGCGCCCAGCACCCTCGAACTAGTCGAGCTCAATGTTGCAAGTTAAGGCTGGAAATGACAACTCACCCTCCACCGCCGTAGCCGCTCGACAGGCGCGCCCTTGGCGGGGATGTCGAAGGGGTCGGCCCCGGGGCTCCGCACGTCAACAACGAGCACGTCGTCGCACCCCTCGTTGTCGAGCACCTCGTCCCGCCGCTGCACGTCGCGCCCCGGCGACGCCTCGGGCGCCTGCACGCCCCCGGGCATCGCGCCCGACCGCTGCTCCTCAGGAGAGATGACACGGACACCCCCTGCGGCCGCCGCGCCCCCGATCTGCACCCACATTCCACAACAGCACATCAGAAAACCACCAAAAAAAAACGCAAATCCAAAACCCCTCGCCCTAAACAAGTAAGGATCCGCGCACGGCGAGCTGCAGGGAGAGGGCAGCCACCTTGAGGCAGGCGCCGGCGGCGGCACGGGATGACAACAGCTAGCGCGCGCCGGCGCAGGAGGTGGAGCGGGTCGCCGTGGCGGCGAGGGCAGGGTAGGGATGGGAGTGAGCTAGTGGTGGTAGTGGGGATTGGGGAAGACGTGCGCCGGAGGAAACAAAGAGAACGCGTATCGAGGACTTTTTCCCGCGTCAGTGCTTCACGCTCTTGGTTTTTTCTTTTTCTTTTTCTTTTTCTTTTTCTCCCCCTTCTTTTCCTTTTTGGCTGCGTCGCTTTATTGGTTCGAATTCGAGTTCGGCGTCTTACGGGATGGTTTTGGTGATACTTTCGGTGGATGTTGATGGGAACCTACTCAAACGAGAAACACCGGCGCGTTAGTGTTGATGGATGCTGGCAACGAGTCCAGAACAGGGTTGAGAACAGGGTTAAGAAAATCGCGGTAGAATCGTTTGATTTTCACGGTTTTTAATCGTACCGTTCCAGTTCGAAAATAAAAATCGAGCGATTTACTGGTGGAATTTAAAAAAATTGAAAAAAATTATACGAGAAACCGCTCGAAAACCGTTGAAAAACCACGGTTTTCCCAAACAACCGCTCGAAAAACCGTTTTTCAAGAACGTTCAATTAGTTGGCTGGTTTTTCGGTAGATTTGACTAAAATTCAAATTTTTTGAATTTACAAATCGTTCAGTTTTTCACAGTTTTCGAGCGGTTTTTCACGAAAACCGCTACCATCGGGTTAGTGGTTTTTCGTGAAAACCGCTACCGTCGGGTTAGCGGTTTTCGGCTTCGAAACGAAATTGTGAACCCTAGTCCAAAATACCTAGTGCTGGGCAGGTTCCAAATTTAGTTTTTGGTTTACATTTCGCTCTCCTCCGAAATCCAAAATTTTGACAAAATTTCATTATTTCGAACGCAATCCAATCGAAATTCAAAAAAAAAAATCAAATCCGGAATTTTTTAGCCAAAAATCCGAAATTTCATCCGAAATTGCCAAAATCTCGGCAAATTTCAACTGAACGAAAAATAGTTCAAACAACATCAAAAAAATTAAACTTTTTTGTGGAGTTTTCTGACACATCAATGATGTTCTCATAAAAATTTTAGATAATTATCAAGTATAAATAATCTTTAAAAATTCAAATATTGTTACTATCCTCATAAAATACTGACCTGCAAGTTTGAACCAAATAAAAAATATTACAAACTACATTAGAAAATTTTAAAATTTGTTTTGCATTGATTTGATGTATTACTAATGTTCTCATAATTTTTTCAGATGATGATTAAGCTTCATGAATTTTTAAAAATTCAGACAATGCTACTGTCCTATTAAAAGCCTTACCGGCAAACTTGAACAAAATGAAAAATGATTCAAATCATGTTAGAATTTTTTTAAAAAAAATTTGATGGTCCTAATGTATCATTAATAATTTTATAAAAGTTTTAGATTATGACCATGCTTCAAGATTTTTAAAAATTCTGGCAGTGCTATGTCGTGATAAAAGCCTGATGATTAATACATAGATTTACTTTAGTAATAAAAAACATTTAGAATTTTTGAAAATTTACGGAACGGTGCCAAGAAAATGCTTAAGATCTCATAAAAAATTTGAATCATTATCACACTACAGTGAATTTATAACATTCTTACAAGGCACGGTACCATTTATTTCTTTCTCTTTTTGATTTTTGAAATATAACAAATGAAGTTAAATGCTTACATAGATTTCATCGATGAAACAACAAAAGTTGAATTCTTTTCAAAATTTTATAGAATGGTACTGAAGTAATTCTTAAACTCTCATAAAAAATTTTGGATCATGATCACAATTGAGAAAATTTATAAAATTATGACAAGATTACTATCCCAATTATGTTCATTTTTTTAAATTTTTTAAAGATAACAAATGAAGTTAAATTATTTTGAAAATATTTTTGTATGCTCCTACACTAATAAAGATAGTACCATAAATTTTTCAGATCATTATCAAGCTTGTACAATTTTATAAAAATCTGACAGTGTTTCTGACAAAATTTTAAAATATCTAAAAAAATCGGTTTTTCAACAAATTTTTATAGAAGATGACTTTCTTAAGAGTTATTGGACCAAATTCGGTCAAATACGGCCATAAAAGTTTTTAAAAAAAACAAACCAAAAATCATGAAATTTCGGCCGGTTTGGGTGAAATTTCGCTAAAAACGAAAATGTTGTAGCAATTTCAGATTTTTTTTTATTCTACTGGTAATTTAGATTTTATGGTGGTTCAAAATCCAAAATTTCAGCGAAAATTCGTCTAATTTTGTTGAAATTTGTATGAGCAGTGCTTCAATGCTTTCCCTTCTAATACAAGTTGCACAAATCTTGAAGCAAGCGAAGGGATAAGTAATCTTCATCTACCCTTCATTCATACTTTAATATTTGTGCAACTGTAAAAAAAGAAAAGCATTGAAGCACGTCTCAATTTGTATTCCTGGTGCTGGGTCAGGTGCGGCACTGCGACTGGTTGAGTCAGTCGGGTCGCGGTCGTGGGTTGGCGATCACACCGTCCTAGCCTGCCAAGAGCTCGCAACCACTATATAGTCAGTGCGTCGAGCCGTTGACTGATACTGACACGGACGTTCCTTTCATATCCTTGCCTGGTGGCATGGCTTGCTTGGTTTTGAGCTGCGTTGCACACGAGTCACATGGGTTTGTTTCGAGCAATAACTCTGTTAATTTCTTTTCTTCTACTTATTTAGTTGCGGGCAATCCCAGAAAACTAACAACTCAAACAAGCTTCTAAGGTATTATTATGTTTCGTATGCGTTCTTGCTGTTTTTAAGGTGTGTAATCAATGATTTTGCTAAAGCACAGTAACTTCCAATTGATTTTCTAACATTTGGATCTTATATTGAGATTTGTGCTCCGGTGATCTCATCTTCCTCCTTCTCGGTGTCATAGTCTCTCGCCACAACTGGGTTAGGATTTGGGTTTATAGATTACAGTTTTGGTTCATCCACTAAAAAAACTTTAAAGACTTTTTTTAATTTGTCTCTGGAATCAGGAGTTCTATAGTCTAAGAGCATTTTATAGAGACACTTTAAAAATCATCCCAAAAAATTGTAATCTTTCAATAGTTTTAAGACGATTTTGAGATGTATGTAGAATTTATCTCGTAGACATTTTTGAGAAGCTCTCTAATTTACTCTAAGTTTTTGCTATGTAAGATATGTTTTTTTTTACACGCTTTCTAACTCTCTAGAGATGTTTTTTACGTGGTTGATATGTGCTAAAAAAACTACATATAAATATTGCAAGAAAAAACCAAAGAAGTGAGCTTGTGAGGTTCAAGTGATTAATTACTAGTTGGTGCGACAGGTTTAACAATTATTCCCATGAGGTCTAGAGTTCGAGAATCAACCTTTGCAACAACCAACAAATTTTTTAGATTTTATTTATGTGGTTCACTATACTAGTAGCAGAATTTAACATCTCTACGTAATGCCTCTATTGATTCACTTATACGCGTAGCCGATGTTGTGCTTCCTCTCCTTGTGTTGCCATCGCTATACTTGTCTACGGGAGAGCTACTCCACCTGCGCCACTAGTCATCCTCTATATTATATCCTCCTTCCTTTCTTCTTCCCTCTCTCTACTGTGCGGCCTGCGCCACTTTTCTACTAATACCACTGTAAGCTTCCAAAATTCGTCCCATCCATCATCTACCTCCCCAAATTGATCCTTCCATCTCCTTCACCATCTTCTTGTAATCCTAATCTCACCTCTATTCCTCAGTTTCATTGCCGGGGAGCTGTCGGGATCGAGTTACGTCATTGTCCCCTTCCCGATTATAATTTAATTTGAATTTATTCTACTGATTTTTACAATTTCCTTGTAACAAATGGGGCAATGTGATGCATACAAATGGTTCTTTTCTAGTTAGTTATGTTATGTTTGAAGTATGGCCGAAATACTATGATTGGGTGAAACATCCTTGATCAAACCAAACTTGATAAGAGCACATATTTACCTGCGTAAGTAAAGAGTAGGTCTTTGTTACTTATCAGGTGTCTCTGGCCTCGGACTGCCCTCTTCGGCTCTTCCTCTGCACTGGCAGATTCAAAAATAAAACCTGTATATGCTACTGATCATGACACTTAGTATAAAAGAGAAAAAGCAAAAAGGAAAGAAAACTCAGAACCCACGAAAGGAGCCTGCAAACTCTTCTAAGTTTCCCAACGATGAACGCGTAAAAATCTTACGTGCAAATCGCGCGAGGGCCAGTACGTACGTACCTCGGCTAGCTTTCTAGTTCGATCGGCCGCGGGGAGCCGCGTGCGAACACGGCAGAGTAAAATGACGGAAAACCAAGCTCAAAACGCCAAATCACGCCGCGCGAGCGCGATGGCTGGCTGAGCCGCCCCGGCCGGCCGGACTCCGAAGGGAAGACTTCTGGTCTTCTACTTCGATTCCAGAACGCCGAGTAGCGCGCTTGACAAGGCAGCTAGCGTATATATATATATATATCCGCAGCTCGCTTCGTTCTTTGATCGCTCAAGCAAGCGTTTGTGTTACTTTAGCGCTCTCTCTCTCTCTCTCTCAGTCTATATATTACTCTAATGTACTATAGCCAGCTAGAGTGCTTGCTTCTCGCAGTGAGCAAGGAAGCTCATCTATCCGTGGCCTGCCTTTAGCTGTTTTGTCTGATCCTCTTTAATTTATAGACAGTGATATGGTCCCCGGGTTAAAAAAACTGAACTGCAGTAATCAATTAGGTACCACATTTATAGTGTATAGACTGTGTACTACTAGTACTGTGGAGCATTTGGGTGAGGCGCTAGGTTTTCTACTATGCTTATATATATATATATATATATATATATATATATATATATATATATATATATATATGATATAAGAAGTGGAATGGGGCACCATGATTTCAAATGCATAAATTCAAGCCATATTCGAGTATAATTTTCAAAATTTCAGTTTTAGGGTATATACCCATCTATAACAATTCAAATGAAACACATACCTTTGAAAAAATATACTCGAATTCAAAGATTTTGAACGAGTTTGGATCACATGCTTTGCTGATTTATATATAAAATCAGCACATACCTACAACCAAACTATCATCAAAAAGGGAAACTATATTTTGAATTTCAGTCAAACTTGTTTGAACTAGTGAGTAAACTGGTTAAACTCAGTATCCTAAAAATTTTAAAAAAATTCGCATGAAAATACATAAGAAAAATATCCTTTTTAGATCATGGTGCTCAGACACCATGGTGTCCCAAGTAATTATACTATATATATATATATATATATTATGCTAGTGTTTAATTCCTTTTAGTCATTGTAAAGTCGCTCGCGCTACTGAGGTATCATATGACGACATAATATTTTTGTTACTAATTATCGCTAAAGTAGCGAGAAAAATATTTTTTGTTACTGGCCCTTATGATAAACAGTGACAAAACAATATTTTATTATGTTTCGTCACTAAAATGCCAATTAACCTCTTGTATCCCAGTTCCCAGACCTCATTTGAAATTTGAATGGCGTGCGCCACCATACAAGATGTTACATGTTTGCTTGCTTACGTCGCATGTCGCGGGAAATTTCCGGTTGCTACGCGCGCGCTCTTCCCGTGGCAGGCATATATGCGCAAACATGCATCACGACGACGACGATTCGCGCATGAGCAACATATCTTGGACAAAGATTTGCAGTGGCTAGAAAAGTGTTTGTGGCACCTGTTGTCATCATCATATGCGCAAACATGCATCACGACGACGACGATTCAAAGCATCGCTTGTGATGCACACAGGACGCGCGGTACTAACGACTGCATGTCATGAGCAACATATGACAAATCCATGGACAAAGATTTGCAGTGGCTAGAAAAGTGTTTGTTACTCACAAGCCTAGCTAACTTAGATGATATTGGAACCTGTTGTCATCAGTCTGGTCATATGCACACTTTAAAAAAGACCAACAGTTAATTCCACTCTCAAGATGAAAGGCTCAAGTATCCACGAGGAAACTGAGTCGGTAGATTAGCTTATTTTATCTGTAGCCTTTGAAGATGCTAAGATTTGACATTTCGTAATTGGTAACTTGTAATTAATCACTGTCGTAGTAGCTACTCCTAAAGATAATTGTAATTACCTCGCTTAGAAGCAAAGAGTAGATGCCACCGGATCCTCGGTCTTCAACTCTCCACTCTTCACGCGTTAGGCCCACGCGAGTAGATACGCATGCAAGTTTGCGGGGAAATGAAGAGGAAAGCACCGTGAAATGCCTCCTATCGCATGTACGTAGCTACCTTTTTTTCCGAAAGAAAGAAAAATTCTCGATCGATCGCCGCGAATGGGCTAACAGTTTTGTGCGTGAACTGTCTGTACGTTTACCCAACGATTTTCTGTTATCCATGAACTGCAAATGCTTCCGTTTGCTGCACCATTAATTGTCGTCAACTTGCTGTTAGCCAGGTGCAGGAGCATCTCTTTTCCTAAATAATTCACATACGTCCAGCCATCTCATCAATCTTATCCAGATAGAAAGCTAGCAGTCAGAAGGACAACACAACCCCATTTGGGTTAGGTCGGTGGAGAAGAAGGCTATGCATTGCACGCCGTGCGCTTTATTCCTCTTTGGTAAAGCGCTGTAGTTGCGCTGTTGTTGCCTGGAGAGAAGAAAAAGAAGCGATGAGATGATGAGAGGGGCCAGAGCATAATACAGAAGATGCCATACGTAACAGGCCTCGCGTCTAGCTGGTCACCTACGGTTGCATGGTTAGTTTCCCTTTGGAACGCTAGGCCGCCCTGGCTATGGTGAGCTTGGTCGCTTGGTCAGTTGCTAGGTTGGGTCCACGACATTGGATACTTGGATCTGTCTCGCACTTGCCAGGCACATGAAACGCTTTATATAAAAGGATCCCACATGATACGTCCTCTCAAGAAAGAAAGAAAGAAAGGAGCCAATGCGGTGTGATGGAGTTTCGTGTAAAATACGCAAGAATGCTTACTACTCCTGCTCCCTTGAAATGCATCACGGAAGGAGCGTCGGGCAGTGCAGAGTGTGTCTCGGACCGAACGCACGGCCGGCGTCGAGGGCTCGAGGCTGCGCGCGCGGAGGCTCGGAGCTGCATGCGGTCCAAGGGCAGTGGCCGTAGCCGTGATGAGATCGCGCGCGAATCGGCCGAGGAATGAGCCCGACGACGGACGGGGCGGCCCGGCCAGCAGCGCAGGTTTCAGTCGGCATTGACCGTGAGTCCGTGAGGAGGGGGGTGGCCGCGCGCGCTCGGCGGACGGCGCATACACGCGCGGCAGCGAGGAGAAGCGTGGTCGGGGCGGACTATGGGCCGTCACGACTCCAAGAACCGAGCACGCGCCGGCTTGACGGGGGCTTACATGGGCTGGTCCACTACTTTTGTTTTTGCGCGGTTTGTTACGGTTTGGGCAGACGGGCTAGTCGGCTGGGCCTGCATGGTTGTTGCAGGACGCATGCTCTCTCTCTCTCTCTCTCTGCGCGCGCGCTTCGCATCGAATGTATACCTCAAATCTGTTGGATTCGAGCGAGGCGATCGTCGTATCGAGATCACACTAGACCAGCGTAAGCACGAAAGGCGGTCGATATGCAAAACGCCACCGGCCAAATTCAAGACGATTGGTAATACGTACGCACGTACTCCTGAAATTAAAGTTCGCCTTGATTGCCAACGCCCAATTCCAACGCGGGAACCCGGCCGATCGATCGAATTGAGATTGTTGCTCGATCATTTTGCACATACGATATATATTAGAGTATACTCAAGGATAAAGAGGTATAACAACATCATTTAAACGGTATACTAGAGGTGGGAGTACGTATACCAGGAGTATGAAATCATTTTTCTATATATATATATATATATATAATGATTGCATCGCGCCTCGTGAACCTCGATGCATGCGCGATCCGCAGCACATGCGCGGTGGATGGCACGCCCAATGAAAGCCCCCAACGACCCTAAAAACAAATCCGATCAAATCGCAGGCAAACCGCAACGAACCTGAAGAAAAGTCCAAGTTAAGTGGTAGTGGTTCTGCGGTTGCAAGAGAACACACACGACCGCAGAGCCCAAGTTAACACCGCGAGTGCGACCCATCGATCGATCCTTGTATAAAAGACGCTCTATTGGCAGTAATAGCAAATGGCAGAAGACATAGTAGAAGAGAGGTTCTTAGAGATAGCTAGCTTTTTTGTTAGTTGTTCCGTGCTGTACGTACGTATAGGGGGCTGACGAGCTAGGCACGGCGAGGCCGGGCGGTCGTCTCCGGCGGCCGGGGGAGCCGTGCGGAGGCGGGACGTCGAGGACGAAGGTAGGGGCGTCGCGTGTCATGGCTTGGTGGCGCGCGATGATGGTCGCGCCGGTGCGACGGGCGTGGCTCGCCGTCGCTGCCCGCGCGCGGGCGCGCGAGGGTGGTAAGCTAGCTAGCTCAAAACTAGACAAAAATCTCTTGCTTTGCTCAATGACTTGTGTCCGAATTGCTTAGCTTCGCTTCTTGAGCATGCATTCCTCGATTGGTCTAAACAGCACTGTAACTAGAATAACAACAGTTCGATCGTGTCTTGACTCTTGAGATGCTTGCATAGTTGCCGCATTAAGTTGTTCATTAATTAGTTGCATGCATAGTGCTTTAATTTGGTGGAAGTTAACACTACTACAGAAAAGCTCATCACAGACGGTTCAGAATCCTCACCATTGACGGTTTTGTGAACCGTCTGCAAACATGTGTCAGTGATGAGAAGATATATCACAGACGGTTTCCGAACCGTCGGTAAAAATAATATCGTAGACGGGTCTATCTACGAACCGCCTGCGTGATAATCTTTTTCTTAGACGGTTCTAAGATAGAACCGCTCTAATGATAAGTAATCACGCATGCTTTTAATTAGAACCGCTCGTGATATTATTATCACGACGGTTTTAAAATAGAACCGTCAGTGAAATGGTTTTCCTTCTAACTCTCTTGGCGAACTTCCATGATTAGTATCTGATCTTCGAAATTTTATTCATCTTAGATATTTATGCATTGACATTTTACAAGACACAACCAATAATAGATTTTGCAATTCAATATCAAAACATCTTATATGCATTGAGGCAGCGACATGCGATGAGAAAAATCTCTGTGGTACTCTAGATGCAATTGCGCCATGCAATTGCATTTAGAGTGACGCAATTGCCTCTAGAGTACCACGAGATTTTCTCATCGACAAGTGTTGCCTCAATGCATCTAGGATGTTTTGATATTGAATTGCAAAATCTATTATTGGTTGTGTCTTGTAAAATGTCAATGCATAAATATCTAAGGTGAATAAAATTTCAACATCGATACTAATCATGGAAGTTCGCCAAGAGAGTTAGAAGGAAATATTATTTCATAAGTTAAGGCCGAAGACCTTAGACCTGATACCACAAATATGATAACAAAATATTTCATAGTTCAGTAACAATACATTAATTAACAAAATATGATATATACCACAAATATATCAATAAGTGTTCAACTAGAAACCACATTATTTCATAATTCAAACAAGAAAACCTTATAGTTTTTTCATGTCTTCCATCATATGTGCCATAGCTTCCGCAATAGAGGCTTCTCGGTTCTCTTTGAAGTTCCATAACTTCAGTAATCTTCAGTCATATCTCTCAATCCCTACAAATTAAAAGCGATTATGTTGTTGTGAGAAGGACAGTAACCACATTGAATTCAGTACTAGAAACCTTCATATTACCTCTATAAGCTTAGCTTTAGCTTCTTCCAGCTCTGTATTCGCTCTGCGTTCCTTACTGATGAGTGTCGTGTTAAGGGATTTGATATCTTGCAATCGAACATCCATGTCTTTCAGTTCTTGTTTGATCTCACAAATCTTTTCTGTTATCTCAGATTTCCTCTTCAGTTATTCGATCTCCACTTCAAGTTTTTGTTTAGTTTCTAACAGCTTTTCCATGTCTTTAATTACCATAAATATATTATAATGAATTAGGTGTTTACTTCAGTACAAGGATGCAAGATAGAGATGTACACGTACATAAGTTTCAAATATATTATCACCTAGTATAGGCACAAAAGAGGCATTGAACATTGAATACATAGTAGCTCCAAAACATCAATCCTTGTGTGATATAACAAGTTTAATGTTGAATTCTAGATTATATGAATTTTATGTTCTTATATATATAACTCAGGTCTAGCTAGCAAACTAATGAGGCATTAAAGCTTGCTAAGCTATATATATGCAGCTTGCTAAGAATTTTATATTTGACCTCTCATGAATCCTATATATCCAATTTTGTTCAACCATCATGAATCGCCTATATACAGCCTAGCTCACTCCTTCTAAACATTATTCACAAACATCATTAATTCGCAAACTCAAAATGGTTTCCCTAGTCAAGCATATCGGTTTCCCTAGTCAAGCATTTGAGCTACAATTCTTTAGTACGCATGACCTCATTCTTTCTAAACATCATTCACAAAGATTATTCACAAACATCTTCACAAACATCATTCACAAATGTCATTTACAAACACAATAACCTAGTCAAGCATATCGGTTTCATACGCACAACTCACCGACGGAGATGAGGAGGAGGTGCGCGCCATGACGAGGAGGTAGCCGATGGGGAGGAGGAGGTGCTCATGGACGAGGAGCTAGCCGACGGGAGGAAGAAGGAGGTGCTCGCCGACGGGAGGAGGAGAAGGAGGTGCTCGCCGACGGGGAGAAGTAGGTGCTCGTGAAAGTCGTCGGGGAGGAGGTCGCCGAGAAGGAGGATTGCCGGGGGCTAGGGTTTGCAGGAGACGAAACGCATGGATCTGGCGCTACAAATTCTATTGGTATGGCTATAGGGGTCATATCACGACGGTTCTAGTTAGAACAATCACTTACGACGGTTCCTAGTTAAAACCGTCCGTTATATGATCACAGACGACTTTTAACTAGAACCGGCTGTGATATGACTGACGGTTCATAAATAGAACCGTCTGTGATTAAATCACTAACGGTTACACTAGAGAACCGTCTGTGATATTTGTCATAACAGACGGTTTTTTGAAACCGTCTGTGAAGAGGAGTCTAATATAAACCTTTCTGTAGTAGTGTAATTATTTTGTAGGAGAATTAAAATGTGCAATGCTGGTTTATGTATATCCAGCAGCTAGTAGATATATACTCGTTTCGCATTTTGCTGATTTTACAAGAAATTCAAGCGGAGCATTTGCGCTGCACTTGTTTGGTCGATCGTAACGTAAAATATAGTATGAGGCAGCAAAGAACTGGTCCATGCACATAAAAAAGATAACGTTAACATATATAACCTATGCTCCCTTTGCTTCCAACGATCTATTTGGACATACATGCATCAACAGCTACTTTCACCTCGGACTACCGAAGTTGTAAATCACTATGGTTCCTTGTTTCATTTTTTTATTTTTGCTACCCAATTGGCATGCTACTGTTTTCTTGTCTTTAGTACCATTTTCTGCCTTAACAAAACTAACCTTTTCTCTTACAAAAAGCCTTTTTTTAATATCAAACAACACTAACCATTCTGTTTACAAATTAATGGCCTGCAGGGATCAGTACAGGAATCGTGGACCTTCACAGGGACGTCCAAACCTGCGGATACCATGATGTTCAGGTGATGTGGAACATGCTGAGCTCGGAGAAGCAAACCTTCACCTTCAGGGCGCCGGAGAAGCAGAGGCGAACCTCGTTCTGGAGGCCGTCGTTTTGGTACGTCCGATCGCTGCATCGCGCGGTTCAATGAGCTGCGTCTCGTCACCGTTGGAGATCCACCGGACGGCTGCGATTCGCACTGTGAAATAGATGACTGTGATATTGTGTCACCCCCTTCTGCCCCCTCCAATAAAAATCTACCACTACCCTAGTGAGATGTATAGAAGAGGCTGTTTAATAGATGGGGATGGGAGGTAGGTCAGGGACATCTTGCTGGCTTTTGCTTTTGTAGTGCTTTCTCGTTGTGCGAAAGACACAGCAGATTGTGACCTAATCAATGGAAGAACATGGATTAGTTTGACGAGACAACATATTTCAAAATCTTAGTCAATTTCAAGCTATCAATTTCCTTTGGCTCTAATCAATGTTGTTCTGCTTCTTTCTGTGATATGACTTACCTGTGGCAAGTTACATATCAGAATACAGTATAGCATGTATACACGAGAATCATAACTGAACTTGATGTGAGGCAAAAGCTCTGCACCAAACAGAGCAGCAGCTCCGCGACCCATTTTCTCCATATAGCGCACACAAAGGAATGTACCGGGCATACATGTTACACTCTATGGAGGTAAAAGATAGCAAATGTAATACTAATATCAGACTATTCACACAGTGCCATATCGGACTCCTTTTATAATGCAATACAAACCATATGGTGTAGGATTGATTATGAACATCTGATCCCCAAAATAGGCAAAAATTCTCCATCTTTAATAACAAGATGGCGATTTCAACTCCAATGCTACTCCAGAAAAACCACATGCTGCTTCGGAAATGAGCAGGGAAAAAAAACTGACAGTCGGTAGACAGACATTCAGATTATCTTATTGACTGGCGATTCCTCCTGCGGCAAAAGAAAAGTGCACCTTAAACAACGCAAAAAATGCAGCAAGTTAATAAGGATAAAAAATTTCAACATAAACTATGTTGAAACAAGCCACATTTAGTTAAGAGACATGGATATATTAGTAGTTTAAATGAATGTAATTACCGAGTGGCAATGTATCGATGTGGGCTAGACAGCTAATACAGGTTAAATGCAAGCTAGGAGGCATCTTTTGCTTGCAATTGCATCTACCGCATCTTGTGTAAGTCAAAACGCCTCAAAGTTATGTGAGATGACCTTCAGTTTTTATTTTTTGTTTTAAAATTAAATATCGGAGGACTGTATTTCTATTTCACATTACGATTGCTAAGAGCACCAAAACACCAGCCATAGGATACTGAATCCCAAAAATTAGAAATTTTTGAGAAATAACTAGCAGTAAAACCATAAAAGAAATTAACACCACTTACACTGGTTACAGAGCAGCGAAGACTGATGAGTTGGAGAACACTGAACAACGACTACTGATATTTTAGTCTAGAAGCCTATAAATCACACCCGGACCATACAATTCTTGCAAACACCATGATAAAATGTATATTGCTCATCAGAACCGCAGACATGAGAAAAATATACAAATCCTTCTTCAGTAGGCCCTAGAACAATGAATTATGTATTTACAGGTGCACCGACAAAACGGCAGTATTAACTGTAAAAAACATGTCTAGTTCCTTAAGTCTTTGTTTCATTAATTTGCAATAAGCAAACTTTATTAGGAATAAAATATTTTATATATGAGCCCTTATAATAGTTTCTCCAAAAAAATTTTGTTTTGTTATCTTCATAAGGTAGCATTCATTACCTCTCCCCTTTTTTTATCACTCCTCTCTTCATGCATAATCATACACAAGGCCCATGTTTCTCCTCCTGTGCCCCACATCATGCCCGTCTTTTCCTAACAAATCCCTCATTTCATTGTTTAAACCATTTTAATTAAGCAATGAAAACTAGTAAAAGTTAAATATTATCATTGCTAACTATTATTCAATCATGAATTGTTTTGTAGCAACCATTATATCTTTTGTAAAATGTGTTTTTGATGGCATGTTAGAAAGCAGGTATCAAGTTTGTGGATTATAAAAGTAAGCAGGTAAAGTACATACAACAATCCGAGTTATAAAAGTAAGCAGGTAAAGAACATCCAACAATCTAAGCTTAAAGTTTGACACAGAATGCAGTAACAAAATCCAAGATCGCGGACAAGTCCAAAACACCTACATGGCATTTAATCATTAGAATTTTAGATATGTTGCATCCGACAAATTATTCCTGGATACAACTGTCCGCTGCTGTAACTTGATGTAACAGCGGAAATTTCCTGCCTTCCTTGCCACTCTTCACCAGGCTTTAAAGTGATTGGTTTCTCAATAAGTGCAGCTCCTACACACAGCATGCATTTGTACTCTTCATCCCAAAAATCTGGCATCGCTTTTGCTTTCTTGTCCCATGGGTTCCAAACAGCTGCATTCAAAGACAAGACATCAACGATATACCATGGAAGTAAGCAAAACAAAATGCCAAAAGCAACTATTCTATATAATTTAGAAACCAGAATTTGACACAATGGAGCCATAATTCAAGAAAAAAGAAGGCTAACTCACTAACATCAGGAAGTCCCTCTTTCCTTAAAACAAAAGTTCTTTTATTTTCATGGTCAGTGATCACAGTCTTTGGTGGAGCACTCAAATATACCTTGTCCACCTTAGAAATCAACATTCAACATAATTAGTTTCTCACTGCAATGGCTCGAAACTATGTAACATAAACAAAGTTTACTTCATATTCGAATACAACTGCATCTCCTTGTTCAGTACAGTGACTCTTAAGTTGTAGCTTGTCAAGACTCAAGATAGTCCAAGGTCTCCAAACCCTCAACCCGTACTTCGCTGGAATGTGAAAACATGTTTCAGGGAAAGTAAAAAAAAAAATGTAGTAGCCAAGCTGTCCATATTCCAGTGTATCTATTCTGCACATTCAAATAATAACGGGGTGTTGAATCCAAGTGGTTCATTCAACATGACTCAGTATTAAAGAAAGTGATGTATAAGTTACACTCCTCTCCAATCAAAGGATGTAAGAAGCACCAAAATAACTTCATAGAAAAGAAACATAAAAATAAAGCAAGCAAATACCATTCTAAAATGTACCTGATATCAGAGACTGAAAAGTATGTGTGATGTGCAAATGTAAATTGGAATGGCTTGCCATCTGGATTTGTATTTTTTTTTCCGAGATGTGAGAATCAGATCTCCCCTTGGACTTAGAGTAACTTGCAAACGAAATTCATAACTGTAATATATGGACAATCAGCATCATCAATTCAGTGGGGAGAACAAGGAATATATAGACTCAAGATAGAAAATTTTAATCGGCCAAAGTAATTAGGTAATTTTAACGGTGTTCTAAATAGCTAGTTATAGCTTTCTTAGACTCCAAATGAAAAGCTACCGGCAAATATTCGGTTATATTAGCTACAAGTGCTATAGCTAGCAATAGCTCCCTATTTGACGTAGCTTGTAGCTAGCGTTAGCTCCACTATCCTACATAAGTACCAAAGGAAGTGTGTACAGCTTTACTCACAAGACATGATCAACTCTTTTTGCCATACAATTAACACACTTCCTTTGGTGTATCGACAGAGAGATTATGATAAGGCTTTTACAATGTACAGACCCTCTACTAACCTCGCCCGCTAAGGTTTCACCGCTGAAGGGTTACATCCACCCAGTCAGAAGCCCTCTCTTGCACCATATGGGGAAAACATGTCTCCATCTGACACCCACATTTCATCGACTGGCGAAGTCAATATCGAGACGTACAAATTAATTAGCCAGGTCGTATCCATATAGACTTGTGATTGTACGGTGGTACTCGGTCTATGGTAACACATGCTTCGGTCCTTAAATGACTAAGACGGAACATTCACTTTCAAGGTCTCGTGCATCCAGCACCCAACAAACATCCATCCGCCTCGGTCTAAACCATTTATACTTTATTTTATTTAAATAACAGCAGCAATACCAATTACCATATCTTCACAAATAAGTTTAAACAATGTTTGAAATGATTCCCATAATAGCATAATTTCGCAACGTTTAAGTTGGACTAAACAATTCTACCGTCCCATACTACACTATTGATTATCACCAGATAAATTAGCTACTATCATCTAGAGTGACAAAGGTTCGACATGATCAATACCAATGAGGGTATAATAAATTTTGGAATTTAACTATACCTTAAACTATATTTAAAGTACATTGTATAAAAGTAAGCATGCATAATTTAAAACAACATAAACATTTTATAAAATTTGGGATCAACATGTTCAAAAAAGACTTGCTTTCGTTGCCTCCTGCGGGATCTACCTCTGACTGTTGATTCGCTTGAGCTTCGATTGCGTCGTCTACATGCGAAACGAGAACAAATAAATAAAGAAAATTAAAAAAAAAATCAAAAATTGAAAAGATTAGTACTAGAAAATAGATCTTGAATTTATATGAATTTAGAAATTTGAATCACTGGAATCGGAGCTCGAACGAGGGAGAACGGGCTTCTGGAAGATCAAGATCAAAGAAAAAGAGAGATGATACTGTACCTTGGGTACTGTTCATCACGAAGAACAGATAGCACTGCAACCGGCCATGGCACAAAAAAAAAGAAATAAAGGAGACACGGGGTGGCCGGCTGGGCCTGGCCGACCAGGAAGGCGCAGCGTGGGCAATGTGAGGAGACCGGACGGCAGCGGTAGTCGGCGGCGACCGGAAAAAAAACGGCGGCAAGAGCTCACATTTCTGCGATTTTCGACGAAACGACGACGAGTTAGCTTACGGCAAGTGGAGGAATGGATTGGCCACGAGGAGAGGCTCATGGTGCTCCCTTTTATAGGACGAGAGAAGGACCAGAGAAGGCGTATTCATGGAGGAAACGGTAATGGCCGGAATAAAGTTTTTGCGAAAATTAGAGCAATTCATGATAGTTTTGAATGGGGAATTAATCTAGAAAATTGAGCATGCGAGTAGCACTTGATTGCGCATTTATTTGGGATGTTTCGGTGTGGATTTGATGGAGTTAGAAAGCTTCTAGTGTGCTCCAATGAAGGAAAGAGATGGAGAACTTCTGTGTACTGTAGCAGGTGGGCCCCCCTTTATTTAGTGGAAATTGGATAGTGCTGAGAACAAAAGCACTATGATAAAATAGCAAAAGTGCTCTAAAAATTTTGAAAAAATTCTCAAAAATACTTTGGAATATTTGTAATCCAATAAAATTACTTTATGAATTTTTAAGCTTTTAAATTTTCTGCAGAAATTCATTTTGTAAAACTGAGAATTGCGAAAAGAGTTTTAATAAAATCCGTAAAATTCCAAATAAATTCCAAATTGAATAAAATAAATAAAAAAATCAAAATGAAAATTTTAGGATGTTACATGTTGTTAAGAATAGTATGATGTAGTTTTCATTTGTGGTCTTCTGTACACGTATTAGTATGTTTGTTGATCCCAGACTTCACTCATATTCTTATTAAAAAAATATTAGTACCTTATAAAGTATCATATTTTTATGATTTATTTGGATGTGACTTATATTATATACATATTTATTTATTTATTTAAATTTTTTTAATATTGAAAACACGATTAATGATAGTTTCCGCGATAGCTGCTGTAGTTTTTTAGGACCTTGCCACGAAGCCGCGAAAATCGCGATTTAAAAACTTGGATTTTAAAGATTTACTAGACAGATACCTGTGTGGCCAGATCTTCAAATCTTCTTGAGACTGCTTGAGTATCAAGTCAATATGACAATTAGAAGTGGTAGCTGGAAAAGGAGGAGGATTTTCATAAACGCTCCAAAGTCAGTTCCTTGCAAATCCATGTTAGTTCAAGAACTCCATGGTTCCCTAACTGCATGATGTCATTGTTCATTTGGGTATTATAACTAGACTATCAACAGCTTGGTGACCATACTGGAGGAAAGCAAATTTGTATGCCCCCACGAATCGCTTTTGGTGGTTTTCAAAGAAGCCTGCCAACAAATTTTGAAATGCAGAATTACTGGGAGCAATTGTACATGATTCAAATTATGTCTATATTATAAAAAAATTATGCAACATTTTGAATAAAAGTGAAAGGAGAGGTAACACTGAAACTCCCCACCAGAAGTGAATCACCTAATGCTGTTACAGTAGCATAACGATTAATGAATTGGAGGATAAAAAATTCAACAATTCTAACCTAATCCAATTTTTCTTCAAAAATAATATGATAACTGTCGGTGTTTCGAGCACCGACAAGTAAATTTGTAAGTCTAAAGGGCCGCGCGTTCCCACTCCCTGAATGGTTAGACTCGAGAGCCCAAGGTGTATACTGGTTCGGACCGAATGTCCCTACTCCAGTTCGTGTGGTGATAATATATTTCCTTTGGTGCAGATGACTACACGATTGTTTACAAGAGCGGAGAGCTTGGGCACCGGGGTGCTAGTTACCTGTTCGTAAAGACTTGTCGGAAGAAGCCTCTCTCCTTTTTTCTCTCTTCTTCCCCCCCTCCTCCTCTCCTCTCCCCTCTCCCAGGGCTCCTGCCTCCCTTTATGTAGCGGAAGGGGTAGGTTACATCGAGAATTGGGAGAGGGGAGGGCGACGCAACCTATGCTAGGAGCTTCGGTTCTTCGCTCTGACGGCTGGTCATTGTCGGTCTTGCCCACGCCGGGTCGGTAGTCTCGCTAGGCAGGGCAGTTAGCCATTTCATCGGGAAATGGCGCACTTGCTTTCTGTGCGCCTGACAAGTGTTGACGTTGAGTGCTGCCTCAGAAGGGGGCGTACCTTCGCATTGTACGTGACTGGTTGATGGGATCGGAAGCTTGACTTCAACAGTCATTATATCATCTTGGGAAAGAGTCATCTGCTCTCGTACAACCACTTTGATTGACCCCGTCCGTGGGGCACGTGGCTGCCAGCTGGCGAAGGCTTCGACACGCGGCCCTTGGCGGAGGTTGCCTTGGTTTGGTCGGAGTCGGGGGATCCCGACCCGCTGCGGAGGTCGGGAGCCCCGCTTGGTCGGGGATGCCTACCCCGATCGGTCGGGAATGGGCGCCCTGTGTGGCCCCGCAGGTACTTTGGTCGGTAGCGGGCCTGGAGCGGCCTGTTAGGCTTGAGCTATGCTTGAGGCAGCCTGCTCGTCACCCTGGGCCGTTGGGGTACCCCTGGTATGAGTATTCGTCAGTAGCCCCCGAACCCCCGAGCGAGTTCGGCAGATTCGGTTGGGGGTTGAGCTTGAAAGTGAATGGCGACTGGGCCCGATTGGTCGGTCCGACCGACTAGGTCGGCTAGTTTCCGCCAGGTGTACCCCAACGCATTCGACGGCTGCCCTGGAACTTGGTCGGGGGCATTCGAACCGCCGGGGGCTTTTAATCGCTTCGTTGCGCGCGCCGCGCATGGCTTGGTGCGCCTTGCCCGCCCGTCTTCTTGACTGCTTCGGGTTCTGGTGAAGGGCGTTTCCTTTTCCTACGCTTGCATTTATTTTGGAGACGTTCGATCTCCCTCCGTCTGGGTATATAAGGGCGCTCCGCTGCTTGATTGATTGACCCTGCCGAGTCCTCTTTTCAATCCTTGAAATGGCTTCGAGGCACCCGCTAATCTTGACTTTGGCGATGATGTCGTGGTGAAAGAAGAAGATCCTCTCGCCGAGCTCTGGGCTGAGTGCGACCAGGCGATGGCTGAACTCAGGGAGGAGGAAGAAACCGTAGCTCACGATACTGCTGCCGTCGACGCTACGCCGAGGCCGCCCGAGGCTCAAGGTGGTAAGAGGGGCCTCTTGGGGCGATGGCGCGCGCGCCGGTAGTCGCCGCAGGCAATGCGGCGAGGCCGACGCTACCGTTGTTGTCGGCGCAGTGGTGGCGGCACCGCTGGGCTCCAGGAGGTGCGTCGCCGATAGTGAGGGCTCAAGATATGATACTTGGTGCTAAAAATAGCTCCACCATATCTTGTAGCTTTGCGTAGTTTTTTGAGCCTGCCGGGCACCTTATGTAGCATTGTAAAGCTCGAGCGTGTTGGCCTGTAATGAAATCTCCTTTTTCTTTATGAATGTCTTTGCAATGAGCTTGTTTCGATTATTTCCCAACTTGGCCCTCGAGAATCGGCAATCGGCAGGTCATCGCTTCTTTCTGGGTGCGAGCAGTCGGACGTGCGAACTCTTCGTGAGGTTCGGGTGACGAGTGCTCGTTTAGCGTCGTAGCTGGACCGTGCCTTGGTCGGCAGGGACGACCGGATGCCTCTTCGTGAGGTTCGGGTGTCCAAGTGCTCGTTTTAACGTCGTAGCTGGACGTGGCTCGTTTTACGTCGTAGCTGGACGTGGGGCATCCATCCCGAGTCCTCGTCCGATGAGGGTAGCTGCGAGAGGAGTGGCCGCCGTCTATCCCACACGTGTACCCCGTCCGCAGGTGTGGGACCTGGAGGGGGTGAGCGACGCGTGTTTACCCGTGTTGGTTCGAACGCCGTGCTCGTGGAGCTAATAACAGGTAGTCCGAGTGGGTCCTGGGAGGTCCCGCCCAAGGGGGACCCTTCCGAGCGGACGGTCCTAGAGTAGGGTGTCCTGGCCCTGCCGTGGGGCGACCCATAAGAAACCTTTCTTTACTCGATCCGTGACGGACCCGGGTCATCCGCCACCAGTGGCACACCGGCCGTCGCCCATCGATGAGCTCCCGGAGAGTGTGAAGTATGGTCTCGACACGAGTAGAGTCGATTGGGTCGCCACCGACCCAACGTGGGGACCACTGGGGCTCGCCTCATACCCGCCCTTTGCTCGATTTTACCGGGCGGCCTTATGTCCATCCGTGGAATAGGCCTTTAGAACCCACGCTCTCGGTGGGCCCCTGGCGCGAGCCGCCGAGCTCGCTCGGGTCGCAGCCGCCCCGGGCCGAGCCTTCACACGCGCCCGGCAACCGCCCCGCCTAAAGGCGGAGACCGAGAGGTCACAGACGACCGCCGAGGCGGTGTCTTTATGGCTTCCGCACCTTGTCGGATTAAAACGCAGGAGAAATTGGAAACCGGAGTTACCAGCGCGCCGCGGCAGACGAGGGTGTACGCGACGCCGCCGAGGGGTGTCTGTTCGGTTGGCGCCGCTCGTCTTCTATAAATACGTCATTGGGACGCCGGCAGCCACACGCTCTTGCCTTCCTCATCTTCCACCCTTTGCCTAAGACAAGAAAAAGCAACAAAGAGCCTTCTCCTTCCTCACCTTCCGCCGCCTTTTCGCGAGGATGTCGTGGCCGGAGTGCTCGCCCAGCCGGCCAGGCGCTCGGCTTGGTGAAGAAAGGCTTTCTCCTTGCGCAGGATCTCTCTCACTGGAGGGTGCCGACGGGGGCCGCCGCCCCTTTACCGAGGGACGACGAGGTCGTAGTGCCCGCCTCGTTCTTCGAGCGCGGCTGCCGCTGCACCCGTTCGTCCGAGGGCTGCTCTTCCACTACAAGGCAGAGGTACATCATCTCAACCCCAACGGGGTCCTCCACATCGCCATTTTCATCACGCTTTGTGAGGCCTTCTTGGGGATTGAGCCGCACTGGACACTGTGGAGGTACTTTTTTCACGCAAGGCTCTAGAAAGACAAGCCAGCGGACGCCACGGCGCCCATCGGTGGCCTGGCCCTCCAGCTTCGATCCGGCTGGAGCTCGGGGTATCTCGACGTCAAGCTACCATCGTCCAACAGGGGATGGCGTTCTGAATGGTTTTACATTCGGAACGTCGGAGACAGTGCCCCGCCTTTCACCGGCGAGCTTCCTGTGGTGGGGAAAGAATGGACCTGGGTGCTGACAAGGAGAAGAAGAAGGTGGCCCTGATCGTGGAGCAGGTCAGGGCTCTTAAGGAGCAGAGGCTCACCGGGGACGTTGTCGTGCGCGCCTTCATGGGGATGCGCGTGCAACCCCTTATGGATGTGCCGCGCCCCGCTCCGTATGAGGGGCGTCCGACAAAATGAGGATGGCGGAGCCCGAGCTTGCCGCGACCGAGGTCGAAGCTCGGGTGGCCGCCACACTGGGCGAAGCACCATCAAGCCGCGGCGGCCATCCGAGCCATTCTCGACGCCCACCCCAAACCGTAGGTTGAGCGGACTTCTTCTCGCCTCTCTCTTCCCTTTGCCTTTGGCGCTAGGTCCACCGGTGTTTTTATCTTCTAGGGGCTCTTGGGAATGGTCTCCCGGGCGTCGCTCCCGGGGGAGAAGGCGTCGAGGGCAGCGGCCGCAAGTGCGGAGGTCAAGATAGCCAACTCCTCCCGCAAGAAGCGGAAGGAGGAGAAGAGGAAGAAGAAGAAGGAGGAGCTTGCGGCGAGGACGAGTCTGAGACCACCGCTGCGGGGGCGACCTCCACCGACAGCAGCGGGGGCAGCCCCGGTCACCCATACCGTGGGTTCTTCTCTGACTCGTCGACCGGCGGTGGCCTGAGCGGGGGCCCGTCGGAGGGCGATCACGCAGCACCGTGGCGGGGCCCCAGCGAGGGCAACCATGCGGTCGACGTCGCCGTCGTGCCTCGATGGAGGCGGTTTCGGGAAGCGGCCGCGGATCGCGCCTTGAGAGGACCGGCAAAGAGGGCGCGCTTGCCGCGCGCCCGCTCGGCTCAGTAAGTACCCCTTTTCCTCGTTTGAACATTGTTGCCACAAAGCCGCCCGAACAGCTCCTAAGTGCTTGCGATGTGCAGCGCCTATACGGGTGTGACCGTGGTCGCGGCCGTGCGGCATGCCCGTGGTGGCTCGCAAGGACGGCGCCTGCTCGCCGCCGGAGGAGTCGACGGCGGCGGGCGCCGCAGCACAGTGCCGAGACGCCAACCGGGTTGGCGATGGTCGGGCGCAGCGGCCGAGCCGGCGCCGAGGCGCGCTGCCATCGGAGGGACGGGCCTCTCGCAGGTCGAGGTCGGTGAGGGCTCCGCCGCCTCCGCCGGGACGCCGCCGGGTGGCGCGATCGTCGTTACGGGGGAATCGACGAGGCTACCCGCGAGCTCGCCGCGCGATATGGCGCCGCCGGCCGAGACGTCCGACCCCATGCCTCAAGGGGAGGTATCGGTCGAGGCCCCGCAAGCGCAGGTCGCCGAGGGGATTCCCGAGGGGCCAATTCCACCACCCTTGCCCGTGGTGGTCTGGTCGGGCGGCATCCCATCCGAACGGGCGACCGAGGACCTGTTGCCTGGTGTGGCCCATAGGTTGGGGACCATAGACGAAGAGGAGGAGAGCGAGTGGGCCGCTCTCCAGCAAGGCGCTCAGGACGCCGAAGCTGAGATAGACCAGATCCGAAAGGGTCTGGCTCTCGCTCTCGAATCCTCCGGCAGGGCGTTGGACGCGATGGCCGGGGGAGTCCGGCCGGTTAGCATGGTAAGTTGATCGAAAGCCCGACTTCTCGTAACTTCTGATGAATTCGCGGCGAGACTGACGGAGTGTCTGCATTTTGCAGCATCTGCGGGTCCGCTCTGAGGGCAAGGCCGAGCTCCTACGAAGGTTTCGGACAGCCCGGCGGGTGGTCGCTGTGGAGGAATGCAACCGGCCGCGCTCGAGCTACGCATGGCTCAAGAGGCTCTGACCATCAGGCGGGCGGAAGCGGCGGAGACCCGCCAAGAGCTGGATCAGGCCACGAAGGCCCTCTTCGAAGAGCGCCTGGGGGCCAAGTCCCTGAGGGCGAGGGTGGCGGAACTCGAGTCCCTCCTGGCGGAGGCTGCCAGCGCCAAGGATGCCGCCACATCGCAGAGGGCCGCGCGCGCGCAGCGACTGCTGTCTGCGAGACGAGCGGACCAGCCCGGAAGACGCCGACCGAGCACGTTTCGAAAGGAGACCTCCGTAGTCGGGAAAACCAAGAACTTGGCGAGAGCGATTCTCGCGGCGACTTAAGGCGTGCTCATGAGGACCTCATACGAGGTAGTGGCGAGGAGGAGCGGTCCGAGAAAAAGGCCGCCAAGAGAACGTTGGCGCCCAGCTCGCCGCCGTCTGGTAAGTGTCTCAACTCGGCTCGGTGAGCGAGGACCGATTGGAGCATCGTCGCCTTGTCAACGCGACTCATAAGGCGTGCTCATCCGAGATGTTGTAATCCAAGTCGAGCCGACGCCCGAGATTGCCGACCGGATCTTCCCGTAACGCCCTCCCGTGAAATAGGAAGAAGTCGAGCATGCCTTACTTTGTCGAAAAGAAGAATTTGAGCGCCGCTTTTATGTTATTGCGCGCCATAGCTTTAAGGACCACCGGTCACTTAGCACTCGGGGGTCGAGAGGGTTACCGCTGGAAGGACTCGTGATATTCCCTAGCCAAAGATCGGTCACCAACCCGCATAAGTGCGTGAGTTAGCCATGTTTGCACCGCTGAGAGGAGTGTTCACCAACCGACCAAAGGTCACTCCGCCAAAGGTACTTCCTTCTTCCGCGGTGCTACTTAGCAACCATAGCCGGGTGTAGGCCGTAGCACTCGGGTCGAGAGGGTTACCGCTTGAAAAGACTCGTGACCGGTCCTGTTCCGACCCGATAAGCGCCACCGTATACTGAATGGGGGCTAACGGCAGCCCCGAGCATCGCACGGCGACTGTGTGCTCGGAAAGAGAAGTAAAGATGGCGCAAGGAATAAGAAAAGGACTTAGGGATAGAAACGCCTTAACTTTTCTATGTTCCATGCGTTGGGGAGGACGCGGCCATCCGTGTCCCTGAGTCGAAAGGTGCCAGGCCGAAGAACCTCTACGACGGTAAAGGGGCCTTCCCAAGGCAGCGAAAGCTTGTGCTTGTCTTTGCTGGTCTGGACCCGACGTAGGACCAGGTCGCCAGCGCTGAAGGATTGCCCTCGAACCTGGCGGCTGTGGTAACGCCGCAGAGCTTGTTGATACTTGGCCGATCGTAGAATGGCCACATTGCGCGCCTCGCCAAGCTGGTCGATGGTGTCTTGTTGCGGCGAGCCCCCGAGCCTCGTCGAAGGCTTGTAATCTTGGGGCGGCATATTCCAAGTCGGATGGCAAGACAGCTTCAGCGCCGAATACCATGAAGAACGGTGTAAACCCGGTTGCCCGAGTCGGTGTGGTCCGCAGGCTCCAGAGGACGGAGGGTAGCTCGGCCACCCATCACCCCGCGAAATGCTTCAGTCGACTGAAGATCCGTGGCTTGAGTCCTTGGAGGATCATGCCGTTTGCGCGTTCGACCTGACCATTAGTCCGTGGATGGGCCACGGCTGCCCAATCGACGCGGATGTTGAAGTCATCGCAGAACTCGAGGAACTCCTTCCCCGTGAACTGCGTCCCATTGTCGGTGATAATAGAGTTCGGGACTCCAAACCGAAAGACGATGTCGCGGAAGAAGGTGGCCGCTTGCACCGACGTGACGCTCACGACCGGCTTGGCCTCTATCCACTTGGTGAACTTGTCCATCGCGACGAGGAGATGAGTAAAGCCCCCGGGCGCTTTCTTGAAGGGCCCAACCAGATCGAGTCCCCACACTACAAACGGCCATGTGATGGGGATCGTCTGCAAGGCCTGAGCTGGCAGATGCATCTGTCGGGCGAAGAATTGGCATCCTTCGCAAGTGCGTACAATCTGTTCGGCGTCGGCCACGGCGGTCGGCCAGTAGAAACCTTGTCGAAAGGCTTTTCCTACCAGGGACCGGGGTGCGGTATGGTGACCGCAGACTCCGCCATGGATATCGACCAGCAGTTGTTTTCCTTGGTCGGCCAGATACACTCGAGGACTCCGAGGACTCCTTTGTAAAGGTCCGCCCGACCAGATTTAAAGATTTCGCCCATCGAGCGAGGCGCCGAGCCTCGGTCGGGTCGATGGGAAGCGATCCGTCTGTCAAACGATCGATGAAGGGCTTCCTCCAGTCGGACTCAGTCGTTAGTACACTACGGCCCGACCCGGCCGGATTTACGCTCGACCGCCCGGCGGTCGGAGCAACCGTGTTTCGGCAGTCGGTGGCCGCCGCCACCGGGTTCAATCGATGGAAGGAAGCAGAAGGTCGCAGACGAAGATCCCATGTGGGACTGGCTCTCTACTGGAGGCAAGATTGGCTAGGTAATCGGCCTCACCGTTGTAGCGCTCTGTAGCTATGGTGGAGCTCAAACCCTTGAACCTCTCCTCGAGCTTGCGACTTCTCGACAAGACGCGGCCATGCGGGCGCCTCGGCCCGCCGCTTTCATGACCTGGTCAACGACAAGCTTGGAGTCCCCGTGGACGAGATTCGACGAGCGCCGAGGTCGGCAGCGATCCGAGACCGCTGACGAGAGCCTTGTACTCGGCGACATTGTTGGTCGATCAAGAGCAACTCGATGGCGATGAAGTCTCGCTCTCGAGCGGGAAACGATGACAACTCCGGTCCCGCGCGCTTGGTGTAGGACCCATCAAGTACATCGCCCAAGATTGGTCTTCGCGCGGTGGCGCTGGGCCGATCCACTGACGACAAAGTCGGCCAGGCTCTGGATTTGATCGCCGCTCGAGGAACGTATGTTATGCCGTGACCACTAAGCTCGAGCGCCCACTTGGCTATCCTTCCCGAGGCATCGCGGTTGTGGACGATCTCGCCGAAGCGGCGACGTGGTCACCACGGTGATGGCGTCGGTCGGGTGAAGTAATGGACGAGCTTTTTTGGTGATGAGCATCGCAGAGAGCGCCGCTCGCACTGCGGTATCGAGCCTTGACTCAAAAGCACTCGCCGATGAAGTAGACCGCCGTTGTACCTTGAGTTCTCGGCCTCTTCCGCTGCTCAACCACAAGGGCCGACCGACGACTTGGGCGATGGCGGCGATGTAGAGGAGCGGCGGTTCACCCGGTGCCGGGCAACCAGACCGGAGGTGAGGACAAGAAGGCCTTCTGCCGTGAGGGCCTCCCGAGCCTCCCGGGTCCAATTGAAGCGGTCGGATTTCTTAAGCAACAGAGCGGATTCGCGCCGCCAAGGCGAGACACGAACGGCTTAAGGCCGCAAGGCATCCAGCTAGCCTCGATCCCTTTGAGGTTGCCAACCGGGCCCATCCTTACGATCGCCGAGATCTTCTCCCGATTGGCCTTGATGCCACGCCGAGACGATGAAGCCGGGAGCTTCCTTGAGACCCCAAGATGCACTTCGGGGTTGAGCTTTGCGCGAACCACCGGAGGTTCGCGAAGGTCTCCCTAGGTCGGTGATGAGGTCGTCGGCCTTCCTGGTCTTCACGACGATGTCGTCGACGTACGCCTCAATGTTGCGGCCGATCTGGTCGTTAAAGCACGTTTGCATACATCGCTGGTATGTAGCGCCCGCGTTTTTTAGTCCGAATGGCATCGTTAGTAGTAGAACGAGCCAAATGGAGTGATGAAAGTGGTCGCGAGCTGGTCGGACTCCTTCAGCGTTATCTGGTGATAGCCCGAGTAGGCATCCAGAAAGGAAAGGGACTCACACCCCGCGGTGGAGTCGATGACTTGGTCGATGCGGGGCAAGGGGAACGGGTCCTTTGGACACGCCTTGTTGAGACTCGTATAGTCAACGCACATTCTCCATTGCCCATTCCTCTTTTTACAAGTGTGGTTGGCCAACCACTCGGGTGGCGACTTCTTTACAAACCTTGCGACCAAAAGCTTGGCGATCTCCTCCCTATGATCCTCGCGCTTCTTCTCGGCGGCGCGCAGCGCTGGGCGACCGGCTTTGAGCCTGGTCGGATGCTCAAGGAGTGCTCGACGACTTCCCTGGGAATTCCCGGCATGTCGGAGAACTTCCATGCAAAGACATCGTTGTTGGCGCGGAGGAAGTCGACGAGCGCGCTTTCCTATTTAGCGGGGAGCGTGGCTCCGACCCGCACGGTCTTGGTTTGATCTCCGGGATCGACCGCAACCTTCTTCGTGTCCTCAGCGGACTTGAAGGATCCCGCCCCTGACTTGCTAGACTCAGGGGCGGACTCGGAGGCCTCCCTCCGGAGGTTGACGAGCTCGGCGGACGCGATGACCGCCGATGCTAGCTCGCAACTGCTTCGCTCGCATTGTAAGTTTAGTCGAAGGACGGCCACGGTGATGACTCCCACGCCCGCATCTTCACCAGATAGGTGTAGCTCGGGACCGCCATGAACTTGGCGTAGCATGGCCTCCCCAGGATAGCGTGGTAGGAGCCAGGAAAATCCACGACCTCAAAAGTGAGGGTCTCGGTGCGGAAATTTTCCGGTCCTCCAAAGGTGACGGGCAGGTCGACCTGCCCGAGCGGGTGGGCCTGCTGGCCAGGGATGACACCGTGGAAAGGCGCCTTGCTCGGTCGGAGACTCGAGCGGGGGAACCCCATGGTGTCAAGCGTCTCAACATAGAGGATGTTGAGGCCCGCCACCGCCCATTAGCACCTTCGTGAGGCGCTTCTTCCCACGATGGGGTTGACCACAAGCGGTATCTTCCGGCCAGGGACGGATCGGATGATTGGTCCGATCGAAGGTGATTGGGGATTCTGACCACCGAAGATATTGGGGGACGGCTGGCGTGACGGTGTGGACCTCGCGGTAGGCGAGCTTGAGCCGACGCTTGTCGGCGTAGCATGCCGGTCCACCAAAGATCATGAGGCAGCCGTCGGGCTCTGGGAACTCGTCGTCCGCCATCTTCTCCGCGACTCTTGGGGCCGGGGCTGGCTTCTTTCCTTTGCCCCGCGGCATCATGGGGGCGCCGAAGAGGAAACGCCTCAGGACCTCGCAGTCCCGGTACTTGTGTTTGACGGGGAACCCGTGGTTTGGGCACGGGCTGTCCATCAACTTTTCGAAGTGGTCGGGCGCGACGGCCATCGACTCGCCGCTTGGGTGTCGGTCGACACCGCGACCACTTGGGCCTCGTGGACTGCTTTCCATGCCGCTTCCGCTTGTCGAGCGGTCGAAGGGGACCGGCCAGCGCGGGCTCTTGCCGGGCCTTTCCTCCTTCGAAGATGGCCCCATGACCTCCTCGCCGAGGCGTGGTTGGTGGCGATATCCGAAGCTCCTTGGTGGTCCCGGCTTGACATGCCGGCTTTGTGCACCAAGGCCTTGCAAGAGGTGCCAGATGAATGCCCCACGACATCGGCGCCGGAGATGTCGGGAGCTCGCTGCATTGGCGGAGAAGCGCGGATGTAATCCCGAGAGTTTCTCCGGTCGCCGCTTGCGCTCTTCAGTCCTAGGAGTTCCTGTGGCGCTTATAGGTGCCCTAGAAGTTACCGACGAAGAGGGTCTTCAAGTCAGCCCAGTTCCTGATGGTCTTTGCGGGCAAGTACTCGAGCCAAGCTCGAGCCGAGTCCGCAAGATAGATAGGGAGGTATTGGATGATAAAGAGGTCATCCGTTGCTCCCCCTGCCCGGCACGCGAGCCGGTAGTCCTCAAGCCATATGCCGGGGTTTGTGGCCCCGGTGTATTTGGCAATGTTGGTCGGTGCCCTGAATCTGGCAGGGAAATCCGCACGGCGAATCCCCTGGCAGAAGGACCGTGGTCCCGGATCATCGGGGCTTGGGCTTCGATGGTGATGGCGTCCGCTGTCCACAACACGCGAGTGGGCGGCCTCATCCGCTGCTTTTCTCCGCGCCTCGAGGGTGGTGCGAATGTCATAGGCGTTGCCGAGGCGCTGGCGCACCGGGGTGCGCGAGGCCTGGGGTTGTTCGTGGTGCGCTGCTGCCTTTGCCGGGCCTAGCCGGCTCCGAGCAGCGGTATGGGCCCGACGGTCAGAGGTGGCACCCGAGTGGTAGGAGCGAGGCTCGCATGTAGCCGCATGGTCGCGACGCCCACCAAGCCCGGAGGTTACAGTGCGTGGCTTTGGCCTCCGGTCACCGGCTCGGCAGCATCGGAGCAAAGATTGCACCGCAGCCACGTTCGACTCGCGTGGGGAAGAACCGAGGGTCGCCGACTCTTCCACCGCCTTGTGGTGTACTCGGCGCAGGCGCCGCCACGCCAAGCATCCGCGGGCTCGGGCTCCTCCCGCTCCAGTTGGCTCGAGTGGTCGAGCTCGCCCGCTTCCTCCTCTAGCTCTTCGCTGCCGTCGCCGAAGCTCGGCCGCGGCGAGCTTGAGCGCTGCTCGGGCGTGCTCGCTGGTATTCCTCCTCCCGCGCCTTAGTGCGCCAGATGGGGCCCCGAGTCGCGGGGTTGCGGTCGTCGACCGTGTTCGCCATGTTGCACTCGCGAGTGCCGCTGCGGGTAGGGTGCTCCGTGTCGGAGCCGGAGTCGTGGTCGGAAGAATCTTCCAAAGAACTCATGGACGAGGCCGACATGTAGCCGCCATTGCCACAAGGTGTGAGCTGCGGGGTGACATGGTCACTTGCCCGAGCCCACGGAGCTATTGCCGGCGGCGAGGTGCTCCTCGGTTCCGGCCGGGCTGTTGGGGTGCCCTGCCGGGTTTGGCGGTTGTCGAGATGGCGCCGGGCCCGACGGTGCCCGATCTCTGAAGTGGCTGGATGAGCACGAGCCCTCCCATAGAAGTGGCGGCGAAGTCGAGGGAGCCGAAGCGGATCTGGCTTCCCAACGCAGTCGTGCCGTTGCGGGTGAAGAATGCCATCAGGGAGGCAAACGGGAGTCCGGAGACGTTGACGGAGACGCGCAAAGGCCCCTACCTGGCGCGCCAACTGTCGGCGTTTCGAGCACCGGCAAGTAAATTTGTAAGTCTAAGGGGCCGCGCGTTTCCACTCCCTAAATGGTTAGACTCGAGAGCCCAAGGTGTATACTGGTTCGGGCCGAATATCCCTACTCCAGTTCGTGTGGTGATAATATATTTCCTTTGGTGCAGATGACTACACATTTGTTTACAAGAGCGGAGAGCTTGGGCACCGGGGTGCTAGTTACCTGTTCGTAAAGACTTAGCCGGAAGAAGCCTCTCTCCTTTTTTTCTCTCTTCTTTCCCCCGTCCTCCTCTCCTCTCCCCTCTCCCAGGGCTCCTGCCTCCCTTTATGTAGCGGAAGGGGCAGGTTACATCGAGAATTGGGAGAGGGGAGGGCGACGCAACCTATGCTAGGAGCTTCGGTTCTTCGCTCTGACGGCTGGTCATTGTCGATCTTGCCCACGCCGGTCGGTAGTCTCGCTGGGCAGGGCAGTTAGCCGTTTCATCGGGAAATAGCTCACCTGCTTTCTGTGCGCCTGACAAGTGTTGACGTTGAGTGCTGCCTCGGGAGGGGGCGTGCCTTCGCATTGTACGTGACTGGTTGATGGGATCGGAAGCTTGACTTCAGCAGTTATTATATCATCTTGGGAAAGAGCCACCGCTCGTACAACCACTTTGATTGATCCGTCCCCGGGGCACGTGGTCGCCGGTGGCGAAGGCTTCGACACGCGGCCCTTGGCGGAGGTTGCCTTGGTTTGGTCGGAGTCGGGGGATCCCGATCCGCTGCGGAGGTCGGGAGCCCTGCTTGGTCGGAGTCGGGGGATCCCGACCCACTGCGGAGGTCGGGAGCCCCGCTTGGTCGGGGATGCCTACCCCGATCGGTCGGGAATGGGTGTCCTGTGTGGCCCCGCAGGTACTTTGGTCGGTAGCGGGCCTGGAGCGGCCTGTTAGGCTTGAGCTATGCTTGAGGCAGCCTGCTCGTCACCCTAGGCCGTTGGGGTACCCTTGGTATGAGTATTCGTCAATAACAAAAAAATAAATAGACCCTTATCCAACAAAAGGAAAACATGAGAACCAAATACATTGCTAGTCACTAGTTTTGCTGCCCAACCTGCAATGTACATAAATGATAAAACATCTTAATACCTTGCTACTGACAAAAAGCAGTTGTTCTCCATTTTTCCAAAATGTCACTTGGCCTCCGTATAAATATGCCTGAGATCATAGTTAAAAAAAAACAAAGAAACTGACAAGATGTACAATACATTTATATAGATTAGTTAAAAAAGGGGGTCGATCTATGACTACCTCTTACATTCAGAAAAAATAAACTGTCAATTTATCCCTGGTCAGCTGGCTGAAAAATAAGCAAATGGTAAACACGGCATTACCATTATGGGAAGGAAAATTTGTTAGCGATTTTTTTTGTTCCTTTCATCTGTACTTCGATTCTCCAAAAGCATGGCCATAATCAAGATAGAACTGCTTCAGGCCTCAGGTCACGGCTCAACTAGATTGTAATCGTAGATTCGTAGGAAAGATTACTACTAAGTTAAATTTGAATTTCTAGTTACTCTTGACTAGATCACACTTTAGTTAGTTTTACACAGAAAAATAATCCGGTGTGTAAAGCAAAGAGATGGAAACAAATTTAACAGAATGAGTATTATGTGGTAGCAATTATAAAGCTTGTCTTACTAATTTTCCCCCGTTCCAACTGAGCAGCATGTGGGCTCCCAGGTCCAACAGTCCAAGAGAGGACAAGAGATGGTATCGTGATTTTCGTATTAACCTTCACCATCAATTCTGACTGATTGAGTATGTCATGCATTTTCGAAATACAAAAGAAACAGACATCGATGATTTTGACAGAGGAAATATCAGCAACCAATGCGACATGGCACAAGTGTCACCTCGAGGTTTGGTAGGACATCAACCCCATAAATCATTATTCAGCCAAGCTGTCTCCAGAACCTTTATAATATAAAACAATGGCAATTAAGCAAAAAAATATTCCCATTCTTTTCTAGAATATGCCAGTGCTGGCACTTCTGCATATTCACAAACTAAAATTTTGCATACTTTGTAGAGGAAAATTAAGTACTTCAAAGAATATACATTAAAAGTGAATGATAAGTAGCCGGTCAACCATGCTCAAGAAATTTCAACTAAAAAACAAAATGATAATAAACAAATTAAACATGCCACCGCCAAAAAATGCATATCGACAAGACCAAGCTAAAGCACAGCTAAGCAAAAGCATCACTAACAATATAATCGATCAATAATGAATTAAGGAGTGTAGAAATTACCATCCTCCTCCACCGAAAACCCAATGGTCAAACACCGAATCGGCATTTGACCATCCTACAACCGCCCCATTCCCACTAATTCCTTTAACATCTCTCAATTAACCTTAATTACAAGCTTAATAACCCGTTTAATGTACCAAGACTGTGTAATTGCAAAGCGATTGGATCGATCCTATTCCACTGTCATCTGAACCAAATTAATCAAATTTGTGGGGATCGCGCGCGAAGGGAGCAACTAACAGATCGAGCAGAAGCAGTGGATGTACGTATCGAGCGAGTAGTAGATGCGGTTGGGGTTAGGGTTTGGGTGGCCGAAGGAAGGGTGACCTCGACGGAGCTGCCCCGGCCTCGCGGAGGACGAACTTCTCGAGGCCGGTGGTTCGGCCCTTCACGCGCTCCACGGAGGCCTTCCCGGACATTGCGGTAGCCGACGGCGATGAAGCACAGCATAACGCCGTGGCGTAGGCTGCTGCCGTGGTCTGGTCGCCGAAGAGAAACCGGCGGTCGGGGAGTGAGAAGGCGACAGAGTGTTTTTTTGTAATTTTTTGTTGAGCGTATTAATTTTACAAAATTATTTAAAAAATGTATTATTTTATAAAAATTGACGGGATTTTTGTGTTTGTGGTACGTATTTTAACTCGTGATGTACTCTGGGGATACGCCTTCAAGGGCCATGTTTTATTATTGAGTACCAAGTCTAATGCATTTTTGGATTTGTTTCTCTAAATGGTATGAGGTTTCGTGAGTTACGACAGCTAACACTGCAGGTATTGTTTTCCCCAGTTACAAGTGAGATGCACACACGCGCGCGATCCTTAGCACACATTTAAAAATAGAAGGTCAGTGATATATTTGTGATCTTATAAATTTCTTACTAGGATGTATTTTTCGTGTGCGTAAAGGAGAACTACGAGATTTGAACATTAATAGATGAAGGTACATCTACAACTTCACCACTTATCGAGAGGTGGTCATCGACGTAGACATGTATTTGTAACGCTAATTCTTTTTAAAATAATAAAATGTATGTACTATGTAAAGAAAATAATTATAAAAATATAAAGTACTTACACGTATCGATAGAAATTCCAGATGGTATTATATGATATTTTTTAGTCAAACAACACTTAAAATGATATAATACCATTCGTCGTGACACCGTTGGACAACAAGTCTCGGATTTCTTCGGCCCGGAGTTTCTGAACATTGAGCCATCAGCACAAGGACAGAAAAAAAAGCAAGTGAAAAAAGAGGGAAAAAGTACAGTAACCATGGCCATGGGAATGAAATAGCACTTCTCACTCAGAATACAGAGTAATAAAGAAAAAAGATAATTTTTTCTGTGCCGTCTGTCAAAGAAAGGGCCATAAGCCAAAGTATCTTACGGGGCTCTGAAGTTTGCTTTGTTTTGTAGGCCCATCTTGTGCTGCTGATCTTTGGATACTTCCCGAAAATTCACAAGTAAACCACCTCATGTATATTTAACAGGACTCAAGCCTTGGTCTGTAGAGATAAGACATAAACGCCATGCCGGTTGGATTAACCAGTATTGTGCCTCTACGTGTTCCTAGATATAGTAACTTTTGTTTAATGTTCGCTGGCTAGCGGTTTTTGATAGAAAAGAAGAACATATTTCAACAGATGTAGGTATGGCCGTACATAACATGGAAATGTCATGCATAAGATAGAAATCACAGCAATTAACTAGGGTATTAGCTGATTGCAAAAACGATTAAATCAACAACTTTAATATTACCATCCGGAGAGAGATCGTAAACAGGCAGTACAATTGACATCCCTAATCCTAACAATTTAATTACTATATAAATTGAAGAAAAATCTCGTATTTCGAACAAAGCAACTTTGCCCTCCGAGGAGCCGGTGGCGTCCATAAGTGACAAAGCAAGGCCAATTCCTTCACACGCTGGAAAGCGGCGAGCTAGCTCCGACCATCCATCGACCAGTATACACTAGAACGAACTAGGTAGCTCCATTGCTGTAGGCCCCTGCCGGGTCCCCCAATCATAATGCAGAAAGCAAACGCCACTACACACCACGATCACAACGCCTGCGCGTCTGCATCTGCACCTCTGCACGCAGCCAGCCGATCAGATCGAGTCTGTTTCGCACTATACTGACGTTTGTACAAGTATGCATGGTGTACTACCTCCGCACATGCATGCATAATCTCCAAGCATCCAAAGGCTAGCTAATAATCTACCTCTCACACGCTGTACAGCAGCCTAGGCGCCTAGCTACCTACACAACTCTGGCTAGCTTAGCCGCATGCGTATATGCATGCATGCATGCATATACGATACGTTTACACCTGACAAGTAGATGCTGTGCCATTTACGGTAATTTTTGCCTATTTTGGAGTTATTTTACTCTACTTCCGAAAATAGACTTATCCAGAAACTATGTGAAAAATGATCCCTTTGCTTAGCGCCACAACGAACCGCGTCGAGGGTTAACATCTCAGCGACAACTCTGATGACGATTAGTTTTATGCTACGTTGGTGAGGCCACTGCTAAGGAGAGTTTGTGGTGAGGTGATGTGGAACTATAGTAATTTTATGTGGACAGATCAGCACCGAGATGGCTGGTGCTGAGCTAAAATTTAGGAACTTAACCATTTTGACAATGGTGAGCATATTTGCCCTCTCTGGTCAATGAATCGAGTTGGTGCTAAGGTACGGGACCTCAGCACCCACCTCGTTAGCGTTGACCTTCAGCGTCAGCTTCATTGGCACTGAGGGTTGGGATCTAAGCTTGCCCCTAAACTTCTTATCGTATGCATATTTGTAGCCGCACTAGCTTCACCACACCCTACACACACCATATAACACCTTACTTCGTTCACGAATTATCACCAACTATAATTGCTTAGGCTAACATAGGTATTGCTTGTGGCGAAAATGTATATCCCAGTCGAGCTACCAGCCATAAATAATTGTGAACATATGTACTACGCTTCAACTACTAACAATTGACGAACTTTATTTTTGAAAGAAACGGTAGAAGCTCTGTCATGTATTAAAGAAGGAAATAAAAACAATAACAGTTTGAACAAAGTCGCTAGGTTTGGGAAATATACACCTGTTGGCGCCAAAAATATGACGAAGGATTAATCGGCCTCAACACACGCAACGAACGCCGGGTTCAACGGTTTAAGGTGTGCCAACAGATTTGATCCTACAATCGGTAAGATAAACAAAGATTTCGCTCAAAACCGATCTATCAAGAAAAATCGGCAAAGATCTGAACAGCTAGATAGTCGATTAAATCTACGGTAACGGTAAGTCTAAGTAGCCAATTAGGGCTAATCAGATGGAAAAGGTAGACTTTCCCGAAAAAGGCGATGTGCAACAAGATCGGAGAAAATCAAACCTGGCGTAATCGATGGAGACCAACAATTGACGATGCGCAGTGTTATTGATCAAGATCAGATTACAATGCAGATTCTAAACTACAAAGCTACTCCTAGTCGATGGGAAAGTAAACAAAAGTAATGCGAGTTGTTTGATTTGATTGTGTTGTTGTCCTCACACGCTCCTGACCATCTTTTATAGTAGATTGGCCGATTGTATCTACCTCAGATAGATTATATACCTATATCTGTGTAACATCTGGAAAAACATAACAAATGGAAATGAACATTTTGGATTTGAATGTATTTATTTCTTAGTTTTCTTAGTGTTATTGGTTTTTATTTGGATTTTCCATGGATTTATGCTTTGTATGAAAAGTCCAACAAATAGAATTATTAAATGGAAAATAGTAAGAATGTAAAGAGGTAAAAGTAAATATGAGAAAAATTACCATGAGACCTTATTCATGCTGGTAAACCAGTAAAATCATCTAGTAAAAATCCTAGATGCTGAAATGTAAAGAAATAAAATATTTAATCATCTCTTTTGACTAAAAACAGTGAAGTCAGAATTAATGAAAAATATTCAAAACTTATCTGGAGCCAAAAAACTTACCATGACAACCTCAGAGCAGTATATGCATCTGGTAAAAATCTCAGGAATTTATCATGTCGCCAAAGCCTTTTAAAAATTCAAGAACAGAGGCATTGGGAAACTGAAAATCATCATGTCAGAATTTTTATAAAATATGCACTTAAGATTTTGACTTGAAAATTTTATGGGGATATACATAACACAAATTTAACTATTATAAAAAGTTTTGATAATTATTAGTATGATTTACACCTTTAAATAAATAAAATACTGAAATGTAAGTTCTATACAATACACAGTGTCAGAATTTAATTAATTCATTATAGAATGTTTTGGTCCGAAAATTTTACTGGAAGATTAAAACTTCCAGTAGATGTTGGTCAAAAAGTTTCAGAAAAATCTACTGCGATTTGATAGCAATTTTAATGCTCACATGGGGCTGTCCGAGCTGAAGTGATCACTTGATTCGTCTTCACTCACCGACATGCGGGCCCGGGCGTTGTAGCGACTCGATGCGCTGGCAAGTGACGCTAGAACGTTTCTCTCACTGCCAGTGGGGTCGGACCCACCCGTCAGCCTCCGGTTCCGTTTTCCCCTCTCCTTTTTCCTCTCTTGCCCGAGATGAGCTCGAGCTCTCCCGAGCCGCCGCCTCTGCGTCTCAGTGCAAATCACGCCGCCCCGAGCTATTGATCGTTGTCACACCGAACCTTGGGTCTCCCGCGCCATGCCCGGTCAATCTCGTGTCACACCTTGCCGGTGAGAGGCTTCGCGCCACTTCGCCGAGCCGTCCAGAACCCAGTCGCAACTCACTCTTCCGTTCATACACTGGAGCCATCACTTTTCACCGACTATAAGTACCGTAGCAGCGTTGCCTGAGGCTCCCTCTCATTTCCTTAGACGTCCACTGAATCGAGAGCAAGAGAGCCGAAGCTCTTCGCCATTTTCGCAAGAAAACCGAAAAGAGGGGAAACTTTAAATTGAGCCAATCTGGTAACATCCTCTCGGATCAATTCATTCTAGTGCTTCATCTAGCATCCTAGTTTGCTAAGCCCACCTTAATTTTAGTTCTTCACCCGTGCATTTCTGCCGCCGCACTCGCCATCTTCTCCACGACCGGCCGCTCGACACCCCATCGTTGCGACCCTTCTCCGACCAAGCCAGGTGAGGAAATAGAGCCCCCTTGGTTCCCTGATGCCTACTATGCTACCCATTCAACCTATGGCACCGTCGTTCTTGTTCCCGGCGAGCCGCCATTTCCGTCGCCGCACGAGCTCGGTGGAACCATACCTCCGGCCAATCCCGAGCCACAAAAGCTAGCCTCCTAGGATCGCAGTGACGCGTAGTAGCTCCACGGGCTACCGATTCGTCGCCTTCGGCCGTGAATCACCGCCGGCGAGCTTCGGCTCCGCCCCTCTGTTTTGTGCGAATGACATGTGGGACCCGCGTGTCAGCCTCACGAGTCGCCGTGCCTCTCACGCAGTCACTGCAGTCGGGTCCCACTGGTCAGCCGCGTATTGAATGCCATGTCGAAAAAAAAGGAAAGGCGCTTTCTCAGAAGGAAAACGCATATTCCGTAAATGGCAAAATTTCTAATTTACAGTATTTCCAAATCCCTAGCACATTCACTTGCACATATCTTTTGCATTTTAACTCCAAATTGAATGAAATAAATTTATATATTCATATAAAATCCAGTTCTTCCTTAATATGCAATAAAATTTTGAAAATGATCACTGGGTGAATTTGAAATTCAAATTTGAATAAAAACCTAAAGAGATGCTTTATACAAAAATTTTACAAACAACCTTAGAAGTTAATGAAACTAATTTTTCTAGGATCCTTATGTTTCCAGGAATCCAAATATATAAAAATATTTAATTTTCATGCATGTTTGAACTACTTTCTATTTAAGTTTTGCTTTCAATACAATAAGAATTTAAGTATGTATAATGGTATGGAAGGAATATGAAATAAGTAAAAATTTAATTCATGAATAATAGGGTGGCAGTAGAATAATTGAACTTGCCAAAGTAACTAAGGATTAGACTTGTTGGGAACTACCATTAGAAATATGAAGTAACATTTGTGCCAAATGCAATCACACATACATATGCATATATATGTGCATAGGAAATTAAATAATTAGGATATAGATTAAATGGTTTCAAGTCATGAACAAACCTAGTGTGACCGAATCGCCTGCGAGACCGCACAAGACATCCGCTCCCGACCGGCCAGGGGAAGCGAATCCGACCGGACAGCGCTCGACCCCCTCTTGGCGGGGCGGGATCCCCCGACTCCGACCGGACAGCGCTCCCGACCCTCTTGGCGGGGCGGGATCTCCCGACTCCAACCGAACCAAGGTGACGGACGCCAAGGGCCGCGTGTCAGGTCCTCATCGGCCTACCGCCACGTACCCCCCGAATGAGGTCAATCGGAGTGACTAGATTTAGTGCAATCAACCCCTGTATCTTATGTTTTATTTTGTTAGTTTAGATAATTTTAGCATCTATAATTCGAAGTTATAGATATAAGAATTCACAATTTTAACCTCTTGAACTCGTAATTTAAGAATAAATAATCTATAAAAAAATCCATGTTTGTTCATCGTAAAAGTCATTAACTTTGTGAACGTGAAATTATTTTAATCATAAAGTCTTAAAATCCTATAAACCGACCCCTAAGTCATACCCCTGTTTTCTGCAGTTAATCTTTATTTGGTTTACTGTCTGTTTTCTTTTTGCCCTTTTTGAAATTTAATATTTGCTTTGTTTCCGGTCGATCGACGTGTAGAATCCGACATGCTCGAAGAAGAAGACGACTCCGTCGCAGATCCAGATCCTGACCTAGACAGCGAGTTGCAAGGCAAGCACCCCCTTGAACATGTCGAGCCTGATAATTTACCTACATTATGTTGTTTTTGTCTATGTACAATGCATCCGGATAATTCTCCATAGAACTGCTAATTTGGGTTGGAACTGTAGTTAATCCTGTAAATTATGGTTTACCTCAATCTGTATGAACATGTGAACCTTGTAAACCTTAGTTTAACTAGACATGCTTAATGTCATTTTGGGTATAACCGCTAGCATAATATTCCCGCTTAAGCTACTTGTCGTATGCTTTCAGTCTTTTCAACAAATGTATGATCCTCATTTGGAAAGGTTGCTAGTACTTTGGTTAAAAACCCAAAATAAAACTATGGTTTGACGCGGGCGATTATTGGCAATAACCGGTGGTGCAAAGGGAGTTGCACGTAGTGTAGGGTGGAGTATCGCCTGTGTCGGATTAAGGACCGAGCAATGGGACGCTATAGATCCAAGATTTTCCTACAACCACGGGGCCTGGTGTGGGACAGTATGAGCCTATTAAGTTATTTGGATGTGGCTTTGCATCTAAGGAAGGCGAGAGTATAGCGGAAGCTTTCCGGTCAGGATTGCTTGTGAGGGGCTTCCACACCGACTTTTTCTAACCCTCGGTGTGGGTAAATGCATACCCGCGCAACGGTGTACGCCTCGTCATGAAACATAAATGGGGGTTGTGTTGCGTGAAAGGAACCACGTCTTGTGTGGGTGTGTGTTTCTGTTTTATGATGAGGGTTAACATCCCGGGCTGGTTCAAAGCCATGTCCAAGAAATGTAACGGCTCTGTATGATCTCCTTGCCGACACACCAAAGGAAGTGTGTTAATATGGCCTGGCAAAAGAGGTTGATCATTCCCTGTAGGTAAAGTTGTACACCTTTGCAGAGTGTAAGATCTAATCGATTAGCCGCGTCCACGGTCAAGGACACTTGGCGAAGTCATTCCAATGTTAGAGTTTTTGTATTTTTTGGAAAAATGGGTTTGGGATGGAAACCAATCTTGCAACTAGCTTTTGTGTCAAAGGATAGACACCGGGAATCTTCGCAGTCGGGTAGACTGGGTTGGAAGACTTGAATATTTGCTTATCACTTTATGTTCAATTGCTTGTTTAAAAATGCGATGTTTCAATCTATTATGTTCATACTTTTAAATGGTTATGCAACTGCAAAATAACCTTTATCCTGCCTTTGTTTAGTCTGCATAATTACTTAATTTCATTTGTCAAACACTACAAGTCTTGCTGAGTACCAATGTACTCAATCTTGCATCTGCTGTCTCAGAGGACGAAGCCAGCGAAGTGCCAGACGATTTTTGCTTTCACGCAGGGCATGGGGTATTTGACGATGATTTCCCCTAGGTTTGCCGAGTCAGTTGCCTGAGGGTTAGTGGGCAAACCGCGAGGCTTTTGGAGTTCTTTAACTCTCTATTTTCCGTTGTTCGATCTTTGTAAATTTTAAACTCTGTATAATAATTTCTGCTTGTATTGCATACTTATCGGTTTATTTTTCTTGTGGTTGTGATATGAATGTTGTAAACATGTGAGTGCTAGCCACTGATCATGGGACTAGTACAGTAATCACATGGAGGTTCCTGTTTGCAAGAACGGGGTCTCACAACATTGGTATCAGAGCCACACTGACTGTAGGAAATCCTGGGTAAATGGTCGTTAGTTGGTGATATGAAAAGTTAATTTGAAAAATAAACAAAACTTTACCCTCTACTAATAATGAAATTTAACATATTTGCTAATTTTCTTATTTGTGGTTTCTTGACTATTCCTAATAACTATTATTAATCTTCTCTCCTCTTTTTATTTTGTAGATGACGCGTTATGTACCCTGTCACGAGTCGACCGTTCCGGAGTTGGGTGGAATGATGGGAGTGTTACACCATCTGTTGAAGGATTGTCATTTTGAGAGCTCCCCGAGATACGTAGTATTTCAGGTTTACCTGAGCTCGGTGACGAAGGAGTATGCCACTAGAGTTTTCATACCCCCTAGACCGGTTTTCAATGAGGGGGAGAGGAGTTTTGACGGATATGGATCATCTATGGATGCTTCAATGAATGAGGCTGCCTATCAAGCTGTGATCCATCTTCGCCATGTGATTCCAGATTTGGACCTTGCTTACTACCATTTTCCTGGAAGACCTTTGGTTGGAGACAATGTATATAGAGATCATTCTGAGGTTAGGAGTGATTGTTTTAGAGTTATGGTGAATTTTGTAAACAATCTAGATAAGCACTATGTTCAGCTGGCACAAGAGTTGTTGGAAACCCGTCGTCGTATGGCATTTTTGGAGGCCCACTTGGCAACGTGCGTAGCAAGAGGCACTATACCACGCACGGTGCTAAGTGATGGGACTTCTCAAATTCCATCCACGCGGCGTCTTCCACTTGCCTCTTATGTGCCTACGCCTGGTGTGCCAAAAGGAGCTAGGATGTCTCGTATAGGTAGTCGCCCACGTCTTATAAATGATAAGGGTATAGATCCCCGTAGTACTTGTGTGTATCAGCCTGAAGTTCCTCGAGTATATAGGCGTAGGGCTTACACCACTAGGGCTTTAGATAAGGTAGGGTGAGTAAGAGCATGTGGATGAGAGGTAACAACTTTTGTAAAAATGGTAGTATGAAATAAATAAAGTGGTGTCTTTTGTTGTAAATTAGTATGATATCAGTTGTCTGTGGGTCGTGAATCTTGTGATAAAGGTTAACAAAGAAATAGCTTAATTCATGCGGATTGTAAAGACTATATGTATAACAATGGTGAGGTGATCCCGGTTCATACAAGAAGTGGTGCAGTTGTTTTTCCTTCATAGTTGCTAGTATTATATTAGTGCTGAATCTGTTTTGCTTTAAATTTCAGATGGCAAATCCTGCCAGTTGGACAGCTATAGTTAGAGAACTTGCAGAAAGTTTTGGGTAAGAAAAGTATCGCCCTGTGCTTACCATTAGGCAAGCCACCGATGGATTCAAGGTTTATGCGCACGCTGTTACTATAAAGAGAGAGCGTCGCATGCACCATCGTGTTAAGCATCATGGTTCAAATAGAGTCCAAGCTATTCAGGAGACAAGTCGTAAATTGATGAGGATGATTTGTCAAGTATATCATGTTGATATGAGTGCGTATGTGCACTTGTATGAAGCACGTGTGGGTAGCCAAGGGGCTGAGTTAGAACCTAGGAGGCGTAAAACAGGGAATAGACAAGAGTATCTGCGTCGGCCACCAATGGAATTAAGAGCCGCTTCCCGAGCCTTCTAGTTCGGGGAGTAGTTGTGATGCTGGATCGCCATCGCCATATCCGGGGATTAGTACAGTAATCACGTGGTGTTGACGCCGTATCGAAGCTAGACTCCGCGCAGCCATCGGTTGCGCCGCAAAATCCATGCCAAACATGCACGCCAAGGCCTTATTTATTGCGCCATCACGCGCATCGAACTCCCCACCTCGCGCCGAGCATCCTGCCCAAAGCCCACAAGCTGAGGCATCGCCGTTCGCTCGAGTTTGCTCATCGGAGTTGGAAACGTCGCCCCCGTCTTCCAAGCGCTTGATCTTTGCAGTCGTTGGTTCTTCGCCGAAGCCGTGGTCACCAGGTTGTAGCTTGCGTCAAGATACCTCGTATCCGTTCTTTCCTAATCCGAAACCGGCAAGGTAACACTGCTTTCTTGGTCGTCTTCCCTGTCTCCTGTAGCCATCGCCACCGTCCATTGCAGCCGTTCGTCGCGAGCTTCCCCGACCGTCGGATCTAGGATGGACAGTGTAGATCCTATCGCATGGCCGAGCCCCACGTCTACCATGTGTCCACTTTTGCCGTCTCCTCATCGTTGTGCCCCACCATCCGATCTGATGGACGGTCGGATATGTGCCATGTGTCGTGCGCTCGGTTAAGCCGCACATCCTCACTGACGTCGGCGACGTGACGTCACCGTGACGTCATGCGCAAGAACTGAGGTGCCGTGTGACGGGTTTACCGTAGACCGTGTATTGTTTCGTGGACCCAACTCATGGACCATGGGCCCACATATTTGTCTAATAGATTTATTTTAATTCGAGTCAATGGATTTATGACGTGAGCATGATGTCATAATTCGATTTTCCTTTAGAAAAATAATTCAGCCGAAACCAAAATCCGCCATGATGTCAACATGACGGCATTAATTCAGTTTTTTAGTTGAAAAATAATTTGGCTAATTGGGATTTATTCTTTTTTCTTTTATTTCAAACTTTAGAGAGTCCGTTCTCCCTCACACGAGCTCCGATTGAGGTGATTCCAGTTCCTAAAAATTTGTAAGATTGAACTATATTTAATGGTAAATTTTATTTAATTTTTGAAATTGAGTTCACTCTCTATTTTTTTATTTATTGCTTATTTAATCGTTTCGCATAGACGTTGAAGTACCTGAGGTGTTCGTGAGCGAGGAGCCAACTCAAGAGCAAAGTCCAGAGCAGGAACAAGAACTTTTTGAAAGAAAGTTGTGCTTTGATCATGCTGAGCTCATGCGTGCGGTGGCGGAGGAAGATGAGGGTCGCGGTGACTCGACGGGAAAGATGAGCTTCAATTGAGGTTAGGGATGAGGACTAGGTGCTATGAGAGGGCTCTGATCTAAACAATTCGCATTGTGGTTCACCGGAATAGCTAATTGAACTTTTTCCCTTTTCTACTGGTTTCGCCGTGGCTGGAAGAGATGAGGTGGTTTTAGGCGTGATCAACTGGAATGGGTAAGGCTATGAGTTTTTGTACTGCTCTAAAGGGTGCGGAGAGGTTTTGTAGCTAATGAAGGCGGTTGGGTTGAGAGTTTGAGTCACGGTCGGTTACTGCGACGTGCGCGCGCTCACTGCCGTTCTTTGGCGAGAGAGAGAGAGAGAGCATGTCGGCCGAGGCAGCTGTGGCGTGTCCAGGTGAGGTGTAGGTGGTAGCTTCGGGCGACGTGCTGAGGCGCCGACTGGGAACGCGACAAGAGAAGAGGCGACACAGCTCTGGCTCGGCCTGGTCGCGAGAGAGGAAGGGAGAGGAGAAGAGAAGAGATGTGGAGGCTGACATGTGGGGACAAGGGTCCACATGGCAGTCAACTTGGTGAGGGAAGTCGGCATAGGACAGCTGGCAGGTTGGGCCCACACGGCAGTGAAAAGAATTGGCACATGCATGAAGGTTCTGGTCTGGCCGAAGAGATGTCACCGATTTAGAATAGATGATAAGATCAAAATTTTATGAGTATTTTTGTATAGGTCGGCAAGGAAGATACGAGGGTCTGGTAAAATTTTTAGGTAAAAACTATGGGTAGAAATATTAAAATCTGACAATGCACAATTATTAATTTCTGCTGATTCTGGTTTTTATTTAATTGAAGGTCAAGATCAGTTAATTATTTTATGATACTTTTTGAGAGTATTTTTAGTAGTATTATTTACCTTGAGCAAAATTTTCAGATTTTTATATTTGATATTTTATTTTTAATAATTCTGACATTACTATTTTTTAGTTTTTCAATTTCTCTATTTATGAATTTTTAAAATTATTAAATGATGGGATAAATTATTTATATTTTTACTAGAGATGGAAAGGGACAGGAAGTAGGCATGGTAAAATTTTTAACTCAGGTTAAGGTCGGGTGACTTCTGAAGAAATCTTACAGGTTCAGACTTAAAATATCTCTTCATGATTACTTTTGCCTTTTAATATATTTTATTGATGCAGATCAGTGCAAGTTGCATAATCATGATCCTGGATGAATCTAGGCTTTATTTAAGATTTTTACAGATTTTTCTTGATTTTGGGTTTTTACCTTTTTACTTTTACCATTTACCATATAACTCATTTAGTTTTCTTTTAATAGGAAAAAGCCAAAAAGAATTTATTTAATTTAGAAAAACCAGAAAATACAACAATAAATCACATGAATATTTTTGATATTATATTTCTTATTTTATTAAATTTTGGGCTGTTACAAATTAATTTGGGATTATTTATTTAACATAATTGAACTCATGTCAACCTTATCATTTGTATGTCATGATTCAATTGTCACCCTAGTATGGTTCCTTATGAGTTGGTATCTACTAATTGCCAATGTGGGATAGTAAGAACGTGAATAGTTTGTTTAGCCATGCAACGAGTTATTGATATCATTTTATGTATGCAAGGTTAATCGCTTAATGGAATATGGAATATGTTTGTGAAAAGGTGTGTTAGGTGTTGTCATACAATGTTGTTCATGTTGTTGATGGCATGTGATACATGGTAATCAACTGAGGTGGTAAAATGATTTAGACTGAGGCAAATGGTAAGAGTTATGATTTATGATGGGCCAATGTGGCATTTGGACGGTCATATTGTTATTTTTGATATATAAAAGTTGATGGTATGGATAATGTTATTGTGAGTTGTTGGCAAGTATTTGAACTGAGTTAATCACACAACCACATGTCTGTATGGGACTGACCTAGCTGATTAATTTGTAATGTTTAGATTTTGGTATTGTCATGACGGTGTGGATTACGGGTGTACAGGTCGACTTACATGGTGCAAGAGGGGGGCCCTCATGTGGTAACCAGTCCCATCAGTGTTGAAACCTCAGTAGGCAGTACTAGGTTTAGACAAAGCATTATAAAGGCTTTGTTATGATCACTCGCCTTTGTGGTAATATGATTATATCTTGTGGGTAAAGTGTATAACCTCTGCAGAGTGTCAAACCTATTCGAATAGGTGTGCTCGCGGTATTGAGCAATGCTCGGGAATTACAATCAAGGGTTATGTTTTGATAAAATAAACTTGGAAATGGAGGCTGTGTGCCTATGGAAGTATGGAAATTGATTTAAGGTTGTGAGTTAGTTTATTTGAGAAATAACCGAGAAATTTATTATTGTTATCATTTGTTTTACTGCCATTTCAATCTATTTATGCTATTCATTTGTAAATGTTGTTTTATTACAAAATAACCAATTCAGCCATTCATTGGAATAAGCCAAGCATGTAGAATAATAGAATTGCATTCTGTGCACAACTTGTTGAGTGCTTTATGTACTCACCTTTGCAACAATAAATCACCAATTGGAGAAGAGTCTACACCAGCTTACGAGGAGGAGTACCAGGAGGAGACGATCAACTAGGGTGCGAACCTTATCAGTTGCCTGTGGCAAATTGAAGGGTTACTACGAATAATTTATTTCCACTGTAGTTTTATTTATTTCTTAGTCTAAGTCTTGTGAGGCTATTCATGTAAGGTTGACCTTAAGGTCGTTTAACATGTTATATCTAAATAGATGAAGTCTTTTATTATTTTTTCGTTGTGTATGATTGTGATATTCATCTATGTTGAGACTGTGTGCGCTAACGTGATCCTGGACTAGTGCAGAATACACAAAGGGTCCTAATTTGTATATTTGGGTCCTGACAGAGGTAATATCAGAGCCATACTGACTGTAGGTCTTGCCCTAGCTATACTGGTCGTTCTTAAAAGATCAATAAGTTCTTGACTTATCCCATCTTTCTTGCTTCCTACCTTTGCTGAATTTTCGTCTTATTCTTTGTTTTAAGTTGAGGTCTTACTAGAATTGTCTTCCACAGATAAAGATGGAGAGTATCTATAGTGAGCGCAAAGGAGGATATGCCGCTGAGTTGTGGAAGATGCTACAAATACTGGGAGGCTTTGACAGACCCATTTACAGATGTACCAATTAGGTGGTTAATGGTAAGGGACGTGGAATGATATGCAAGGTCACAATATACGCTCGTGAGAACACTATGGCGAGCCATCCCATCCACATCACGGTGAGGAGGTCTTCTTTTGAGGTGAGGATCCAGGAGTCTGCACGTCTTGCAATTCGACGCATCGCCCAGGACTACGTCGATGAGTTGCAGTAGACAGTATTCAGATATCATCCTCACGGAGGAGCCAGCCACGACATCAAGATCAGAGATGAGGTAGATGCCACTGTCGATCATCTTGCTGACTTCGCCATCGCTCAGGAGAACGTGATGAAGACCACTACTCAGGAACTCGAAGAAGCCTATGAAGCCTTAGAGAAGGGCGAGACAGATCTTCGCGAGACTAGGATGATGGCATATGAGAGGATTTCAGAGTTGGAGGAGGCTCTCTACCTCAGAGAAGAAGCTGAGTTGGAGCACAGGGACGAGGAGTCATAGGAGGACCCCGAGGAGGTGGAGCCCGAGGGGCAGGAGTCTGCATTTCCAATGGGACTCCTGGTCATCAGGACCAGTTTGCACCAATGCCGCGACACCCATCGCACTACTCCCTAGGAGGACTGCAGCCCGGATGGATTAGTGATTAGATGATGTCTTAGTCTAGTAGTAGTGACTCAAGTGTGTGAGTAGTATCAGTCTAAGTGAGGAGTGTTGCCCTTTAGGCGTTAGAAATGTGTGCTTAGGTTAATAAGAGTTTTTATGATTGGTGAGTGTGTAGTATGTGTTGCATGGACCTTAGGCACTTGTGAGCAATCATACCAAGTTATTAATAAAGGTTTTTAGATTTGGAGTTTGGATTTAAAATGCGTTGTATATGTTGTGATAACATTTCTACTGTGTGTACTAACTTTCCTGGACTAGTACAGGATACACAGAGGATTTCGGGGTTTTATTTCCCGAGGTCCGACAGAGGTGGTATTAGAGCCATATCGACTATAGGAGTGGCCTTAGTTAGAATGGTTTAACCTTAAGGACTTATTTTTAAATAATAGAATATTTCGTAAAAGTTCTCATCTTCCTCTATCTTGTCCTTACCTCTAATCCTTATTTGGAAATATGTTGCATCCATCACTTTTCTATTTTCAAATAATTAGATAGCCAGAGATAAGCATGAAGCAAGCAATGGATGGACAGATGTTTCAAGGTCTACTCCAATGTTCGCCTCGAAGAAATGAAGCCATGAATGCCATGAAAGTCAAAATCAGATCTTAGGAGATACCCTAATTAAGGTCTAGGCCAAGCTATCTATTTCAGTAGACAACATTGTGAGCTGTCCCATTTCCTCTTTTTGTTGGCAGCCACAGTAAATAAGTTGTTTCAACAAAAGAATAAAGTTGGTGTTATTGCTTCATCATTAGATGTGCAATCTTTATCCCCCTAGCTCTTAGTCTTTCCTCTCCTTTTGGAACCTGTTAGATAGTGAGCACTCACCGCTCCAAAAGTGGGACCAACCGCAACAATGAAGCCTCTGGATGTGGAAATATACCCTAGTACCACCACCACCAACTTATGGCATGGAATGGCAGCTAAGCGGACTAATCAGAATCAACACATTCAACTTCTTGCTCAGGCTATCAGTAATCAGGCTCCATATGTTGCAAATTCATAAGCTCCTGCACCACCCCGATCTAGGCAGTCTGAATTCATGAAGGCTAGACTACCAACATCTACAAGGTCAGCTACCCTCAAGATAGCAAGAACCAGACTTCAAACCATAAGGGAGAATGTACCATACAAAGACATCGCGATCACAACAAATCCATATAAGCATGCTACTCCTGTACCCTATGGTTTGGACATTGCCATCAACCAAACAAGTCAGAAGAGCGTGCATGTATCCACTATGGAGAGATATGACATACCGATGATGGGCACCAAATCAATTGTTCCAGTTGTGAACAGAATCACCCACTTGGAGAATGTCCGATGGGAAAGATTACATGTTTCCTTTGTGAAGGACAAGATCACAACCCGGTACAATGCCCTATGTACTCGGTTTTGACCTCCATAATTCAACACCAGAGAGAATTTTTGAAATGTTGTTGAGCAAGAATTAATAAGGCAAGGCAAATTGTCATCTACATCAGTTGTGTCTTTGCAAGAATTGCAACACCCCAACCATAGTAGTCTACCTCTTGGAAATAGCAAGCTGACATCACCAACGACCTATCTTTATTCTTACAAGCAGGGTCAATGGGACAAGAGATATTCTAAAGGACAAACATCAACCTCCAGCAAAGTCGGCGACACTACTAAGACAAAAATAGCCCCTGATCTAATATGCAAAGTAACTTTTTTCGGTTATCATGATATGGGTCTTTACGCTAACCGCTGTCCAAAAAAGCGTAGGCACCCATTCTACCTATGGTCATCCCGAAAGTCACTTCAGTCAGATTCGTAACACCAAAAGCAGGTGGTAAAATCGCAAGAGTCACTTTCTCCAAATATCCAGCTATGGTGGACCACCCCAATGAATAATGAATATCCAATACACCAACACAGAAGAATTCAACTTCCGCCACAGGAATCACATGCTTCAATTGTCAGGAAGTTGGACACTTCGCCTAGAATTTCCCGAAGAAGCAACAAAATGCAAGATTAGGCATGAACAACTCCGGTGCCTCCAACAATGCATTAAGAAGGCCACAAAACTTTTAGCAGGGGACGCTTGAACAACATCACAGCTTACGCCGAACAAGATATGTAACAGGGTACGCCTAATAATTAAGTTAAATGATTTGTAAACATACACTCTTGCTAGCCTTTTCGAATCTTGGGGGCACGATTCTTTTTAAGGGGGTAACACCATAAAAATTTATATATGGATTAATTAATTATAAATATTTTGACATTTTCCCTGAATTTTAGAATTATTTAAATAATTTTTCTATTGTAAGATTTAAATAAATGATTTACTGCAGAACAATTATAATTCAGAAATTTTTGAAAATAATTTTATTAAATTAAAAATATCTTAAGGTATTTTTGAGAATTTCTATAGAATTTTTGAACCTCATTTTCTATCTTGTCAAAAGTACCTCTCTGTTAAAAAAAAAGAAAGAAAGGCAATAGGCCCCACATGTCAGCACAGTTAAAGTCACCTTCTTCTCCAGCCGAACCAAGCCAGAGAACGGCTGTTCGTCTCTCTCCTCCATGGCTTGGTTTTGAAGCTTCAAAATCACACGATCCCTTCACCCGTTCTTTCCAAAATTTTTCCAATCAATCACCGGACATTCATATTTCCATTCCAAATCTCCTTTCCCAAATTTATTGCACATATTTCGCGCTCCTTCCATTTTGCCGACCGTGACAACCGCTCACCTTTCCTTTCCTCTGGCCCTCCCCGACCCTATATAAGGTGCGCACGGTGTTCCTCTCCATTCACTCGTTCTATTCACTCCTTCTATTCCTCCACTCGGTTCTCTCCCTTGCGCCATAGTATGCTCGGAATCATGAAGAAACCGGAGCGCGAACCGAATGTCGGCAACGTGTCGTCGCGAGCTCTCCGTCGCCTCGGAGCCATATTTAACGAACCATCCACGTCACGAGCTGCACAATTCTCCCCTCTCAATTTCTCCTCAAACAATTCGAAGTTTTCCGCAACGAGCGCAACGAATTTTATGTTTTTCCGTCGTCGGTTAATCGCCGTTCTTGGCGCCGTCCAGCCGCCTTCGTCGCCGTCCTCGCCACCACCGGTTGTGCCACGTCGCCGGCCACCTCCGTCTGCCGCCTGCCCGCCGGCCGGGCGCCACCCTGGCCCTACCTGCGCCCTTTCGGTTTTGACCAAAGATCTGCGCTCTCTGTTGCCGCGTGAACAGTTCCTACAGCGCACATAAACAGTAAAAATAAATAAATATCCTTTCCTTATCTTTTTCTTGATTTAAAAACTTCCCCGAGTCTGTTCTCTTCTGTTCGAACTCTGATTTACTCTATTTTTCTTCCTAAATTCACCTAAAATCTTAATTTACTTATTTATGTTAGTTTTATATTTTATTTGGTTTTATTTAGATTTTATTTGAATTTGAATGTTCTTTGCGTATAGATTTCGGAGAGTTGGAACGATTCGCTGTTGACGATCTCGAACATCAACCCTTTGAGCAAGGCAAGTTACACCCTTGAACATGTTGATTCAAGAATTTGAAATTATATTTTGATTTAAATTATTGCATGCATAGTTTTATTAATGTAATTTGAATCCCAATTTTAAATGATTAGATTTTGCTAGTTGTTATGACCTCAATTGACTTTGAGATATTTATGCCTTGTCACCTTAAAGAAAAATATCACTAGTTGGTACAATAATAGTGTTAACTAGTGCTATACAGTAAATGGTATATATATGCTTAGACCTAAATTTAAGACTTTTGGGGAATTTGAGTCAAACAAATATTCCTATTGAAATAAAATTGTTCCTGGGTATTGGTGTGCCATGGAATGATGTAAAAAGTGTATTGTTCAAAGCAAAGTGAAAATGTGATTTAGACTGGGTGAGAGTTGGTTGTCGGGTGGCTTCGTCTTGGTTCTGACTTTGTGGAAAGCTCACCTAGTCAATTAAGGACCGATCTGTGTTTCGTTGAATATAAAGTCTTACCGTGCTTCCACATGTCTGGAATGGGCAGACCTAGCTATCGATATTGCAACATACCATGGATAGTCTTACCATTAGGATGAAAGTGGTGTGAGCGTGAGACTGCCACTCGACGCAAGAGGGTGCTTCTGACTAGAGTGATTCTTTCAGCGGTGGAACCATAGCGGGCATAACTATATGGATGAAGCTTTATAGGGGTCTTATCATGATTTTGTCTACCGCACACCAAAGGAAGTGTGTAATTGGCAAAATGAGACGATCATGTCTTATGGGTAAAGTTGTACAACCTATGCAGAGTGTAAAACTAATTGATTAGCCGTGCCTGCGGTCATGGGCATACCGAGTAAGCTATTCACGGGATAGACTTTAGATTTCAAAATGTTTTCAGAAAAGTGGTTTATAAGTGGAGAGAGTCCACATGGTTGAAGCCCGTGTTGAAAATTTGATTATAACTCTATTTTATTATATCAATTACGTATTAGAAATTACTTATTATATTTGAAATATTGCTTTATGCTTAAATTAACCATATTATGTCTTCCTTTGTGACCCTTCATTAATATTGCATTTACTGTGTGACTTGTGGGGTACTTTTGTACTCTCCCTTGCTTACTCTATCTTTGTGTATTATTTCTGAAATTTTTGGATTTAGTGAATTAAAGAATATAGTAAATGGAAAAAGGTAACAAGTAAAAATGCCAAGTCAACAAAAATTTACCAAAGTCATAACAAAAATCTGAGTGCTCTCCACAGCTTGGTTAAGTCGGTGGAAGAGCTGGATTAATTAAAATAATAATTAATCAAGTAAATCATATAGAAAGGAAGTCAGGGTAAAATGGTAAAAGAATTCTTTAGAATTCTCAGGAAGTTATCCTGGACAAAGATTTTTACCTTGCCGACATCAACACAGTGTCAACCTCCAATATCAAGAATTTAATAATTCATTTTATAATTTTAAAAATTCAAAAACAGTGAAGAAATAAATTGTAAAATAGTAATGTCAGAATTATTAAAAATTAAATATTAATAAATAAAATCTGGAATTTTTACAGAAGGTGTATAATACCATTTAAGACTCTTATAAAAAGGTTTATAAAATAATCACTTCATTTCAATCATAAATTAAATGAAAATCCGAATGGATAGAACAATAACAGTTGCATTGTCAGAATTATATAAAATTCTACGTGCATCCTAAAATAGTGAAAATTTTACAGGAGTCTGGTAATTTCCTTTCTGACCTATGGTAAATTTTTTATAAATTTTCAAGTTGGTTTGACTGATGAAAACCCCATTATCCTCCCGTTCTGTTTCGAGACTTCGCCAGAGTTCTTTCCTCTCTCTCTCGGACTTGTGGGCCCGGCTCGTCAGTCGAACAAGCCTGTCGGCACTCGCTGCCATCTGGCCCCCGCATGTCAGCCTCCGCCCGTGTCTTCTTCTCCCCCTCTCTCTGTGCCTTCGCGTCAGCTCGCCGCGCCGACTCAAACCTCCTCGCACCCGTGCCAAACCGCCTCCGAGCCCTTATAAAAGCCCTTCATCTCATCGCAAACCGACCCAGCTGTGCTCCTGTGCAACCCATTCCGCTGCTCGTTCTTCCGTCTTCTCCAGCTCCGGTGAAACCCATGAAAAGGGAAAATCGCGTATTCGCCGCTACACTCAATCCTAGCCCAATTCCTCTGAGCCGAAGCATCCTAGCACCTCCAGGAGTTCATACCGAGCCTTGCTTGAAGCCCTTTCTTCCCCGACGAGCTCTCCCGTCGTGTTCCTTCTCCGCCGTCGCAGATGCTCCTTCACTCATTCTTCAAAGTGTTTGATAAAATCGAGTCCTTGAGTCATGTAGATGCTCAACTGGGTGAAAATGAGGCTCGGTTGGCCCTAATTTGCATCGCCGCCGCTCGGCCATGGCTGCCGCCGCCCTCACACGGTGATGTGCTGCTGCACAGCTCCTCAGGCCACCGCGCCATCACCATCGTGTGCGCACGGATGCCCTGAACCTCAGGGTGGAACCCATTCCACCTTGGAGGTCCTCCTCCGTTGCCGGCAAGCTTCGCCCGTAGCCGCCGCCGCACCTCGCCGGTGGAAGCCCCCTTCCCGACCACCTCAGACCGCCGCGCGACCATCCCTGAGTTCGCACGGACGCACTGGTGCTCGTGGTGGAATCCATTTTGCCGCTCCGGCACCGGTTCGCCGCCGGCGAGCTCGGCTTGCCGCGCCGCGCTCTGGTCACCGCTGCCGGCCCGAGCCGAGCCGTCGATCGCTTCCTTGGTCATCGCCAGCGTGGACCAGTGTCGATCGCGGCGCCGTGCCGTGACACTTACACGCGGGCTCGCTGTCGACCACCCACGCCCATGGTCCAGCGCGTCGGCCAAGGCGCGGCGCGGCGATCGTTGTCGCTGGCTCGACCTATCGGCGCCTCGGGTACAGCCAAGCGGAAAGGAAAGCGCGTTTTCCCCCGTGAAAGTGTACTTTTCGTTTTCGGCAGTTTTCCAATTTTCATTATTTTTCAAAACCTAGAGTATCCAAATTTGATGAAATAAATTCCTAAATTCATATAAAATCAGGTAGATTCAGAATATGCAAAAATATTTCATAATTGAATTTTATTTGAATTTTGAATTCAAATTCAAAGAAAAGGTTAGAAATATGCTATACATGAAAATTTTGCAAATGACATCCAAATTTAGTAAAATAAATTTTGTTAGATTCCTTGTAACCTCAGGAACCATAATATGTAAAAAATACTTAGGGTCTGTGTAACAACCCGAAATTCAATAAAATCAAAAATGCGGTATTAAAAATACTCATATGAATTATTGTTATGTTTTCTGATTTTTCTTGAATTAAAGAAATTCTTTTGGCTTTTACCATTAAAAGAAATCCAAAATGCTATATGGTAAAATGGTAAAAGGTAAAAATGTAAAAAGATAAAGTCAGTAAAATCCTTAAAAATCTCAGAATCATGATTGTGCCTCTTGCTATATCCTGGCATTAATAAAATAAAATAAAATACAAAGATAATCATGAAAAGTCAAAGAGGAAATCTGAACCAAAAGATTTGTTCAGAATATTTCTTACCTTAACCATAGTTGAAATTTTAACCATGCCGACATATTATCTTAATTCAACCCTGGTAAAAATATCATGAATTTATCTCTTCATTTATTAATTTTAGAAATTCAAAAACAGTCAATCTTAAAAGCTAGAAAATGCAGTGTCAGAATTATTAAAAATAAAATATCAAATATAAAATTATGAAAATTTTTCATGAGGTGTAAAATATTAATTAAAATCCTGTAAAAAAGTTTCATAAAATAATAAATTGATTTTGTCCCTCGATTAAATGGAAATCCGAATCAGTGAAAATCATTAACAGTGCATTGTCAGATTTTTAATAATATTTATCTTCATTAAATTTTTCTGAAAATTTTACTAGACCTTGATCTTTACCTTGCCGACCTCTGTAAAAAGTTTGGTAAAATCCTGACTCTATCTTTTAACCTAACCTTCCGATTTTACCCTGAGTTCTCTAGAATTATCCTGAGTATTAAAATCTGGTCCCGCTGACATGTGGGCCTGCATGGCCAGCTGTCCCCAGCAGCCGACTTCCTCTTCCCTCTCTGACCGCCTGGCCCCACCTGTCAGTTTCACCCTCTCCGTTTCTTTCCCGTTTTCTCCCGTAGCTTCGCCGTTCTCTCGCCCGAGCAGCGTCGACTCTGCGTTTTGTCTCATTTCCGCCGCAACACTTCACCCGAGGACGCCAGCACGTCGCCCCTGCCACGCCGCAATGCCTCGATCTCCGTGCTCTCTCTCCCGCGCAGAGGAACGACCAAGAGAACCTGCGCAAGCCGCCGCTTTTCTTCTTCCGTTCAGATCCTGTGCAACCGCCTCTTTTGTCTATAAAAACCGCGCCAAAGCATCGCATTCACTCGTGCATTCTCCTGGAACCAGCAAAACCGAGCCACACCTCCTCGACATCGCCAGCCACCGTCCTCTTGAAGGGAAACGCGGTATGCTACGCTAGCACAAAAAAAACTACCGCGCAACCAGAAAGCTACTCGCAAGAAGGGGATCATAGATAAGATTACCACTAGACGCCGCAGTTGCGGAATCCTTCGCGCCGATGTAGTGGTTCGTCCCGCCGCGATCGTTGCGCCGATGTAGTGGATCGTCCTCGCCGCCGTGGATCGCCCTCCCACGCCCGAGCCGCAGCAGCGCCACCGCAGAGTCCACACGCCCGAGAGATGGAACGCCGTGCGCGTGTGCAAGCACCTAGTCGCTCGGCAGGGCGCGAGAGGAGGAGGCTAGGGTTTCAAGTGAATCAAACCTAAACCGTGGAAAGCACACTCTGCGCCTCCCTCCTCCTCCTTATATAGCCACGAGATGAAACCCTAAACCAGGCCCACCAAAGATGCTAAGCCCACGAGGTTCATTAATTACGGATCCAATCCAAATTAATGCGTCCCCACCATTAAGTGTGTGACCTGCAGGTTCACATACGCTTGGACATGGATTCGGAAAACACTTTTTCAATCCAATAGTTGGTAGCGTCTTCTTGCAAAGTATGCCAACTCCCAAACATACTGTGATCAAATCGAATGTAACCTATCAAAAGAACTCATGTAATAATCCCTTTGCCAAGTATATGAAGATTGATCTCAAGGCGAGAAGCATGTCATCCTTTGATGATTCAATCCATCTCTCGTATCCGTGATATATTAATAAGTTGTGATTGACTCCTCAATCACGGCATGGCCATGCACTTTCTTAATCATATCACACGAGTGGCCTTGTCATATATCTCCGTTTCATTGGAGTGGCAAATTCCATCTTGATCGCTCACTTCCTCTCGCACGTTTCATAGTAAACATGAAAGCTACCTTTATAACTATCCGGTTAGGAAGTAGTGTTTGATAGCCCCAAGGAAAACTATTACACATGTAGGGAATATGACAATCTCGTGTCTAAGGATCATACATCTTCTAGGTATGAGATACACTCGATGACATATAAGAATGAAACATTCTCGCAGTTGTCCCATAGCGGGTCTATCTAACCCATGTTCTTCAACATGGTCCACAATGTAGAGATGATATCTCCATATCCCATGATCTATGAAGCATGATCATCGATCACTACATGTGCCGATCTATTCATCGTAGTCCTATACGATGATATCCGATCGTAGATATTTATCGAATTACATCATTAAGTAAAGAGCTTCATAATCAAGTCACATACTTGTTGATCAATACAATGATATACATTCATTGGACCAATAATCATATTATTATTCATAAACATAGTCATGTTACAATCATCTAAATGATTGCCTCAAGGGCATAACACTAACAATCTCCCACTTGCACTTGAGTCAATCAATTAAGTATCTAATACCAATAGACCTTGTGTGCGCCTCATGCTTAGGTCGCGTGGCGGTGGCTTTGTCAACGGATCGCCACATTGGCTTCCGTATGTACTTTGCATATTCGACGCCACCTCTATCCACAATCTCGAATAAGGTGAAAGCGACGGAGTATGTGTTTAGACTTTGATGAGATCTAGGCTCTTTTGCTTGTGCAATGGCACCACTATTATCACAATAGATGTCCATTGGACTAGAGACACTAGCGACCACACCAAGCTCGTGATAAACTTCTTAATCCACACAGCCTCCTTTGCGGCCTCCGGCCGCAATGTACTCCGCTCGTCGTAGAGTCGGCCACCGTGTTTTGCTTGGAACTCTTCCACCATCGCTCCTCTATTAAGTGTAAACACAAACCCGGATTGCGATCGAAAATCATCTTTATCGGTTTAGAAGCTTGCATCGGTGTAACCCTTTGCAACCAGATCTTCCTCACCTCCAAAAACAAGGAACATACCCTTAGTTCTTCTCAAGTACTTCAGATATTTTTACGGCTATCCAATGACCATCACCAGATCCGCTTGGTATCCGCCGTGACACTTAGAGCATATGAGACATCCGGGGCGTACTGATCATGGCATACATAATAGACCCAATAGTGAAGCATATGGAATCTTGCTCATCTGTCTCGCCATCGATGTCGAAGGACACCGATTCTTGCAGAGATCGATGCCATGTGACATTGGCATGAAACCTCTCTTGGATTCATGCATATTGAACCTTTCAATATCTTGTCAATGTACGTTTCGACTTAATCCAATTAACCTTTTGATCTATCTCTATAGATTTTTATGCCCAAGATATAGCATGCTTCTCCCAAGTCCTTCATTGAGAAACTCCTTTTCAATGAAGTCTTAACATCTTCAAGCATAGGAATGTCATTCCCGATTAATAATATGTCATCCACATACAAAATCGTAAATACAAGTGCGCTCCCACTAGCCTTCTTGTAAACACAAGGCTCTTCTTCATTTTTGATAAAGTCAAAACCTTTGACTACTTCATCAAAACGAATGTTCCAACTCCTAGATGCTTGCTTTAACCCATAAATGGATCTTTGAAGCTTGCATACCCTTTTAGCATATTTAGGATCAACAAAGCCTTCAGTTGTATCATGTATACATCCTCGGAAAGATTCCCATTAAGGAATCTTTGTTTTGACATCCATCCGCCATATTTCATAATCAAAATATGCAGCAATAGCTAAAATGATCCGACAGACTTGAGCATGGCTACCGGTGAGAAAGTTTCATCATAGTCAACTCCTTGAACTTGTTTGAAACCCTTTGCCACCAACCGTGCCTTATAGATCCGAACATTTCCATCTACGTCTATCTTTTCTTGAAAATCCATTTGCACTCAATGGTTTTTACACCATCAGTGAATCGACCAAGTTCCAAACTTGATTGTCATGCATGGATTGAATTTGGATCTCATGGCTTCAAGCCATTTTTTGAGTTTGGGTCCATCATTGCTTCTTCATAAGTCGTGGGCTCATCATTGTCCAACAATAATATGTCATTCCCATATCTAATAGGTACATGACGTGGCCTCCCGACCTACGTGAAGTGGAGTCTCTTCCACAAAGTTGTACAACACTTTGTACATCTTGTGAAGGTTCAGAGGTAGCTTGAACATATTCATGTGATTCTCGAACTTCATCAAGATACACATCACTCCTACTGATTTCTTTTGAAAGAAACTCTTTCTCCAAAAAGACACCATTTCGAGCAACAAAAACTTTGTTCTCGTTTCTTTTGTAAAAGTAATATCCTTTTGTTTCTTTAGGATACCCCACAAAAAGCATTTTTCTGATTTAGGTGCGAGTTTATCTGATTGTAAACGTTTTACATAAGTCTCACATCCCCATATCTTGAGAAATGACAACATGGGTCTTCTCCCGGTCCATATCTCATATGAAGTCAACAAAAATTTGCCCTAGTATCAGTATTGAAATAAATGGAATATTATTTCATGTTGATCTCATCCTCATAGAAACTCCTGGTTTAGATGTGATCCTTGGCATGGACTGGTTATCCAAATATAAAGGATGCATAGACTGTGCCAATCGATCAATCTCTCTTGTTAACTCTGAAGGTGTTCCAGTAAATTTTTCCTCCATCCAAAATTCAGAAAAATCCCAATCCTTCCTTTGTTCAGCCATAACCAAAGAACTCAGTCAAATTCCTATAGTCTCTGAATATCCGGATGTATTTCCAGATGAGTTGCCTGGACTTCCTCCAGACAGAGATATGGAATTTGTTATCAATCTTGTTCCCGGAACCGCTCCTATTTCTAAGCGTCCCTATCGTATGCCTCCTCATGACTTAGTCGAATTAAAGAAGCAAATTAATGAGCAGTTAAAGAAAGGATTTATTCGACCTAGTTCTTCTCCGTGGGGTAGTCCAGTTCTTTTTGTCCCCAAAAAGGACGGTGGTACACGCATGTGTGTGGACTATCGAGCCTTAAATGATGTGACAATCAAAAATAAATATCCTCTCCTCGTATCGATGATCTGCTTGATCGCTTGATCGGTGCTCAAGTCTTTTCAAAAATTGATTTAAGACATGGGTACTACCAATTGAAAATCAGACCCGAAGATATTCCAAAAACTGCTTTTACCACGCGTTACGGATTGTATGAGTACACCGTAATGTCTTTCGGACTTACTAATGCTCCTGCCAGCTTTATGACCCTTATGAATAAAGTGTTCATGGAGTATCTAGACAAGTTCGTCGTGGTTTTCATCGATGACATCCTTATCTATTCCAAATCTAAAGGAGATCATGCGCAGCATTTGCGTATGGTGCTCGAGAAACTTCGCGAGCATAAGCTTTATGCCAAATTCGAGAAATGCGAATTCTGGCTAAAAGAAGTTGCTTTTCTCGGGCATATCCTATCCAATGGAGGCATATCTGTCGATCCCAGTAAAATCAAAGCAATCATGGATTGGGAACCCCCTCAATCTGTGCCTAAAATTCGAAGTTTTCTCGGTTTAGCGGGATATTATCGCCGTTTCATCGAGAACTTTTCTAAAATAGCTCGACCCTTGACTCAGCTGTTAAAGAAAGAAAAGAAGTTTGAATGGACCCCAGGATGTGAAGAAAGCTTTCAAGAGCTCAAGAATCGGTTAACATCAGCCCCAGTGCTAGTGTTACCCGACGTCCATAAAAGCTTCGATGTTTATTGTGATGCATCTCGAAGTGGATTAGGGTGTGTGCTGATGCAAGAAGGCAAAGTTGTTGCTTATGCCTCTCGTCAGTTACAACCCCATGAGCTTAATTATCCAACTCATGATCTGGAATTAGCTGCCGTAGTGCATGCTCTTAAAATTTGGCGTCATTACCTTATTGGTAATCGATGCAATATTTTTACAGATCACAAGAGTTTGAAATATTTCTTCACCCAGCCTGATTTAAATTTAAGACAACGAAGATGGCTGGAGTTGATAAAAGACTACGATCTTAATATTCAATACCACCCCAGAAAGCTAATGTCGAGTGATGCTCTTAGCGTAAAACTTCATTGTCTTTCTGCTTCCTATCATACCAACCATCGGATCTCATCAATGAATTCCAAAAGCTTAATTTGGGAATTGTTGAAAAGGATTTTGGCCACACTTGAAGTGCAACCAACCTTAAAATCCCAAATTAAAGCTGCTCAACTCAAAGATGAATCTATCATCAAAACTGTGAGGAATTGAAGGAAAATGGAGCGAATCCAATTCCATGAAGATTCGGATGAAGTGCTCATGTTTAAAAATCAAATCTATGTTCCTAATGACCTTGAGCTTAAGGACTTAATCCTTAAAGAAGCTCATGAGTCCCTCTTTCAATCCATCCCGAAGTACAAAAATGTACCAAGATCTCCGTCGGGAATATTGGTGGCGGTATGAAGAAAGATATAGCCGATACGTTGTTTATCGCGACGTGTGTCAACGTGTTAAAGCCGAGCATCAACGCCCCGTTTGGACTTTTGCAACCTTTGAAGATTCCAGAATGGAAGTGGGATGATATCAGTATGGATTTCATCACTGGTCTGCCAAAGACTAGAAAAGGTCATGATTCTATCTGGGTTATCGTTGATCGGTTAACCAAGGTGGCGCATTTTATTCCAGTAAAAGTCACCAATCGAGGAGATGAGCTTGCGGAACTCTATCTGAATAACATTGTGCGCTTGCACGGTGTTCCAAAGACCATTGTTTCAGATCGAGGATCTCAATTTACTTCTCGATTCTGGGAAAGTTTGCACAATCTTCTAGGGACTAAGCTGAATTTCAGTACAGCTTATCACCCCCAGACGGATGGGCAAACTGAAAGAATAAATCAAATTCTAGAAGACTTGTTGAGAGCCTGTGTGTTATCATATGGCTCTAATTGGGAAAAAGCTTGGCGTTTCTTTGAATTTTCTTACAACAACGATTAATCAATCCAGTCTTCAAATGTCTCCTTTTGAAGCCTTGTATGGAAGAAAATGCAGAACTCCCCTCTTTTGGTCCGAAGTTGGTGAAAGAAAATTCTTTGGTCCAAATCTTATTCAGGAGGCTCAAGAGCAAGTAGACGTGATCAGAAGCCGTCTCAAAGAAGCGCAATCTCGTCAAAAGAGTTACGCCGACAACCGTCGACGAGAACTTAGCTTCGAGATTGGCGACCATGTCTATTTGAAGGTTTCTCCTCTTCGTGGAGTTCGTCGTTTCCAAATTGTGGCAAGTTAGCTCCGCGATATATTGGACCTTTCCGAATCCTCGAGAAGATGGGCGAGATGGCATATAAGTTGGAACTGCCACCTCAACTGTCAGAGGTTCATAATGTCTTTCATGTGTCGCAACTCAAGAAATGTCTTCGTGTTCCTTCTGATCTGACCGACCTGGAGAATATCGATCTTCAACCGGATCTTTCATATCGAACATCCAATTCGTGTTCGAAGAAGCGAACGTCGGACCAGAACAGGACCATCAAGATGTTGAAAGTTCAATGGAGTCATCATACGTAAGACGAAGCAACTTGGGAACGAGAAGATCATCTCCGAAAAGAATTTCCTGATTTCTTCTAATCCTCTTCAAATCTCGAGGACGAGATTTTTGTAAAGGGGTGGATTTGTAACAACCGAAATTCAATAAAATCATAAATGCGGTATTAAAAATACTCATATGAATTATTGTTATGTTTTCTGATTTTTCTTTAATTAAAGAAATTCTTTTGGCTTTTACCATTAAAAGAAATCCAAAATGCTATATGGTAAAATGGTAAAAGGTAAAAGGTAAAAGATAAAGTCAGTAAAATCCTTAAAAATCTCAGAATCATGATTGTGCCTCTTGCTATATCCTGGCATTAATAAAATAAAATAAAATACAAAGATAATCATGAAAAGTCAAAGAGGAAATCTGAACCAAAAGATTTGTTCAGAATATTTCTTACCTTAACCATAGTTGAAATTTTAACCATGCCGACATATTATCTTAACTCAACCCTGGTAAAAATATCATGAATTTATCTCTTCATTTATTAATTTTAGAAATTCAAAAACAGTCAATCTTAAAAGCCAGAAAATGCAGTGTCAGAATTATTAAAAATAAAATATCAAATATAAAATTATGAAAAATTTTCATGAGGTATAAAATATTAATTACAATCCTGTCAAAAAGTTTCATAAAATAATAAATTTATTTTATCCCTCGATTAAATGGAAATCAGAATCAGTGAAAATCATTAACAGTGCATTGTCAGATTTTTAATAATATTTATGTTAATTAAATTTTTCTGAAAATTTTACTAGACCTTTATCTTTACCTTGCCGACCTCTGTAAAAAGTTTGGTAAAATCCTGACTCTATCTTTTAACCTAACCTTCCGATTTTACCCTGAGTTCTCTAGAATTATCCTGAGTATTAAAATCTGGTCCCGCTGACATGTGGGCCTGCATGGCCAGCTGTCCCCAGCAGCCGACTTCCTCTTCCCTCTCTGACCGCCTGGCCCCACCTGTCAGTTTCACCCTCTCCGTTTCTTTCCCGTTTTCTCCCGTAGCTTCGCCGTTCTCTCGCCCGAGCAGCGTCGACTCTGCGTTTTGTCTCATTTCCGCCGCAACACTTCACCCGAGGACGCCAGCACGTCGCCCCTGCCACGCCGCAATGCCTCGGTCTCCGTGCTCTCTCTCCCGCACAGAGGAACGACCAAGAGAACCCGCGCAAGCCGCCGCTTTTCTTCTTCCGTTCAGATCCTGTGCAACCGCCTCTTTTGTCTATAAAAACCGCGCCAAAGCATCGCATTCACTCGTGCATTCTCCTGGAACCAGCAAAACCGAGCCACACCTCCTCGACATCGCCAGCCACCGTCCTCTTCCTCATCTCCGGCAGAATACCCGAAAAAGGGAAAACTCGTCGTTTCACCACCTCAGTCCATTTCACCCCGAAGCAATCAACCCGAACCACCCCCTTGACACCCTGAAGCTTTCGCCACCCTCAATTTAGCCTTTTCTTCTCCGGTGAGCTCTCCCTCCGAGCTATTTCCGCCGCCGCCGTAGTCGCACGGTAAGATCACCTCCTCCATTACTCATTTTCTTGCCCGAACCCAAAAATGAGTCCCTTATGGTCCACTGATGCTCGTAGTGGTGTTCATTTGCCTCGGGAAGCTGTTGTTTCGCCGGAACGACGGTGAGCAGTGAGCTCTGCCGCCCCTCTCCGGTGGCAGGCCACCTCCGGCCATCTCCGGCCGAAGCATCACGTTCCCTAGACGCGTGTAGGTCCACTGAGCACGAATCCGGAGCCCATTTCCCTTCTCCGGCCGCCTCTCGCCGCCGGTGAGCTCGGGGAGTGAGTTCTCTGTCTCGGGTCGCTGCCATGTGGGTCACCCCTGTCAGTCGCACTCGTCGCGTTGTTTCCACGCGCATGGGCCCCACCGTCGATGATCTCTACGCGCGGGTCCGCGTGTCGGCTACCCCATGCGCACGCGTTTCACTGCCATATGGGCCCGGCCCGTCAGAGCCTCAGTCCAGAGCAGTGCGAAAATGGAAAGCGCACTCCAGTTGCGAAGGCGTACTTTCCGTTTATGGAAAAATTTTCTAATTTCTGTATTTTCAAAACCGAATGCATTCAAACTTAAATATCTTTTGAACTATCCAACCAAATGAAGTGAAATAAATTTATAAATTCATCTAAAATCAAGTAGATTCAGAATATGCAAAAATATTTCAAAATGAACCCTGTTTAAATTTCAAATTTAAATTTAAAGAAAGAATTTGAATTATGTTGTGAATAGAATTTCTGCAATTCAACTTCAAATTGAATGAAACAAATTTTATTAGAATCCATGCTCTGTTAGGAACCTGAATATGCAAAAATACTTAGGGTGTACCATGGAAAATCATCAAAGTATAATATAGGGTAAGAAAGTAGTTCCATAATAATGATTTAAATAATTTCAAGGTTTAGAAATTAAAAGTTCAGAGTGGTAAAACCTGGAAAAATGGTCTCTGGAAATGATAAATAAAAATGAATAATTCAAGATAATAAGATTGGTTAACATTAGAACCTAATCAGAAAATAAACATGGAACTAGTAAAATCGATAAACAACAAATGTGTTAATTCAAACAGGTTAATTTTATTTGGTTCTTATGTCTGATCCTTTCGTTTTGTTGGAATTGCCATGTTATTATTATTCGACGTGTAGCACCCGACGAAACCTGTGAGTTCGACGATCAGGAGTTTGACGTCGAAGATCATCAACAAGGCAAGCACCCCCATTGACCATATTGATCCCAGTTTTAGAAATGTTTTCATTAAATGTTTTATTGCATACCTTATTTTATTAAAGTCTGCTATATTATGGGTATTGGTATTTGTACCTGTAGACTTATGGAACTTCCTAGATAAGTATGCAACTGTGAACCTTGATAACCCTAGAATAGCATAGACATTATTTAATGTCGATCTGGGTTGCTCACATTTAGTTACATGCTTAGCCATGCTTAAAGCAAAATAAAATCTTGACATGATTAAAAATGTCGGATATGACAACTTAATGGGTATGACCTCTTTGGTTGGTATTTTGATTAAAAATGAAAACAAAATTATGGTTTAGATGCGGGCAATTCGGCAATGGCCGGGTGTACAAGGGACTTGTGCGTAGTGTAGGAGTGGAGATTATTGCCCGTGTCGGATTAAGGACCGAACTACGTGTTCGTTAAACCCAAGAATTTACCGTACAACCACAAGTGCTGGTATGGGACAGCTCTAACTTATTAAGTTGCTTAAAACTAGCTTTGCACATTGGTAGGCCGAAGTAGTACGAGCCTCTTCAGTGACTGGTTGCTCGTAGGGGCGCCCACACCGAGGTGTTGGGAGTCACGTTTGCTAATACAACGGTGAACGCCATACTATGGACATGCTTAATCATTATTGTGCAGTGACTGTACAAACATAAATACCATAGTACGGATTTGACGTCACCGGGCTGGTGCAAAGTTAGGGTTAATCAATGTAACGGTTTTGTTATGATCTCCTTGCCGACACACCAAAGGAAGTGTGTTACTGGCCTGGCAAAAGAGGTTGATCATTTACTTGTGGGTAAAGCTGTACAACTCTGCAGAGTGTGAAACTTTTCGAAAAGCCGTTCCCGCGGTTATGGGAATCTTGGTGCGCCAGCACTAGTTAGATGATTTTTATTTTTATAAAACTCTGGATTTCTACCTGGGACTGGTAGGAATGATTCTCGGAAATTTCTGCTGCGACAGTAGAAATGGTTCTTGGATATGGTCATGATACCCAGGTATTCGATACTTATTTATGCTTACATTCATTACTTTCGATTATTAAGTCGCTTTTACTCAATTCTATTTTACAATCTATTATTTCGAATTTACATTCCAATTTAGCTTTATGCAAAACAACCATGAACTTTTCCTTGGAATGGCCTGCATATATAATAGGTTTTGAAAAAGTCTTGCGAGTACGTAAGTACTCAACTTGCCCCTGTTGATATTTTTAGGTGAAGAAACAGATTTCCCCGACGATACCTTTTACGACGCAGGATTCGGGGATGTGAACGATGAGTTTTACTAGGGTTCTCCTTGTCAGTTGCCTGTGGGGATTTTGGGATAAAAGGCATACTACAAGATGAATGTCTCCACTGTTATGCTTTTACTTTTGGTATTGTAAGAATGTTATGTATTTGCTTCCGCTGTAATAGTAAAGTTGTGTATGACTGTGATATCAATTTGTATTTGTGCGTACTAGCCACTGATCATGGGACTAGTACTGTATGCACATGGTATCCATTTTTGATATTCATTTATCGAAAATAGGGGCCTTACAGTCTGTTATAATAAAAATTAATTTAATAAATATGTGGTTAAATAATGCAATAATGTTTCAAATAAGATTAAATCTTTAAATTGCAAATGAGAACAAATAATGCTTGCAGCCATTTCTGGATTTGTGAAGTTATTTTATTTGAATATTTCCATCTGATTTATTTTTGGCCCTATTAAAATTTGGTATTTGTTATATGTTGCCATACGACGTGTAGAACCCGACGAATCCGGATACATTCGATGATCAGGAGTTCGAAGTCGAGGATAATCAACAAGGAAAGCAATCCCCTTTGATCATATTGATCCCAGTTTACAAATGTTTTCATTAAATGTTTTACCGCATACTTTATTTTATTAAAATCTGCTATATTCCGAATAATGGTAGATGCACCATTAGACATATAAAACTTCCTTGATAAGTATGAAATTGTGAACCTTGATGACCATAGAATTGTATAGACAATATTTAATATCAATCTGGGTTATTCACGCTTAGCATCGAGCTTAGCCATGCTTAAAGCAACATAAAACTGTGACATGATTAAAGATGTTGGTTACGACATTTAAATGGGTATGACCATTTTTGTGGTTGGTATTTTGGTTAGAAAATGAAAATAAAACTATGGTTTAGATGCGGGCAGTTATTGGAAATAGCCGGGAGTTCATGTCTTTGCACGTAAAGCAGGGTGGAGATTATTGCCCATGTCGAGTTAAGGACCGAACTATGGATTGTTTTCAGGCCAAGAATATTCATACAACCACAAGTGCTGGTATGGGACAGCTCTAACTTATTAAGTTGTTTAAAACTAGCTTTGCACTTGGAAGGCCGGAGTAGTACGAGCTGTTTTTTAATGAATTGCTCGACAGGACGTCCACACCGAGGTGATCATGGATTAAACGTCTATCAATATAACGGTGTACGCCATACTGTGGGTAGTTCTATCATTTCTATGCTCTGAGTTCTTACGCCACAGAATGGGTTTATCGTCACCGTGCTGATGCAAAGTTAGGGTTAAATAATGTAACAGTTATAACATGACTCTCTGCGGCACACCAAAGGAAGTGTGCAAATATCAATTGCTCAAAGAGTCAGTCATGTCTTGTGAGGAAAGCTGTATACCTCTGCATAGTGTAAAACTAATCGATTAGCCTCGTCCGCGGTCATGGACACTTGGTAAAGTCATCACATAGTTAGCAATTTTATTTATTTTCCTAAAACCTGGTTTCTACCGGTGAACTCTACTATGTGTCAGTAGAACTGGTTTTGAATATGGTCGTTATACCCAATTTTGATATTTCATTTACTTGTGTTTACATACTGTCATTTTACTTAATCTGCTTTTACGCAAATTTTATTACAATATATTATTCTGTATTTACATTTCAAATCGCCTTTCTGCAAATTAACCTTAATAACCTTCCATTGAGATGACCTGCATGTATTTTAGGATTTGCATAAGTCTTGCGAGTACGTAAATACTCAACTTGCCTATGTTGATGTTTTTAAGTGAAGAATCAGATTTCCCCGACGATTCATACGTTGATGCAGGATACGGGGAATTTAACGATGAATTTTTCTAAGGATTTTCCCTCGTCAGTTGCCTGTGGGACAATGGGTTAAAAAAGCATACTAAAAGAAGATGTTTCCACTGCAGTTTTACTTTTGGTATTGTAAAAATATTATGTAACCTTACTTCCGCTGTGTAATAAAGTTTGTGTATGACTGTGATATCAATTTATATTTGTGCGTACTAGCTACTGATCATGGGACTAGTACTGTATGCACATGGTATCTATTTTTGGTATTTATTATCAAAAATGGGGGCCTTACAATCTTTTTAGAGGAGTTCTACAATGGTAAGGACTATCTGGACTATGTCGCTTCCCAATTGATTGCCTGTGACGAATCAATTGGTCTTTACTACAGTTTCCTTTATTTCCACTGCTTTATTATTATTTAGCCTACGTGACGCTTTTATATGAAACTTTGATTATTAATAAAATGTGATGTATATGTTGTGATAACATTTCTGTTGTACTGTTTTTTTCCTAGACTAGTATATGATACACAGAGGATTTCGGGGTTTTATTTCCAGGGTCCGATGGTAGGTTGCCTTATTATGATCTAGTTAAATACTAAAGATGAGTTCTACAGAAATCATCATTTTTCAGTCCCTCATCTTTTTTTTTTGTAAATCTAACCTTCTAAAAATGTATTTGAAAATTTATCTCTCTTTCCGTCACAGAAGGCAACCTGCCCTATCTGAAGAGTACCGAAGCTGGCTAGTGTGGGAACAGACGGCCGAGCGCGAGAGCAAAGGCTGCTGCACTCGGGAAGTGCGGGAAGAGCGTGTGGTGCGAGCTGGCGAGGGCGGCATATTCTGCTGCTGCCGCATGTAGTATACGAGGCTGGAATGTCAAGTGTGTGTAGCAGAAGCGGTGGAGAGATGAGCAGCTTTAAACAGGTCAAGCGCAGCAGAAGCATGTCATGTATCTATGCATCGAAGAGCGCGATAACTAATGGATCATGAAGCTTACGAAAATGAATTTCTTGGGTTTGAATGTAGTTTCGGCCGGCCTGACAGCGTACGGCATATATACGATCCTGCCGATCGATTGATCGATCTCTACATCGGATTCGATATACTTCCTTGTCTTATTTACCATGATTGCATGGCCAGCACTTAGGCAAAAATTTCTGCGCCAGATATGCAAGTTTCATTCGATCAATAGATATGCAAGCTTCATTTGATCAATATAAACGCATTTATATATCCTGAGTGTTACGGTATAAATGTATTGAGATTGAACTACGATAGTCATCATCATTTTTTTAAAAAAATTATCACCTTTCAAACAATTTATAGCGGTTTCAGGTAAGGCACAATTTGTTTGTAGAAGTAGCAACGTTCTAGGTAGGTTGCTTTATCATGATCAGTTAAAGACTAAAGATGATTTACCTCTCATCTTATTTCTTGCAAATCTAGTCTTTCACCAACGTATTTATAAATTTAGACTTCTTACCATCACGAAATTGGCAAACGACACTTATCTCCTACCACATCCTTGAAACAAAAAGATCCACAAGCGTAGAAATAGACGGACAAGCGCGAGAGCAAATGCTGCCACACTCAAGAATACGGGGCGAACGTGAGGTGCGAGCTGGCGAGTCTGCCGTCGCATGTACGTATATGATGCATGCTGCAGTGTCAAGTGTGTAGCAGAAGCGGTGGAGAGTGAGCAGCTTTAAACAGGTCAAGCTCAGCAGATGCATGTCATGTATTTATGCATCGAAGAGCGTGATAACTGACGGATCATGAAGCTTTCGACAATAAATCTCTTGGGTTTGAACTTTGAATGCTGTTTCAGCCGGCCTGACAGCGTACGACATTTATACGATCCTGCAGATCGATTGATCGATCTCTGCATCCGGATTCGATACGCTTCCTTGTCTTATTTACCATGATTGCAGGGCTAGCGGTTGACAAATAGTTATCATTGTATTGGTATGTGCAATTACATTTTAAAAATTTTAATTATCAATATCTTTTAACTATTTAAATTGGATATATGAAAATCGTGTGTAGATTTTTCTTAAAAAGTACTTTAATAATATCATAATTTTATTAGATTTTATAAATATGTTATAATATAAATTAGTGATCAAAATTATATTTTAAAACCGTGTTGATGTTTGAAACAACAACAATTTGTAATCGGAGGGAGTATATACATATTGATAATGTGGTGATTTTGACACAGTACCACGTTGATCTTGGCCAGTTGCTTTTTAATCCAATGGTCGAGTGACATGAGCAGTTGCATGATGCGATATGCAACGGTGGAGGTTATATCGATCGGACGCGAAGAAAAAGAACAGAAAAAACGACTGACATTGTTGTGCTCTCACTCGCATCGCGGCCAGTCTCTAGAATCTGATCTATGACCTCAATGTCGTTAGTTTTATGCAGATAAGTACGTTACAGCTAGCGGTTTTTTTAAGCTAGAATGAAAGTTGGAGATCCTGAGTTAATTTGCATGAATCCTACATGTTTTTGGGCTGTGTCCCTCAGGGGTTTGGCCCTAAAGCTCTTTGTAGATTGTTGTAGTGCCACTAGAATGTTTCGTTAATATAGAAAATTTCATCACAGACGGTTGAAAATCGCCATCTCAGACGGTTTTGCAAACCGTTAGTAACAATGTGTCAATGATGTAAGGGCACATCACAGATAGTTCTAGAACTGTCTGTAAAAATTGATATCACAGACGGTTCTAGTTTAAAATCGCCTATGATGACCTACATATCATAAACGGTTTCAAACTAAAACCATCTGTGATGTCTACTACATCACATACGGTTCCATTTTAAACCGTCTGTGATGTGTAGGTCATCACAGACGACTCCAAACTAGAACTGTATGTGATTACTAATGCAACACAAATGCAAAATGCGCCCTTCATTGTCTAATAATCTTTGCATCAGGTGACATCTTTAATATCTTAATTTACCTGTTTGCAGTCTAGCTGTCAGATATAGACCAGTTTTTAGGCATTTCTTGTTACTAACTCTCTCTATCTGTAAGACACTATAGCATCTCTGCAGGTCTAACCAAAGCAGGAACCTCTTTAGTTTTCTTGAACTATATTATTTATATGTATTTTGTGAGGTTGGGGTGTATTTCATACATGTCCTTAAGAAGTTTTCAGTACTAACAGATAATAAATATAATTTTAAGAAACAAAGTATACAAATGCAAGGTCAGATAGCCTAACATGCTTTACAAAATTGCCATCAACATTGTTATGTGCATAAGTTAAGAAATGGGTAAGCCCATCAGCATCTCGTGCATGTTGCTTCAGATGATTCATTAACCTTTTTCCATAGCCTTTAGCTTGCTCATCAGCTGTAATTGCACAGAATGCTATTTCTCCAAACCTCTGGCTATAGTTTTCGAAAGCAGAATCAGGGCATTAACTTATGCATCAGACTCAGGACACTAACGTATGCAGTAGAAAAGGAACATCATTGACATGGTGCACAACATAACATAATAGAAACAAATCAATTGCCAGAGAAACAAAAGTAAACATATCTCTATCCTGCAATGTAACCTAGCAACTGCTTTGAGATCATTGAACAATGGAATTGTATGAGACAAGCTCATCATTACAAGTCAATATTACCTCAAATAAATTGAATTAATAGTTGTCGGCTACCATTTGCTTTCAATTGTCAAGAACTATCAAATCTTTAAAAAAAAAAGTAGCACATACAAAATTTGATGAATTGACCATGCAACGGCTTGGTGGTGTCATCGTCCTCATCAGCGGTGGCGTTGAAGAGGGACGATGGCGGGAGCTTCCGCTTGCGGTGGGAAGCTCCGCCGCTAGAGGTCGCGCCGAAGTGGGATGGCGAGGGCGCCGCGAGGCCGTCCATGGGGGGTTCTCGAAGGTTCGAGAGGCTAGGGTTTTGAAGAGATCTGGGAGTCGGAATCTTCCGAGGCTTTAAGAGATGCAGTTTGAATCGAGTACGGGACTTCTTATCTGGTATGTGGAACCTTATTTATTTTGAATTGGTAAATCATGGTTGTAAAAAGCATTTTAATAAGTGTAACTAGGTATGCTGAATATATTGCATGATAGTATATTGGATTTAAGGCCATGTGCAAGTATAACTTAGAAAAATAGTGTCAAATTTAAGGCATTTTCAAAGTTGACAAATTAGCCAATGTAGATACTGATTATCAAACAAATATCCATGCTTACCCCAACATATTTAGCAATTCAAACTACTTTGTATTGCTATAGTTACAGGAGGCTAATAAAAGGACTAGTAAGTAAAAAAAACATAACTGGATACTCATACAGATTATTAAGTTTTATAGTGGTATGCACTATCGGCGTCGGCCATACCTGAGCTTCATACGTATTGAGCCAAACCAACATGCTAGGTAGAAGCCTTGGAGCCACTGTTATAATACTAGTATATGCTATATTTAGTTTTTCTTATTGAGATGTTGTTATCGAGATGGTAGTCATCACTGACGATTTTCGGATAAAAGTGTTAGTGATGAGGATTCACATTACTAACGATTTTAGCTAAAAACTGTTAATGATGACCACTTAATTTTTGGCTAAAAGGGTCAATGATGGTAGTCATCACTGTCGGTTTTTGCTAAAAACCGTCAGTGATGAGGGGTTATCACAGACGGTTTTCAAAACCGTCAACGATGAGGGGTATAATATAAGCCTTTTTGTAGTAGTGTTTTACTATCGTTTCCCTATTTTTAGTTTGAACCCATATTTTGCCAAGTTCAACTAGGCTTTCAGCCCTAACAATGATCAGCAACTTTAATCATTCTTATTGTGCAGTGGGAACCATGTCTTAGGGCCTGTTTGGTAGAGCTCCAGATCCCAGCTTCATTTGAGATCTGAAACTTGTAGGCTAAAATAAAGTGAATTAAGTTTATACTTTTGGTTTAAAATTTGAAAAGACGATTCATCTAAACACTCTTAATATACTCACAGATCCAGTTCTATGGATCTGGTGGAGCTAGAAATACCCAGCTCCACTAGATCCACGGATCTGATGGAGCTGGAGCCCTACCAAACACACCCTTGATATGGTAATAGAGTTGTGGGTGTACGATATTACATATCATTGTTTAAAACTTGGTGTCTGCCTTTATGGCTTTGGCCTGTGTTTATCTAGGTGTGTGATAAGGAGGCATGCTCGCGCGTGTACGTGTGTGGTGTTATGTGCGTACGCGTGCCTCTTCCCTTAATAAAAAAGAAGTAATCGTGCAGTCCGCAAGCTGATCTTCGATCCAGTGTAATGCACACTTTTGCTACAACAACGTTTGAGAAAGGTGAATTAAACTAGCTGTCCTTAATTAACTAGTATAGTGCCCTGTCTTCCGGTTTCTTTTTCCCAGCACGTAATATATGATATTTTCCTTTTCTAGAACGTTTGTTTCCTTTTTCTTAATTTCAGGATATTTGTTTCCTTTTCCTTGAGATGATGCTGGAGGTGGGGGGAGATCTGTTGTGAGCTAAGGGATGAGTTAGACACATTAAATAATGGTCATCGGATGTGGGTGAGTAAAGCTGAGGAAAGATCTGAGAGGTTAATTTTGATGGAGGCAAGTTTCTAGGGACGTTTCGCTGGGTGCATGAAGGTTGAGTCATCTCTAGTAGGGTGCATATTTGGGGTGGACGTAAAAAAGAATGCTTAGGTGCATCATAAAGGGATATAGATTGGGCCTCGCCCTCACATATGTACGAAGCCGTCTTAATGGCACAATTTGAGCTCGTAAATGCTACAGTATACATGTGCATGCATCACGAAACATTACAACCCTGGTTAACTGTAGGTACGAGCCATACGTACGCACAGTACCTCTCATTAATTTCGTCGTGTCGACAGCTTCGTACTAATTTGCATATCCATACGTGATCTATGCCACATTAATAGCACCCTGTATGTGATCCCTAGCTAAAGCAAGATCTACATCATGAGTGTGCATCATGCCTTTCATTTTGAACAATTATGAACACATTTAAGGGTTATGCTTTATGGTGCTCCATGTGCATAATTAGTATGGTACATTAGCTAGAGGTGCATCTGTACTTCCAGTGGTTAATATGATTGAAAATTGGGCACCAAAAACATATGAGAAGAGTTCGTTGTGACCAAAATTGGGAACCAAAGAAATTTAATAATCAAACTATCGTGTTATTCTTTCTAAAAAAATCTTCATGTTATTCTTCCAAACAATGTTCATTTTAATATTATTTATACACATATCCTTTTTCCTAAAGTTAAACTATATCATATGACACTTTACAGTGTCACGAAGGGTGCTAGGTGGCGACATCTTCTAGAACAGCTATTTGAAGTATCAGAAAGGATATAGTAATATCGTGAATCGTGATGCTCCACTGAAGAGTCACAACTCACGAGAAGGGTCACAAATTAAACGACCACTTAAAAAAAATCTTGGTGCCACTTCATTCATGCATGTGTCTCCAAGAAAGTATCATGCATGAATGAAGTGGCACCAAGATTTTTTTTCTTGCAGGTCTTGCCCTTTTATTAAAAACCTTCCCTAATTTATCTGGACTAAGCCTCCAATTAATGTTCAAGGGTTATATATGGACTTTTTTTCATACGTATCTATGCATCCACGGACATCCATACAAATTAACTGCATCATCTCTCGTCTTTCTGGATCACATTATTGTCAAATTTTAAAATGAAATGGATAGGCTAAGTAGTACACTCCCTCTATTCCAAAATATAAAACATATAGTTTGAATTAATCTTATTTAAAAATATAAGGCTTGCATGTAGATTTAATGAAGCTTTTCCTACTATACCCTTATTTATTCCATCTCAACATATGCATTCATTCATTACCACCCACATAGTATTATCTCTCATCTTCTAAACAATTAAGTGGGGCATCTAAGTCATTTTCTTTTGTATCTTTCTCAATTTCACCATCTTTTCATATACTAATTGGAGGCTCTCCTAGAAGCCCCCACATTAATAAGAAAATGCTAGAAATTCCCACGCTAATCTAAAAAAAGAAAATTGCTAGAAAATCCCACATTATTCTAAAAAAAAGAAAATCTTGGTCGTCCAATCTCCTTAATCATTTTCATCCATAGCTTAAATCTATTTATCTATTCATAAGAGATATATGGTAAATCAGAGGAGTACCATATGGAAGTGAAGCTTTGCTTTCCTTATCTTCTCGTCATCTTCAAGTGCCTAATAAAGAAGCAATGACCTAGAAAAGGAAGACGAGAAGATATTATTGCATGAGTTATAGATTAGATCTATTTATATAAATTTCTTCCCGTGCAGGCGCATGGATCGATGACTAGTAACCTTAATCATTGTGCAAAATCAAAATATGTCTTATATTTATAAACGGATGGAATACTATTTTTCAAATCTACTGTCAATCTGCTTTACAATAGATGCACGAAGTTTTATTTCGGTGGAGCAGTGAAGCAAGTCCCGACAGTTAAGTGGCAATATTTTCCAAAAGCACAAATGAATGCGGCCGGCTCCTCACTCCCTAGCTAGCTAACTAGCTACGTACATAAATACTCCATTCGTTTTCGAATACATGTCATTCTAGCCTTTAAACTTTGTTTCTAAATACATGACATTCCACAATTTTGAGACAGCTTTTAATTTTTTTCCTTTGTATACACATACCATTCATTATTCTCAAAGTTATTTATTACTATGGAATAGAGTATCACACCATCCAAGAGCAATAAGTGAGTTGATGAGGGGGCCGAAGCGATTTAATCACTTCTATATATACCTTGGTTGAAGTGTAAAATCCAAAAACATCGTCTATTTAGGAACGGAGAGTACACACTAGAACATGAAGTATACAGTGATATCAGCTGCTAGCTAGCTAGCTCCCATTGCATGCATATGTCTAACTAGGCAGAGGCGCACGTGATGACAAGCCGAGCAAAATTTGGTCCTGAGGTTCTTTTTTGCAAAAAAAAGGCAGGAGGACCTAAACACAATATCGGTTGTCTCGGTGATTTTTCAAAAAATATGTTGGGTAAGAGTCATAGGCGAATTTGCATGACCACAGGTCCTTATGACCCACTCGCAAATATGCGGAACAAACGGGTCCTTTTTGCAATAAAAACTGATGGAGCCTGAACGTAATTTTGATTTTCTTGAGGGGTTTTTTTTTAAAATTGACTAGCTAGGAGCCGCCGTCGAACCGCGTAACCAAGAGTCTTTTTTTTGCAAAGAAGCAGCGCAATTTCGGTTTTCTTAGGGTTTTTTTAAATATGCTGGTAGGAGTCGTAGGTGAATTTGTGTAACCACAGGTCCTTAGGATCTGTCCGCAAATATGCGAAACCACGGATCCTTTTTGCAAAAAAAAGGTGGAGCCTGAACATAATTTCGATTTTCTTGAGAGATTTTTTTAAAAAAATTGGCTGGCTAGGAGCTATCGGCGAATTTACGTAACCACAAGACCTTTTCTGCAAAAAAAATAATAGAGGACCTGATCGCGAATCTACGGAGGATCCGTCGGCGAATTAACGGACCCACGGGATCTCTTTTGCAAAATAACCGTGAAAGGATATAAATATAATTTCATAATTCACTGAGGGCGTTTTTTTAAAAAAGGGGCAGCACGTGGGCGGGCTGGGCGGCCGGCAATCTCGGGCGGCATATGTATAAGTAGATGTAACACTAAATTGGTTAAGAAGTAAGTACCTGCAGACTTGAATACCCCTCCTGTGATGTCAAATCTTTCCCCTCCCGAATTTAGGATCCTCTCCACTGAACAGTACTAATGCCATTGCATTGCATGTGCCCCGGCCTCCTCGCGCGATCCTATGATAGACATCTCGAGTTTTGTTTCATCATCTCTCCCATGCATACACAATCAATGCACGGTTTACGAGGGGCATCTAGCCATGGAGAAACATCAAGCGCCCAATCAATGTAATTAAGTCCGGTACGTACGAGTGTATGGCCTACGAACATGATAATTCCCTGCATGCATACCGGCCGGTCGTGCAGTGCAGGGTTCACGAAATCGTTTCGCGAGCGGTTTTCGCGGAGTTGGTGGTACCGGTTTTCGTGGTAAACCGCTTGAAAATCTTGAAAAACCGAACGGTTTGCAAATTTGAAAATTTTGAAATTTGGTCAAATGAGATTAGAAAACCGCGTTTTGATGAAAAACCTTCGGTTTTGCTGAAACCAGCGGTTTTGGAGAAAACCGCAAAACCGTCCGAGGTTGGAAAATTGGGGAAAAAATCAAAAAAAATTGGGAAAAAATACAAAAAGTATTGTAAAATTTGTAGAAATACAGGGAAGGTTAAAATTGAGTAAAAATATAATAAATATATAAATAAGGTATGTGAAAACGTGAAAAATTCTAGAATGGTCTCTCTTAAATTTGGAAAAAAATCGACATAGCCTTTGCTATATTTTAGAGAATTAGAAGTTGTAAGTTATGTATTTAGCAATAATATATCAATAAATAATCTTTCATTGCAATACTACAATCACATAAGTGCAAAAATCAGCATTTACATAACTACAAAGCAAAATCATTTGCAATTTCACTACCATTTACTTATCAACACCATTTACATTATAATGCATTTAAATTGAAGTTGTGGAGTAGGCATAAGCATAGCTTCGTCACTCTTTCATTGTCGCAAAAATGACATGTTCGACCTACATGAACGGAACATCGAAATCCGATGGCAGAAGGAAAAATAGTGAAAATATAAGAACAAATTGAAAAAATTGCAAACAAAAAATTAAAAATGTAAAAAGAAATCCCAATTAATCTATAAAACACCTAAGAGAAATTTTTACAATTTTTCAAATCATTTATTTCTTCTAAAAAATCTAAAACAGAAATTAATGAAAAGGAACAAATACACTGTCAGATTTTTATAAATAGTAAAATGATTTATTATATTCTAAAATTTTACTTAAAATATAAATAGTTCCAAAGGATAATGTACTAAAATTTTCAGAAATATTAGACTTCATTTATTTCCCATATAAAATCAAAAACAGAAGAGCATATACAATGATAATAGCACTTTCAGAATTTTTAAACAATACACATATCTGATCATCATCTCAAAATTTTACATAATCATTTTGATGACATTATAACATCACAAAAAAAGTTTAAGAAATATTAGACTTCATTTTGTGCCCCTAGAAAATAAAAAATTGAAGAGCATATATTGTGACATTATCACTGTCAGAATTTTTAAAAAATGTACATATCTTATAATAATCTGAAAATTTTACAGAATCATTAGGATTACCTCAGGAACGCACAAAAAAATTTCAGAATTTTTTTCTAAATTTCTTCAATTTTTTTGAATTTACTGCTCATCTGGCCGGTTTTCCGAACGGTTTTAATTACCGAACCGGCTCGGTACGGCCGGTTTTCGTGAAAACCGAGCGGTTTTCGATGGTTTTTTGAACCCTGGTGCAGTGCATGCATGCATATGCAAATTATGCATCAGCGACTACTACCAGCACCACCAAACCACCTATTTTACCTCTGGTTTTAGCATATGATAAAATGATGTTGTTGTTTTTTCTTTTGAGTATACTCTAATACTGATTATAAGATATTTCAAAGTGAGCTCTATGAAAAATTTCATCATGGTCCACTCTTTATAGTATAATTTGTGTATATACTTGTTTTACATATGGAAAGGGTATATAGCAAAAATAAAAGGCTTTGATGAGTTTTTTTTCAACCATGTCGTATTGGAGTATCTTAGAAATTTTATTGAAGTATACCAAAAGTGATAAAGGAGTATAACACGTTCGTTTAAGTGGTATAATTGAGGTGAGATTATGTACTCTCGGGAGTACGAAAAAGGCTATATATATAAGTCCATTTAACACCCTTAACTATAAAATCGGGTATTTAGCACCCCCAAACTTACAAAATCAGGTAAATTTACACCTTAAAGCGTGTTTGAAGAACGGTTTTGCTAACAAGGATCCAACTTATAGTGATTTTTATGATTTTTTATATGTTGGCAGCCATATAAAACCAGCAGCGCCACCAAACCACCTATTTTACCTCTGGTTTTAGCATATGATACCTTGATGCTTGCATCCATTTTGCCCTAGCTATATATACACACACATAGGAAAATGGTTCCATACTCTTGGGAGTACCTACTCTCATAAGTATACTGCTTAAATGATGTTGTTATATCTTTTTTATCCTTTTGAGTATACTCTAATATTGATTATAAGATATTCCAAAGTGAGTTCCATAAAAAATTTCATCATGGTCCACTCTTTATAGTATAATTTTTGTATATACTCATTTTACATATGGAAAAGGGTATATAGCAAAAATAAAAGGCTTCGATGAGTTTTTTTCAACCATGTCGTATTGGAGTAGCTTAGAAATTTTATTGAAGTATACCAAAAGTGATAAAGGAGTATAACACGTTCGTTTTAAGTGGTATATTGGAGGTGGGAGTATGTACTCTCGGGAGTACGAAAAAGGCTATATATATAATTCTATTTAACACCCTTAACTATAAACCGGGTATTTAGCACCCACAAACTTACAAAATCAGGTAAATTTACACCTTAAATCGGTTTTGAAGAACAATTTTGCCAACAAGGATCCAATTTATAGTGATTTTTATGGTTTTTTATATGTTGACAGCCATATCATTGATTTTTACCGATGTAGATCCAAATGAGAGAAGGAACGATAACGTCATGACGAGAAGAAGAAAAGAAGAAAGAGAATATATATAGCGAAAAAAGGAGTGAGAAAGAGGTCGATGATGTTGATATAAATATTCTTGAATTGGATCCTCATAACCAAAACTCGATGATATAGCTGCCAATATGGTGAAAACCATCTTGAGTGGGATCCAAATCATCAAAATTGCCCTCCAAAACCGCCTTAGAGTGTAAATTTACCCGATTTTATAAGTTTAGCGGTTATGTAACATCCCAAAAATTTCAAAAAGGAAAAAAAATGAAAAATTCAAATTTAAAAATGGAATTGGATAAAAAATTCAATGGAATCAAGATTCCAATTTAAAATATCATCTTTTTCCTCATTTTCTTGAATTTTAGTCTTAAGAAAAGTGTAAGTTGCAATACTAAAATCTATATAGAAATAAAAAAACAATGAAAATGAGTTTGAAATATAATATTATTTTGAATTTCCATCTTTTCTGAATTTTTCCTCAATTTTGGTTCTTAAGAAAATCTTTTATGCTAATTGTTTTCTCTCCTCCAAAATGCAAAACCCAAAATTACTTAAAGAGTAAAATTTTGAAAAATTTAAATAAATCCCAAATCACCTCCAGGTTATTTCCAAAAAATTTCAAAAGTATGTGAACAAATTTATTGCTAAAAATAAATAAAAAACTGTGACATAAGACTAAGAATAATACTCATGTCAGAATTATTTAATTTTGTACAGACCTTATCCTATCTTTAAAAAAAATCACCAAATCATATGAAGCACTAGGGAAACTTTGAGGAAAATATTAAAAAATAATAAAGTTTATTTGACCATTTTATAAAATCAAAAAGAGAATCAATTCAAAAAACAACATTACCAATGTCAGAATTTTATAAAATTATATATGCTTTATAATCATTTTAAAAATTTATTATAGCTCCCAATAACCATTAGGATCACACATAAAAAGTTTCACATAAAATAAAGCTTATTTTAAACCTAATAAGATAAAAATTAGAAAATAAATTTCTGATGCAGCAGTCTTGTCAGAATTTTAATAATTTCCACAGATAAGATATTCAGCTGAAATTTTTACAGCAGGGTAAAAACTATCTTCATATTATTCATAAATTTTTTTAAAAATATATAGACATGAATGGTAGCTCATTCATTGCATTTAACCTTATCGTGATGAATACCTGATAAGTCGTTTCCTTCCTTATGTCACTGACCAGTGGACCACTCCTGTTCTCCGGCCCCACCTGGCAGCCATAGCACATCAGCCAGCCTTCTTCTCCACGGCTCTGAAACCATAGCCGACTTCACTCCTCTGCCAAAATCTGTCGCGACAGAAAACCTCTTACCTCATCGCTGCTGCGGCACATGGATCAATCCAATCTCCTACCACGGCAGAGCCTGGCCAACCTCGTCCCACTTGATCCTACCCTTTCAGCCGAGGCTACAGCCCATTTGCTGCCATGGCTGACTTCACTACCACAGCAACCAACTCGAACAGTTTTGCTGCCATGACAGAACATCATCTCGCGAAATTTCTAGCTGACGTCGTGTGAATCGAGCACAATTCTTGAGGCGCCATTTACTGCCCATGTCATCACTCGGAACCCTGTCATCTCCCATACCTTGCCACGGCTTACCTTCTTTCTTAAGTTGTGCTACCATGGCATGAACTCGGACACGCTGGCTTTGACCACCATCAAGACCGAAGTCGCCAATTCAACCTTGGGTCCAAACCCTATGCCATCACCAGCCTATTTAAGCACCTCGAGCCTCACTGATCATCCCCACACTGCCCAACCTACTCTGCTCGAGACCTCACTCATTTGCCATCTAAAAAATCGCCATTGCAGGTCAAGCATCAACCGAAGAGGGAGGCAAACCCAATTGAAACTGTGAGTGAGCCAATACCCAAATTCAATTGCACCAGAGCACCTCGAGCCTCTAGGGAAGAAAACCCCTCAGTTAATTTCGGTTACAACCGCTCCCCGTGCCACCGCCGCTCTGACTTTCTTCTCCATCCCCGGTGAATGGCGATGGCTCATCTCGGGAACCCTCCAACCTTACAAAGGGGTAAAATGGAGTTCCCCGAGCACCTTTATGCTATTCCCCCTCTCCTTCAAGCATAAACTTCCTTCATTTCACCCCTCAGCCATGCGCCATGTTCGTCGTCGCCAATTCATGATGGTGCACTGGTAGGTGCGCCTCATTGCCGACCCCGTTTGAGCCCACTGGTAGGTGCGCCTCATTGCATTGATGCTCATCGTGCGCTCGCCCATCATAGAACTTCACTGGAGTAGCGTCGCCAGTGTGCCCTAGGCACTGCCCTGTTTTGTCTCACTGTGGTGCGGGCCATCTTTGTCAGCCAGGCGTGCAACAGAGCCATTTAAATGGCAGAATACGCTTTCAAGAATAGAAGGCGTATTTTCTATTTTCCCAGTGAATATGCAAACCGACTGTAATTCAAACATTATTATCTTTTGCATATTTTGTCCAATTTAAGTGAAATAAATTTATAAATTTATATAAAATCATTCAGTTTAATAATATGCAAGAATATTTAATTTTGAACAAATTCTAATTATTTGAAGTCAAATTTGAAATAAACCCTAATGTGGTCTCTAAACAAAAGTTGAAAACCCTAGATTATAAAATCATAAAATAATTTCCATATACTCCTGAGATCATAAGAAACCCATTTGGGCAAAAATATTTAATTTTAAAACTCATTTTTAATTATTTGAATTGAAATTTAGAGTAAAATGGTTACTATTAAAAATATATAAACCATAATTTCTTAAATCATGAAAATTTTTGTAAAATATTATTTAGGTCATGAGTATTCCAAATATGTAAAAATATTTAGATTTTAACCTAGTTTGAATCAAATTTGTAAATAGATCATTGTATAATGCATAAAATTCAAATAATTATAACCGGTGCATGTAAATTCAAATAATGGTAAAACTAATTCCTAGGTCTTAGTGATACCATGATACCCCTGTTATGCAAAAATATTTCATATCTATTTAAAGTTTGAACCAAGTTTATAATTAATCTTTCTTTAAATATATACATATAATTAGTATGTAAAATCCATAAATAGTTGAAAATGTAAAAGAAATTAATTCATAAATGACCTATATGACCGGACCACTTAATACAGTAAAAATCATTATAATCAATCATAGTCTGCGCTTGGCCTCTTAATCAAAATATACTTACATGTACTGAAAATATATACTTAAGGATTCAAAGTATAAACGAACAAAATGACACAATTAAATATTAGATCATGTAAGGAGAATCTCAAAATACTCCTTAGGTCAAGATCATATTTTCGACAAAAGTTTTAATTTGAATTAAGTTCATAAAAGACTTTATTTTCCGTATGCATACAATCTAAAATGTTAATACTTTTACAAATAAAAGCAAAAAGATGCAAAACCAGTTTCAAGACACTTCTGGGGTCATAACCTATTAATGCTATAAAAATGGTTGCATGATCGTATAGAGTGCAACCACAAATATAAAATGAATTCTAACCCTTTATAATGTAAACTTTAGAAATATATAAGAAAAGGAAATGCATAGAACATCACGGATAAACATTTATACCAATAGAACCAACCTAGAAATGCTCCCTAAAGCAAGACTATTTTACTCTGTAAAAGTAATTCTATTACAACATGCTAGTAATAATAAGTAAGAGTGAAAAGACAGAATAAAATGCGCGAACATAAAATCAAGAACCATAACCCTAAACCACACTTATTTTATGTAGTAAGGTTTCTATTTAATTTTTATTCTGATTTTTTTCCCTTATTAAAGTTTGTTATTTGCTATATTTCCGTTAAACAACATGTAGAACCCGACGTCACTAATTCTGTCGTCGATGATGCCAACCGCGACCTCGACTTCGTCATAAAAAACAATCAGTAAGGCAAGCACCCCGTTTGATCATATTGATCCCAATGTTTTATTTTTTATTTTGTTTTATCAAATTAATTTATGCATACACGTATTTTTTGTAAATTTGCTATATTATGGTATTGATAGATATGCCTGTAACCTCATGGAACTTCCTTAATAGATATCGACATGTGAACCTTGGTAACCATAGAATAAGGTTTGACAATACATAATATCAACATGGGTATATATGATTACATATTAATCATGCTTAGCCATGCTTTAGTATTGAGAACTGAAACAATCAGATTACACTGTTTCTTGAGAATTTCAAAAGGTTGGATATGATTAAAGGTCGCTAGTATTTTGATTAAAACTGAAAACAAAACTATAAGTTTTGATGCGGGCGATTATTGGCAATAGCCGGAGGTGCATGCGTTGCTCGTAGTGTAGAGGGAGATTATCGTCCGTGTCGAGTTAAGGACCAAACGTAGTGTTGTATGATCCAAGGGATATCCGTACAACCACAAGTGATGGTATGGGACGGCCTTAACGTACTAAGTTACTTAGATTTGTCTTTGTGCATTAGAAGGCTAGAGTAGTACGGGCTCTCTGGTCAGATTTGCTCGCAGGGGATTTCACACGGTGGTGTGGATAAATACATACCAATACAACGGTGTATGCCTTGCTATGTGGAGAAACGTTTTGGCAGGGATGGACAGCCTGAATTACTGTGTATGACAGGGATGGACTGCCATGTCTTGGATGTGTGGTTCTGCCACCATAGCAAGGGTTTAACATCACCGGGTTAGTGCAAAGTCAGGTCTATATAATATAACGGTTATGTTATGATCTCTCTGCGGCACACCAAAGGAAGTGTGCTAATAGTTTGCACAGAGAGTTGATCATTTCTTATGGATAAAGTTGTACACCTCTGCAGAGTGTAAATCTTTTCAAAAAGCCGTACCCGCGGTTATGGGAGACTCGGTGAACTAACACTAGTTAGTTGTTTCATTATTTTCAAAAATGTATGTTTTGGAAAGCTTACCCCTGCAGATGATTTAATACTATACCATGTGTTGGCAAGTATTGGTATCAGCTGTTGTGCCATGTGTTGGCAAGAACAGGATTTATGTTAGGTGTTGGCAATGAACGATTCGAAGCTCATGTCGTGGAGGATTGTGAGTTGTTACTTTATGCTTTACATACTTGTTACTTTCATATCAGTCAAACTTTTTCTTACAAAGTTCGATTTTCAAATTACAACTTGTTTTACAATTTCAAATTTGCTTTATGCAAATTAACTATAGAAGCCTCATTGACATAGCCTACATTTCTGCATTTTGCAAATACCACCTTAAAGTCTTGCTGAGTACGAAAGTACCCACCCATGCTTATTTGTTGGTTTTAGGTGAAGATAGTAAACCTCCAGATGATATGTACTTTGACGCAGGTTGCGGGAATTATCTTAGAGAGTTTTTCTACGGTTTATGCTTTGTCAGTTGCCTGAGGGTCGGATGGGCACACTATAAGACTTTTGCTTCTTTCCGCTGCAATATACTTTGAATTGTAAGACTACATTATATAAATAGCTTCCGCTTTAATAATATTGTGTATGGATGTGATTCCAATTGTTGTAAATGTGCGTACTAGCTACTGATCATGGGACTAGTACTATTTGCAAATAGATTCTCATTTAAACATTTTATGCAAAAATGAGTGTAGTTACAGGTTAAATACCCGGTTTTGTAGTTGAGGGTGTTAAATGGATTTTTTTAAAAGTTGAGGGGTGTAAAATAGACTTATTCCTATATAGTATAATTACTTGAGACACCATGATCCAAAATGGGTATTTCCCCTATATATTGCATGCGAATTTTTTTGAAATTTTTAGGATGTTGAGTTTAACTAGTTTGCTAACTAGTTCAAACAAGTTGAATTGAAAGTCAAACAAGAGTTTCTTTTTTTATGATAGGTTTGGTTGTAGGCATGTGCTGATTTTATATATAAATCAGCAAAAATGTGATCTATATTCGTTCAAATTTTTTGAATTTGAGTATATTTTTTCAAAGGCATGTATTTCATTTGAATTGTTATAGATGAGTATATACCCTAAAACTAAAATTTTCAATATATATATATTCTTTCGCTGCGTGTAGAGTAGTATATTCTACACGCGAGCTAGTTTACGTAGTCCGACTGAGCCTTGCATGCAACTAATCAGCGCATCAAAACTGCTCCAGTTGACCGAGCCGTGGATCAGGGCTAACAAACTAGTAAATGTGGTTCATTTTTTGTACACATAAATCAAATTTTACTGTCAAATGAATATCAAATTACTATGCATGATAGTATATATATATATATATAGTAGTCACAATATCTCATTTTACTATTTAATAAACTAATGTTTACTAGCTTCTTTACTACATTTTTTCTATAGAACAATGAATGAAATTACTACTGGAATCACTATCGTGGCCACCTGACTAATAAATGTGTTTCATAGCTTGTACACAAATATATTTTTTCTTTGTTTTAGCCATAACTTTTTATTCGTAGCTTCGATTCGTGAACAGTTTTCGCTAGTAGCTTACTGACAACGAGAGGAATAGAATGATGGCAAAAAATTCAAAAATCTTCCCAATCCAATCCCCCGCACCTCCTCTTGCCATTCATGGCCAAATATTTCCCAAAAGTGAGCTAAAATCACGTTCTTCCCTTTTTCGCCCGCCATGATTTTCGCACCGAATCCCGCCCCTCCGGTCCTCCTCTCGCCATATAAATGGGAGCACCGGGTGCTTCTCTCCACGATAAACCCATTTTGACTCTTCCCAAGAGCTAATTCGCCTCCATTTTACCGGATTTCGCAAGGTTTGTGCTCCCGACCGCAGCCCCATTTTTTCGTCACCGCTGCCACCCAGCCACCCCTCCGACGCCGCCGTCACCGGAGCCGGCTCCGTCGCTCCGCGCCTCCGCCGGCCGGGCCTAGCCGCCCGCCCCCAGGCTCTACCCCCGTTACGCCATGGCCAATTACAGAGAGCCTTGCTCTCTGTTCGTGTGCAGCCGTGAGGGCAAGGAAAAAAAAGGAGAGAGAGATTCAGTCAAAAAAAGAATGAAAAAAGGGGAGAAAAATAAAGGGAAATTTCATTAAAAAAAATCAAAATTTTAAATCTAAATTTTAACTCTGAAAATTTGAAATTTTATTTAGAAAAGAAATTTCAAAAATTCAAAGATCCTATCTTTACCTTTTTATGCGATTATAAATCTTCCGGGAGCCCGTTTTCGTCCATTCAAACTCCTTTTGGCTCTGTTTTTTCTCTCTAAAGTCATATAGAATTATAAATTTATCCTTTATAATGGTTACATATTTATTTGAATTTATTTGAATTTGAATGTTTTCGCGTATAGATTTCGGAAAGTCAGAGGAGTTCACAGTCGACGATTCTGAGCACCTACTCTACGACCAAGGCAAGTTACACATTCTTGAACGTGTTGATCCCAATTTTTAAAGTATATTTTGAATTTAATTAATTGTATACATAATTTTGGCAACATAGTTTCAGTCCCTGATTTAATTAAATAGTTAATATCTAAATTGATTAAGACCACCTTGGAAATTTGAATACCTTATTCCGTTGTAACCCTAAGGCATATATACAAATATCAAAATGATTGGAAATATGCTTAGACATGCTTAATAACCGAGATTAGAACCTTTTGGGAATTTAAGATAAATAAAGTTCTTTTCAATGGCTTTATCATTTCATGTGAAATCTATGCTACTTGTGACATCAAGTTAAAAATTAAAAATATAGTTTAGACTGGGTGAGAATGGTTGACAGGTGAGTGCGTGAGGCACGAGAGTTGTGGAAAGCTCTCCTAGTTAATTAAGGACCGATCTGTATTACGCTGAATGTAAAACCTTAACATACTACCACAAGCTTGGTATGGGACAGATCTAGCTAACCATAATGAAATATACCATGGACAGTCATGCCATTAGGTTGAAAGTGGGGTGGGTGTAAGGCTTCCACTCGACGCAAGAGAGGGTTTCTGGACTGGACTGTTTAACCCTATATGCGTGAAACCTTAGTGGGCATGACTACGTGGATAGAGCTTTATAGGGGACTTGTCATGATTTTCTCTGCCAACACACCAAAGGAAGTGTGTATTTAAAAAAATGTGATAATCATGTCTTGTGGGTAAAGCTGTACAACCTCTGTAGAGTGTAAAACTAATCGATTAGCCACGTCCATGGTCATGGGCATGCCAAGCAAGCCTTTCACAGATTAGATTTTGAGGTTTTCAAAATAATTTCGGAAAAATGATTTTGGATGGAGTGATTCCATTGATCGGGAAAAAATTGGGTCAACTCCAGGAGGGTTTCCTGTGCTAAAATTTGCTAAAAAGAACATCTTTTCTTAAAATATGCCTTTGAAAAATAATTACAATATTGGAAAACTTGCTTCTTTACACTAAATTCAACCATATAACCTTCCTTTGTATCCTTTACATTAATATTGTATCCCATGTGTATTTTGCTTAGTACTTTTGTACTCAACATTGCTTACTCTGGTGATTCAGAGGAGTTCTAAGACGGTGAGGACAAGATGGATTAGGCCGCTTCCTAGTCGATTGCCTATGGCAGATTTACTGGGTCCTACAACTTCTTTTTGTCTTCCGTTGTGTTAATTTATTCGGCCCGTGTGCCGCTTTTGTTGTAAACTCTGATTATTAATAAAGTGTGTTTGATATGTTGTGGTATCAGCTTTGTTCACTGTGTGTACTAGCTTTTCTAGGACTAGTACAATATATACAGAGGATTTCGGGGATTTATTCCTGGGTCCGACATTGGAGAGTAGAATAGCTATTCTACGCTTGGAGGTAGAATAGCGCCACCGGACATTGAATACAGATCGATAGTAAACCATTCCACGAATGTAGCCAGAGCAACTAGAAAATATGTTCCTATAGTTTGTACATGAATCTTGTTTTTTTATTTATTTAGCCATATCTTTCAAATGAGATTGATTTTGATCTTCAAATTTTACAGTGAAGTAGAATCCAACCTCCTCTACTTATGGTAATTTTTTGAGAAGTTTTGAAAACTTGTATATATGGTTTTCATATGTTGTAGAAGAAATTACTACATAGTGACCTACATTTTACTGCATGTACAAAGTATTCTGCCCAGATCAGTCATTAGGTAGTAAAGTATGTGAAAACTATATTTACAAGTTCTAAAAAATTCTCAAAAAATTACAATAGGTAGGGGATATAAGCTTGTACAGCTCTGTAAAATTTGAATACCAAACTCAACCACATTTGAAAGATATGAAAATGACAAATTTATAATTCATCATTGATTAACGCTTGCTAATTTCATATCTTTCAAATGTGATAGAGTTTTATATTAAACATTTTCAAGACTGTAGAACCTCACATCCTCTACGTATGGTAATTTTGTGAATTTTTTTTAGAACTTTACATATAATTTATGAGTTATTTGGCAGTAAAAGTCCGTGAAGACTATATGTACAAGTTCAGAAAAATTATCAAAACATTACCATAGGTAGGGGATGTGAGATTTTACAGTCTTGTAAAATTTTAATATCAAACTCAAAAGCATTTGAAAGATATGAAAGGAACGCTTGTTAATTTCATATCTTTAAAATGAGATTGATTTTTTTCTTCAAATTTTGCAAGGAAGTAGAATCCAACATCCCTTACTTATGGTAATATTTTGAGAATTTTTAATAACTTTTACGTACAATTTTCATATGTTATAACAGAAATTACTACACAATGACCAACGTTTTACTCCATGTACAAAATATTGTGTGCAGATCCGTTATTTAGCAGTAAAGTACGTGAAAACTATATTTAAAATTTCCAAAAAAATCTTAAAAAATTACCATTGGTTGGGGATATGAGCTTATACAGCTCCATAAAATTTGAATACCAAACTCAATCACATTTGAAATATATGAAAATGACAAATTTACTATTTATTAGTGATTAGCGCTTGCCAATTTTATATCTTTCAAATGTGATAGAGTTTTGTATTTAAATTTCACAGAGCTGTATAAGCTCACATCCTCTACGTATGGTAATTTTTTGAGAAATTTTTATAAATCTTACATATAGTTTTTTAGTTATTATGCAGTAAAAATCCGTGAAAACTATACGTACAAGTTTAGAAAAATTCTCAACAAATTATCATAGGTATATGATGTGAGATTTTACAACCATGTAAAATTTGAATACCAAAATTAATCGCATTTGATAGATATGAAATTAACAAGTGCATGTTAGCGATGAATAGTAAATTTTTTCTTTTCATATCTTTCAAATGCAAGTGAGTTTAGTATTCAAATTTACAGGGCTATAGAAGCTCACATCCCTACTTATGATAATTTTTTGAGAATTTTTCAGAACATATACATATAGTTTTCACATATTTTTACTGTCAAATGGCTGATCTGTATAGGATTTTTCAATTATCCTGTATGGTAGTAATTTCTAGTTGCAGATGTAGTAATTTCATGTTATAAAAGTAGTAATTTACTTTGCCAATTAGCAAAATTACTTTTTAATAGCAAGACTTATATCATTTTATTCCTCTCGTCGTCAGTAAGCTACCGGTGAAAACCATTTACAAATCCGAGTTACCAATAAAATGATATAGCTGAAATAAAGAAGGAACAAATTCATGTACAAATTACAATGCGCATTAACTAGTAACTGATTCGGTAGTAATCGCGTCTGTTGTTCTATAGTAAAATATATTCGTGATTTACTACCGAATTGCAAAACTGGAATGCTTTTATTAGTTGGCTTTTATCTGTTGCATGGCTCGGTATGACTAAGTTAAATGGCTCAGCAGTAGAATAGACTATTCTACACCCAGTTATAGAATAGCATTTCTATATATATACACATATGTATACATATACGTATATATATATATATGTGTATACGTATATGTATATGTTTGTGTATATGTATAAATGTATATATATGTGTAATATACACACGTATATATGTATATATGTATGCATATACATACATATATGTATATATATATATATATATATACATACATACATGTGTATGTATGTATGTATGTATGTACATATGTGTGTATGTATGTATGTACACACACATACTCTTGGGAGTAGTCCCACTTCTCATGTACGGTTTAAAAAAATTATATCTATTTATTCTTTTGAGTATATTCTAATAATAATTATAAGATATTTTAAAGTGAGTTCTATGAAAAATTTCATCAAAGTCTACATTTTATTGCATAATTTGTGTATGTACTCCTTTTACGTATGAAAAAGAGTTTATAGCAAAAATAAAGGGCTTCGATGGAAAGTTTTCAACCATCTCGTATTGGCTTGTCTTAGAATTATTATTTAAGTATACGAAAAGTAATAACAGAGTATAACATGTCCGTTTAAGTATTATATTGGAAATGAGAGTATGTACTGTCCACAGTATGAGAAAAGCTTCCTATATACACACACATTAACTCACCATAGGCAGGCAGTATATATGGTAGCATGCCTGTCATGGAAAAAAATTAAAAAGATATCAAGGGGAAATTGATTTAATTGGCATATCTGGTCTAATCTGTGTCTGTAAGATATTTTGAAAAGAGAAAGAAGGTTATAGCTAGGTTTTTTTTTAACTTCATTCATATATTGTGACACAAAAGGGAATGCACAGCATGCATGGTGTGCTTAATTACTGCTTATCTGCCGGTGTAATGATGACAAGTTTGCTTGACATTTACTGCCATTTAATTCTCGAGTTATATCTGCCCCTAGCTCCAAACAGGATTTCTACAGACTCAAGTTAGTGTATTTAATTTACCTTCCAAGCATGTCCATCCAAATTTAGAGGAGCGTTGCCGGAGCGACGTACTGCATGCTTGCGCCCACTCCTCTTTTAATTCAAAAAACAGAAGAAGCATTTGGAGGGAAGTTTAAGTAGCACCTTATTTGTTGGATTGAATTTATTTTCTGAATTTGAATTTAGCACACTAATTTAGTTAATTCGTGTGTCTACTACACTTCTTTGCTAGAAATATCCATGATAGGATCCAAAGGGCTAAAGAAATGCCTTCTCATATGAATTTGACAAAAAAAATATAAAATACTACTTTTGTACAGATGGATCCTTTTTGTTTTATGGAAAACCATCGACCGATATGTCGAATAATGACAATACGAAGAATAAAAGTCCATAGTGGTTATTACTTTGCAATTAGCCAATTGGCTTGCTTTGTTGGATACGATTAAATAATTAAATGATAGCGATTATGTGAGAAGTATACATGTTTGCCGCGGGTACACATTTAAGTGTGTACGAGCGATGGACATAAAGATCTCACTCCTAGGGCATGTACAATAAGATCACAGGGCATGTGAAAGAGGAAAGATAAGAGTTGGCTCTTATTTAGTCAGTTTTGCACTAGTATAGGTAGATCATTTATGTACAAGAGAGAAAAGATAGTTATTGCACAACATCTAGAGACAACTTTTAGAGACAGTTATTGTAGAAATTGGCTTTTAGCTTACTATTAGTCAATAATTGGCTTTGTTATTGTACTTGCTCGCGTTTTTAAGCGCAAAAAACACATCGATCGTATCAATCCCTACAGTATTTTGTTCCTTTCTGTTGAGCTCGATGTCGCCTTGGATTACCCTAATTTAACCTTAATTTATGAGGGCGTCACTAGAATATATCCAAAAATAGTGAAACGAAACTGTGGATTACTCTCTCCGTCAAACAATATACTAGTCCTAACCCATCATGCACATAGACCAATAAATCACTAAATATAAGAAAAAGATAATAACATTGGACCATACATACTTTTATTAAAAGGGACACTACAACTACTCAACGACTTTTTCTGTATTAAAGCAAATATATAGAGTAGAAATATTGTAATAACTGCACTTTAGTTCTCTCAATATATTATATTGTGGGACGCTGCTTCCCAAGAGTAAGAACTTATATTACGGGACAGATAGAGTAATTATAAGCCGTCCTGCAATACAAAAGAGTATTCATTTCGGTTCACAAAAACTTATCGATTTAGGATATGAGCAGTCAAACTTTTGAAACTTTAGATATCGATATCTTTTTAAATATTTAGATTGGATGCATAAAAATCATGTGTAGAAACGTACCTTCATAATGTTATAATCTTATTGAATTTTTTAAATATATTATAATAAAAATTAGTAGTGAAAGTTGAGTTTTAAGAACCGACAAAAACCCATGCATTCAGGCATGATACCATCGTACCTGCGCCAACGTTAATCTGTTACCATGTGGCCACGTAACGCACGTACCAACACACTACTCTCCCCTTGAACAAAGCAGCCTGCACTGCACAGAGAGAGACGCAGCCACACTTGTTACACCAAAAGGGCAGAAGTCCATGAGCATCGTCTTGCCTAGAGGTGGGCACTCGGGTCGGGCTCTTTTGGACCGGTCCGAGATACGACGTCACGGTCCGGCACGAAGTGAGCCGTACCGGGCCGCACGACATCGAATACGGCCGTGCGGCTCAAAATCAAGCACAATGGACGGCCCGCACGCACGACAATAGAATGGGCTATACTGGGCCTGATGATCCAGGGCATGAGGAAGAAGCTTAGCATAAAGGTCATCGACTCACGAGCGTGACCGTCATGGATGCACCCAGAGCATGAACGTCACCCTATCGCCAACACACGAGAGAGACGGAAAAAAAGAGAGAGAGCTAGAGAGATTGAGAGCGGTGCAAGAAGTCGCTCTCTCTCGCCGTCCCTCAATCTCTCTCAGCTCTCTCTCTCACCAGTCTCTCTCAATCTCTCTCGTCTGTCTCGCTCACTCTCTTTCTCGCCCATTCTCCCCTCTCTCATCCGTATTGAGTACATCCTTCTCGTTCTATGTAACTGTTCGATAATAAATAAATTTTAGTTCTTTTTCTCATAATATTTGCATTCACTGTCTTAATTCTATGTATCTCCGGCTCTTATCCTCTCGTTGAAATAGTGCAAATAGGTCGGACCTGGGCCGGCACGGCACGAAGCAGGCACGAAACGCAAATGGGCCGTGCCTGGGCTCGCCGAAGACGAGCTGGGCCGGCACGGCACGGCACGACGAGCACGACGGGCCGTCGCGGCCCGGCACGATTCAAGCACGAAGCACGATGGACCGTGTCGGGCCGGCCCGGCACGACGCCACCTCTAGGACTCTTGCCAGTTGCCACTGAGAAACGCTTATAGCCTTATACCACCAACCATGCATCCATGTACTAACATGCATGCACAACACCAAGAATTAACACCTACTGTACTGCTGCTCTCTCTCTCTCTCTCTCCACCGCCTTTTTAACCATCCACATGTACAGATCCCTCGGCTCCACACGCACACACAACTAGCTCACACCTTCCTTTCTTGTGCTCCACCCACCACGTACCACACCTCTACGACAGCGGCCATGATGAGCAGTAGGCTCAACACCGGCACAATCGCACCAGCCACGGACGTCGTCGCCGACTTCGCCTACGCTCCCATGCAGACCTACGTGGGCTTCGACCCCGGCATGACCGCCATGCCCAACGACCGCCCTCCGCTGCTCCAGCACCACCTCTACGACAACCTCGACTTCGCCGCGGCGGTCTTCCCGTTCCAAGAATCGGCTCTGCTCACGGCCGACTCTGTGCCCAACGTCCTGCAGCCCTTCGCCCCGCAGATCACTATGCCGATGGCGCCGTCGCCGCTGCAGGTGCCGATGGTGACGCTGCCGGGCGTGCCGACGGCAGCGGACGCGTACCCCTTCGGTGCCGGCGGGCTTGTCAAGCGGGAGGACGGCCACATCGTGGACGTCGACGGCGGGAGAATTGGGCTGAACCTCGGCCGGAGGACGTACTTCTCCCCGGCGGATATGCTGGCCGTCGACCGGCTGCTGATGCGGTCGCGTTTCGGCGGCATCGGTGCCATGGGCGTGCTGGGGCTCGGGCTCGGCGCTGCCCACCACCACCAGCCGCCGCGGTGCCAGGCCGAGGGCTGCAAGGCCGACCTCTCCGCCGCCAAGCATTACCACCGCCGCCACAAGGTCTGCGAGTACCACGCCAAGGCCCACGCCGTCGCCGGCGGCGGCAAGCAGCAGCGCTTCTGCCAACAATGCAGCAGGTACGTACGCACGTACTGCCGCGCGATATGCATATATTCATCAGCCGTCTGTGCGACTGACAGGGAGCCCCGCACACCCCACTGCACACCCCAACACTAGTAGTATCCCCTTACACGGTGTGGCTAGCCAATCCATCACCTACGTGGCTACATACTATTGTAGAGATCATCTTCGCATCATTTTCACTTTACATATGGCCATGATCGACTCCATAACCATAGCTATCTCATGATTTTTTTTTTGAATTTTGGTTCAATATAGAAGAAAAAACAACAGACAAATTACGTACACACGTAATCCACACATACACACTTACGTGCACACACTCGCCCGCGCCAAGCAGCCCTCGAACAATAGGAGTACATGCATGCATACAAGCGCACCAAAGAATCGGTATTGAAAAGGCTGCAACCTTTCGATCTAGCTAGGACTGACGCTAGCTACTGAAGTACTGATCATAATATCATATCAGATCGATGATGCATATCAGATCAGATCAGGGGGTCAGGTCTGAGCGTATCGGCATATATATACGCGTGCCTCCACCCTTTATCACTAGCTGCCTACATTGACCAATGTAGCACACCCATCATTGCAACTGAGAACATTAGTCACATATAGTGATGTAACTAGATAGATGGGTGTACAGTATATTATGTACAGATACATGATATATACAACATGATGTATACAAGCATGGACATATACATGTAATATGTGTATATAGGTACATTATTATTATTTTTTTGTTTCTGGCTAGGTTTCATGTGCTTGCTGAGTTTGATGAGGCCAAGAGGAGCTGCCGGAAGCGGCTCACTGAGCACAACCGTCGCCGCCGGAAGCCCGCCGGCGCACAGGCCAAAGACTCGCCGCCGCCTTCGAAGAAAGCAGACACTAGCATCACCAGCTCCTACACCAGTGATCACAAGAGTAAGCCACTGCTCGCTCAAATCGATGTCTTGAGATGCAGAAAATACCATTTCTGTCGTTAAAAGGGGATATTTGAAATAATTAAATTTAAAGCCGTGATGTCAATTTAGATCTGAATGCTAAATTTAATTCTTGATATTCAAAATTCAAATTATAACCTCAAATTTGCGCCAATATGCACATATAATCCACTATCTAGGTTTATTTTTGTCTATAATATATCATGTTAGCAAGAATGTTAATGCTACATTGATTAGCAAGAAATGTTAGGAGAAAAAGAAAGGGGTATAAAAATGATCAAGCAAGAATGGAGGTTAAATATTTTGGGGAACTTAAACAATCGAATTTCAATGGGGAAAGAGATTCACTAGTTTCTCATGTGTCACCGAGCTATATTATATTTGGCTTATTTCCCACTGCTTTCGATGCGTTGTGCCAGATTAATCATAGCAGTACATTCGATGTGCAAGCACGTTACAACGTTCGACCAGAAAGAAACTATATATATGATGCCATGGCACCCTAGCTAGATGCTACTACTACAATGATCTGACGTACTCCACAGTAGGCATGCATGGCACTAAAGCTTTCACGTACGTAGGGGTACTAATGTACTACGTGCTACTACACTGGATGCAACTCCTGCTATATACATGTGATCATCATATCATATGCTTCTCTAGATCTGGTCGTCTTTTCTGACGCTACGTGCCTAATTACCTGCATATGTTTGTACGTTGAATGAGCAGCTGCGTTCACCATGGCAGCCAGCAAGTCGACGACCATCTCGCCGAACGCCAGCGGCATCAGCTGCCAGGAGCTTGACAACGGCCAGGCGAGCAACACGGCGGCGGCGCCGACGACCCTGTCCCTGGCCGCGCCGCCGCCGCCGCACGATAATGACGGCCTGGACACCATGCTGATGATGCAGCAAGTGCAAGGCAGCGAAGAGCAGCAGCACTTCATGCTGACCTCGCTTGTGCAGCCGTCGCATCAGAACAACAGCAACGGCAGAGGCAGCGGCAATGGCAACATCTTGTCGTGCTCGCCGGTGTCAGATCAGCAGAACAGCAGCTGCAACGGCGGCAGCAACAGCAGCATGCATTTCTTTGAGGTGGACTTCATGTAGTTTGATGCATGCATGTACGAACCTTGCTAGAGGCTAGAGGTGACGAGAGAAAAAAATATTCAAGGAGACTGAAGGAAAAAAAAAAGGCCTAGTTTGACTGCATTATCGTGAGATGCATGAAGTGAAAGAAAGGAACTAGTTGGTTGCATTGCACTTGGCTGGAGGATTGACTGCTGTAGTAGCTAGGTAGCTACCAGCCTTTTCTTTTTGGTTTTGCTCTTTTACTTTGTTAATTTGTACCTCCCTGTTACTCTTTACCAGAGGGAATAGTGTGTGTATGTTTTTTTTTTGGTAAAATGTAAATTATGTTGGTATGCTTTCTAGCTTCTTCTTAGCCTCCATTTCATTTTGTAAGGTATATTTAATTTAGTTAAGGCACGGGGATTTAAGAAAATAATAAAGCCATGGGAGAGAAAGGTAAAGGGAAATACCTATCACATTCTTGTTGCTAATGCCTTAGGAACAAGGATGTAATAGTTAGTACTGTGAGTGTTTCTACGTGCTCTTGAAGATTAGATGGAAGATAAATGAGTGAAAGTGATAAAAGATTTTTACATCTATATGTGTGTCTTATATTTTGAAACGAAATTGCAAAAAAAAAAATACAGGCATGCCTTATATTTTGAAACGAATGGAGTATATGATAATATATTTTTATGTACATCTTAACATTGGAACTAATCTTGTTGACGAAGAAGATGCAGCGGAGGTTTAATTTGAATGGTTTGTAAGATCATGCCATTAATCGAAATACTGAAATGCAATATTAGCAGAGATGATTAATTGCTGAATAACGATGGTTGTAAAGGTATAAGTAGTACTAACTCCTCTTCCTCCGTTTAAACTCGCGTGAACTTTCAACTAGTATTGGAGTTTTAAAGTAGCCATTGAAATTATTATATCTCTCGGGGCGACACAAAGTACCCACGCTATGTTTTAAGATCAAACTCAATTGCATTTGCATTTTTTTTCTCTAAAAAACAACATTTGTGGATCGAATGCCTAAGAAAGAGGTGAATTGGGATTCTTATTGCTAATGGTTGAATTAAAATTCTAACCCTTTTCTAGTCCAACCTAGGTGTCTAAGGTATTTAGTGTAGCTAAAAAACTCATACACAAGTGTAGTAAATTTTTGTAACATAAGTTTCAATTCTACACAAATATAGCGATCTAGGAATTGAAAGACAAGAAAGTAAATGCAGAAACGTAAAAGGGACAAGAGACAACCAAATTTTTTACCGAGGTCCTGGAGAGTTGGCGATCACCCATAATCCTTGTTGGAGCATTCTCATAAGAGTATAGCTCCTACTTGAACATCTGCATGGGTCCAAGCAATCAACTCATGCTAGTTATTCTCCTCTCCGGATAGGTAGACTCAAACCTTTACAACAGATAGACTCAAACCTTTACAACCCTCCCGTTGACTTCCACAAGCTTCTCCTTGGAAAGTCACAAAGGACACACCTCCAAGCTACCTAGGAATCACCGAATTTCAAGAGTAATAAACCCAAGAATGTCACTTGAACCCAGCAAAGTCAGGCAACCAAGAGTGATTCACACTAAGGCCTAATTTACTCTCTTTTACTCAAAATCTCAACTTGACGCTCTTGAGTGACCTTAAACTCCTCAATATGTAAGCCACTCTATTTGAGTGTCAAAGGTTATGCCTTGAACACCCATACTCAACTATATAGCCTCCTATTAAAAAACTAGCTGTCTGACATATGTTCTAAGATGCGCCTATAGACCCGGATCATCCGTCTTAGTTCAATTTTTCTCAGTTCTAACACTTAAAAAACTAGCTATTATACAAAAACAGATGATATGCCTTAGGCTGGATAATGACGGATCATACGCCTCTGCCGTGTCATTTGCCTCAATAAAATCGCTCTGTGGAACCTCTCTAAAATAATGGTACAGGTCTATGGTACATACGTCTTGATTCGGATCATCCACCTCAATGCTTTGTTCAAATTTAACCTTTATAGACCAATGGAACGCTTTGAGACGTATCATTAGCCACTTCAACTTAGTCCAAAAACATCCTCGGGAGAGATGATATGCCTCAATGATACGCCTCAACCTGGATCATCCACCTCAATGGTACCCCTCAAGCCAACTAATACATTTAAGTGTAAAATACCTTAGGCATCGTAAACATCTTCTCTGCAGAGAAGGTACACTTCAATTGTACGGGTTGACCCAGATTATCCACCTCTGTGTAATTTTTAAAACATAGTAAACACCCTCTCTAAAGAGATGGTACGCCTTACCTAGATAATCCACATGTATTGATTTTTCTGACTTGATTGAATTTTGATCAAAACTATGAGATCATCCAACTACAACTTGAGTTTTGGCGCTCTATGATTAGAACTGAGCTAGAAAGACCTAATATGCACAACAATTAGTTACTCAACATAACCGAGCTCAAGCTACTAGCTTTGAACCACTTTAATAATACAGCTAAAGTAAAAACAAAAAATCAAAAAAATATGAACTAAAATGAATCATACTCAACTCTTTGGATCATTTCGAGCCACAATGTCCTTAATCTTCATGAAAACCAAGCTTTGCCATCGTTTTCATTTACGGGGATCCATGAAAGTAAAACAAACAATCCATATACATCATTAAGACATAACTTAAACCACTACTACAGAATGGTACAACAATATCGCTTCATTTGGGTCGTTTCCCAACTTTTCAGGAAAATACTAATTGTGATAGATGATTCGGTGTGGGTTTAATAATTGGTGGAGAATCATCATAATCGGTTCTCAGGTTTGAACCGATTGTGATGTAGCATTAAGCACATGACAATCGGTTCTCTGATCTCAGAACCGATTGTGATGTGCCTCGCTAGCTAGGTTATATAACCTTTGGGCTAAAATTTCCTCTATTGTTGTTCTAGAGGCAAAAAAACCACCGTCGCCCTAAAAAACATAACATACTCTGGTCGGAAGCAATACTTGGGTGAGAAATTATGAAATCCTTAAGAATGGGTGTTAAGAGGGTAAAGTTGAATCCCTAACTTGAGGAGATTTCCCCTCAATTTTCCCTCATTTATGATTTTCTTCAAAAGGTGAGCATTCCTTCAAATCCCTTCAATTTTGCACTAGGTAATTCAATTTTGATTTGGTGAATGTGTTACATGTCATTATTGTTGCTGTAATATGATCGATGTTAGAGTTTATGTTGCGTAATCTACGTCTCCCATTCGAGGGTGCTTGTTTATAAATATGCTAAAATGGCATATTTATAAACAAACAGTCTCAAATTGTCCATGTTTTTTTGGACTGTTCGAGGATATGTGGTTTGGGCAAGTTTCTAAGCCGTTGTACAACTCCAGAGAAAGTTTCGACAGCATCTCCCTGCTGTTAAAATTTTCTCTGTAGTTGTACAACAGCTTAGGAACTTGCCCGAACCACATATTCTCGAATGGGATTAGGACCTAACCTAATTAGAGATTAGGTGTCATCGTTGGTACGTACTTAGTTGGTCAACAGATAGGCGTTTCTTTAAGATCATTCAATTTCTCAACTTTGTTAATGCTTCTACCCTTATTTTCTTTTATTGAAGTCAAAAGAATTGCAAGCGTATTGCATTAGGTAATTAATTCGATATCATTGCTGATGTTTGAAATGTATATCTCATAACTAGGGAATTGAAAGCTTTTAACTAGGGACAAAGGTATCAGGAGTAAAATTATATACCTTAGAACACGTTCTCTATTTTGCAAAGGTAATTAAATAATATCTCAATATTTGAAATAGCTAATTGTCATTCTAGTTTTTTCTTAATTTATCGTGCGCAGTTTAATTGCAGATGGGCCGTGAAGAATGGATGTATCAGAAAAGCCGTTTGAATGCTGAATTTTAGAGGGGTGATAAGGACTTCAAAAAAATTACAGAAGAAGACATGGTGAAGAGAGGTGTAAACTTCATATATTGTCCTTGCTTTGATTGCACAAATCTCAGGAGATTTAACAACTCGGCTTAGATTAAAGACCACTTAATTCGATGTGGCTTTATGAGGAATTACACTTGTTGGATCCATCATAGAGAGACAAGTAATACCCGTTCAGTATGCAACAAAGACATGCTGGAACCCAATCACGAGTTGCAGCGTGATATATTTGAGGAGGACAATTTAGAGCAATTGTTGCGGGATGTAGAGGGAAATTAAATGGAAAGAGAGTTTGAAAAAATTAAAAGCTTGATGGAAGACGATGCCAAACCGTTGTTCTCAGGTTGCAAAGCGGAATACACCAAGTTGGGTTTGGTCCCTGCATTGTTCGAACTGAAGGCAAAACACCGTTAGACAGATACAAGTTTCAATGCACTTTTAGTTCTTATATCGGATGTACTTTCGGAGGAAAACGAGTTACCAACAAGCATTTATGAAGCGAAGAAGCTACTATGTCTCGTGAGAATGGAAATAGAAAGGATACATGTATGTCCAAATGAATGCATATTGTACCGCAACGCGCATAAGGAATTGCACGTTTGTCTAGTTTGTGGGGTACCCTGGTACAAACAAAAGGAGAAGCGTAATGGCAAGAAGCGTAAGAGCCAAGTCAACGACAGTAAAGAGGTGAACAAAGGGGCATCAGTCAAGGTATTGTGGTATTTGCCCATCATTCTCCGTTTGGAGCAGTGTTTGCAAATCCCAAAGAGGCAAAATTGTTACGTTAACATTATGAATCTTGACATGTAGCAAGTTGAGACACCCCGCTGATTCGGCTCAATAGAGAAACATTGATTCGAAACATGAGGGGATTAGTGCCGAGATGAGGAACATAAGATTTTGATTGAGTACCGATGGAATGAATCCATTTGGTAATATGAGTAGTCGTCATAGCACTTGGCCAGTTCTGTTGTGTATTTATAATCTCCCTCCTTGATTGTGCATGAAGCGGAAGTATACCATGATGTCGTTACTAATCTCGGGACCCAAATAGCCAAGAAATGATCATAAAGCAAATTACATGTGTATAGATCATCAAGAAGGGTTGTATTATAAATAAAGGGACTACGTCAATGTAAATAATACTATGTGTTTCAAATGTTTGTATTATACATAACTTCTCTTTCCCATTTACTTTGTTTTTGCCAAAAGTAGAACTTCTGGTGAGCATCATTACATGCAAAAATTATTTTTTGCTGAAAAATTTAGTTTCGGGTTTGGAAAGCTCATATGTACTTAATTGAACACCTCAGTTACATGAATGTTTTAATTCTGAATTCAAACTTGTTTGGATACCACGATTTTTTAATGTTACCTTGCTTTGTTGTAATGACCCCCATTCTCACATAAATGCAAAAATGGAAATCTCATGTGCATACAGTACTAGTCCCATGATCAGTGGCTAGCACGCACATTTACAACAATTGATATCACATCCATACTCTTTATTACAAATGATAATGGTAATTCATACAATAAAAGGTCTTACAACACAGAGAAATGCAGCGGAGAGATTCAAAAGTCTTGTAGTGTGCCCATCCAAACCTCAGGCAACTGACAAGGCATAATCCCTAGAAAAGCTTCATCATTAACATTCCCGAATCCTGCTACAAATATGTTTCATCGGGCTAGTCTGATTCTTACCTAAAAACAACAATTAAGCAAGGGTGAGTACATTACGTACTCCGCAAGACTTTTGCAAAACCTATAATATATGCAAGCCATTTCAAAGGAAATGCTACTATGGTTAATTTGCATAAAGCCAGTTTGAAATGTAAATACAGAATAGTAGATTGCAAACAGAATTTTAAGTAAAAGCAATTTCATATGTAGAATAACAGTATGTAAATACGAATAAGTGAAATCACGAACCTGGGTATCATGACCACATTGACGAACCAATTTCTACCAACACCTAGTAGAATCCAGAGTTTTATGAAAATAAAAATATCTAACTAGGTGATGACTTTACCAAGTGCCCATAACCGCGAGCACGACTAATCGATTAGTTTTACACTCTGCAGAGGTATACAGCTTTCCCCACAAGACATAACTGACACTTTGTGCAATCGATATTAGCACACTTCCTTTGGTGTGCCGCAGAGAGTCATGATATAACCGTTACATTACTTAACCCTGACTTTGCACCAGCACGGTGACGATAAACCCGTTAGAAATGATAGAACTCCCCACAGTATGGCGTACACCATTATATTGGTAAACGTTTATTCCATGATCACCTCGGTGTGGACGTCCCTTCGAGCAATCCATTAAGAAACAGCTCGTACTACTCCAGCCTTCCAAGTGCAAAGCCAGTTTTAAATAACTTAATAAGTTAGAGTTGTCTCATACCAGCACTTGTGGTTGTATGATAATTCTTGGCCTGAAAACAACCCATAGTTCGGTCCTTAATCCGACACGGGCAATAGTCTCCCCCTACACTACGTACAAGCCCCTTGTACATACGGCTATTGCCAATAATTGCCCGCATCAAAACCATAGTTTTATTTTCATTTTTGATCGAAATACCAACCATAAAGAAAGGTCATACCCATTAAATGTCATATCCAACATTTTTAATCATGTCAAAGTTTTGTATTGCTTTAAGCATGGCTAAGCATGACACTAAGTGTGAGTAACCCAAATTGACATCAAGTACTGTCTATGTTATTCTAGGGTTATCAAGGTTCACAAATCCATACTTATCAAGGAAGTTCTATGAAACTACAGGTACAACTACCAATACCCATAAATTAGCAAACTTTAGTAAAAGCAACGTATGCAGTAAAACATTTAATGAAAACATTTATAAAACTGGGATCAATATGATCAAAGGGGGTGCTTGCCTTGCTTAGTTGCTGTTTACGACGAAGTCAAGGTCGCAGTCGACGTCGATGATAGAATCAATGACGTCAGGTTCTACACGTGGCGAACAAAGAACACAACACAACAAATTCAATAAGGGCAAAAAGAAGTCAGATGAAAAATCAAATAAAATCAACTATAGCAAACAGGTGTGACTTAGGGTTTATGTTGAATGATTACACGGTCTCACATTTTGATTGATTGACTATTTATATATACATTCATATCGCTAACGACTTTTAGGTTGAGCAATGCACAGCTTCTTTTATAGACTATCTATTCTTGATTTTCGAATTCTAGATGCTAAAATTATTTGGATTAATAGAATTAATACATTAGACCATCAAATTGCATGCTGTGAATGGATATCAATTAATCCTTAATTGATTTTGCACGAAAAGTAGTTCGAATATATATTAGATCTGTTAAGTTAGGCTACTGGATATATATTTGTGGTTTTTAAGAAGAATTTGATGATACAAATATCTTAACTACAGATTTCTTCAATACTACTAAGTTTGCTTACTCATATTATAAAGTCTAGAAATCATAACACTTAAGGTTATGTTACTATCAGGATTTATATGCAAAGCATGATGAAATAAGATTATTTCTTCATAATAGGGTAGTATTTACTTTGAAGAATATTATTAAGCTGATTTCATACATTTTAGTGTTTAGACGAGACATTATATTCACTGCCGAAATAGCTTATATGGCATTAAGGTTTCTGATGATCATAACACTTAAGGGTATTGGGCTAGCAGGATTCAGATGCAAGGCAAGATGTAATAAGAATATTTTTCTGGATTATAGTAGTCTATATCTTAAATATCATTTCTAGGATAGTCTTTTTAATAATTGTATTTAGACGAGATATTTTATGAGCTACCGAAAAGGCTTAAGTGTTTCTAACTTTTATGCGACAAAAGTTCAGTTTTAGTTTTTAGTTTACGACTGCACCTTATAAGATTATTTATCCATTTTTCTGGCATAAGCAAGCGACATCACTAAGAATGTTTTAAAGTTAGTTTCGCAGTATTTTGCTTTTATCCAAGATGTTTTCCATATAAGTAAACATTAAGATCTAATATGCACTTAATCCAAATCTGCACAAACATGAGGTATTCTTGCATAACAGGGGCATTATGGTTTTATTAAATACTTAAGAATCAGTTTACCATTATTTGAATTTGTACGCTTTAAGTTATATTTATTTTAATTTGAAAGATTGAAATGGCGATCAGAGGGGGGTGAATGATCCCAAATAAAATTTTCCCCTACTCAAAGTACTCCAAACAATCTCGCAATAAAAATCTGAAACACCCAAAGATTTTCCTTCAAACTGGTGTTTCTCATATTCGCACACTCTCCAAAACCCGAACAATTTGACAACTATGTGTACCCCTAGCTTGCATGGATGAGAACCATGAATCATGTGAAGGATTTTTTAATCACAATCCTGGTTGTCAAGTGTCCAAACAAAAAGGAATCAACTCAAAGACTACTTTTCTAAAAGAGATAAAGCTAAAACACCAAAGTCTCTTTCCAGAAAAGTAAAAGCAGATTTTCCAGGAATTATCCTCTATTGGAGCAGGTGGTTGGTGGGTTTATGTTGCTCTAAAATTTTTGGAAAATTTTCTCCCTGTGAGCAGTTGAGTTGTGAAACACTCCACCAAAAATAACCTCAAAAAGCTTTGTATAATAAACATGAAAAATCAAGTATTACAGACAGTCAGGAACTTCAACTAGAATGTTTGAGGCTCGGTTTTCACTTCATAGCGCTCAAACGGTGCAACCAATGGACTTACAAATTTTTGCCAGATTTGGATATATGAGTCGTGCACCTTCTTCAATAAGAATAACTTAAAAAGGATTTTTCTAGATGTTTACAAAAATCAAAGACTGACTGCTGTGCGAAGAACAAGTTCTGGACAGATTTGCAATTTGAGAAAAACTTGATCTCTAGTCTATCTTAGGGTGCAAGAAAGATGTAAAACCATATGAACACCCTCAAGACATCCAAGAAGAACAGCATTTAGAAGGAGAGGAGGCAAATCCAAATTGCGTTAAAGTAAATTACGAGAATGTAAATACGGGAAAGTAAATGCTGAATTTAAATTGCATAATTTAAATGCGTAATGTAAATGCGTAAAGAAAATGAAACATGAACATAAATGAAGAACATTTCATTTCTGGAAGGAGAGGTTACAAAGCCTCACATTTCATATGGGCAAAGCTCAAAGGAGCATCAAAAACCTCAAAACATTCAAGGGGGGAAGCCTACCCCTCCACCCCTATTTATACAACTCTTGGGCCACCTACCACCCTTGGATTAACCTTTAAACCCTAGAGCATCCATCAAGGGCTGCGATTTACCCACTCAACCAGCCATGCAAGGGTTCACCCAAAACCCACAACACATAATGGGTTTTGTTGCACGGTTCTCAAAGCACACTAACTAGACCCACTAACCTATCAACTAGACCAACATCCAATGGCCCTCATTGATCCATGCAGCGTCTAGCTAGCATCTCAACCGTTTCTTGTCTTCACGGTTTGCCACGACTCCGTCTCCGATCATCTTCTGGCGATCACCAACTGTCTGGACCTCCGACGCTCCTCGCCTAGTCCCGGTCATCCTTCGCCTCACCATGATCTAGCATCGTCGACCTATAACCATCAAAAACAAGGAAACTCCTCACATAGCAATGCCCACAAAGATGTGTAATTAATCCATCAAAGTCCACTCATTAAAATTCATTTTTACTCGATATGACCGATAGCACCGGGAAAACAAAGAAGACCTCAAATTGCTTCTAATTGAAAATCTATTTCAAATCAAACTCAAACAAGAGCAACCCAAGCTCAAATTTAGTCAAATACTCATCACAAATCTGGATAGACCTCCACATGGTCCTTCAATCTCCCCTTTGATGAGTATATTGACAAACACAACAAAAAGCATATGATTTGAGTTTGAAGAGGATGAAGAAGAAAGCAATTTTTAAGTTACAAAGTCAAACTTGGTCAAAAGATAGAAATTGGAACCATGACCAAGTTAACGAAGAGGAATTTAGATTTTAGAGTTAAATTTAAGAAAGAGCAAGTTTTCAACAAAAACTCTAAAATCCAACTAAACATGTCAAATGTGATTATGAGATTATGATCCAAAAGAAGTAGTAGCATAGTTTTACAAAGATCATAATAACCAAATAAGTATTCATATTTTTATATTTTTAGTGATGCCTTTTCTACGTTTCTCCCCCTTTTGGCAATATAGGCATCAATTTTTTTTATGTACGCATGAAATGCAATCGAAAGAGCTTTGAAGATTATCCAATTGATCAAAATGGTAAGATATTACACCAAGCTTGTCAATTTCAGAATATGACTAAACTAAGACATGTCCAAGACCAATACATTTTATGAAAAAGCTTAGTTTTACAATATTTCATTTTAGCATGATTTGACAAGTGCAAAACCTAGCAAAGTTTCAAAGCTAGAAGCAAAACCACTCAATGATCAAATGGAAAACCTAGAGTTCAACCTACTCAACACTTTGGGGAATTTTGAAGTGCATATAAGGTTCTTCAAGCTCATTTTTTAATTTATGCAAATTTTCTTTAAGACTTTAAAAAACATAGCGGGGTGCAAATGTTTGACATTATTTGCATTCTTTACCCACTTATGTGATTGATATTTGCATTTTTTTATTGATTGACTCAAGCCATTTTCGATCATCTCAAGAGTAACTCTTAAAAGAATGATCTTGGTCATACACAATATATTCCAAGTTCATCCCAAATGCAATGGGAAGCAGTCTCGTGAACATAAAGTGTTGATATCAATTTTGCACAAAAGAGTCAAATTGTTCTTGATTTCAATTTAGCACATATGAGCAATTCTGAAGGACTCAAATATAGATCAATCAAATTTCACCCAAGTTGCTATAGGGACTCTAGAGAAATCCAAAATTTCATAATTCATGGTAAAAGCCCCTAGAGAAGAAACTTAGTAAGTAAAAGCAACATGTTTCATCAAGTTTTCATTTAAAGCTTTCAAGTTTTTCAGATTTTAATTAAGCTTAGCATGATAAATGAACTTAGACATATCTAAGCTAGTGTTTTTCTTCAAAAGATATAGCATGATGTATTTCATGAAGATTGAGTCAATTGCATAATAGACAAAGCTCATAAAACAGAAAATGCAGTCTAAATGCAATGCATGAACAGATTCCCAAACTCGTCTTCAACAAATGAATCAATTTTAAGCTCAAATCTGGTTAAAGTTGAGTTATTATCAAGATTAGGTGTAAAGAAAACCCAAATGAACTCAATAACAACCAGAAAAACATAATGAGGAGAAGTCGAAAAACTGCAAAACTGGATGGCTATAGAGTACAGAAAAGATAGAAGAGACTCACTACGCGCTCTTATCTTCCCTAGTGACTGACATAGGGAAGCTGACTCTAGATCCCAACTAAGGAGTGAACAGACCCTGTCTACCCAGGAGGCCCAACACCTGCTAGACTTATAAGATTGTGAGGGAACTCAACCTAGAGAGAAGAGAGAACTGCTAATCACGCATGATAGCAACCTAAAGCACAAGATAAGAGGTCCATGCAAAGCATGCCAGAAGTCTAAATGAGTGAACTCAACTCAAGAAAATAAGCCCAAAATCACCCAGAAGAAACACAAAGAAAAGCAAAGCTGGAAGAGAACATATTATACATAATATACAAACCAGTCCCCCTCACGAAAAGCCGTAAGGCTCACGACTCCAAGCTCACTCCTCAAGGCAATAAATCTGGAGCTATCCAAAGGCTTGGTGAAGATATCGGCTAACTGGAGGTCACTCTCTACAAACTGAAGCGCGATATCTCCCTTCTTCACATGGTCTCTAAGGAAGTGATATCTAATATCAATGTGCTTGGTCCAGGAATGTTGCACTGGGTTTTTAGCAATGCAAATAGCAGAAGTGTTGTCACAGAAAAGTGGCACACTCTCTATCTCTAACCCAAAGTCCCGCAGGGTCGATCTCATCCAGAGTACCTGTCTACAACAACTGGCTGCAGCAACATACTCGGCCTCGGCGGTGGACTGTGCAACTCCAGATTGCTTCCTAGACGAACAAGAAACAAGAGAAGTGCCAATGAATTGAAAAGTGCCAGAAGTGCTCTTCTTATCTATCCTACAACCAGCAAAATCGGCATCGAAAAAGGCTTGAAGGGATAGACAAGAAGAAGAAGAGTACCAAATACCATAATCAGTGGTAGCACGAAAGTACCTGAAGATGCGCTTCATCGCCTGGCGGTGAGAGACGTGAGGAGAAGCCTGAAATCGAGCGCACATACACACAGCAAAGTGTATGTCCAACCTCGATGCAGTGAGATATAGGAGATTGCCAATCATGCTTCGGAACTCCTTCTGATCAGCAGGCTCACCATCCAAAGTAGGAATTCTTGAACTCCGTGCCATTATCACTGCGTATAGCTCGTAATGCACTTGGGAGCTCAATAGGTAACCTACTGACCAAACCCCTGAAGTGAGAAAAAGTCTCATCCTTCGAGACCATAAAAAACACCAAAGAATACCTCGAAAAATCATCAACAATGACAAGAACATACCACTTCCCACCCACTGACTGCACTCTAGCCGGACCAACAGTGTCCATGTGTAAAAGTTGTCCTGGTGCATCACCATCACAATGATGGATCGGGGATGAGAAGTAGCAACCATCTTGCCATGTCGGCAGGGAGAGCAAACTAAGTCTTTGACCATTTTGAGTTTGGGCAAACCACGAATGAGACCGTGGCTGCTAACTCGGGTCAAATGATCAAATCCAATGTGACCAAGTCTCCTATGCCAGAAGGAGAGTTTACGGGACTCTGAAGCAATCAAACACGAAAGAGAGTCTCCAGAAGAAACAGAAAAATCAGCACAGAAGACTCTCCCAAATCTAGAAATCCCGCAAACCAACCCTCCTGATGAATCGAGGATTCTACAAGCATTACTCTTAAAACTTACCTCGAAAGAGTCATCGATAAGCTGGGAAACAGAAAGCAAATTGTATTGCAGCTTACTCACTAAGGCAACATCTTTAAGAATGAAATTGACATTAATGCAGATGGTACCTTTAGCAATGACTCTACTTGAAGAAGCATCCCCGAAAGTGATCAACTCATCACCGGGGGCTCGGACTAGGGAAGAGAACCATCAAGAATCTTCGATCATATGACGAGAACAACCGGAATCGATAATCCAAACATCTTACTTCCCCATCCGACGAACCTGATCAAGACACAAGAGAGAAAGATGACTCAGTACTGGGATAGAGTGAAGACTTACGAACCCAATACTAAACCATACGACACCTCAGAGTACCAACCACAGAAGAAGACTGGACTCGAGTGTCTCTCTGACGTTTAACCCTAACAAGATCAGTAGCAACTCTAGTAGAAGCTAGAACTGGGTTGGCCTGCTGTGGTGCAAAAGCCGAACCACCCCAGTGAATCTACCTAAAACTCCTACCAGAAAACACCTCACGCCGCTGATGTCTACCTCGATGAGAAAAATGAGGAATATCAAGAGGACGGCGGAAATACTTACCACGGGCGGCTCCAGGACTAAAACTCCAAAAAACAAGATGAAAACCGAGTCCTGAATGCTGCCCAAAAACAGGCGACTCTCTAACCTGTCTAGAAGAAATGTGTGCCTTAGGAGCACTCAGAGTCTGGGGATGACCCTGAATACCCCTAAGAGCAGCAACACGCTCACGCCGAGTGTTCTTGGCGCGTCGAAAACATAAATCTACTAGGTGACCATCCTTCTTACAGAAGGTGCATGTGTACTTCGCCTTGCTAGAGGCAGAAGCAACAGGAGTAACACCCTTCTGGTCAGAAGTCCTATGGACAACCCCAGCAGACCTAAACACGATGGTACTCACTCTAGGAGCTACCACAATCTCACCACTCTTGGAACCGCGCACAATGGTGGGAGGATGCGCCCGAGCGTGCTCCAAGGGATCAAATCCTAGACCTTGATTGAATCTACTAATCTTAGATTGGTCTAGAATAAGATTGAGCTTCTTCTTGCCTCCTACAAACTTCTCGAGAGTGCTCATAAGATACTGGCAATCTCGAAAGAAAGAGGCACAAGAAGAGCAGGGGGAAGAAGAAGAAGAAGAACCAGACAGATGAGCTCTCTCAGCACGTGTATTTTTCTCCCTCAGCACGGTTGACTCAATCTTGAGGGCCTCACAAGAAATGCAAGAAGCATTTCTAATTCTATGGGCTCGGTCTTCTAATTTCTTCCTAAGCTCGACATGGATTTTATCCAAATCCCCCTTAATCACAGAACATCGCAAGCAACTTTCTTGTGACTTATCTAGTAAGTCCTTAGTAAGTTTAGCACACTTGATATTTAAGGATTCATTGTCAAGTTTTAGTTGCCTACAGCCCTCACATGAGCTGACTGGGTCGTTAGAAGTATGCATTTCAAGTTCATCGTTTCTAGAAGAAAGATTCCTAAGGTGATCGCTCATGGCGTCAATTTCGACAAGCAATTTAGGGCAATTTGAACATGAAGGAGTAGAGTGAGCATGAAGAAAACTAGCCTCAATAGGAATAGCATCAACAGAACTACTGCTAGCATTCTTCAACCTAAGACCATCAAGTTAACAAGCACACTATCATGTATGGTCCTTAGTTTCTCTAACTCCTCAAGCACGACATCACACAAAGAACAATCATCAGTGACTCGAGAGGGAGAAGATCTAAGAGAAGCTAACTCCCGAGTCAAGATACCTAATTCCTTCTCTAGCTCCATACACCTAGCTCTAGCTCTAGCATGAAATTTTCCTAATTTGCAGAAAGCTTCATTGAGCTGGTCATAGGAGGGTACCTCGTCCGAGTCGCTGTAGAGCTCGAAGTCGCTGATGCCGTTGGCGTCGGCCATGAAGCACATGCCGGAGAAGTCATCACCGTCTTTCTTCTCTTGCGGATCATCCTCGCCCTCGTCGCTCCATGTCTCCGTGTCGGAGAGGTTGATGTCGTCAAGCGCGGCGAGGACGCGGTGGAAGAGCTTCTTATTCTTGGAGAAGTTGCGGTACTTCTTCTCACGCGTCGGCTCGTGAACTGGAGGCTTCTTGCGGTTCTTGTCAATGTATCGTTCTTTGCCGAACCGCTGGTGTCGTTCTTTGTCTTCTCCAGTTTGGGGCAATTAGCCCGAATGTGGTTGGGGCCACCACACTCGAAGCATGTGATCATGCCACCTCTCTTCCTCTCTCTCACCCTCTTGTATGCATGAGAAAACTTGCGAGCAAAAAGAGCAAACTCATTTTCTGGAAATTTTTCCAGTTGGTCATTGCTTAGCTCGCAAAGGGCGAAAAGAGAGAAACCAGCAGAAAGATCAAGGGAAGATCCAGTGGGATTAGTGACCAAGGCCATCGACTGTGATTTCGTCTTGCGAGAGACAACATCGATCTCATGAGTCTTGAGACGGGAGTAAAGCCCATCAAGAGTCAAAGTCGATAAGTCGGTAGTGTCCTTGATGGTTGTCACTTTCATTTCCCAAACACGAAGATCGAGTGCGGTCAAGAAATGTCGAGCATTATTCGAGTCAGGGTATATGCAACCGACTGCTCGGAGGTCGCTCAAAATCTTTGTAAACCGACCAAAGCACTCGTCAAGACTCTCACCAGCGTGTTGTTCAAACTTGTTGAACTCACGCTTGAACTGGTCCTGCCTCACGGTCTTGATTTGAGTAGTGCCCTCATGGTAAGCATCGAGGGTCACCCAAATCTCGTGAGCGGAACGGAGGTGAGAAATCCTATCATACTCACTGCGGCTAAGACCCTGTATGAGAATGTTCATTGCCTTAGCATTCGCCTCAACGTCAGCCATATTTCCGTCCGTGACGTTTTCATCAGCAGGAACCTCATACGGGAGTTTCACCTTCTGCCATATCAGAAAGCCCTAGGCAGTGATGTATGACTCCATCCACGATTTCCAAAACGGAAAATCAACTCCAGCAAAAATAGGAGGCTTGGTGGAATACTTGTCCATCGCCATGGCTCTTGAGACCGGTTAAGATCTATGAAAGAGCAAAACCGGCTCTGATACCAATTGAAAGATCGAAATAGCGATCAGAGGGGGGTGAATGATCCCAAATAAAATTTTCCCCTACTCAAAGTACTCCAAACAATCTTGCAATAAAAATCTGAAACAATCTCGCAATGAAGAAGAAACGGGAGAGGCTGTGCTGGCTGATAGGTGGGGACACAGCTAGCAGTGGCTGTGAGTGAAGGTGGTGGCACTGGATGGGCCCACACGGCAGAGAAAGAAAAGGGGAGCTCTACTAAAGTTTCTGGATAGCACAGGATAGATCCACCGATTTAAACTATCAAAACGACTCAATATTTTGTGAATATTTTTATGTAGGTTGGCAAGGTAAATAGAATCATCTTGTAAAATTTTTAGATAAAAACTATTGGTAAAACTTTTATTAAAATTCTGACAATGCATGATATCCATTTTTGCATATTCAGATTTTTATTTAATTAAGGATCAAAATAAATTTAATATTTTATGAAACTTTTTATGAGGATCTTAAATGGAATTACGTACCTTTTGTAAAATTATCAGATTTTCATATTTAATATTTAAATTATGAAAATTCTGACATTTCTACTTTCAGAGTTATTTACTTTCTGTTTTTGAATTATTAAAATTACAAAATTTAATATTTAATTTTTGGTATTTTTACCCGAGGTAGATATTGATCTTATGTCGGCATGATAAAAATATAAGATCAAGATAGGGTCTCTAGATTGTTACATAAATCCAACATTGTCTGAATTGATCTCAAATCTTCATGATTTCAATATCTTATCCTTATTAAATGTGTTCAGATTATCTTTGACAGCAAGACAAGAGCTCTGGTGGTTTCTAATATTTTAATATTATTTTTTCAGATTTTTATTGCTATTGTGTTTTTTATCTTTTTACTTTTACCATTTTACCATTTCAATATATATGACTTTTCTTTTAGAGCAAAACTCAAGAAGAACCAATAATTCAGATAACTCAGGAAATTCAAATTCAAATTAAAGATCGCATCTCAAATTCATTTTTATAGTTTGTTTGTTTTGGAAGAAATAGTTTTAATAATAAAATCGTTCTTTTCTTAATATTAGAATGCAAGAAAGAGGAAAAGATATTGTTTTAAATCAAATTCTTGATTCTGATTGAAACTTTTATTCAATTAAAATTTCAAATTTTTTATTTTTCCTATTTTTGAATTTCTCGGGATGTTACATTTGCATTAGTAATTTAGTTAAGACATGGAAATTTAAGAAAAAAAAGTATCTAGTATTAGCTACATAAAGCAACCAGCAGTCACATATAAGTAGGGAGGATGGCATAGTAAACAAGGTGGTAAAGTTGGTTCAAGCGAGCAGGAGAATTTATTTTTATTTTCTATGATGCCTTTAAACTAGGAGAACTTAACACAGAAGGCCTTAGTTATAATGTACTTTCAACTTTGGCAAGAAGAGCCATTATCAATAGTATTGTGCAATAAATTAGCATGCAAATCATAAATACTTGTAGATCAAAATCCAATTAGCTAGAAACAATAATTGTCTTGAATATTTTTTCCTGCCTAAAAAAAGATTAGCAAGGCAATTAGCGTAAAAGAAAAACAAGACTTTAAAGAATGCTAAGGTCATGAATATATGGGTCTGAATACATCTACATCCCTTCAAAAAAAAATTACTAGAATCCCTCTCAAACAAAAACACTTGCTACAAGTAACTCTTTAGTTACTCATACATTATGCAATGATCATCAAATAAGCTAAATAAGATATAAGAGTACATCACAATCGGTTCTTAGTTGGAACCGATCGTAATGATGTATTTGTGATGAGGCTCTGTATTTATATCGGTTCCATTTAAAACCAATTGTGATTAGGATTTGTATTTGTATCGGTTCGGATTAAAACCGATTGTAATTATTTTTTGCATTTGTATCGGTTCTTATTAAAACCGATTGTGATGAATTTTGTATTTGTATCAGTTCTGAGTGAAACCGATTGAGATGAGTTTTATTTATATCCGTTCCAGTTAAAACCGATAGAGATGCATCTGCTCAGTCCATATATATTCTTCCTCCAGCTCAGTCCTCACCCTGCACTCACCTAGACCAAGCTCTCCTCAGGCCACAGCTCCCCTCCTCAAACCCGCAGCCAGCAGCTCGCCTCCTCACGTCGTCGCCGGCCAATCCCCTCACCCTACCCACGCACGCCGCCCCCACGCCGCTGCCCTGCCTGCCCCCAACCCCCCACGTCGCTTCCCTAGCCTATCCTCCGCACTGACAACGTCGCCTGCCAAGAAGAGGCCGTCAAGTTGGACCCCTGTGTCGTTAAGTGAAAGCTCTCTAGGGACTTCACGGCCTACAGTTGCACGAACTCGCATGCCTCACACTCTCCCACGCCCTCGACCATGCCCCCTACTTGCTACGGTACAGTGCCCTTCTCCCTGACACTATTAATTAGTGAATGCTCAGTCATTAGTGAGTTTAGTAATTAGTTACTTAAATGCTGCTTTTAATTTCCCGCCTCATTAAATCTCGTATAGATTCCTATATTCAGCATGCTAACTTTCATTTGGAGTTCACATATTCAGCATTAAATTTTGGAATCGGGAGCAAGCATAATAAAATAACCACTTCTATTTTTTTTGACTAAGGACTTACCAAATGCCATCACTTGCCATAACAAGGAAATCAGTATCATCAGTGATGTTTTCCTAACAAAGAAGGGGTCACTTGCCACCAGAAGTTATATAGCAAAACAACCCAATACTCATCTGACAACTTAATTACACTTACAATGTAGACCTCAGCATTACATGTCACCACTTGTTCTCCAATCAATTCATTCTCACATGCATATATCCTATAAAAATACCTCATTAAATCACATATAGATTCCAAGATTGCTTTGAAATTATTCTCCTTGGGTTTCCTTCTCATTAGAATGCCTGATTTGGAATACGATCGACAACTTTGCTTAATTCCTATAGGCATTGCAGTGTTTCTTACAAAGTTCCTATGTCCCAAAAAGATCCTAAAGCATTTATGGGATAATACTAATAGGCAAACAAAGTAATTTGCATGAGAATTGTTAACATGTAGTTATGGTTAGAAGTTATAAAACACCAAGAAGGAAAACAAGAATTAAAAAAACAGGAGAATTGTTAACATGTAGTTATGGTTAGAAGTTATAAAACACCAAGAAAAGATCACTGCAATTTGCATGGTTGCATATGATGGACTGTTTGCCTGAAGAACTGAAGCCAAGCTGTGTGAAGAGCAAATAGATGTTTGGCCGGGTTACATATGTTCCACTTACACTCTTCCCTTATTATCCATGTTTTTTGGATAGTTCGGGGATATGTGGTCCGGATAAGTTTCTAAGTTGTTGTACAACACTAGAGAAAATTTCCGCAGCATCTCCCTGGTGTTCTCCAGATACACACCCTCTTGACTTGTTGTCGAGACGTGTATTTGGAGAACAGCGGGGAGATATTGCCGATATTTTCTCTGAAGTTGTACAATAGCTTATGAACTAATCCGAACCATATATCCTCGAATGGGATTAGGACCTAACCTAATTAGATATTAGGAGTCATCGTTGGTACTTAGTTGGTCAACAGATAGACGTTTCTTTAGGATTATCCATTAATCTGTCAATCTGTTAATTTACTACAATATGATAGTACAATAATATGCTATTAATTATCCATTAATCTATTAATTTACATGATTCATTTTCAAGTTGACATAATAGCTATGAATTCCTTTCTCTCATGTGAAATATATGACCATGTGAAATATATGAGTTGCTTTCTCTCATTAACTTTAGGTTTGATATATATTCGAAATATCGCAAAGAGAGAGCACTGGCTCATTGCCGAAAAAAAATATAAGATGATGCTGAGGAGCTGAGTAAGGTGAGAAATATTGAGAGGCCGAGTAAGATGAGAAAGGCCCCAGGACTGAATAAAGGGGCCACAGGGACAATGCTGCAGGTCCAAAATTTTGATGCCACAGGGGTTTGCACGGGCCCTCTGTAACATCCCAAATCTAATAAAAGTATAATCTAAATGGCTGAATTGCTCTTTTGGTTTGCTTTTGAATTTGTATATTTTTCTAGATTTTCTAGATTTTCTGAAATCATCAAAAGCATTTCAAATAACCCAAATAAGTTTTATAAAATTTCAAACTTGCCATTGCTTCAAACTCTGGAAATAATTTATTTAAACCCTAAATGCCTCCATCATCACCTCTCAAAAGTTTCATAAAATCGTGAACCCATCTATCATTTAGTAAAAATCAAAGATAGCAAATTGGATTTTCCAACAGAGACAATGTCAGATTTATATGAAAATAATTAAGCATGATATTGATCTAAAAAAATTTGGTATCATCCTCAATATCTCAGAAATATCTAGTAAAATTTTGAAAATATTTTGATCGCATTTATTGCCTTTAGAAAATCAAAAATAGAAAGATCATTAAAAGAAAAGTAAGTTTGTTAGAATTTATAAAAAAAAATTAGTCTTATATTACTCTAAAATTTATGTGGTAGACTCAGTACCTCATATGGATCCTTCTCAAAAAGTTTGAAAAATTTATAGCTTGATTTGTGTGTTCTTTTAAACTCAAAATTGAAGTGCTATCAAAACTCCGAAAAACTATTTTTCCTTTCTCCTTTCTCTTCTCTCTGCCGTGTGGGCCCCTCTTGCCAGCTCTATGTGCCTCTGACCTCCCTGGACCGCTGGCAGCCATAGCAAATCCCGAGCCCACCTGCCAGCGTCTCTTCCCCTTTTCTCTTCTCCCCCTTTGCACTGCCTATGATGGCTGCTGTCTCCTTTCCGTGGCAGCGCTTCGGCGCCAATTTCCTTTGCCACAACAGCCCTTTCCTATTCGAGAGCTTGCCGTGGCAGCTCTCCATTGCTGAACCCCCAAGCCTCATGTTGCCATTTCCTTGCTTCAGTATGCTAGGCAAGCCGACGCCCTGGGACTTGCTCAGCGCCCTCCCTTGCTGCCCAATCCTCACTGTGGCAGCCAAACCCTGAGCATTCCTCTGTCGTGGCAGCACTGGTGACCAACCTTCCCATGTTGTGCCAAGACTATGGCCCAACTCCACCAATGCCTTTGCTGCGACAGCACCGACCAGCGCACCTCCTCCACCATGGCATGATCATGTCCATGGAACTTGTGCCACTACCTCGCACCAAGCCCCGAGCCACCGGCCATTGACATCCTGTCAAATCCCTGCTACCCCGCCAAGGTCGCATGTGCCTATGAATTTCGCAAAGAAGAGGCCATGCTACGTCAGCATCACCATCCCGCCTTGCAGCCGAGCGTCAACCCTCATGTCCCATCGCTAGGCCCCCCTCTCCACCCCTATTAAGCTCAAACGAAGCCAGCCAGTCTCCCTGCACTCTTTGTTCCCTCCCTTGGCTGGCCATTTGTAACAACCCAAAATTCAATAAAATCATAAATGAAATATTAAAAATATCCATATGATTTATTGTCATGTTTTCTGATTTTTCTTGAAATAAAGAAATTCTTTTGGCTTTTTCCTATTAAAACAAATCCAAATTCTCAATATAGTAAAATGGTAAAAGACAAAAGGTAAAAACCTAAAGTCAGTAAAATCCTTAAAAATCTAAGAATATTATTTGTGCCACTTTCTCTGTCCTGGCATTAATAAAATAAAATAAAATACAAAGATAATCATGAGGAGATAAGTGGAAATCTGAACCAAAAGATTTGTTCAGGATTTTTATTACCTTAACCAGAGTTGAAATTTTAACCATGCTGACATATTAACTTAACCCAACCCTGGTAAAAATATCAAGAATTTATCTCTTCATTTAGTAATTTTTGAAATTCAAGAACAGTCAATCTTAAAAGCTGGGAAATGCAATGTCAGAATTATTACAAATAAAATATAGGATATAAAATTATGAAAATTTTATTAAAGGTATATAATATTATTACGAATCTTTTCAAAAAGTTTCATAAAATTATAAATTCATTTTAACCTTCAATTAAATGCAAAACAGAATCAACTAAAATCTCCAACAGTGAATTGTCAGATTTTTAATAAATAATTTACTTGTCAAAATTATCTGAAAATTTTACTAGACCTTAAAATTTACCTTGGCGACCTCTATAAAAAGTTTTGTAAAATCCTGACTTTATCTTTTAACCTAAACTTCTAGTTTTTACCCAGTCGGTCCAGAGAATTCCTGAGATTAAAACCGTTGTCTCGCCGACATGTGGGCCCGCCTGGACAGCTGTCCCTGCAGCCGACTTCTTTTTCTCTCTCTGACCGCCCGGCCCCACCTGTCAGCTTCACCCTCTCCATTTCTTTCCCGTTTTCTCCCGTAGCTTCGCCGTTCTCTCACCGAGCCAACGCCGCCTTCGATTTTTGTCGCCTCTCCCGCCGCAACTCGCCACCCGAGGACGCCAGCTCTTCGCCCAGGATACACCGCACCCGCCTCGACTGCTATGCTCTCTCTCCCGCGCCAGAACAGCCGCGAAAATGCCCGCGCAAGCCGCCGCCTTCACCTCCCTGTTCAAACCCTGCTCCAACCGCCTCATTCACCTATTTAAGTGCTGCCAAGCCATTGCAAGCAATCGTGCATCTTCCTGGAACCAGAAAAGCCACACCAAAACGCCTCATCGCCACTAGAACCGCCTTCTTACCCAGCTCCGCCGAACACCGAAAGGGGAAAACTCGCTTTGCGCCGCCATCCATTTCACCCGAACCAATCAACCCAAGCATCCTCATAACACTCGAACCTTTCCCTACCTCAATTCCACCCTTCTTCTCCGGTGAGCTCTCCCACGACTTCCTTCCGCCGCCACAGCCGCATGACGGTGAGATCACCCTCCATTACTCTTTTCTTTGCGCTAAAGCTAAAATGAGTTCCTTGAGGTCCACCGATGCTCTGTGGTAGCCATTCACCTCGAGAAGCGTCGTTGCCACGGGAGCCGGTGAACCGTGAGCTCGCCACCCCTCTCCGGTGGCGAGCCACCTCCGACCACCCCCGCCAAGCGCCAACACCCATAGATGCGCATGAGTCCGCTGAGCAAGAATCCGGAACCCATTCGCGATTCCGGCCAGTGCTCGCCACGGCGAGCCTCGCGACCGTGATCCTCGCCTCGGGTCATCGACAATCCGGCCCCACCCGCTACCGCATTCATCGAGTTGAGCCGCGCCATGTCGACCTCCTGTCGGTCTCTTGTGCTGCTGGTGACACGATGTCGCGGGACCACTCTCACCACATGCGCCGAGTGAACTCGCGGGCCAGCGTGTCACCGCTCAAGCGTCTTGCGCGGCGTGTCGCCGCTAACCGGCCCGGCCGTCGAGCCTCATCGAGTAGCGCAGAAAAGGGAAGGCGATTTTAAAGGCAAAGGCGCATTTTCCGCTTTTTAGTATAAATTCTAATTTTTCAGATTTACAAAACCGAATGCATTCAAACTTGAATATCTTTTGAACTATCCAACCAAATGAAGTGAAATAAATTTCTAAATTCATCTAAAATCATGTAGATTCATAATATGCAAAAATATTTCAAAATGAATTCTGTTTGAATTTCAGATTTAAATTTAAAGAAATAATTTGAAATATGTTGTGAATAGAATTTCTGCAATTCAACTTCAAATTGAATGAAACAAATTTTAATAGACTCCATGCTCTGTGAGGAACCTGAATATGCAATAATACTTAGGGTGTACCATGGAAAATAATTAAAGTATAATATAGGGTAAGAAAGTAATTCCATAATGGTAATTTAAATAATTTTTGAATTTAGAAATTGAAAATCCGAGTAGTGAAACCTATAAAATGGTCTCTAAAATGATAAATAAAAGTGAATTATTCAACAAAACTAAGATTGGCTATTATAAGAACCTAATCGTAAAATGTTCATAAAACTTGTAAATCAATGAACAACAAATATGTTAATTCAAACGATTGATTTTATTTGGTTCTTATGTCCGATCCTTTCATTTTGTCCGAATCGCCATGTTATTATTATTCGACGTAGCATCTGATTTAAACTCGTGAGTTTGACGATCGTGAGTTTGACGTCAAGATCATCAACAAGGCAAGCACCCTTTGATCATATTGATCCCAGTTTTATAAATGTTTTCATTCAATGTTTTACTGCATACTTTATTTTACTAAAGTCTGCTATATTATAGGTATTGATAGTTGCACCTGTAGACTTATGGAACTTCCTTGATAAGTATGAAATTGTGAACCTTGATAACCATAGAATAGCATAGACATTATTTAATGTCAATTTGGGTTAATCACACTTAGTGACATGCTTAGCCATGCTAAAAGCAAAATAAAATTTTGACATGATTAAAAATGTTGGATATGACAACTTAATGGGTATGACCTTTCTCGGTTGGTATTTTGATCAAAAATGAAAATAAAACTATGATTTTGATGCGGGTAATTATTGGCAATAGTCGGGAGTACAAGGGATTTGTACGTAGTGTAGGGTGGAGATTATTGCCCGTATCGGATTAAGGACCGAACTACGTGTTCGTTAAACCCAAGAATTTACCGTACAACCACAAGTGCTGGTATGGGACAACTCTAACTTATTTAGTTGCTTAAAACTAGCTTTGCACATTGGTAGGCCGGAGTAGTACGAGCTTCTTCAGTGACTGGTTGCTCGTAGGGGCGCCCACACCGAGGTGTTGGGAGTCACGTTTGCTAATACAACGGTGAATGCCATACTATGGACATGCTTAATCATTATTGTGCAGTGACTGTGCAAATATAAATACCATAGTATGGGTTTGATGTCACCGGGCTGGTGCAAACTTAGGGTTAAACAATGTAACGGTTTTGTTATGATCTCCTTGCCGACACACCAAAGGAAGTGTGTTCTCGGCCCGGCAAAAGAGGTTGATCATTACTTGTGGGTAAAGATGTACAACTCTGCAGAGTGTCAAACTTTTCGAAAAGCCGTTCCCGCGGTTATGGGAATCTTGGTGCGCCAGCACTAGTTAGATGGTTTATATTTTCATAAAACTCTGGATTTCTACCTGGGACTGGTAGGAATGGTTACTCGAAAATTTCTGCTGTGACAGTAGAAATGGTTCTTGGATATGGTTATGATACCCAGCTACTTGATACTTATTTATGCTTACATTCCGTTACTTTCAGTATTAAGCTGCTTTTATTTAAATTTCATTTTACAATCTATTATTCTGTATTTACATTCCAATTTAGCTTTATGCAAATCAACCATGAGCCTTTCCTTGGAATGGCCTGCATATATAATAGGTTTTGCAAAAGTCTTGCGAGTACGTAAGTACTCAACTTGCCCGTGTTGATGTTTTTAGGTGAAGAAACAGATTTCCCCGACGATACCTTTTATGACGCAGGATTCGGGGATATGAACGATGAATTTTACTAGGGTTCTCCTTGTCAGTTGCCTGTGGGGATTTTGGGATAAAAGGCATACTACAAGATGAATGTCTCCACTGTTATGCTTTTACTTTTGGTATTGTAAGAATGTTATGTATTTGCTTCCGCTGTAATAATAAAGTTGTGTATGACTGTGATATCAATTTGTATTTGTGCGTACTAGCCACTGATCATGGGACTAGTACTGTATGCACATGGTATCCATTTTCGATATTAATTTATCGAAAATGGGGGCCTTACACCATTGCGCCATTGGTATCCAAGGAGACCCGTAAACAGAAAGCGTGGAGGACAAACAATTCATCGCCCTTGGGAAGCTGTTACCAAAATTCTCTCCGGTTAGAGCTTCACTCCTATAATCTAAGCATTTTGCCCCACTCATTTTCAGCTTTGCCGGACCAGAGCACCACCGTAGACACTTCTTCTCCACCTCTAGTCACACGGTGCCGAGCCACCCCGAAGCTCCTCCACCACGGTGAGATAGAAAAACGGAAGCTCTGAACCCCCCCTGATGCTCACCCCCACCTCGGTCGAGCTCCAGTGCCACCTCCTTTTCCCCTCGGCTAGCTATCGTCGTCATGCTGCACCGTCGCGAGCCCTCCTCCAACCAATTTTCGTCGCCGCCAACCCATGCCCTAACCTCCCTAGGACCCCCTCTAGCTAACCCCGCCTTCGTCCTGGCCTTCACGCCATTGGGACGCCGCCGGCAAGCCTCGCCATCGCCTTCCCATACTTCGGGTCACTGGCAGGTGGTCCCCACCTGTAGTGCCCCTCTCGCCGAAGCCGAGAGGCTGACAACGTGTTCCCGCATGTCAGCCACTCTCCCTTCGATCCAGCCCACCGAAGGGTGCGCCCCCTTCGTCAGCCTCAGCAAATCCGAGAAAATCCCGTGAAAATCTAGAAAATGGAAAAGACGTTTTCTTTGTTCTGAAAGCGTATTTTCCATTTTTTTGGTGAATTTCAGGATAGCTCACATTCAAATACTTCTATCTTTTGCATCTTTGCTCCAAATTTAGTGAAACCAGTTCCTAAATTAGTATAAAATCATGACATTTCTATGGATCCAAAAATATTTAATTTTTAACCTTTGTTATGAATTTTGAACTTAAAATTTGAATGGAACCTAGGAAATGTACTATTACAAATTTTTGCAACCTAAATCAAAATTTGATGAAACAAATTTCTAAGAACTCTAGAGACCTTAAGGGCTTCATTTATGCAAAAAAATATTTGAATTTGGACCTAGTTTGAACTAAACTTTAAATAGGGTTAACATACAATTTATGCATCATTCAAAATTGAATAACTTTTGCAAACAAATTCAAAATTTGGTAAAACCATTGCCTAAAACTCCCAAAAATCATGAACCTATGTCTCTGTAAAAATGAGCAAAAAAATAGTTTGCACCTATTGCTCATTAAGTAAGTTTGTTGCTCCAAATTAAAATTCAAATAAAAGCCTAACCTATTTAAATAAACTTTAAAAATTGTGAACCCGTAGTGTAAAAATCAGTATAAAATTAGAGCTCTCTGTTTCTAAAATTTTATTTGGATTTGATTCTATTTGACTTCTTTTTCCTCTTATTATTGCTCTGTGTTGAATTGCGTATAGACATCGACGTCCCCGACAGTGCTACCGTCGACTCCGACTTCGCCACTGAATCCAACAAGCAAGGCAAGAACTCCCTTTGATCATGTTGGCCCAATATTTCAATTAATTTATATTATTTTGTCAACTCTATTATGCATGCGTGTAATTTTATTAAAACTGCTATATTGTGGGTACTGGTAGATATAACCTTGTGTACATGGAACTTCCTTAATAAATGTTGTCATGTCAATCTTGATAAACCTAAGTTAGGATTAGACATTATAGAAATGTCAAATGGGTGTATTCGATTATATATGCAATTGCCTAGCCATGCTTTAGAATCGGGAAGACGAATAGTCGGGTATACTATTCATTTTAAAGTTTGAAATATTGAGCATGTTGGGTACATTAGTTGTTGTTATTTTGGTATAAAAGTCAAAATAAAAACTATGATTTGACGCGAGCGAGATATGGCAGTAGTCGGATGTGCACGAGACTTTCACATAATATAGAGGGAGTATTCTCGCCCGGGTCAGTTAAGGACTGAACTATTGTGTTGTTTTCAAGCCAAGAAATTAGTGCAACAATAAGTGCTAGTATGGGATGGTCTTAACCTATTAAAGTTATTTAGGTCTAACTTTGCATGTTGGAAGGCTGGGATAGTACGGGCTTTCTGAGACGGATTGCTCGAAGGGGCGCCCACACCAAGGTGATGGGGACAACACTTGCCAATACAACGATGTACGCCTTACTATGGGGAGAAGAGAGACAGTGGGATGTGAAACCATTTGTCGTATCGAGAGTACAAATATCTTCTGCTGCCATAGTAAGGGTTTGTCGACACCGAGATGGTGCAAAGATAGGTCTAAGTAATGTAATGGTTATGTCATGACTCTCTGCGGCACACCAAAAGAAGTGTGCTAATAGCTTGCACAAAGAATAGGTCATGACTTGTGGTAAAGGTGTACGCCTCTACATAGTGTAAAACTTTTCAAAAAAAAACTGCGCTCGTGGTCATGGGCACTTGGTAAAATCATCACATAGTTAGAAATTGTATCACTTTACAAAACCGGGATGAATATGAAAATATTGTTGGAAAGTCTGCATTTCAAGTGTTATGGCCGGGATTGGCAAAAGATTGTTTTGATACTCACAATCATGAAGGACTGTGAATTATTATGTTATGTTTACTTGTTATTTACATATTGGTTAAACTAGCTCTTACAAATTCCAGTTGCAAATTACTACTTGGTATTCATGTTCATTTCTGCTTACTACAAAATAACCATAGAAGCCTTTCTATTGGTATAGCCTGCATTTTATTATATATTCATTTGTCATACACTACAAGTCTTGCTGAGTACAAAAGTACTCAATCTTGCTTAATTTGTTGGTTTAGTGGACGAAGAAAGCGAGGTTCTCGAGGATATATACTTCACCGCAGGTCACAAGGATTATATCGATGAGCTTTTCTAGGGTTTACTCCTTGTCATTTGCATGTGGTATTTTGGGCAAAAGCATATTACTGGACTTTGTATCTTCCGCTATATTTTAATTTGGCCCTTAGGCTATGTTGTAAGAACTATATTTTGTTAATGTATTATGGACTTGTGTATGGATGTGATAACAATGTTATGAATGTGCGTACTAGCTACTGATCATGGGACTAGTAAATTATGCACATGAGACCTTCTTGGTATTCCACGCCAAAAAGGAGGGTCTCGACATCCTCCCAAATATAAGGGGTGCTACCGATCTTTTGACATCCAATTGGTGAGTTGAGAGAGTGCCGATCACAACAAAGGACTGAAGGAAGGAATTCAGCGTCAAGCAGAAGAATCGGCTGTGGGACGAAGTTAAGGGGAAATGGATTACTCGAGAGGAAAATGAAAGTAAAGCGAGGCGGTACGCTTTGAAGAGAATTGATGTGTCTTTGAGGCACTTCAAGGTTATCCTGCATGCTGAGTGCGTGCTGAAAAGTCGCACTCCCTTTAAGAGGTATCCATTTGTGACTCTCGATGCTTAGGAGTTCACAAGTATGAAGAGTACGCCTAAGACGGAGGAGCTGAGAGAAAAACATCACTATCCAAAGGCAGAACACACACGTGCACCACCTCGGTTCCACCGGCTATGAAGGGAAGAAGGCAGAGTGGGCGCGACTAGCCGAGGGGTGTGCCCACTTCGATATGGCTATGCCTTACTCCCACATATGTGAGGAGTAGGCACGCAACTGGGTATTGGCGAGGACGAAGAAAACCCCCGACGGTCGGCTTGTAGTTTCAAACCCCGCGACCACGCAGATCGTCTCCACCACCGTAAGACATCTAACTTAGTATATTGCAATTGACCCTTCCCGTTGTATTTTAGCATTAATTTATATTCGCTTCTTGTATGAGGAGCTAAGCCAGTAGAAAGAGCATGGGACCTTTCAGAACAAAGGGTCGAAGGACATCCTGTCTTCGGCGATCGAGAAGCCCGACCATAAGGGGCGGGTGTTTGCCATAGGTGCGGGTATACGAAGAGGTCCTTCTTCCAAGACGAGGACACTGCAAGTGCCAGATCAAGATCATGGGAACCACGTGCGGAGCGCCTCAAGGACACGCTGAGGGAGGAGCTGAAGGAGGAGATGATGGCACGTAAAGAGCACTTGAGGGCCTAGATGATGGCAATAATCTCCCAGAGTCAGAGTTAGATGGCCTCGCTATTCGTAGAAAGGCCTGTGCCCCGCTGTAGCAGCTATGCTTCTAGAAATGATCAGACCGGTCCCAGCGGAAGGTAATAATTATTTCTAACTTAAAGGTACAGGAGTAAGCTAAACAATATTTTCGATCAAGTTGCGTACTTCTTGCAGGCACCAACCAAGTGCCAGCTCGTCCTGATCAAAGACGGATTTACCGTTGAGGCTAGACGCAGTGTTGCATTTCCATGCAAGGAGGATGATACGGTGCATAGTATTCCTTTGGGGAAGGGCTACATGAGGGTGTAGGTGGACTATGTCCATGATGAATTCCTATCTCATGTGCTGCAGTTCTCACCGAACGAATATATCACCACTCTCGGGCAAACACGAATGTTGTTCATCAAGTGGCCCACGACAGGTGTCGTACTGCTTAAGGTAAAAATTCCTCGCATCTTCTCAATCATTTCAGTACTGCAACACTGTAACATCCCGAAAAATTCAAAAATATGAAAAATAAAAAGTTTGAAAATTAAAAATGGAATTGAATAAAAATTTCAATAGGAATCAAGATTTTGATTTTAAACAATATCTTTTCTTCCTTTCTTGCATTCTAATTTTAAGAAGAAAAAAAGATTTCATTTATTGAAACTATTTCTTCCAAAACAAACAAAACATAAAAATAAACTTGAGCTGTGATCTTTAATTTGAATTTTAATCTCCTGAGTCTTCTTAATTATTGATTTTTCTTGAGTTTTGCTTTAAAAGAAAAGTCTCATAAATTGAAAAAGGTAAAATGGTAAAAGTAAAAAGATAAAAATCCAAAGTCAATAAAATTTGTAAAAATCTCAGATAAATCCCAGATCCATCCAGGATCTTGAAAATGCAACTTTCATTGATCTGGATCAATAAAATAAATTAAAAAGATAAAAGTAATCATGAGGAGACAACCCAAATCTGAACCTACAAGATTTCTTTAGAAGTCCGTAGACCTTAACCAGAGTTAAAATTTTAACCTTGCCTACATTCCTGTCTTATCTATACCTAGTAAAAATATCAAGAGTTTATCCTATAATTTAATAATTTTAAAAATTCAGAAACAGACAATCGGAAAAGCTGAAAATTACAACGTCAGAATTATTAAAATTAAAATGTGCACTATAAAAATATTAAAATTTTATATCATGTCAATAATGTCATTCCAGATATCCATAAAAAGTTTCATAAAATAATAAATTGATTTTGATCTTAAATTAACAAGAATTCAGAGATGACATAAAGTGACATCTGTGCATTGTCAGATTTATATAAATATTTTAATAAATAATTTTTGTCTAAAACATTTACTGGATTCTTATCTAATCCTTGCCGACCTACACAAAAAGGTTTAGAAAATTTTAAGCCTTTCTTCTAGTCCAATCCAACGAATCTCCCTCGTTTTGCCCAGAACCTCAGCCGAGTTGTCTCCCTTTTGGTCACTACAATGTGGGGCCAAATTGCCAGCTGTCCTTCCTTGTCGACCTCTTCCTCTCTCTCTGCCAGCACGGTCCTACCTGTCAGTTGTTTCTTCTCCAATCTTCTTCCCTTCTCAGTTTTCTTCGCTCTGTCTCTCAGCCGAGCCAGCACCGCAACGCCGCCTCATTCTTTGTCGCCATCTCGCCGCAATTCACGTCGCCCGAGGCACTGCCATACCTCTGCCTACCTGCTACTCCTCTTGTCACATCATCACTGCCAGCTTTTCCCATACCTTGCACCAAGGAATTCAAGCCGCAACTCCGCTTCATCGCTTTCTCTCGCCAATTCTCGTCGCGCAAGATTCTACCGTTGTTTTCTTGCCATGGCACGATCCGACAGTAATCGGCAAGGCCATCTTACCGACCTGCCCAACTTGTCAATAGGCTACCACGACAGTCATTAATCCAGAAACCTTCAGCCACGGCAGGAAAAGCTCTTGCGCGTATCGTGACCGGCCGAGCCGCCATTTCTTGTCTGCGTTCAAATCCTGTGTGAACTGCCTCATCTACCTATAAAGAGGGTCTCGACTGCTTCTAGCACCCCACTCACCCTCCTCAGCTCGCCCTACTACCAAAACCCCGCAAAAAATTGCCTTGTCTTCTCCTTCTCTGGCGAAACCAGAAAAAGGGGGGAAAACCCGTTTAGCCAATTCAATCCACACCACTTCAAGCAGCTTAGCCAAGAGCTAAACTGGACGCCTAGTACACATCTTCACCCCCAATTTGATGTTCTTCTTCATCGACGAGCCGCCACACCGTTCATCTTCCGCCGCAGCTGCCCCGCTCGGTGAGAGCTCACCCCAGTAACTCTTTTTCATGTTTGAACCCAAAAACGAAGTCTCTAGGCCCCACTGATGCTCATGCGCATCACATCTTTCACAAGGTTGCTTCAAAAACCAAGCTTCTTGCCGCCGGCCATGGCGCCGCCGCCCCTTCCACGGTGGCACGTCAACCTAGGCCATCTCCGACCGAACCGTCGCCACCCACGTCTGCGCGCCACCCTCCCGATGCTCGCCGTATATCGATTCGACCCTCCGGAAGCCTTGCCGGGCGAGCCTCTGAAGCACCTTCCTCTGCCCTCTCGCCGCCATCCGGCCCGACATGTCAGCCCTCACCAGCCCGAGTCCAAAAGGGAAAGCGAATCACAGCTTGGAAGGCGATTTTCCTATTTTGGTATATTTTCGACTTTCAGATTTTACAAAACCCAAAGACATTCATTTACTTATATCTTTTGCATTTCAGCTTCAAATGAAATGAATTAAATTCCTAAATTCATGATAAATCATGTAGACTCATAATATAGAAAAATATCTTGAAAATGAACTATGTTTAAATTTTAAATTCAATTTAAGGAAAATAATCAAAAGTATGTCATATATGGAAATTCTACAAATGAACTCCAATTTGAATGAAATCAATTTTGTTGGAAACCTTAACCCCTCAGGAACCTGAATATGCAAAATTATTTAGATTTAGACTTAGTTTACATCATTTTCTAAAAGTAAGTTATTTCCAATGTGTTAAATATTCAAATATGAATATCTTTTGCAAAAATGGTTCAGTTCATGTCAAATTAGTTTCTATGTGTTTAAAAGTTAGTAATCTACTTATATGTACAAAAATATTTAGAATTGAATCTAGTTTGAATTAAATTTGAAAATAGATTACTTTCCAATGTATAGAAATCAAAATAAATATAACTTAAAACGTACAAGTTCAAATAATGGTAAACTGATTCCTAGATCCTTAATAAACCATAATACCCTTGCCGTTTATATAAAAATATCTTATGTTTGTGCAAATTTGAAATAAGATCATGATAGACCCTAATGGCTATTTATATGAAACACATCTTGGATAAAAGCAAAATATTGAGAAACCAACTTTAAAACACTCTTAATGATATCCTATGCTAATGCCAGAAAAATGGATAAATAATCATGTAAGGGTCAGTCGCAAACTAAGAACAAAAATTGAATCTTGTCACGTAAAAGTTATAATCACTTAAGCATTTTCAACAGTCCGTAGAATATCTCGTCTTAATGCAAATTTAATGAAGATTAGTTTAGAAACAATATTTAAGATATGTACTACCATAATCTAGAAAAATATTCTTATTACAACTTGCTTTGCATCTGAATCCGGCTAGCCCAATACCCTTAAATAATATGGTCGTCGTAACTCTTAATATCAACTAAGCCTTTTCAACAATGAATATGATATGTCATCTAAACTGTATGAAATCAGCATAAGAATGTTCTTCAAAGTATAGACTATCATCTTCTGAAGAAATAATCTTATTTCATCATATTTTGCATATAAATCCTAATAGCTAAATAACCATAAGTATTATGTTTTATGGACTCAATTATATGAGTAAGCAAACTTGAAATAATAAACAGATATGTAATTTTTATCACTAGAACCTTCTTAAAAACTTTGAGTACATAATTACTAGCCTAACTCAACAGATCTAACTTATATGAAACCTTCTTATGCAAATCGTTTGTAGTCAAGAACTATTCATGTATAGCATGTAACAAGTTGTCTAATATCTTAATCTTATTAATCCAAATAATTTTAGCATCTATAATTCGAAGTTGTAAATGCAAGAATTCATAAATTTAGCCTCTTGAATTCGTAATTCAAGAATAGATAATCTATCAAAGAAACCATGTTTTGTTCATCATAAGTCATTAACAATATGTTTGTATAATTATCTAAATCATAAGATCTTGAAAATCATTCAATCCAAACCTTAAAACATTCCTGCTTTTCGCAATGAGTCTTTATTTGGTTTTCTGTCTGTTTTCTTTTTGCCCTCATTGAAGTTGGATATTTGTTATGTTTCCGATTTAACGACGTGTAGAATTCGATGTCGCTACTTCCGTTATTGCCTCCGTCAGCCATGGCTTTGTCTTCGTCGTAAGCAATAAATAAGCAAGGTAAGCACCCCCTTTTGATCATGTTGATCCCATTTTTATAAATATTTTCATTAAATGTTTTACTGCATACTTTACTTTTATTAAAGTCTGCTATATTTTGGGTATTGGTAGTCGTACCTATTGTCACATAGAACTTTCTTGATAAGTATGGATTTGTGAACCTTGATAACCCTAGAATAGCATAGACAGTACATGATGTCAATTTGGGTTAATCACATTTAGTGATATGCTTAGCCGTGCTTAATTGAACATAAAACCTTGACATAATTAAAAATGTTGGATATGACAATCAATGGGTATGACCTTCTTTGTGGTTGATATTTTGATCAAAAATGAAAAATAAAACTATGGTTTTGATGCGGGCAATTATTGGCAATAGCCGGTGTACAAGGGACTTGTACGTAGTGTAGGTGGAGATTATTGCCCAGACGTATTAAGGACCGAACTACGTGTTCGTTAAACCCAAGAATTATCGCACAACCACAAGTGCTGGTATGGGACAGCCTTAAACCAATTAAGTTATCCGTTTAACTTTGCACATTGGTAGGCCGGAGTAGTACGAGCTTCTTCAAAGGATCGTTGCTCTGAGGGACGCCGCTGGCGGGCGCCTGCGGCAAGTAAATTTGTAAGTCTAGGGGTCGCTGCTCCACTCCTCGAATGGTTAGACTCGTGAGTCCAAGATGTATACCGTTCGGCCGAAAGTCCCTACCTGGGCCGGATGGCGTATTGTATTGCTTTTGCACTATGTTTTACTGCACGAGGCTCCTAAATGACTTAGTCTCCTCGTGTTCTTAGGTGTCCCCCTTGAATCGCTTAGTCCCGCCTCCTTTCATACTGTAAGGAAGGGCAGGTTACATCGAGAGTTGGGAGGAAGAGCGAGGTGACCTATGTTAGAGCTCCGGTCCTTCGCCCCGTGGACTGGTCGCCACCCGCCTTGCCCATGCCGGGTTGGTAGCCTTGGTGGTCGTGGAGGTTAGGTATTCTCGAAATAGCGCATTTGCCTCTCGTGACCCTTTGCGACGCCGACGCTGCGTGCGTGACGTTGGTGCCGCTTTGGGAGGGAGCGCGGCGTCAGATCAGACGCGGATCGTTGATGGGGCCGAAGCTTTGTCTTTGCGCCACCGATCTTCTTGGGAAGGAGCCACCGCTCTTGTATAGTCATCCGATTGACCTCATTCGGGGTACGTGGCGTAGGCCGATGAGGACTGACACGTGGCTCCCGCGCCCATCACCCCGGTTCGGTTGAGTCGGAGATCCCGCCCCGCCAAGAGGGTCTGGAGCGCCGTCCGGCCGGAGTCGGGGATCCCGCCCGCCAAGAGGGGGCCTGAGCGCTGTCTCGGCCGGATTCGCTCCGCCTGGTCGGGAGCGGATGTCTTGTGCGGTCTCGCAGCGATTCGGCCGGTGGCGGGTCGGGGCGCACTGCTATCGAGATATGCTTGAGGCCGCCGCTCGCCGCCGGCCGCTGGGGTACCCTCGCTATTAGTATTCGCCAAGAGCCCCGAACTCCCGAGCGATTTCGAGATTCTGGCTGGGGGTTGAACTTGACGAAAGTGGTGGCTGTGTTCGGCCGGGTCGGTCCCACCGATCCTAAGCGATTTCCGCTAGGTGTGCCTCGCTGATCCGACGGCTGCCCCGAGTTTGGCCGGGGCATTTGAACCGCCGAGGCTTTTACTCGCCTGCGCGCATGCCGAGTATAGTTTACGCGCCTACCGCTAGTCTTCTTGATCGCCGTTCCGTGAAGGACGCTGCTTTCCAAGACCGCATTTACTCGAGACGCTAGCCTCCTTCGTCCGGTATATATACGCATACCGTAGCTTGCTTGAAGGAGATGAGAGCTCTTTCTTCTCGTTCTTTCAAATGGCTTCGAGACACCTCTAGTCTTTAGCTTCGCGATGGCGCCGGTGGAAGAAGAAGATCCTCCGCCGAAGCTTTAATGAGTTCGACCAGCGATGGCCGAGCTTAGGAGGAAGAAGTCGCACCCGTGACGCCGCTCGTTGACGCTACGCCGAGGCCGCTCCGAGGCTCGAGGTGGTAAGGGGGCCCTTCGAGGCGATGGCGCAAGGGCGCCGATCAGAAGTTGCGCGCCGCCGATGTCGCCGAACGGCACGAGGCATCGGCGCAGTTACTGGCGTCACGCGGCTGTCCCGCCGACTGTGCAAGGGCCTACCAAGATGCCGGTGCCACCGATGCCGCACGGATGTTTGATAGGTTCTAGGCGTGGGTAGAGTCCCGCTGCAGCAGCGTGGGCCACTCTTGTATCCGCTTGCATCGTGTAAAGTCGTAAAGTCCGAGCTCGCTGGCCTATAATGAAATTTTCTTTTCTTTATGAAAATGTCTTCGCGATGAGTTTGCTTTAATTTTAATCTTGTGGATCGCGCTTTGGTCGCCAGGCGACCGGATGCCTCGTGAGGTTCGTGTGTCCGAGTGCTTGTTTAACGTCAGAAGCTAGACAGTTGTTTGGCCTCGGCAGTGGACGACCGGATGCCTCGTGAGGTTCTCGTGTCCGATCGCTTTGGTCGTGCAGGACGACCGGATGCCTCGTGAGGTTCGGGTGTCCGAGTGCCTTGGCCGGCAGGACGACCGATGCCTCTGTGAGGTTCGGGTGTCCGATCGCTTTGGTGGGCAGGACGACCGGACGTGAGGTTCGTGTCCGATCGCTTTGGCCTGCAGAGGACGACCGGATGCCTCGTGAGGTTCGGTGTCCGAAAGTGCTCGCTTAACGTCGTAGCGTGAGGTAGAAGTGCCTTGGTCTCAGGCACCGGATGCGTGACCGGATGCCTCGCTTGAGGTTCGTGGTCCGAGTGCTTGTTTAACGCTTGACGCTAGACAGATGCCTTGCCTTCCTGCAGCAGGACGACCGGATGCCTCTGTGAGGTTCTCGTGTCCGATCGCTTGGCCGGGCAGGACGACCGGATGCCTCGCGGAGGTTCGGGTGTCCGAGTGCCTTGGTCGGCAGTGTCGACCGGATGCCTCTCGTGAGGTTCGGGTGTCCGATCGCTTTGGTCTGGGCAGGACGACCGGATGCCTCTGGGGTTCGGGTGTCCGAGTGCTCGCTTAACGTCGAGCTAGATAAAGGCCTTGGCCTGGCAGGACGACCGGATGCCTCGTGAGGTTCCGTGTCCGATCGCTTTGGTCGGCAGGACGACCGATGCCTCAGAGGTTCGTGTCCGATCGCTTTGGTCGGCAGGACGACCGATGCCTCTCGTGAGGTTCGGTGTTCGATCGCTTTGGTCGGCAGGACGACCGGATGCCTCGTGAGGTTCGGTGTCCGATCGCTTTGGCTCGGCAGACGACCGGATGCCTCGAGAGGTTCGGTGTCCGACCGCCTTGGTCGGCAGGACGACCGGATGCCTCGTGAGGTTTGGGTGTCCGAGTGCCTTGGTCGGCAGACGACCGGATGCCTCGTGAGGTTCGGTGTCCGATCGCTTTGGTCGGCAGGACGACCGGATGCCTCTCGTGAGGTTCGTGTCCGAGTGCTCGCTTAACGCCGTAGCTAGACAGCTGCCTTGGTCGGCAGGACGACCGGATGCCTCTCGTGAGGTTCTCGTGTCCGAGTGCCTTGGTCGGCAGGACGACCGGATGCCTCGTGAGGTTCGGTGTCCGATCGCTTTGGCCTCGGCAGGACGACCGATGCCTCGTGAGGTTCGTGTCCGAGTGCTCGCTTAACGCCGTAGCTAGACGCTGCCTTGGGCTGGCAGGACGACCGGATGCCTCTCGTGAGGTTCTCGTGTCCGATCGCCTTGGTCGGGCAGGACGACCGATGCCTCTCGGAGGTTCGGGTGTCCGACCGCTTTGGTCGGCAGGACGACCGGATGCCTCTCGTGAGGTTCGCGTGTCCGATCGCTTTGGTCGGGCGTGACGACCGGATGCTTCGTGAGGTTCGGGTGTCCGACTTCCTTGGTCGATGTGACGACCGGATGCCTCGTGAGGTTCGGTGTCCGAGTGCTCGCTTAACGCCGTAGCTAGACAAAGGCCTTGGTCGGCAGGCGACCGGATGCCTCGTGAGGTTCGTGTCCGAAGTGCTTGTTTAACGTCAGAGCTAGACAAAGGCCTTGGCCTGCAGGACGCACCGGATGCCTCTCGTGAGGTTCTCGTGTCCGATCGCTTGGCCGGCAGGACGACCGGATGCCTCGTGAGGTTCGTGTCCGAGTGCCTTGGCCTCGGCAGGACGACCGGATGCCTCTCGAGAGGTTCGGTGTCCGATCGCTTGGCCGGCAGGACGACCAATGCCTCGTGAGGTTTGGGTGTCCGAGTGCCTTGGTCGGCAGGACGACCGATGCCTCGCGTGAGGTTCGGTGTCCGATCGCTTGGTCGGGCAGGACGACCGGATGCCTCGTGAGGTTCGGGTGTCCGAGTGCTTGTTTAACGCCGTAGCAGACAAAGGCCTTGGCGGGCAGGACGACCGGATGCCTCGTGAGGTTCTCGTGTCCGACCGCTTTGGCCGGCAGGACGACCGGATGCCTCCGTGAGGTTCGGTGTTCGAGTGCCTTGGTCGGCAGGACGACCGATGCCTCTCGTGAGGTTCGGTGTCCGATCGCCTTTGGTCGGGCAGGACGACCGATGCCTCGTGGGGTTCGGTGTCCGACCGCTTTGGTCGGCAGGACGACCGGATGCCTCGTGAGGTTCGGGTGTCCGAGTGCTCGCTTAACGCCGTAGCTAGACGTGAGTGCTCGCTACCGCCGTAGCTGGACGTAGTGCTCGCTACCGCCGTAGCCGGACGGGGCATCCTTCTCGAGTCCTCGCTTCGGGCGAGGGTAGTCGCAGAGGAATGGCCACCGCCTATCCCACATGTATACCCCATCCGCAGTGTGGGACCCGGAGGGATGAGCGCGCGCATTTACCGCGCTGGTTTGAACGCCGTGCTCGTGGAGCTAATAGCGGTAGTCCGAGTGGGTCCCGGAGGTCCCGCCAAGGGGGACCCTTCCGAGCGACGGTCCCAGAGTAGGGTGTCCCGCCCCGCTGTGGCGACCCATAAAAACCTTTCTACTCAATCTCAGATGGACTCGGGTCGTCCACGACCCAGAAGCACACCGGATGTCGCCATTGATGAGCTCCCGAGAGTGTGAAGTATGGTCTCGGACGCGAGTAGAGGTGATTAGGCCGTCACCGACCTAACCGAGGGCCCACCGTGGGGCTCACCTCTTACCCGCCCCTTGCTCGTTTTGTCGGGCGCCTTATACCCATCCGCGGGTAGGCCTTTTGAACCCATACTCCGCTGGGCCCTTGGCGCAAGCCACAAAGCTTTTGCCGCCTTGGGGCCGAGCGCCTGCTGGCTTTCGCGCCCGAGCAACTGCTCCGCCTAAAGGCGAGACCAAGAGGTTACGGACACGTTGTTCGGGGCGGCGCCTTTATGGCCCTTGTCACCGACATGACAGGATTAAAAGCGGAGTGGTATTGAAACCGGAATTACCAGTCGGGCGCAATGGGCGAGGTGGAACGCGACGCTCGCTTGACGGGTGCTCGCTGGCCGGCTCGCTTGTCCTCTATAAATACGCTGCTGGGTGCTTCCGTGGTCACGCTTTCTTGCCTTCTCCGCTCGCCTCAAACAAGAAAAGCACCAGAGAGCTAAGGAAAGAAAACCCACCTTTCTTTCTCACCTTCCACCGCCTCCCCGTGAAGATGTCGTGGCGGAGTGCTCGCGCAAGACACCGCGGCGCTGGCTTGGTGAAGAAGGGCTTCTCATGCCGCAGGCCTTTTCGGCCGGAGGGTGCCGACCGGGCGCCACCACCCGCCAGCGCGGGCGACGAGATCGTGGTGCCCGCCATTCTTCGAGCTGCTTTGGCTCGCCACGCACCCGCTCGTCCGGGGCCGCTGCCTCACTACAAGGTGGAGGTGCACCATCTCAACCCCAATGGGGTCCTCCACATCGCCATCTTCATCACGCCGCGAGGCCTTCCGGGATCGAGCCGACCGGGCGCTAGGAGGCACTTCTTCCGTGCAAGGCTCGAAAGACAGCCGCCGGACGCCGTGGCGCCTGGTGGCTGGCCTCCAGCCTTCGCCCCGGCCGAGCACGGAGTACCGGAGGTAAACCGCCTCGCCCAACAAGGGCCGGCGTTCAATGGCTCTACGCTCAAAACGTCGGCGACAATGCTTTGTTTCACCGGCGAAGCTTCCATGGTGGAGGAGCGGAACTGGGCGCGAGAAGAGGGAGAAGAATGCCGGCCTCGATCGTGGAGCATATCAGGCTCAAAGGAGGCGGGCTCACCGGGACGGGTTGTGCGCGCTTTATGGGGATGCGGCAACCCTTGTGCATGTGCCGCACCTCGCTCCGGTGACGCGGGCCGTCCGACCGGGCGAGGATGGCGTAACCCGAGCCGCCGCGTCTCGAGGTGGAGGCCCGTGGCGGCCGCACGGGCGGAGCGCCACGGTGGTCGCGATGGCCACCCGAGCCATTCTCGCGCTTTTCCGCCAAACCGTGTTTGAAATTCTTTCGCTTTCTTTCTTTGTCCTTAGCACTTGACCGACATTCCCGCATCCTCTTAGGGCTCATGGGGATGTCTTCCCGCGCCGCTCCCGGGATAAGGAAGCGCAGGGCGCGCCTCGGCGAAGACTAGAGGTCGACTTCTCCGCAAGAAGCGAACGAGGAAAGGAGGAGGAAGAAGCATAAGGAACGCAGGCGCGCACAAGGCGGGCGAGGATGTGTCGAGACCACCGCCGTGGGGACAACCTCCATCGACAATGGCGGAGCGCCCGCCACCCCTATGGTGGGTTTTCCCGACCGCCGATCGGGCGCGGCCCGAGCGTGGACTCGCCGAGAGCGGCATCACGGGCCCGTGGGCCACGGATCCCCGTGCGAGGGGTGATCTTGCGTCGCGGCCGCCGCAGCTGGCTCTACCGGAGGTGGCTTGGGAAGCGACCACCGACGACTTTGGCGGGGTCAGCAAAGAGGCGCGCGTGCCACGCACCCGCCGCCTTGTAAGTGTATTCTTTTATTGAGCATTTTTTTTGGCAAAGCCGCCGAGCGACTTTTGAATCTTTGCAACGCGCCGCTTATACTGGGTGACCGTGGGGCGTACGATCGGCCCGCAAGTAACGGCTACGGTGATTTGGGTGACCTCGATCGGTCGGTGGAGGTCGCGCGGCGCAGGCCCGAGGGCGCGGTCGCTCGAGGACGGCCTCACCGGAGGTCGGGCCGAAGAAGAACTTCCGCGCCCGGCTGGGACTCCCACCGACGACGGATCGCTGCCGAGGATGAGACGATGGCGCCGCCGGTGATCGCGCCGGCCGTGGTCGAGCCGACGACGGAGGTGCTCGACCTCGCCCCGGGGGAGGTGCCGACCGATGCTCCTCAGCGCAGTCGCCGAGGGGTTTCAAGGGTTGACCTCGCCACCCTTGCCCATGGTGCTTTGACGGCGACGCCCCGCCCGAACGCGGCGAGCGAAGGCCACGGTGTAATCCCCGGTCGGGCATCATGGGTCGCGAGGAGAGCGCGAGGGCCGCCCCAAGCAAGGCGCTACCGATGCCGGTGAGATAGGCGATCCGCGAAGGTCCGCTCTTGCTCAAGTCTTCCACCGTGGTATGCTGGATACGATGGTCGGGAGTTCACCACGCCTGTAGGTCACCAAAAGTTCGACTGCTACACATTTTTGATAGTTCTTCCGCGCGACTAACTGAGTGTCCACGCTTTTTGCAAAGACTTATGGCTCGCCAGGCGCCAAAGTTGAGCTCTCGCAGCTGGCCCGACACCACGCGGCACGCAGGAGGAGTGCAATGTCAGCGCTTGAGTCGCGCCAGCCCAGAGGCCCCGACATTAGGCGGCCTGAGGCGTGGAGATCCGCCAGTGGATTTGAAGAGGCCACAAAGGCCCTTTATGATGAGCGCCTAGGAGCCAAGGCCTTGAGGGCGTAAAGTGGCGTAATCGAGTCCTCCGACGAGGTCACCGAGGCCAAGGATGCCGCCGCCGCGAGGGGATCAGCGCAGACGCAGCAACACGCTCGCGACCGAGCAAACAAGGCTCGTGGGGACGCCGCCGAAGTTCGCCCGAGCGCGATCGCCGTAGGAACCGCCGAGCCAAGACTTCACGAGGCGCCAAGTCGGCCGCAATCACCAACTCGCACGGTAAGTGTCTCAATTCTTCAATTAAGTTTGGGGGTGCGACCACGTGGCTTAACTTATCCAAAATCTCCGCACCGCAGAGGCGCAGAACCGAGCGCCGCTGGAGGCGCAGAGAACGGCTTTGATGCTCGCGACGTGGCGATCGTGGTTCGGACGAGGCCCGGCGGCGTTGAAGGTTGCGAGGACGGTCGGGCCGAGATGAGCGCTGAATCGAGGCCTCCGCAAGGCCGGCCGAAGTTCGCGATCGCGATCCTGAGCCGGCAGCCCGAGTGCCTTGCCCCGTGGCCGCCCGAAAGCGACTTCAGAGAAGAGGCGGTGGTCACCGCGCCGCGCTTGAGCTTCGCTGCGCGCCGTCAACACCATCTCGCATTACGACGCATCGACCGCGGCCGGGCAAGCGAGAGGCCTGGAACCGGATCGACGAGGAGATCGACCGGCTCGAGCCTCGGTCGAGCCGCGACGCCCGAGATCGCCACCAGATCCCGCCGCAGTCGCCTCCAGAAGCCGAGGCAGCCAACTTCTCCGCCTCGCCACCGGCCGCCGCCAAAAAGAATAAAATATAGTTAGCTTTATCCTTTTAGATTGTAAAGACCGCTATTTAAACAATCTTGAATTTATCAAGTTCCGTAATCGCCCTCGCCCTTTTCGATTTAGGATGAGCGCTTGACCACCATAGCCTTAAGGACCACAGGGTCACGGCGCGTAGGTCGGGTCGCTTTGGGAGGAGCGAGGTGGATTGGAGACTTGGCTATGCAATGTTAGGGCGACTTGTGAGGGATAGGAGTGTTCTAGACCGCCAGGATCTTTCCACTCGGGCACTTCCTTCTTCCGCTAAGTGCTACTTAGCAACCATAGCCGGGGCGAGGTCGAACACTTGGGTTGAGAGGGTTACCGCCGATAGACATCATGACCACGGTCACGCACTTCATAAGCGCTGGGATAGCCGAGTTCAGGCGGGAGGAGGTTCTCGCCGACCCAAAGGTCACCCACTGGTACTTCCTTCTTCCGCAAAGTGTTAGCAACCATAGCCGGGCGAAGTCGAGCACTTGGGTCGTAAGGGGTTACCGCCGAAGGACCTTGTGGTCGGTTGTCATCAACTCACGCAAGCGCCGACCGGAGCAGCTTGAACGGGCGCCGAAGGGCAGCCCCGAGTCGTCGCATGGCAAACGTGTGCTCTAAGGAAGAAAGTAAAGAGCATGCTAGGAAGAGGAAAAGAGTTTAGGATAGAATCGCTTTAACTTTTCTATATTCCATGCATTTGGAAGGATGCGGTCGCCGGTGTCCTTGAGCCTAAAGGTGCCAGTCGAGGATCACGACGACGGTGAAGGGCCTTCCTGTGGGGCGATACCAGGCTTATCCTGCCGGTCCGACCCGACGCAGACCGTGTCGCCAAGATCAAAGACCGCCGAACTCGGGCGGCCGTGATAACGCCGCAGAGCTTGTTGATACCGCCGATCGCAGACGCCACATCATGCGCGCCGCCAACTGGTCGATGGAGTCTTGTTGTGCGGCGAGCCCCGAGCCTCCTCGGCTTGCGCCTTGGGGCGCCATACTCTGTGTTCGCCGGCAAGACGGCCAAAGACCGTATACCATGAAGAACGGTGTGAACCCGGCCGCCCGAGTCGGCGGGTCCGTAGACTCCAGAGGATGGAGGGTAGCTCGGCCACCCAGCCGCCCGCCGGCGCGTTTGAGCCGATCAAGATCCGCGGCTTGAGCCCTTGAAGGATCATGCCGCTTGCGCGCCGACCGCCGCTGGTCCGCGGATGGGCACACCACGCCCAATCGACGCGATGTTGAAGTCATCGCAGAACTCGAGGAATTCTTCCCGTGAACTCGCGCTTCGCTGTCGGTGATGATGGAGTTTGGGACTGAATCGAAAGACTATGTCGCGGAAGAAGATGGCCGCTGTGCCGACGCGACGCCACGACCGCTTGGCCTCTATCCACTTGGTGAACTTGTCCACCGCGACGAGCAATGGGTAAAGCCCCCGCGCTTTCTTGAAAGGCCCGACAGATCGAGCCCCAAACCGCAAAAGGCCACGGATGGGGATTGTCTCGCAAGGCCCGAGCCGGCAGATGTGTCCGCTCGCAAAGAATTGGCATCCTTCGCAGTGCGTGCGATGTGCTCGGCCGACACGGGCGGCGGCCAATAGAAACCTTGCCGAAAGGCCTTCCCACCGAGATCGGCGCAGCGTGGGACCGCAAATTCACCGTATGTCGTCCGCCAGCTTGTTTTCCTTAGTCGGCCGTAATGCACTTTTTGAGGACCCCGAGGGGCTCCTTTTGTAAAGGTCCGACCGACCAGATTTAAAGACTTTGCTCACGGGCGAGGCGCCGCCTCGGCCGGGTTGGAGGAAGCGACCCGTCCACAAACGATCTATGAATGGCTTTCTCCACGGACTTGCTGTTAGCACGCCGCGATCGACCCGCCAAGTCTACGCTCGATCGCATGGCGGCCGGGCGACCGTATAGGTAGGTCGGGGACCGCTCGCCACCGCCCACCGATGGAAGGTCGCAGGAGGTCGCAGACGAAGATCCCGCGGACCGGTCACGGAGGCCGATTGGCAGTAGCCTGGCCGCTATTGTAGCGCCAGTAGCTATGGTGAAGCTCAAGCCCTTGAACAAGATTTCGAGCCCGCGCGACTTCTCGATAGTACGCGCCATACAGCGTCTTCTGGCCCGCGCCTTCATGACTTGGTCGACGACAAGCTTGGAGTCCCCGTGGACGTAGAGTCGGCGAGCACCGAGGTCGGCATCGATCCGAGACCGCTGACGAGGGCTCGTGACTCGGCAACGCTGTTGGTGGCATCAAAAGCAACCGATGGCGATCGAGCTTGTTCCCGCGGGAAGATGATGATAACCCAATACCGCGCCATTCTTGTTGTAAGACCCATCAAGTACATTGTCCAAGACGGTCTTCGATCACGGTGGTGCTCTGGTTTCGTCCACTCAATGACGGTCGGCTAGGCTCGCGATTTGATCGCCGTCCGAGGGACGATGTGATGTCGCGGGTCGCCGAGCTCGAGTGCCCACTTGGCTATCCTTCCCGAGGCGCCGCGGTTGCGACGATCTCGCCTAACTGGGACGTGGTCACCACGGTGATGTTGTGCCGATCGGAAGTAGTGGACGAGCTTTCTTCGCAATGAGCACCGCGAGAGAAGCTTCGCACTGTGGTACCGAGTCTTGACTCGGAAAGGACCTCGCTAATGAAGTAAACCGCCGTTGTACCTTAAGTTCGCGCCTTCTTCCGCCGCTTCCACCACGAGGGCCGCACGACGACGGTAGTGGCGGCGATGTAGAGAAACAGCTGCCTCGGTGCCGGGCGATCAGATCGAGGCGAGGACAGAAGGCCTTCAGCGGTGAGGGCCTCCGAGCTTCGGGTCCAAAGCTAAAGCGGTCTGATCTCTTGAGTAGCTCAGAGTGGCATTCCGCGCCGCCGAGGCGAGACACGAAACGACTCAAAGCCGCTAGGCATCCGGCCACCGACCCCCTTGAGGTTGCCGATTGGGCCCATCCTTGCGATTGCTAATATCTTCTCCGTTGGCCTCGATGCTCGCCGAGACAATGAAGCCAAGGAGCTTCCTTTGGGGACCCCAAAACGCATTTCTCGTGATTGAGCTTTATGCGGAATCGTCAAGGTTCGCAGGTCTCTTCCGTGTCGGGACAAGGTCATCGGCCTTCTTGGTTTTTACGACAATATCGCCGACGACACCTCAACGTTATACCGATCCGTTATTGAAGCACGCTTGCATACATCGCCGTATGTAGCGCCCGCGTTTTAGGCCAAACGGCATCGTAACGAGCGTAATGAGCCGAACGGGTGATGAAGGAAGTCGCGAGCTGGTCGGACTCCTTAGCGCAACCGTGGTAGCCCAGTAGGCATCCGAAAGAGAGGGACTCGCACCGCGGTGGAGTCGATGACTTGGTCGATGCGGGCAAAGGAACGGATCCTTGGGACATGCTTTGTTGAGACTCGTGATAGTCAACGACATCCTCCATTGCCCATTTTTCTTTTTACAAGTACAGGTTGGCTAGCCACTCGGGGTGGCGCACTCTTTACGAACCCCGCAAACGTAAGTTTGGCGATCTCCTCCCTATGATCCTGCGCTTCTCTCGTCGAAGCGGCGCAGGGCGTTGGGCGACCGGCTTTGAGCCCGGTCTGATGCTCAAGGAGTGCTCGGCGACTTCCTTGGGATTCCCTGCATGTCGGAGGACCTCCATGCGAAGACGCCTTTGTTGGTGCGGAGGAGTCGACGAGCGCGCTTCCTATTTGGCGGGAGCGTGGTTCGATCCGCACGGTCTTGGTCGGATCACGTGGATCGACCGCGACCTCCTTCGTGTCCTCGGCGGACTTGAGGATCCCGCCCGACTTGCCGGACTCGGGGCGGATTCGAGGCTTCCTCCCGAGGTTGTCGAGCTCGGCAGACGCGATGATCGCCGAGGCAAGCTCACAACCACTGCGCCGCATTGTAGGCAAGCCGAAGACGATGCCACGGTGATGACTCCGCGGCCCCGCATCTTCACTTGAGGTAGGCGAATGGGACCGCCATGAACTTGGCGTAACATGGCCTTCCCAGATGGCATGGTAAGAACCGGGAAATCCACGACTCAAAAGCGAGGGTTTCGTGCGGAAGTTTCCGGTTCTCAAAGGTAGGGCAGGTTGATCTCGCCCGAGTGGATGGGTCTCTGCCGCCGTGAATGACGCCATGGAAGGGCACCTTGCCGGGCCGGAGGGTTGAGCGCGGATCCCATAGCGCCGAGCCGCCTCGACGAGAGGATGTTGAGGCCGCCGCCTCGCCCATAAGCACCTTTGAAAGGCGCTTCTTCCCACGACGGGCCGACCACCGTGGGGTATCTCCCTACCGTGGAACGTGGTCGGGTGGTCGGTCCGATCAAAGGTGATCGGGAACTCCACCACCGGAGGTATTGGGGACGATGGCGCGACGGTATGGACCTCACGATAAGCGAGCTTGAGCCGCGCTTGTTTCGGCATAGTAGGCGGTCCTCCAAAGATCATGAGGCGCCGTCGGGTTCGTGGAACTCGTCGCTCGCTTTTTCTCGCGACTCGCGGGCCGCAGCAGCTTCTTCCCTTGCCACGCGGGCGCTATGGGACGCCGAGAGGTAACGCCAGGACCTCGCAGCCCCGGTGATTTGTGCTTGACGGAGAACCCGTGGTTTGGGCACGGGCCGCCCATCAACTTTCGGTGGTCGGCGCGACGGCCGGTCGCACTCGCCGCTTGGCGGGCGGTCGATGGTGGCGACCACTGGTCTCGCGACCGCTTCTTGTGCCGCCTGCTTGTCGGAGCGGTCGGGGGGACCCGATGCGACGCCGGTTCGGCTGGGCCTTTCCTCCTCGAAGATGGCCCCATACCTCCTCGCCGAGGCGTGGTTGGTGACGATATCGAGGAGCTCCTTGGTAGTTCTAGGCTTGAGACACCTAGTTTGTGTACCAAGGCCTTGCAGAGGTGCCAGATGAATGCTCCCACGACATCGGCGTCGGAGATGTCGGGAGCTCGTTGACCTGGCGGAAAACCGCCGGATGTAGTCCCGAGGGTTTCCTCGGCTGCTTGCTTGCGCCCTTCAGTCCTGTGAGTTTCGGTGGCTTGTAAGTGCCTCGAAGTTGCCGACGAAGAGGCCTTCAAGTCGGTCCAGCCTCGATGGTTTTGGCCGGCAAGTACTGAGCCGTGCTCGGCCGAGTCCGCGAGGTAGATGGGAAGGTATTGATGATGAAGAGGTCATCCGTTGCTCCTCCCGCCCGCATGCGAGCCGGTAATCTTCGAGCCGCACACGGGTTTGTGGCCCGGTGTATTTGGCAATGTTGGTAGGCGCCGGAATCCGCAGGAAGTCCGCCCGTGGATCCTGGCGAGTAACGCCGCGTCCAGACCGTCGGGGCTCGGCCGCGGTGGTGGTGCCCGCCGCCGCAACCCGTGAGTGGGTGGCCTCCTCCACCATCTTTCTTCGCGCCTCAAGGGTAGCGCGAATGTCGAGGCATCATCGAGGCGTTGGCGCACCGGGCGCGCGAGGCCTGGTGTGGCTCGCGCAGGCGGCGACGCTGTCAGGCGGACCCATCCGGCCAGACGGCGCAGACGGCCCGGTGGCTAGAGGTGGCTCGAGCGATAGGAGCCGGAGGCGTGCATGTCTTGCAGACGGCGCGCGTGCTCTACCACCCGGAGGTTTTGGTAAGTGGCCTTGGCCTCCGGTCGATCGGCCCGGAGGCCTCGGCGCATTGCGGCCGCGCCACGCTTTTTCGGGCGTGGGGAAGAAGTTAGGACCGTCGGACCTTCCGCTCGCTGGTGTGCTCGACGCCGCGCTGCTGCCGCCAGCACATGCGGGGCTCGAGCCCTCCCGCTCCAGTTGGTCCGAGCCGGCCGAGCTCGGTTCTTCGCTCCTCCAACTCTTGCGCGTTGTTGGAGCTCGGCGCGGCGGTCCGAAGGCGCTCAAGACGCTGCTGCTGGTATCCTCCTCCCGCGCCGAGTGCGCCGGACAGAGGCCCGCACCGCGAGGGCCACGGCAGATCGACGGTGCTCGCCATGTTGCACTCGCGAGTGCCGCTCGCGAGCGTGGTACCCGTGGTCGAGCCGAGTCATGGTCAAGAGTCTTCCAAAGAGCTCGTGGATGGAGGCCGCAGTAGCCGACCATCGCCACGGCCGCGAGCCTACGGGGTGACATGGTCACCGCCTGCCTACGGAGTTTTCGCCGACCGTGGCGAGCACTCGGTTCCGCCGGGGCTCGCAGGGCGCCTAAGCCGGAGCTTAGCGGTCACGGAGAGGACGCCAAGCTCTCGGGCGCCTGTCCTCCGGAGGCGGCGGGACGAGTGTGAGCCCTCCCGCCGGGTGACGGGCGGTCGAGGGAGCCGGCGGATCCGGTTCCCGTGCGCCATGCCGTCGCAGTGGGTGGATGCCATCAGGAGATAAACTAATCCGAGATGGTGACGAAGACGCGCGAAGCCCCTACTGGCGCGCCAACCGCCGGCGTTTTTTGCTGCGGCAAGTAAATTTGTAAGTCTAGGGGGTCGCGCGTTCCACTCCCTGAATGGTTAGACTCGTGAGTCCAAGATGTAAACTGGTTCGGGCTGAAAGTCCCTACTCCATTTCAGATGGTAGTATTGTATTGCTTTTGCACTATGTTTTTACAGACGAGGCTCCTAAATGACTTAGTCTCCTCGTGTTCTTAGGTGTCCCCCCTTTGAATCGTTTAGTCATGCCTCCTTTCATACAGAAGGAAGGGGCAGGTTACATCGAGAGTTGGGAGGAAGAGCGAGGTGACCTATGTTAGGAGCTCCGGTCCTTCGTCCTGTGGACTGGTCGCCACCCGTCTTGCCCATGCTGGGTTGGTAGCCTTGGTGGTCAGGGAGGTTAGGTATTCTCGGAAATAGCGTGATTTGCCCTCTCGTGACCTTTGCGAATCGCCGACGCTATGCGTGGCGTGACGCTGGTGCCGCGGGAGGAGCGTGCGTCAGATCAGACGTGGATCGGTTGATGGGCCGAAGCTTTGTCTTCGCAAATACCGATCTTCTTGGGAAGGAGCCACCGCCTTGTATAGTCACTCCGATTGACCTCATTCGGGGTACGTGGCGGTAGGCCGATGAGGACTCGACACGCGCCCTCGGCGTCCGCCACCCCGGTTCGGTTGAGTCGGAGATCCCGCCCGCCAAGAGGGTCGGAGCGCCGTCCGGCCGGAGTCGGGGATCCCGCCCGCTAAGAGGGGTCGGGAGCGCCGTCTCGGTCGGATTCGCTTCGGCCGGTCGGGAGCGGATGTCTTGTGCGGTCTCGCAGCGATTCGGTCGGTGGCGGGCGGCGCGCTGTTGGGTCGAGATATGCTTGAGGCCGGCTCGCCGCCGGGCTATTGGGGTACCCGTTATTAGTATTCGCCGACGCCCACACCGAGGTGTTGGGAGTCACGCTTGTCGATACAACGTGTACGCCATACTATGGATATGCTTATTCATTATCGCAAAGGATGTGACAAACATTTACACCATAGTACGGGTTTATCGACACCGGTGGTGCAAAGTTAACTGGTAATGTAAAGGTTTCGTCATGAACATTCTAGCCACTACGCCAAAGGTGCGTGAAATATGCGCAAAAGGAAAAGGTCATGACTTGTGGGTAAAGTCGCATAACTCGCAGAGTGTCAAACTTTTCGAAAAGCCGTTCCCGCGGTTATGGGAATCTTGGTGCGCCAGCACTAGTTAGATGGTTTTTATTTTCATAAAACTGGATTCTACCGTGTTTCGATAATTTCTACTGTGACAGTGGAAATGGTTCTCGGATATGGTCATGATACCCAGGTACATGAGATCTATTTATGCTGTTATTCTGTTACTTTTCATATTAAATTTCTTTTACTTAAATCTCATTTTGCAATCTACTATTCTGTATTTACATTTCAAATTGGCTTTATGCAAACTAACCATACTAGCCTTTCCTTTGAAATGGCTTGCATATATCATAGGCTTTGCAAAAGTCTTGCGGGGTACGAAAGTACTCACCCTTGCTTAATTGTTGTTTTTAGGTGAAGAATCAGATTAGCTCGATGAAACATATTTGTCGCAGGATTCGGAAATGATAACGATGAAGTTTTTCTAGGATTATGCCTTGTCGCTTTGCTCGAGGGATTGGATGGGCACACTACAAGACTTTGCTTCTTTGCTGCTATAAACTCTGAATTGTAAGATTATTATGTAAATTAACTTCCACTTTAATAATATGATGTATGGTTGTGATTCCAATTGTTGTAAATGTGCGTACTAGCCACTGATCATGGGACTAGTACTGTTTGCACATGAGATTTCCATTTTTGCATTTATGTGAAAATGGGAGTCACTACAAACATGTCACATATGCATGTGCTTTTTAGGTTCTTATCGTACCTGCACCTACTCCAGCTCCTGCTCCTGCTCCCGCCACAAAGACAACTATTCGTCCAAGTCGACTCCTGCAGAGTGCAGAGCTGGTATGCAAAAGGACTAGCATAACAGCCAAAGAAGCACATGAGACCTCGGAGACTCCTTCTGTCAAGAAGGCAAAGTTGACCAAGGCCACAGATTGATGGGGAAAGCGGTATGCTACGCTAGCACACAAAAAAATCTACCGCGTAGCCAGAAAGCTACTCGCAAGAAGGGGATCATAGATAAGATTACCACTAGACGCGCAGTTGCGGAATCCTTCGCGCCGATGTAGTGGATCGCCCTCGCCGCGATCGTTGCGCCGATGTAGTGGATCGTCCTCGCCTCGCCGTGGATCGCCCTCCCACGTCGCAGCCGCAGCAGCCACACCGCAGAGTCCACACGCCCGCAGATGGAACACCGCGGCGCGGTGTGCAAGCACTGGTCGCTGGCGCAGGCAATGAGAGGAGTAGGCTAGGTTTCGAGTGAATCACTCCTAAACCGTGGGAAAGCACACCGCGCCTCCTCCTCCTCCTTATATAGCCACAAGATGAAACCCTAAACTAGGGCCCATCGTGCTAAGCCCACGAGGTTCATTAATTACGGATCCAATCCAAATTAATACGTCCCACCCATTAAGTGTGTGACCTGCGCAGTTCACGACGTTTGGACATGGATTCGAAAACTCCTTTTCAATCCAATAGTTGGTAGCGCTTCTTGCAAAGTATGCCAACTCCCAAACATACTATGATCAAATCGGAGAACCTATCAAAAGTACTCATGCAATAATCCCTTTGCCAAGTATATGAAGATTGATCTCAAGGCGAGAAGCATGTCATCCTTTATGATTCAATCCATCTCTCGTATCCGTGATATATTAATAAGTTGTGATTGACTCCCAATCACGGCATGGCCATGCACTTCCTTAATCATATCACACGAGTGGCCTTGTCATATATCTCCGTTTCATTGGAGTGGCAAATTCCATCTTGATCGCCACTTCCTCTCGCACGTTTCATAGTAAACATGAAAGCTACCTTTATAACTATCCGGTTAGGAAGTAGTGTTTGATAGCCCCAAGGAAAACTATTACACATGTAGGGAATATGACAATCTCAAGTCTAAGGATCATACATCTACTAGGTATGAGATACACTGATAACACATAAGAATGAAACATTCTCGCAGTGCCCCATTGCGGGTCTATCTAACCCATGTTCTTCAACATGCGGTCACAATGTATAGATGATATCTCCATATCCCATGATCTATGAAGCATGATCATCGATCACTACATGTGCTGATCTATTCATCGTTGTCCTATACGATGAAATCCGATCAGAGATATTTATCGAATTACATCATTAAGTAAAGAGCTTCATAAGCAAGTCACATACTTGTTGATCAATACAATGATATACATTCATTGGACCAATAATCATAATATTATTCATAAACATAGTCATGTTACAATCATCTCAATGATTGCCTCAAGGGCATAACACTAACATAGATCCCCCTCAATTACATGGAAAGCCCTTTGTCCCGACCTCGGAGAGTCCTTCTGTCCAGAAGGCAAAGTTAACAGAGGTCACAGGGACCCCTAAAGATTCTAAAGGGTACATACATGAAAAGCCCCTTGTCCCTAGCAATGAATTGAATGTTCTAGGCAAGTGTACTCACTTGATCTATGGATAGTACATTGACAAAGTAAATGAGGCCGAGCCTCACATCGATTTCAATGTGAGGTATCGAGGGGGACATTTCCACCGCCAGGAGCATGGGACATTCCCAGTGAGTTTTGAAGATTTGTTCCTTTTGTACAGCCTGAAAGCCATCGATATTTCTACTATACAATCCTGGACGCTGTGAGTATCGCACCATACAGCATGAGCCTATGACTGTTATAAGATTTTTCTATTATATTTTTTAACAATTGACACGAGTTGTAGGATAATGAGGCGGCGAATCGTGACGGGTCTACACCTAGTTGGGTTCGTTGACCCCAAGATGGTTGCTGCAACCATGGTTAGGCTTGATTTGGAGTTCCTTGTCAACTATATTAAGCAAGCATTGTAGGCTGAGGCGAAAAGGACTTCATTCTCTTCCTGTACCACGAGGAGTAAGTACTACTCTAATAACTTCACTCTTTAATTACTTGTACGCACTTAAACTGTATATGAACTTATTTTCTTTCACTACATATCATTTAATAAGCAACCATTAGGTTCTACTCTTGGTCGCTTCGAGTGAAAACAAAGTCCACACTTTTAACTCGTTTGAGAAGAGATCGATGGCCTACGCGATCAAGCCTATTTTGTAAAAGTAAGTACATTCCTCTAACCTAACACTTTATGTATTTAACTACGTTTTTTTTGCCTCAATGGCATCTCTCCAATATATGTAGGGCTTTCTTGTCTTACGTTGCAGAAGGAGGGTGATACGATGACAAATGAGGCGACTATCTGGAGTGGAAGCGCTTCAAGGTACAAGTGCTTAGTATAGGATTTGTTTTGACATCTATTCTTCGTCTCCTAATTTAATTTTCTTTGTTGATAGTGTCATCCACAGGGGTACGATGACCTGTGTGGCTTCTATGTCATGCATCACATACTGATTCTGATCGGCGGTGCACACTTTTCCCTAAGGTATATGTACATACATAATACACTCAGGCTTTTACTAACAAATTTTAAAACTTAAATTAGTGCACTACTTTCTATTTTGCAGAACCTCAATATCCCTCTCAAGAGCCTAGACAACAAAAATCTCAACAAATTACGAAAACACATATGCCAGTGGTACTGGACAGAAGTTATAACGGAGGACGATCGGTTTAGAGACCCAACAGGCTCCTACTAGTCCATATGTAAACAATATTATATCATGTGAATGTGATATTTATACCGTGAATGTGATATGCTTGTGTTGTGAATGTTATGTGGTATGTAAACAATATTATGTATTGTGAATGTTATGTGATATTGTGTTAGATATTGTGAATATGATATGTGTACTGTAATCTAGGGCTATTTTCGAACGATGTACATTGAACATCAAACGGAGCACCATCATCACATGATCATCGCAATTGATTCTTATACGGAGCCGATTGTGATGTTCCACCCATCACAATCGGTTCTGAGCTCAAAACCGATTGTGAAGACCATTTATCACTATTGGGCAAAAATCGACTGTGATAGCGTCTGCTCATCACTGTCTAATGACTTTATATTGCCACCAAAACCGACTGTGATGACCAAAAAGAACCAATTGGGATGTACATTCCTATAGTAGTGAAGACACTCAATATGAAATTTAGTCTTAATGATTTAGGCAACACCACATATTAACTAATTGGGGGCCTATATGTTTACAGTTTGCAAGATATGAAAAAAGAGAAAAAATATTGGTATGATTACGAACAACGATTTTCATTGCTTTCCGCTATTATTTTTCGCTACCTGTTAATAAATTTTCTCTCATGTCCAGCAAGTGTTATTTTGAAAATTTTGCAGGATGATAAGATATATACATCCCCCACTACTACAAAAGGACTTATATTAGACTCCTCATCACAGACGGTTTTTAAAAACCGTCTGTGATGAGGTGTCATTACAGACAATTTTTTACAAAAACAGTCCGTGATAAGTCTCGAGCACATCACAGACGATTTTTGACTAAAATCGTCTGTGATGAGGGGCATATCACAGATGGTTTTAGATAGAAACCGTCTGTAATGAGGGGGGCACAACACAGACGGTTTTTGGCTAAAACCGTCTGTGATGAGGGGCACGTCACAGACGGTTCAATCTTACAACCGTCTGGGATCTACTGGCTACAAATCCATCCACGTCTTCATTCCACGCGCAAGAGTTCCAGCGCAAACCCTAGCATCCTTCGCCCGTGCCTCCGCGCAAAAGTCGCCTCTGCACGTGTTTACGCGCCCACCTCCTCGGGCCTCCTCGAGCCGCTGTGCTCGCACCTCCGCCTCCTCGGGCGCAGGTCGCGCTCTGCGCTCTCTCGGCCGCCTCCCTCGAGCCGCCTGTGCCTGCACATCTGCCTCCCTCGGGTATGAATACGATCTTTTAACCATTAGCGCGGGGAGCGACGGCATGCGGGCTTCGCGCGTCGTCTCCTTCCTCTATGACGCCCGCATCGTCGTCTGCGAGATACCCTTCTCCACCGTCTCGTCCGACGACCTCAGCGGCGTCGGCGGCACGTAAGTGAACTCCCCCCCTACCCCCATATTTACTCTTCGTATGTCCAATCACAACTTTTGATCCACGGGAATGTTTGTTAGGAATTTGGATTCCGTGTTTGTAGCCAACACGCTTTTGCTATTAACATCCTGTAGATTGAATGTTTTACCGAGTCTTGTTTCATGTCTATGATTCATGAAAATGGGCCACCCAGGAATAGAGCATATTATTGTTTCAGATGTAGCTACCTTCAAGACCAGAGAAGATTGCAATAGTTGGAGGTGGTTATATTGATTTGGAGTTTGCTGGCATTTTCAATGACCAAATATAAAGTTTAATATCATATGACTATGTTGTTTCCGCTTCTCTTAATCATTTTGTGCATCTGTAAAAATTTTAGATACATGCATCCTTATAGAAACCATATACTTGTAGAATTTGGGATTGGAAGAGGTTGGGGTCAAAATGGATAAGCATAGGGCAATTATGGTATGTGTCCTTTATAGACTTCAATTTTCTCCACTGTTGGTGATCATTCAGTGATATTTGGAACTATGATGCTAGGTTGATGAATTTAGCTAAGTGTCTCATTTTCTATGAGTTGGATAGCATGGTAAAATTGGTAAATTTGAATACTACTTAGCTAAATACTTATGGTGTAACTTGTTGTGTATATAGTTGATGGATATTTATTTCTGTCCGAGTCTGCTTCTCACATATGTTGAAGTGTGTTGACTAAAATCCTTTATTGTATTATGTTCAATACATCTTAATATAGTATTTTCATTATATTATATAACTTTAGATAGTATCTTGAATAATAAGGCACATTGTTTTATATTTTTATGTAATCTTTTTGTTTCAGAGGGCATGTCATCTAATGTGACAAGGACATATCACAAACGGTTCTAGGTTAGAATAGTCTATGAACCGTTCAAAAACCGTCTATGATGTACCTTTCTTATCACTGACACATGCTTATAGACGGTTCAAAAACTGTCTGTGATGAGGTTTTTGAACCGTCTGTGATATGCTTTTATGTAGTAGTGCCCCTACATTGAATAACTTATTAAGAATTTTTTTTTAGATGATCAGATTTACATAGAGATAGGAATTAGCACCGGATCGATAGCCTGCAAAAAAAATTGCACATTTTATGAAGTAGTGCATCTTTTTTTTTATGAGTAGTGAAATACATCTAGTACTTCTAAGTTACTGGTTTTAGCCTTAATTAGTACCAGTGCACCATACATATGCTTCAAAAAATGCTTTACACTGTGAAACGAAACAAAACAGATTAACATTACTTGCAGACCTATATTAGAAACAACAAATCAAAAGTAAAATGTAGGCCTAATTAATGCCTCGTTTTGAAAAAGCTTCATTCCTACATTGGCCTGAATTAACAGTAAATCAAGAGCTAGCTAGCCGCTAGGTAGAACGAAAATTAAAACATGATCTTGCTCAGTAATTATGGTATCTGCGTATTAAAACTGGGGACCGGCACACATTTACTACTGTACTGTAGGAGTAATAATGCGTGGATTAACTCCAATAGGAATTGATGACGAAAGTGCGATCAAGGGGCCGGATCGGAAGCGCACCGGGGCGCCATCGATTTATTCATGTGTGTGTGTATTTGTCACTGAAATCTTCAAGGATCGATCGGAGGACATTCAACGGATTTTAGTAACTCCAAAGGTGCATTCAGGTATTGAACGTTGATGCTGAAGGAACTATTAAAATCGGTGACAGAAATCTGTTGGATGAATTCCTGTTTGGATTGTGGCCAATTTTACGATATGTAAGCCCTACTTTTGCAATTCAGACAACATAGCAGCCATTTGTACGACAAAATTAGTGACAAAAAAAAATGGAGTCTATGACACAGTGTAGACCATGAATCTGATTATAAAAGTGCGGCATGACTAATGTTAAGTGCAACAAAATTAGACCTCAAGCTAAACGACTCATGAAATCTGTGAGCTAAAGGATGAGGATAAACGGAAGAATAATGTGGCTCGTCAATAAATATCTTCTCTCCTGTAACTTGTAAATTTTAAATTAAGAGATCAGATATACCGATCTATCACATTCTCTTGGAGTATTTATTAGATGAAAGGCTTTTATTGATCGATTTCCTCTCCCATACATATATATGGATATTTTTCAGCAAAACAAATTTTTAGGTTTAACAAACCTACGGTGAAGAAAAAGCTAGCAAGCATATAGCTAGCCGACCATCTGCAGAGGCTACCGACCTACAAAGAACCGGCATGCAGTATATATATGCATGTAGGTTACGCTGTCCTGAGGCGAGAAGATTGCTTCAAATGGTTTTAGATTCACGCAAGTCTACGCTGTAGCTTGAGCTCAGCGTGTTCAGGTCTCTGTCGGGGTTGGACAAGGAAAAACAACTGCATTGATAAGGGGCTGGTTTCTTATTGCAGTGACGTGTAATTTAAAATTATAGTCCTATTTTACCTCTCTCTAAGATATATTAACAGCCGTTTGATAGTCTATTGTTATACTCTTAATATTTTAGCTACGTGTGTTAAAAAGTATTTTACTGGAATTGGTAATGCAAAGTAGCACGTTGAAGACCATGGAAACTGTAAAATCAAGAACGAGCTTAAGTCAGTATATTGATGGGTAGCATAGCATGCTAAATTGCTAATTACGATCTTGATCGTACTGCTCAGGTTGGGGAAACATGGGAATCGGATTTGGTGAGCACTATCGATCTAAGGTTGGCTTTCAATTTTGTGTTAGGTAGCTAGCTAATTAAGACAATCATTCATGATGCTCCAAGCCCAATCTAGGGTTTTTTTCGTCCTTGGCTAGTTTTGGGTGTGACATAGGCACGTGTGTACTCCTGGACACTAACGCATCCATGAATTTATTGAGATATATACTACTCCACTTGTGTTTGCTTATTTCACGTACGGCCTACACCGAATCAGTTCTGTACAGTAAAATCGTGCAAGTTTCACTGCACATGCCGGCCGATGTACAAAATCTCTGTGAAAATTAGTGGCCATGTCTTGTTGTCTCGTGCCAGCTACCTGCAAATCTAGCTTGTTTGTTCGTACAGTGCGTGTTTTCTTACATACAATTGCAATGCGTACAAGGCATTAATTGTCAGTTTATATATATATATGTGTAAGCTTTTCCTACTATGCTGAGTACAACACGTACACTTGCAGCTAGCAATGCCAAACGAAATAGTAAACGCGCTGCTGCCTTGCGAAAAAAATAGTAAATTCGACAACCGTTGGGATGTATTTTCTTTCTTCTTCTTCTTTTTTGTGATAGGGAGTCCAAATTGTTACCCCTGCTGTTTGGCCTAGGTCCAAGCTAGGCTGATCAAGCGGCAGGGGTTAAAACTTAAAAGAACCTAAATCGAAAAATGTACAGAGTAAACGCTATTCATGTTTAGAATTGTTACGTTGCACTATCGGTTAATCCGTGCGCAATTGCGTAGAGGCTAGCTAACTCGTGATGACGATTCTATAAGGGTGTGTTTGGTTCGGTGAACGATGATGAACGAGATAAGATGATACATAATGGATGGGATAATCCTAGATAAGATGATACGGGGAGAGTGTTTGGTTATCTGAATGGAATGATACATGATTTTGTTTGGTTGCTTGGATAGAATGGTACGAAATGATACGAGATGATGTTTGGTTAAATGGATGAGGTTAGTATGGTAAACTTTATCACTAGTGGTACGGGATGGTACAGTATATTTGAAGAATATTCTAGAATTTGTACCACTCCGTCCCGTACAAGATGGTTCCATACACTCAACCAAACACATGTATCAAAATTTATCCTGTACCATCTCATCTCGTTCATCCACATTCACCCAACCAAACTCACGTTAAATGTCCTGCTTGTCCCTCAGCAAGCCCCTGTGTGTGTCCGTAAGTTCATACCCAGGTATGCGTGCATTGCGATTCAAGCAAGCACTGGCCCATGAGCCGGCGTTTATCCTTCCATTTTGCTCTGGATAACGCCGCAATTACTCGAATTTAAATATATTTAGTAAACTCGAATGCGCCACATATATGCCGATGTATTATATGGAAGTCTGGCGGCGCTGACCTGGCCTCACAAGCACACAAACACACAAGTAAATGGGGAGCGTTGCAAGTCCACATTAGACATGCAGAAGAGTAATACACATCTGTTTAGAAATATAAGACCTATAGTTTAAATGATCTTATTCAAAAATATAAGACTTATATGTCAGATTTAATAAGGTTTTTCCTACTATACCTTTATTTATTCTCTCTCAATTATATGCATTTATTCATTACCACCACACAAAATATTATCTCTCATTTTTCAAGACAATTAAATAGGGTATGTAAGTCATTTTCACTCATAACTTTCTTAATTTCATCCAACTTTAATCATTGTGCAAATTCAAAATACGACTTATATTTCTAAACGGACTTAGAGAGGCATCCGAGGCTAAAAAAAAGGGAAAGAAAAACGAAACCACAGGATCAAACATGCGTCGGTCAGTAACAAAAATGAGTTTCTTGCTTCCAAATGCACCGAAAACTTGTTAGTCGGCGAGCCACGCGCCATAGAGTAGCGCAGCAAAATCTTGTTACGGAATCACCGCACAAATGGGTTTAAACTGTATTGCCCGTGGTACGCAGTGAGATACAATATTTCTTTTCCCGTGGTTAAGATCCTATTTACGGCACATAAATTTTATTGGAATTTCGCAGAAATCCAAGAGGAACAGTTCAATTTTTTTGTAGGAATCAGTGGAAGTTCCTAGCGTCACGGATCCAACTGTACGGTTTTTTTGCCTCATGGTGAACCCGTACACGTGAATATTTCTGAGAGATTGTTACTGCTAGTAGCTACTGCTCTGCTACACGAATCTTTGTCCTTAGTGGTGGGCTAGCTAGGATTTTCCTCTAGGGCCCGTGGACTTGGGGAGAGGCTCAGGCTCAGACCCGTAGGCGTAGCGTAATTGGATGGGAAAGGCTGGCGATTGGCCACTTTGTTGTGACCATGCGAAGCGATGCGATGCGATGCGATGGGCCGCGGCCAGTGATCCGTTAAATCCGATCTAAAAAGCATGGTCTGCAGGTGGCACGCTATGCAGTCGCACCGGCACATGGGCACCTGATGAGTGACCTGCTGCAACCTCTACTCTACTTACACTAGAGGGCCCACGCATTTCGTGGTTCGTGAAATCATCACATTCCCCGTTGTTTTTTTTCCAAAATCATTCGCTCTTTCTATAAATTTAGCTTGTCCTATATACATTTGTAAAATTTACCCCTTTCCTACCACACAGGAGGTGGCAAACAGCGCAGGAGGACGGGCTACTTAGGCGTGACAATAAAGTCTCCTGCGCTCAGCAGCCCTCCCGCATGCTCCCGTTGCCCGTGCGCTCGCATGCACGCGCAATTACTCGCCTTGCCTGTTTGCTTCCGCAGTTGCCCTTGCTGTCACAGCGCTGGCTACCTTCCGCGTTTCTCAGGTACGATAGGAGATAGGAGATAGATGTCATCTACCATGTTTTCCAATACGAGGGAAGAGCTATTTTTTGCAAATACATACACCGAGAGATTAGATTTAAAAAAAACAGAGAGATACAGAGGGCTAGATGGGTAATGATTTCTTTTTTTCTCTCCCCCTTTGAGCTCATCAATGTGTGCCAATTGCCAAAGTTGATCATGGTAACTTTCTTCCGTGCCAATTTTATGCCAGAGGAGCAGTAAAAAAAAATTTGTGCTAGAGGAGTGTTCCTACTGTTTTCTAGTACTCCCTCCACTCACAAATAGTTGTCGTTTGGGATATAGATGTAGTCAAACTTTCAAAACTTTGACTGTCAATATCTTTTAAAATATTTAAATTAGATACATGAAAATCATGTGTAGATTTATCCCGAAAAGTACTTTCATAATATTATAATTTTATTGGATTTTATAAATATATTATAATATAAATTAGTGGTAAAAACTGTGTTTTGAAGACCGTGTCGATATCCAAAACGATAACTATTGTGACCAGAGGGAGTATCTGTTTCTACTGTGGATAAAATTTGTACTCATTCCAAGATAGGTCCATAGCCCATAGGAGTATTAGAGAAAATTATGTCATTAAAACTGTAAAGATGTGTAAATTGAATAAGAAAATAGAGTCTGCATTAAAATTAACAGGTAGGGCCTTGGATCACTTGTCAGTGATATACCATGATATTTTCGGACATGCATGTCTTTGTAATAGCCCTGGACAACTTACGCTGGGATTAGGTTGTGCAACTAATGCATAATAGTATTGCCTGAAATGCCACTGCTATCATTTATTACTTTAAATTTCAACCTTGTACTTGAAATTTCAGGAGCACTTCCTCTAGTTATCTCAACACCTTGAGTTACCCAACATCAGTAATAACAAAATAACATAAGCAAGAATAACATATCACACTCACGCTTGGGACCTCATGTCCAAGAACCCTCCGATCCTCGTGTCCGAGAACGTCCAGAACCATGCGCTCCTGAGCATCAATCTTATATAACTATCTAGCAAAGCTATCCATCACCTAATAATCCCGACTAATAAATTAATTAATAAGTTTGCGCTACTTCAACAAACCAAACTAAACCAATAAGTGACTAATAATGATAATTGTGTAACCATAGATGTGTTAATTGACGTGGTGTAAATGTGCTACTCCCATTCTCATGCATATCACCTTCAACAATCACCTAAAAACAACAAAACAAGTATGAGTCCAAGATAGCAGTTACATAATAAAATGATAAACATTAACATAACCATAAGCATAAATATAACCATGTCATCATCCATATATCTCATCATTATCTTTTTATGTTCATTAATCATGTCAGTATCCACGTATCTCATCATCATCTCTTTTTGTTCTTTTCATATGCAATACTTGTCTATACTACATGCTCATAATGCACATCAAGATATAGCTGGTTGAACACCCGTCGATCGATGTATCACACTCTCATTCCCTCATCCATTGGAGGTGCCTAGGTCTTTTATACCCACAAAAAATAGGTCGTAAAGGCCCACACATGTCACATCTTGTGAAAGGAATCAACATTAGAAAGGACTAATTAACTGTACAGTTTATACTCTATAGTTAACAGTGCAGTAATATGGAAGTGCATTCAGTAACATTGGTTAGACTATGGAAGATAGTAAAGGCCGTGTTCTGTTTTTTCTCCCTAAATACTACCAACAATCTACCTGATGTTAACTGTAACCTGGAGTCCACTTTACAATAGTAACCTTCGTGCCTTTCGAGTTCGAGACCTTCAGTAGAGAGAATGTATACTTAGGATTACGATCCTTCGGATAAACCACAGAGGAAACATAGAATCGAGATGTCGCAAGTTGCCTCACCTTCTCGCTTTCCTTGGCCTTACAACTGGTCTCTTCGCCTGAATGTGGCCCAAGTCTGCTTCCTGTCCTACCGATTTGGGATTGCCCTTCTGCAGTAGCCCATTCTCTGATCTGATTGTGTTGCCATTGTTTTGGCGACGATAGACATTAGTAACAGGTGACCGTCTCTTCGTTGGAGTGCTCCTTTGCAGGTTGGCTCCTCTTGTGCAATTCCTGGAACTGTTTTCTTGCTGCAAGACCATTGATGAGCTGTATGTAAAGAAAACCATTACTTTGCTAACACAATGATTTTTTGCATATAATCTACTTGTTTCTTAGCTATCGACTACAGTCTATATTATTTCACTAGAACATAGGATTTGACGATTCTTCATGGCTACTAAATCAATATAAGCAGAAGGCAGGTCATTATAGAAGAGTAGCATGTGCTCGGATTTCACAATTCAGATGCTTACGAAGAATACCAGCAATTATACCATACAAATATAATATCAGGTAAAACCAACAAAACACACAAGAAATGACTAAACAGAGCTCATGCCAAGCAAACATCGGTTATCTGAAAATACATGAACTGTCAAAAAGAATACCTGGGTGCACCCTCAATGTCCTCTTGAAACATCAATTTTGAGACAGAACCAGAGTCATTGCCGATAGTGTGCACTGCAGATAAACCAAGAATATTAGATGAGATAATGGTAGCAACTGGAGGTTCATATTCATAGAATCAGAGAGTTTATGTGGTCCAAACACACTGTCATGATTTTTTTCTGCAAGGTCCATCATGTCAGGCTCAAGTGGAACAAGACCATCCAAAGGTTCCACCTTAATAGGAAAGGCCTTCGTGAGATCCTGTGACAAAAAATTGGCACTATCTTCATAAGTCAAAAGATATCCGCAATTGAATTGAACAAATCAGAAAGAGAGACACACAGCAAACTGTAGTGCTGTGTGGTTCATGTACCCATTCAGAATATGGATAGAACATGGTAGAATCACGGTTATCCCAGTCGGCTTGACAGGAGGTTGAATCGAAGGGCTGTGCAGCTACAGCAGGGGTTTTACCACGGAGCCCTACTGTATCATTAGCAGTGTCACTATCCGAAACAATGTTGGAAAATGTTAGGTTTTCAGTCCCGAGAAGGAGAATATCTGAGAATAGCTTCCTGAAATCTACTGCAATCCCCCTGAATACATTAGGATCCTTGGAGGTTGACTCTTCAAATGAAGCTATAGCTAACACGAAAAAAAAAGGGCAAATGGTAGTTGGTAATCAACGTAAATCCCCACCAGGATAGGGCTTTACTATCCTTGAAATATTAACTATCTTATAGCGGAAGGATTCCGCGAGTGCTCAGCCGAGCCACGTCGGCGTTTTGTGCGGAAAGGTCCCTCGCTTTTTCGTATTTGTGTGCGTGCCTTTTGATACGCTCTTGTCTGCGTGGCCGTTCGTTCTCCGCCTAGGTGCCCATCCGCTCCTCCGTTTACGCCATTCGATGGCCCTTAAGCCGCCACGGAATCGAGGCTCGCGGAGGCCTCAAGGAGCGCCGCAGATCCGCACCTCCGATCCTCGCCGCCCTCGCATCCTCCGCCGCCTTCGCCCGCCGCCGCCTCCTCCGCACCTCTCTTCTTCGCCGATCCGGCTACCCACGCGCCCCCGAGCATGAGCCTTGCACCGTGAAGGAGTGCCGCCTCACCCTGTCCTGGCTATCTCGTGATCGGCCCCGGCTTCACACGTGTGTCGGTCGCCCGACCCTTTCTCTCGAGCACTCCACCGAGCCCGCTAATCCAATAGCTCTCCGACGCGTTTGCCTCACCGAGGTCGCCTTGGCTTGCACCTCCATTTCCCGAAGCGCTCCGCGAGCCTCCAAATAAGATAGCTCTCCGATTCCGTCCCCGCTTTGGTCATCGCGCTGAGTAGGTCGCCTCCTCCTCTTCGATTCAAATGTTCCTTTGCTAATACGGTTGTTTGTTGGTATACATTGGTCTCCTTTTCTCTACCTTCGTTGCAGGCCCGTTCATCGCTGCCTGCCGCCGGGGACTTCGGATCCATACCACTGCGGCTAGGTGAGATTACTTCCTGTTCTCCGTTTGTTGCTTACGCGTATTGCAATACCACCCTCTTGGTTCGTATTTCTTTCATTCATTTGTTTGTTTTGTCTTCTTTTCTTTGCCAGGTTACTTCCTGTGCTACCTTTGTTGCTTACGCGTATTGCGATACTTGCCTCTTGATTTGTATTCCTTTGATTCATTTGTTTGTTGTGTCTTCTTTTCTCTAACTTCCATGCAGGCCAGGTTCGCGTTGGTGGATTCACGCCGTTCTCTCTTCTGAGGGAAGTCCTGCGATACCGTGCCAGCCAGGTAGGGTTTCTTCCTGTGCCCCATCTTGTTTGTTTGCGTGCATTTCTGACTGGGCTTTCCCTTTGCTGCTTAAGCGTACTACAATACTGTTCTCTTCATTCATAGCCATACGGCTTATCCTTCGTTGTTTTTCGTGAAGGTAAATGTTTTAGTTTGTGTTGTTTGTTGGTAGATGGGTTAGTCAGACTTAAGCACTTCAACGCCAATACGTCAAACTTCTCCTTTTGGATGGCATAGAAATGATTAGTTCTGCAAGTTGTTAGTATTAGGATGGAATTTTGTTAGCGTCGCCCATTGAAGGCACTTCGTGCCGCTACTGACCAGTAGGCTTTCTTGCTATGCCTTTGCTGTTTGCATGAATTTCTTAATGTGCTCGCCCTTTGTTGTTTGTACGTATTGCTACACCGACCTCTTCATATTGCTATTCTTGCTCGGTAGTGTTTGTGGATAATTCTAGCTATGTGTTTTGGTGTGCAGCTCTCGTGCGCGTTCGTAGTTTTAAATTCGCTGTTTTCAGGATCCTATTGTTTGATATGTCGATTGTTCTCCTTCCTTACTTACATTGGTTGTTGATCATTGCGAAATGTGACAAAAATGTTGAGCAACATCGGCTAATTCCGTGATGCATGCCTTAGTTTGATGTGTGATGCTCTTCAGGCTAATTCCATGATGTCTGCCTCAGGTCGATGTGTGCAGCTCTGATGGAAGCTTTGCTACAGCAGTCGTCGAGTGGTGCATCAACTGGTAAGTTATTTTGTTATCATCAATGTGTTTCTTAAACATTGCCTTCGGCTTTATTTCTATCTGATTAGTGAAAGCACATGCTGGTCTTGCGATCATTATGGTGGGTCTTAACATATTCCTTGGGTAGAAGCTAATCGAATATGGCTCCTCTCTGATGTACAGGTGTTTATGAAGCTTTGGAATTGAGAGACGGTGGAGCTGACTACTTGGGCAAGGGTGTTTCCAAGGTTTGCTTTAGAGCTTGCGTGTTTTGACTATCGTTTGAGTGAATTTTGTATTAACATTCTTATGAACTGTATGAGGCTTGAATGACATTATCGTGATTTTTCTCTTCGGTATCTCTATAAATATATGTTATTTAGTTCTATATGCGTAGGAAACTTAATTGATCTTATGCAAGTTGTGGACATGTCAAAGTTTTTAGTGATTTAAGAGAGGAGCCACTGTATCTGTTTATGCCTTAATTTCTGTAGTCTTTTCTCACCTGCTATATGCTTTGGCAGCTTTCAAAATTTCTTTTGTGTTTTGGCGTTTAGTTCGATGATGCGTTCGTAGTTTTAAATTTGGCATTTTCAAGATCCCGGTGTTAAGAAGGTTTTCATGTAAATGTCATCATGGTATCTAGGCTGCTTGTGTTATTGCTGATAGCATCATACATGAATTCATAATAATTGTCATAACATTCTCATGTCTTTCAGTCCAAGATTATAATGACTTTTTCCTACAGATGCTTATGCAAGATATATTTTTATAATGACTTTTTCCTACATATGCTTATGCAAGATATTTTTTTAATTGTAGCGTCATAATGCTGTTATGTTGCCTCCATCATAGCCTTATCGAGTAATTATTGTTGTTGTTCGAGAGACATGATTCGTGTATGGGTAAAATCATAGGTAGTCGATTTCTTCGATATACTTGACAAGGTTTCATGTGAACCATTATGTTTCTCACACATAAGGATCCAACTTCATTATTTCTCGGATACTACTTTGTGTTGAAAATTGGTTCACGAACGCAAACTTCACTACCCCCATTTCAGATTACAAGTGACTGAATACAATGCTTATAACATGTATTTTATTTAGTTCTATATGTGGAGGAAACTTAATTGATCTCATGCAAGTTATGGACATGTCGCAGTTCTTAGTGATTTAAGACATAAGCCATTGTTTCTGTTTATGCCTTAAACTCTATGGTCTTTTCTCGGCAGCTATATGCCTTCTATTTGAAAAATATTTAAAGGTGTTTGATCAAAGAGAATGGTATTTAATCAAAGAATATGGGTCCTCACAGAATTAGCTTGATGGCATTTCTTGTGCAGTCCATTATATTAACCAAGGTAGATTAGAGGTAGCCTTTATTATGTAATTTAACCATTCATCTTTTGTTTTGCTTTCGGGATGTTCTTAAAAAAGACTGCGGGTAAGGGCTAATTTGGCATATTTTCCTTAGTGGATATTAAGGATAGGGGATTGTAGATGGATAACTTTGTTCCGATTTGTTTGATCATGTAATTTCTGTTGAAGGTAAACAGATTGCAATCTAGATAGCGGTTAAGCTTATGTTAAAGTTTTTTTTATGCTTGCGGATATTAAACTTTCACCCTTCCTATCGTTGCTATAATTTTTCCCTATGATTCTGTTTATAAATCTTTTAGGATCCTATCAACAACAATCTAGAGATAATGTTTTATTAAGAGGAATTTTTTGTTTTCTGTTTGTATTGATTTTGAGTGCTATAGAGGACCAATTTATTAGAGCCAGATACATACAAGGTGAAACGGCCACATTTTGGTTCCCACCATGGAGTAACTATGGTATTATGATTTTTTTCACTTTATTTTTTGTTTTGTGAAAAGCTACAAATATCAAATACCAACTAAAATACCCTCGCAACAACTATGGTTTTATGATCTTTTAACCTTATTTTTGGTCCTCTAGAAAACTGTGCATGTCGACATCGTAAAAATTTTGTGGTATGCATTGTTAGATTAACTACGTTTTTCATCACGTGTGACCGAGCTACATGCTTCCTCGGAGTGCTCCTGTTAAGCTTTGTTCTTGTTTTACTTGTTGTTAACATCATCTCAGCTATAGCATTTCTCGTGCCATCATACTATTGCTTTGTTCCATGACATATACTGAGTAAGGATATAATGTCACGAGGCCCGAGGTGTAAACAGATACATTGTTGTCTTCGTCAGTATTTAGAGCTCAACGTTTAGGTTGTTCCATCTTCGCCATTCATGTCTTAGGAGTTTTATGCATCATGGGTGCCGGATATATATTATATAAAAGAATTAAATCAGGTTTTCAAAAATCGATAGCTAAATAGATGAGTGAAATAGTATTATGGTCATCGCTATCATTTCGCTTTTTCTCGCACTTTAACTGCAGTTTTCATATTTACATTGGTATTTGCCTACCATTATTGCACCTTCTTATTGTTCGATTGCTTGCCATGCTTATCAATTGCGTGCATGTTTTGTGCCTTCTTGATTGTTAAGGTAGAATTTTGTTGTTTCTTTGTCTAGAAAAGGTTGAATATGGACTCGCTCTCTTTCGGTTTTATATTGTAGAATTTTTTTTTGTGGAGAGGAAAAAGTTCGCATTTCTTTTGCTTGTTATGCTAGACTAGATCTAGGCAATTCTTTATGGCGAATAAAAAGTAGTTCTTTATGGCAAAAATTGGTTTGAAGTTATTTAGATAAGCAAGCCTCACTTAGAGATTAGGTGAATTACCCTATATGTTGGATAAGAATCGAGAACGCTTTTATTGATCTTTTTAGCTTTGATGAATCCGTGTGTCCTATATGTTGGATAAGAATCATTGAACAGTTTAATTGATCTTTTAGCTTTGATAGCATTTCATGCGCACTCCTTATTACATCTCATATAAATACAAATTATCCTAACTTTATAATTTGTATTCTTGTGTCGTTCATGTTTAATATTTTTGCCTTCCATTTTATTACTAGGTATGTTTGTGTGTCGCTATTGAAAGGATGAAATCGACTAGGTCATCGCATACATAGAATTAGTGAGGCCACGCTCAATATATCCATATCCATTTTCAAGGTTGCAACAAAGGCGTGCTTCTTTTAGGTGAGTGCCTTTTCTTCCGATTAAAGATGACTTCATTTGGTTTTGATGTGTTGATTAGCTAATTATTTATTACTAGAATAATATAAATTCAAAGTTGTGTGCTATATTACTTGTTGGGCACTGATGTTCAAAGTTGTGTGCTATATTATCTGTTGGGCACCGATGAGGAGTTAGAGTGCTTTGAGCTTAGTGAAACAAGTCTTTGAGCTTCTTTGATATTCTAATTATTACTATCTTATCACACATGCTAAATCTGTTATAGGAAAACTACATTTGATTCAACTCTTTCTACACTTTCTGTATTGGTGAAATATGAAAGCTATGCTTTGATATAGCCATTTGCTTGAAAAGAACTGATGTAAAGCATATATACATCGTTCCTTCTATAGTTAATAGATAGTGTTAGTTTGCACGGATCCAAATGATGTAAGTTCGTGAAGAAGGTAATCATGCCACACAATTTGACGATGTCATTTTGTTCTTTTGCAGGTTAGCTACTTGATAAATCTGATTTTTGCATTAGAGTGTTGCTCGTTGGTTTGTGACTATATAAATTGCAGCTGGATCCCTTTATCAGGTATATTTCCAGTCAGATATTATAGCGCTTGATTGAAATTTTAGAACATGCATGTGGCTAGGTACATTGCTTTTGCTATTTCATTTCAGTTATTATGTGTTTTCCGTTGTTCTGCTTGAAAAAGATAACAATGTACTACTCTTTGTGATGTCTGGGCAATCAATATTGTTGTCCTCTTCTCGCTGTGGTTTTAAAAACCTGTAGATTCTATATTAACTATGTTCCCAATCCGTAGGAATTCAAATAGCAAACCAATCCGGCGCAGCGTAGCGCGCATTTCCATCCTAGTTTAATTGAAGCACTTCCAGGAATCTTTCTACCTGCACCTGCACGACTCCTAAGCACATCAACCAGCTTTTTTGAAATGTTCAATTCATTTAGTTTTGGTCTGACTCTTCGAGACTCATCAAGAGTATCTCCAGTGTCAGAATATCTTCTTTTCAAATCCTACAGTTATGTTTATAAAGACACGTTTGCATTATTCCAGAGTTGAACATAGAGGAGGAATTGGAACAAATAAGATGTCAATTAAAAAAATGCCTTCCCTGAGATCCAACAAATGTCTTGTCCACCTAAAATTTTAGACGTGACGACGATAAGAAAAAAGCAATTTACTTGAGCTAGAAGAAAATATAGTATTAATATGCCTAGAAAGCCTTCGAAATTGCATAGTTCAGAATCATTAAACCCAGTATTTACATAAACTAAGAACAAAATTTATACTAACAAAAAAGCAATCAGCAAGAAACTAGTAACATGCATAAAATTTCAGCAAATATGGTGTATTTTACAGCATCAGAACTAGTAATAAAAAAACATAATGTAATTCTATATACTGAAAAAACTCACATATCAGGTGCGATGGAAATATAAATTTCATGAAATCCAGTGAGCATGATTTCCTACATATTTAGGGTAAATTATATTTCCTCAAGGTAAGAAGACTCACAAGCTGACTCCTGTCTGCGTTCAGGGTGCATGAGCCTTCAACAGGAGTTGACCTTTTCATGTCAAGCCATCTCTTCTCCTCAACAACGCTGTTGTCGAACTCTTGAAGGTAAGCAGGAACACTTGAAGCCGTGGGAGGAGAGGTGTTTGGACTAAATGAAGAGTATGCAACAGGATCTTGCTGTGGGCCAGCCTGCCAAGCAATTGAAGAAACAACAGCAGGTTCAACTACACCTGGGTCTGCGTCCACAACCCGCTCTTGAATTATCTTTATTAGTGTATCACACACTGATCTGGCACGAAATTAAAGAACAGAAGTCAAACTTAGCAGTCCAATTTCTTCAGCAATTGCCTCTAAAATAATCTGTAGAAGAACAAGTTTGCAGATCTTTTGCAATAATGACTTATGTTTCTTTTTCTACATGATCTCGAGGAGAAAATAGAAAGGCGGCAATCTTGGAATGTGGTGTGACAAACATGTCAGTTAGTGAATGCAGACTGCAGATAAATTTTGTCCATGAAACTACTAAAATTCAGTGAGAATGAACCCCACATGTTTAAGCTATTACAAATCCAAACATAGAAAAATGATTATACATCTCAAGAGCAATAGAGGGAAACAAGACATAGCGCATAATACCTCGAGTAGGTTTCCTGTGTAAGCAACTGCATAATAGCATCCTTTGGATCGATCTCTGAGACAACTGCTAAGGATCCTTCACCGCAGTCTTTTAGCACAATCTCCTTTCCCCTCTAAAATCCAAAAGGAACATTCTTGATTAATTTCTCAGATAATCAATATGTCACCCCTAAGCCAAAGAGACACGCTTGTTTTAAAATATAGAAGCAATTTGTAAGGTTAGATATAAAGATGGAAATACCTTGTTTACCTGATAATTGTCAGAAGCAAAATGGGCAGCATTACCATGATCTGTTCATTTAAGAAGATATAAATCAGCCAAAAGAAACTTCAAGCAGTGTTCATCTTAGAGAGAATAAATTGTTGAAGCGTGTTGACAACAACCAAAGCAAAGAATAAACAAGGTCATGGATTCAAAGCATCCGTTCCATCCCTTGCTAAACATTGGCCACGATTCATGAAGTTTGTTTCTTCTATGAATTGTTACATTCAAAAGGACTTGATCTTTGGAGGTGTGGCATTCTTAGTGGTTAGATTTGCAGTCCTTTGTCCGAACAGAGACGGATGAATTCTTCACAAGACAGCATGAGGAGCATCGGCATGTTCAATTCCAGTCTTACGTGATAAAATGGAATTAGGCTTAACCTCGCAGACCATTTTCTCCCGTGGTGTTCAAACTATTGACCTCTTTGAATTGTTAAAATAACACCTAGCATGAGAAATTATACAGAAAAGACGAGAACCTACAGGCATGATTGTTTATCTAATTAGTGGTAATGCACTCAAGACCACGATCGGACAACATTTAAGCAAAGGTCTTATCTGATACTACAGAATACTGATAGGCATTGGACAGGAGTCTCGACACTGGCATGTGCGATTTTCCACCACATTTCATGACAACCATAACACCCAAAGGAGAACACTTTTCTCCCAATTAAATATGAACGAACACCTGCAAACTACAGGATCACGAAGTACGAACTGATACAATCAAACGCCAAGTTTAGCCCGAATTTCGCAGGGCAACGAACGCAGCCACGCGCGCTATCTCTACCAAGCGATGCGATACACACACAGAAAAAGGAGCGCAGCGCCGACGCAGGCGTTTCACCGAACACCACGAGGGCGGCCTCAGCAACCGCCACAAGACGAAGCAACGCTTCAAGATTCGAACTCTACGGGGAGAGATCGCGTACCGCCACTGCCGCGCGGAGGCGGGAGAGACTGGGACGACTCCGGGGAGGAGGAGGAGTCGGGGGAGTCCGGGCCAAGCACGGCGGCGAGGAGGCGGCCGGCGCCGGAAACGAGGCCGGAGAGCCACCCTCCTGGCCGCTCCGCAGCCGGCTGCGGCCGCGGCGAGGCATCGCCCGCGGCGGAGGAGGACATGGGGAAAGAGTAGAGGTGGGCGTCGCAGCGCGACGGCCGTCGTGCCCTCCGTGCCGTGCCATGCCGGCTCGGCTCGCTTTCGACGAGCCCAGGCACGGTCCATTTGCGCTTCGTGTCTACTTCATGCCGTGCGGTCCAGACCCGACCCATTTGCACTATTTCAACGAGAGGATAGGAGCCGGAGATACATAGAATTTAGACGGTGAATGCAAATATTACGAGAAAAAACTAAAATTTATTTATTTATGAACAGTTACATAGAACGATGGGGATGTGCTCAACACGGGCAAGAGAGGTGGCAATGGGCGAGAAAGAGAGTGAGCGAGACAGACGAGAGAGATTGAGATAGACTGGTGAGAGAGATTGAGCTCTCTCAGCTCTCTCTCCTGTTTTGTCCGTCTCTCTCAGGTGTCGATGATAGGGGTGGCGTTCATGCTACTGAGTGCATTCATGACGGTCATGCTCTGTGAGTCAATGACCCTTCATGCTAGACTTCTTCCTCATACCTTGGTTCAGCGGGTCCAGTACGGCCCATTCTACAGTGTCGTGCCGGGCTGGACCGCCCATCGTGCCTGATTCTCGAGCCCGGCACGGTCCGTGCTACAGTGTCGTGTCGGATCGAGCTTCGTGCCGAACCATAACGTCGTGCCTCGGGCTGACCCAGAAGAACCCGGCCCGAGTGCCCACCTCTAAGAAAGAGAGAATTGGAGGGAAGGGAATCGAAGGGTGTCGGTTTTGGAATGTTATATACGCTCGGTTGGACCGCATATAAAATGGAGTGATTTTTTTGATTTTTTTTCCGAACTTGGAAGCGTGACTGCGAGTTGGTGATGGAGGCGGTTTTTTCACTTGTGGGATGTATGGATTATTTTCATGTAGTCGTATGGATAGATATATGAGATTAGAACGAGAGATCATACGTCTCTTATTTATAAGTAAATGGCTTTTAAATATTTATTGATAAAAATGTTTTTGGAGCGTTATTTGTACATCAAGTGAGAACGAGTCTTACAAAAAAACTTACAAGTCACTGTTGCATAAATCAGTAACACTTATCTAATCTTACACTACAGGTCTAATCATTTCTAACTTTATCAAATAGTCTTTTGGGTAGCAATGTATCCTATGACCAAATTATGTTTTCTGCCCAGCTGAATGACCAAATGCGGGCTCTCAGTATTTGTCACTTTAACGGAAATTTTGTTTCGATACATTTTGTTGGTTGTTAATTAAGCTGCATGCCTTAGACAGTTTGTGTGCTACAAAATTTTCCTTTTGTGTACAGCCAACCAAACATGTAGATCATGAAAGCATTAAATTTAAGAAATACTTAATAACAAATGACTATACATACATTTATCAAACGCTATGCCACAACCATTAAACTCTTCCAAAGCATCTAAGTAGGCATAAAGAATGAAAAAATTATAATAAATACACTCTAGATTATCTCAATAAAGAAATATATTAAAATAGATACTCCGAATCTACAGACAACTATATAATATAACGAAAAGCATACGTTATGAAAACATCCCCATTCTTTTCTTTTCCCGATAAGTTGACTACGAACGGTAACACCACTGACGCAAACATACACAGTATCCTGCGTTTTCTGGAAAAAAATTGTAGCACCGCGAAATTTAGACAGGCTAGACCCTCCCTCGGTCCCTCCTAATCTGTGTCCACCGCTGGAAGTGGTGAGATACTCGGATCTCCATTCAACTGTCCAAACGCCTCTTATTACTCCCTTCCCGCCACCTCAACCCACTCCCCGTTCCCCCCACCCCAAAACACACACGCTGACACGCTCAATCTACTCCTGCGTGATAAGTGACAACATGGCTCCCAAGCTATCCTTCCTCGTCCTGCTCGCCGAGTCGCCGTCCTCCTTCCGGCGGCAAGCTGCGCTGTCGCCGCCGCCGCTTTCGACATGGGTAAGATCCGCTCTCTGAGCACCCGGAGTTCAGCATCTTCAGACTTCAACTCTCTGCTCAGCAGGACCGGCCTCGCGCACGACATCGACAGCCGCGAGGTGGTCAACTGGTCACCGTCCTCGCGCCCAACATCAGCGCCGTCTCCGCCGCGTTCCGTTGGGTCCTGCGCCGGCTCCTCGTTGATTTCCTCGCCCTCCACGTCGTCCTCGACTGCCTTGAAGCCGCCAAGCTCGACGCGCTGCTGCGCGGCCGCACCGGCGACGGTCCCGTGGTCACCACGCTGCTCCAGGACACCGCCGCCGCGTGGGGGCGCGTCGCAGCCGGGAAAGACGGCCGCGTCGCCCGGCGGGCCGCGGAACGCCACGTTCGAGAGAAAAGTCGCCGCGCAGCCGTATAGCGTGTCAGTGCTCCAGGTGAGCTGCTTCGTCTTCCCGCCGGGCATCATCGCAGCCGTCTCAGCTGCTGCTGCCAAGGGCTAGGCGTATGCCTCTGCCTCTTAGCCCGGCGCCGGCGCCGGGGCCCGAGCCGCAGCACCCGCCGGTCTCCGGGTCCGGGGCGCTGCTTCCGACCCCGATTAGGTTGGTGCCTACACCGAACCTGACGAACACTCCGCCGCCGCCATCAGGGGGTCATTCCGATACCAAGCGCGCACGGCGGCGTGGTGGCGAATGTACCGTCGGCCGGACACAGAGCGACGAGTGCAGATGTACACCTAAAAATTTTAGCAAAAAAATCAATATTTAATAGGTATATTACATGTATATACTAGAAAGTTTGTTGAAAATACAAAATTAAATATGTGTGCTGGTCCAACCCACTCTAATTAGGTCCGCAGGCTGCAACCTGGGCGGCTGGCCCAACCTCGCGCGGCCCATCCCTAAGTTGCCATAAGCCCAGGCACTCCTGCGATCTGCGGCACAACCCCTCCAGTCTTCAGATCGGCAGATCCACATTTGTTATGTAATATTGCTCCTGCCTCTAGATCGGCAGATCCGCCAGCCGCCGGCGCCTGCACACCTCGAATCGGCCGGTGGCGCGGAGGGTTGGCGGGTCACGGGCGACGGCCCACTGCTGCGTCAGCGCTACCGACGCCGACGGGCGACAAGTGGAGGCGCGGAGGGCAGAGCTGCAGAGGCGCGGAGAGCGTAGAAGGGGCCACGGCGCGGGGGAGCAAGGGCGTGGGGTAGCCCCGAGCAAGGGCGCACTGCGCACCGAACCGCCGGTCGCGACTCGCGAATGCCCAGTTACGCGAGGGAGCAAGACAGCAGGGGCGCGCAAGCACTGCTCTGCTTCACGCTCACGCCTTCACTGCCCTAAGCCCAAGCAATTTTATTCGGTTATTTACGCCTTCAGTTATTCAGTCCTGAGCAATTGATTCATTGATTCATGCAATTTATTCAGTTATTCATGCTTGTCTGAAAATCCGTTATGTTGATTCATTGATTGGTAGTTTGCTACTGCAGTACTTCTTATCGCATTGCCTGATACTCTGATTGTGGCAATCTGTTATGTCTGCTTGCTACTGATTGTGAAAATTGCTCAGGTGAAATCCGTTATGTTGATTGCTACTGCTCAACACTTAGAAATATTGATGCAGAGATGATCGAACCAGAGGAGGAGGAGCGGGTTTAGCAGGAGGCAGGTCTGCAGGGCAGGCTGAAATCCACCCTGTGGCCGTGACGTCGAGGATGGAACCTCTATGCCCAGGTGAAATCCTCAATTTAGTTATTCAAAAATTAATCTTCCATTCTTCCGTTATGTTGATTTGTAATGTCGGTGAATCATGATCTGCAAAATGTAGACCGTAGAGCATTCGAAAATGAAGAAGCATGTAGATTTGAAGTCCTTGTGGGATAAAGCTGGAAAGAGACAGAACATAGATTGTATCTCGATATCAAAACCAATATCAATTGAAAGCAAAGTACGTAATGAGAGTGATATCAGAGAGGAAGCTATTTTTGTAATTCCGAATACTCATTATGAAAATTTTGGATCCACTACTGGAGACGAGCTGGTGAAGTGGTACCGGTGTGGCGTTGTGGATTATGGATTGCCTGATTGGGCGTTTGTAATAAGTAGGATAATTTGCTATAAGCTAGTGTTGTCTATGCTTGGTTTAGCTTTGATCCATTTTACCCTTCCTTTCGTGTTCTGTGGTTAGTTTTGATATGGAATTATGGATTGCAACATGCAAATTGCCTTTGACCTGATCGAAGTATTGATCAAAAACTGGTTCACATTATCGATATCGCGATAATCGACAATATCGAGATTTTCGAAAATCGAAAAAAATAGAGAATCGAAGGGTTTCAAAATTAAACTTTTGATGAATTTTTTTTAAAAAAAATGATCTTCACCGATAATCGCTCGATATGCACTGATAATCGGTCGAAAATTTGACCCGATCGATTTTACAAACTTATGTTCTTCGACGGTCGATATTGTGAGCGATTTTCGCTCGATATTCATCGATAATCGAGCGATATTCACCGATTATCGCGATATTTACATCACATAATTTTTTTGAATTTTTGAATTTTTTTAATTTAACCGGTTTACCGACCGGTACTAGATACCGAATCAGACCGGTAAAGTCGATAATCGCGATAATCGACGATAAATGGAACCCTGGCTTCATCTAATTCGGCTACGGATTACGTTCAGCACATCATGCATGCTCACCATGCCGACAGGCAAAAGGGATTCCGGAAGAAATCTGATCCTTCTTGCATTTAGCGGAACAATAGTACAATCCAGTTGAAAGAGAGTTTAAACGGCATCCCTAATACCGTCATGTTTCAGATTAGAGATCAGATTATATTTATAGAGGATCACCAAGCATAGAAGAGATGCATTGAATCACTGCTCTCAGATTAATTATAGGATCACCAAGCATATGCGGTCACCAGCACAACGAAACATCTAGATAGCATAGCAGGGGAGCTGGTTAATTGTACATGATCAGAGTTACGGCAGCCACAACCAGGGCTTCAAAAACCAACGACTCGAGATTCAAAACCAATCGATAAACCGGTCTAATTAAAACAAATTCAAAAAATTGAAAAATTTATACGACACAAACCGCTCAAAAACCGTTTTTAAGGAACATTCAATTGGTAAAACCAAACGGTTTTTTATTATTTATTTTTTTGAATTTTTCTAAATTTTTTTATTTCTTAACCCTTCGGTTTCTAATGAATTTCGAGTGGTTTTTCGATTTTCGATTTTCGAATTTCGAGCGGTTTTTTCAAAAACAGTTTTTGAAACCCCGACCTCAACATCCTGCATCAATAGAGTACATCTGAAACGGGCTAAATTGGGACGTTAATGTCAGCAGCGAATTACATCCATCAATCTAGGAATGGTGGCCCATGTCTTCCTCACTCTGCATCCTCGATCTCAGTATCCTCTGGAACGCCACGGAGATACAAAACGTTGTTGCACCTGTTGATTCAGCAAACAAGAAACGTATCATTAGGGACAGCTGGATATGGTATGCGTAACAGTTTGATCAAGGAATGCGTTTTGAAGATCTATAAGCTGCAGAGTGCAGACACCTATTATGAACTCAGCTTTTGTTGACATGTAACAACTACAAATCCACACATTCGTTCAATTTGACAGTATGACTTGGAATGCAGTCACAGCATGCATGCTTTTGCTGGGTTAGCTTTTCAAGTACGAACAGGATCATAAATTGCTACCTTATCAGTATCTCTCCAAGATTTCCAGAGAACTGCCCATCAATGTACTCCTCTGTATTAGCAAGCTGCAAGCAGTAGGTAAAAGACAGCAACAAAATTAGAAATATTGACCCATCAGTAGGTAACACGAAAAATGCAACTGAACCCAAAAAAGGAATCAGAGTAGTACCTGCAGATTCATGTAGGAGTCCACAGAAACAAGATATCCTGGGAAAGGAAAAGATTGTTAGTCAGCATTATCGAGTGCAGGGCAAAATATGAGAAACAACTAAACGTGGAAGCAAATAGAATGTGAAACATAAAAAGAATATATTACCTTTGTACTCCATACCCCACTTCAGTTTGACAATAACAGGCTTCCCTGTCAAGTTGTTTAAGAAAGGCTTCGGGTTAACTGGCACAGTCTGCATTATGTAAGAATCCATTAGGTAGTGAACCATAAGGTCATGTTTTACAGTTGAAGGAAAGATATATGAACAGATAGTCATTTCATTATTTTGACGTCTTTGTTGTCAGTAAATTCCATGTCAACTGCATGCTATATGGCATGCAAGATGTTCACATTCACAGAGTTCATGCTAAATTAAATATCATGAATACGCATTTTGAAAAAATTTACAGTAAAAGTCAATCATTGTAAATCAAGTGTAGTAGTATGCCCTTATCTAATCATGTTTATTTTGCAACTATAGCAGCTGAACAACGACTGTGTTCAAACCCTCCTTAGCTCACTAGGATTTTTTTTTTGGCCTGAAGATTGATATTACTAGAAAATTTCATAATAGAAGAGCAAATTATGTAACGAGCTGTGTGTTGATCAACTTGCGGCCAAATATGGATGTATCTCTGGATTGTGCAGAGAAATAAAGTGCAAGCCAAGCTGCGAGACTAGCATATTGGCAATTGTGAAAGCAAGGAATCGACATTGAAAGATTAAAGACGGCAAAGATTACAGGCAATTGCATCTGTAACAAGACAATGAGATCACTAATCTCAGATCATTGCCAGCAAATGCAACAAGATCACCCACAGAAAAGCCAACTGATAAGGGTTGGAGAAGATCAGTTGTTGCAACTTGCAACTTTACAATATAAACCCCTAAACTTAAAGACAAAGAACGGGCATTCTTTTTTCCCATTATCCTTCTGAATGTCCATTTCAAGTCAAGTAGATTTGGATCACATCTTGGACCAGCCCTTATCCCACCACTAACAACCCATTCAGGAAAAAAAAGCCTTACCTTGGTTTCACACCCAGATATAAAAAACATAGGTATATGATGGCAACAAAAAAGGCTCATATCAAACAGTTCTTATGTTAAGAAGCTTCATTCTGTTTCAACGACGAATTCTTGTGAACACAATACAAGATTCAGCTAAAAAGTACGCTCATCTGCTAATCTCTGGCTTCCTTATACTGATCACCATATAACTAAAGCATCATGCTAGCAACCACTCGACCTGACGGTAACCTCAACATATACGCACAAGGGAAACTCCCATCAGATATGGTTCTCCTGATAAAACGAGATAAAAAAAAATGGAAGCTCAAATTTAAACTCCTATTCTGTAAGCCTGTAACAGAAACCAAACTAGAAGCGCATGTTTCAACCAAGTGGCTGACCCCCCAAAAAAAACATGTCGGCTTCCCAATGTTGTCTTTTTTTGTTCTTCCACACCCAAATTCCACATGGGATCGAAGCAAACATCCCAAATCATACACCCAACCTATCCCATCTTGGTGGAATTCATCCTAGGTGTCTCGAGACATTCTATTCCTCGCGTACACACCAGTTCCAATCACGGTACAGACAACAACCAGGCACAGAATATTGAAGATAAAACTAAGACTAGACGACTACGAGAACAGTTGACGACAAAGATCGAATCACATGAAAGAAACTTGAAGTACAAGCAGATCCAGCTCATAGGCACCCGAAACCCTTGAGAGAGAGAGAGAGAGAAGGGTGGTACCGCCATTGGAGGAGACGAGCTGCCGGCAGCGCTGGTCGGGGGCGCGGAGAGGAAGGCGACGAGGAGGAACCGACGAGTCGGGTGAATTGGGTGTGGCAGAGGAAAGCCGGACGGAGCCTAGGCCTTAGGGTTTAGGAGGGGGTGAACCGCCACGGGAAAGGCCAGATGGGCCTGGGACCGTTTAGCCTCTTCCTCCGACGTTGCCTTGTGCCATAGCGATACTGTTTTTTTTCTTGGTAAAAATTTCACAATCACTTTCGTCTTCTGAATTTGCAGGTAGCAGCCAGCTTCTGCCTTGATGATGAAGTAACTGAGACACTGACAGTGTCAAACAAGAATCGCAACCAGAAGAAGCGAGGTAAAGAATGCTTATTATTACCATCAAAGTTGGACCTCTTAAGCGATGATCACATGCACAGAAAAGCTGCATCCCAAACTGTTCTCTCACTGTCCCACACATAGATCAATATAATATACTACTCAATAATTAGTTCCTCTGCTCCAAGTGTTAAGCCCTAAGTCAAGGTTGGCCTGAAAAAATAAAATTGCTTCGCGTATACACATGTATTGTAAAATAATACTACAACTATACCTATTATCTGTATGTACTCGCGTACATATGTTGCTGTCTGAACTCCATTAACTTCGCTTGATCAATTTTCTTTACAAGGCTCAATAAATATTTGCACCAGTACTACCCAGTGTCGAAACGTTGGTACGCGTGAGAAAGCAAACATCAACTCCAAATTTGTTTAACTAGAAACTTGTATGCGGCGTGCCACGCAGCGGGCGTCGCTCTCCACACGAGAAAATCGAGAAAACGCACGATTGACACTTCATACACGAGTAAATCTAGAAAATACGTGAAAATGATCTAAAAATAATTTTGTGTTTTCCGCAAAAGGGTTTAAACGTAATGCTAGAAAAATGCAAAAAGGGCCTAAATGCAATACATTTTTTTCCCAAAAAAAAATGAGCCGAACGGATTTTTTTTTAAAAAGGACCTAAACGTAATTTTGAGTTTTCCAAAAAGCACCTGAGCGCTACTCTTAAAAACGCTAAAAGGGTATGGACGTAATATATATTCTTTTTTCGGAAAAATGACCTAACCGTAAATTTTTCCCGAAAAAGGACCTAAACGTAATTTTTTTTCGAAAAAGGACCCGAGTGTAATTTTTTTTCACCGGCTCTGCTCGAGCCGGCTCTCCAACGGCTCAAAGCAATGAGAGGCAAGGAACTCTTCAGGCTTTAGTAAAGGTAGTGACGAATACTTATAACAGGGTACCTCAACGGCCCGAAATGACGAGTCGACGGCCTCAAGCACAGCTCAAGCCCAACAGGCCGCTCCCAGCCCACTACCGACCGAAGCACCTGCAAGGCCACACAAGACATCCCTTCCGACCGTCGAGGAAGTGTCTCCACTGCGAGGCTCCCGACCCCGCCATGGATAGGACCCCGGCTCAGACAAGCAGGGTTCCCGCCCCCTTGGCGGGACGGGATCCCCGACCGATCAAGCCAAGGTAACATCCGCCAAGGGCGCGTGTGAAGCCCCCCGACACCTACGACCACGCACCTACGAACGGGTCAATCGAAATGACTATACAAGGGCAGGTGGCCCCTTCCCAAGAGGGTTTAATGACTATACAAGTCATGCTCCCAGTCCCATCAGCCGGTCATATACAGTACGAAGACACGTTCTCTTCCGAGGCAACACCCACGTCATGCACAGCAACGTCAACACTCGTAAGGTTCGCAGAGGGCAGGTACGCCGTTTCCCGGGGAATTACCTAACCGCCCTGGCCAACTAGGCTACCAACCCAGCATGGGCAAGACGGGTGGTGATCAGTCAGCAGAACGAAGGACCGAAGCCCCTAGTGTAGGTCATCTCGTCCTCTCCCAATTCTCGATGTAACCTGCCCCTTCCTTTCGTATAAAAGGAGGCAGGAACCCCCGTAGGAGGGGGATCGAACCCATCTCGCTAAGCTATTAGCACTCTCGCTTGTAAACTTTGTGCGATCATCATGCATCAAGGGAATACAACGCCACCACACGAGCAGAGTAGGACCTTGGCCCAACCAAGTATACATCTTGGATTTCTGAGTCTAACCATTCAGGGAGTGGAATGCGCGGCCCCTTAGACTTACAAATTTACTTGCCGGTGCTCGAAACGCCGACAGTTGGCGCGCCAAGTAGGGGCCTTCGCGCGTCTTCATCACCATCTCTGGATTCCACTTGCCTCCCTGATGGCATCTTCCACCCGCGACGGCATGACTGTGTCGGGGAGCCAGATCCGCTTCGGCTCCCTCAACTTTGCCGTCACCTCGGCGGGAGGGCTTATGCTCATCCCCGCCCCCACCGGAGGCCCGGCGCCACCGAAGCACAGGCGCCATCTCTGCGATTTCGCCAAGCTCGGCTTAGGCGCCTGCGAGTCCCAAAGCCGGAGCCTGGGGAGCGCTCCGCCACATCTGGCGAAAGCTCCCGTGGGCCCGGGCAAGTGACCGTGTCACCTCCCGCAGGCTCACAACTTGTGGCGATGGTGGCTACATGCCGCCTCTATCCACGTTCTTGGAAGACTCTTCCACCACGACTCGGCTCCGACACGGAGTACCACCGCGTGGGCGGCACTCGCGAGTGCAACATGGCGGCACGATCGATTAATCATAACCCCGCGGCTACGGGGTCCCCATCCGGCGCACTAAGGCGCAGGAGGAGGAATACCTGTGTGAAGCGTCTTGAACACGCTCAAGCTCGCCGCGCCGAACTCGGCCGACAGTACAAGAGCTGGATAAGCGGGGGTGAGCTCGACCGGCTCGAGCTAACTCAAGCGGGATGAGCCCGAGACCCAGAGTGCCGGCGGACGCGACGACGCGCGACAGTACACCACAAGTGGCGGAAGAATGACGACCCTCGGTTCTTCCCCATGCAAGCGAACGTGGCGCGGCTGCGATCTGCCGCCGAGGCCTTCCGAGCCACCGACCCGAGGCCAAAGCCACGCAGAACCTCCGGTGGTGGAGCGTCGATCGTGCAACACATGCAGCCTCCGGCTCCTACCGCCCGGCGCCACCTCGCCACCCGGGCCCGCACCGCCGCTCGGCCGATCGGGTTCGACGGCGACGCCACACCACGAACCACCCCAGGCCTCGCGCACCCCGGTGCGCCAGCGCCTCGGCGACGCCTACGACGTTCGCGCCACCCTCGAGGCGCGGAGAAAGGCGGCGGAGGAGGCCGTCCACTCACGTATTGTGGACGGCGGGCGCCACCGCCGCAGCCCAAGCCCCGATGGTCCCGGACCACGGGCTTTCTGACAGGGAATCCGTCAGGCGGATTTCCCTGCCAGATTCCGGGCGCCCACCAACATCGCCAAGTACACTGGGGCCACGAACCCAGGTGTCTGGCTTGAAGACTATCGGCTCGCATGCCGGCAGGGGGAGCGACGGATGATCTCTTCATCATCCAGTACCTCCCCATCTACCTTGCGGACAAGCCCGAGCTTGGCTCGAGTACTTGCCCGCCAAAACCATCAGGAACTGGGCCGACTTGAAGACCCTCTTCGTCGGCAACTTCCAGGGCACTTACAAGCGCCCTGGCAACTCCTGGGACTGAAGGTGCAGCGGCGGTGGAAACCCTCGGGATTACATCCGCGGTTTTCCCGCCAATGCAACGAGCTCCCTGACATCTCCGATGCCGATGTCGTGAGAGCATTCATCTACGGCACCTCCTGCAAGGCCCTGGTGCACAAGCTGGGCTATCTCAAGCCCAGGACCACCAAGGAGCTCCTCGACATCGCCACCAACCACGGCTCGGCGAGGAGGTCGGGGCTATCTTCGAAGGAGGAAAGGCCCAAAGAAGAGCCCGCGTTCGAATCGGATCCTTCCGACCGCTCCGAGCAAGCGGAGCGGCATGGAAAACAGATCCGCGAGTCCCAAGTGGTCGCCACTGTCGACCGCCCTGCCAAGCAGCAGGTGCGACCGACCGTCGCGCCTGACCACTTCGAGAAATTGATGGACAGCCCGTGCCCGAACCATGGGTTCCCCGTCAAACATAAGTACCGGGACTGCGAAGTCCTGAGACGTTTCCTTTCCTGCACCCCCACGACGCCGCGGGGCAAAGGAAAGAAGCCGGCCACGGCCCCACGGGCCGTGGAGAAAAAGGCGAACGACGAGTTCCCCGAACCCGACGGCTACCTCATGATCTTTGGCGGACCGGCGTGCTACGCCGACAAACGTCTGCTCAAACTCGCCTACCGTGAGGTCCACACCGCCTCACTAGCCGTCCCTCAATACCTCCGGTGGTCAGAGTTCCCGGTCACCTTCGATCGGGCTGATCACCCCGACCACATCCCCGGTAGGAAGATACCACCGGTAGTCGACCATCGTGGGAAGAAGCGCCTCACCAAGGTGCTCATGGATGGCGGCGGCCTCAACATCCTCTCGTGGAGACGCCTCGCCATGGGGATTCTCGCTCGAGTCTCCGACCGAGCAAGGCTCCTTTCCACGACGTCATCCCCGGCAAGAGCCCATCCGCTCAGGCGGTCGACCGCCGTCACCTTTGGGGAACCGGGAATTTCCGCACCGAGACCCTCACTTTTGAGGTTGTGGATTTCCGGCTCCTATCACGCTATCTGGGAGGCCATGCTACGCCAAGTTCATGGCGGTCCCCACCACGCTGCACCTCAAGCCGAAGATGCCCGGGCCACGAGGAGTCATCACCGTGGCATCGTCTTTCCGGCTGCCTACAAGCTGAAGCGAGTAGCGATTGTGAGCTTGCCTCGGCGATCATCGCGTCTGCCGAGCTCGACAACCTCGGGAGGGAAGCCTCGAGTGCGCCCCGAGTCCGGCAAGTCGGGCGGGATCCTCAAGTCCGCCGAGGACACGAAAAGGTCGCGATCGATCCTCGCGATCCGACCAAGACCGTCGGGTTGGAGCCACGCCCCGCCAAATAGGAAAGCGCTCGTCGGCTTCCTCGCGCCAACAAAGACGTCTTCGCATGGAGGTCCTCCGACATGCCAGAATCCCAAGGAAGTCACCGAGCACTCCTTGAGCATCCAACCGGGCTCAAAGCCGGTCGCTTAACGCGCGCGCGCGACGAGGAGAGGCGCAGGATCATAGGGGAGGAGATCGCCAAGCTTTTGGCTGTAGGGTTTATAAAAGAGGTCCGCCACCCCGAGTGGCTGGCCAACCCTCTACTTGTAAAAAGAAAAATAGGCAATAGAGAATGTGTGTTGACTATACGAGTCTCAACAAAGCGTGTCCCAAAGACCCGTTCCCCTTGCCCCGCATCGACCAAGTCATCGACTCCACCGCGGGGTGCGAGTCTCTTTCCTTTCTGGATGCCTACTCAGGCTACCACCAGGTAGCGCTGAAGGAGTCCGACCAGCTCACGACTTCCTTCATCACGCCGTTCGGTTCGTTCTGCTACGTTACAATACCGTTCGGCCTAAAGAACGCGGGCGCTACATACCAGCGATGTATGCAAACGTGCTTCAACAACCAGATCGGCCGCAACGTTGAGGCGTACGTTGACGACATCATCGTGAAGACCAAGAATGCGCACGACCTTATTGTCGACTGGAAGAAACTTTCGCGAATCTTGACGGTTCAGTATAAAGCTCAACCCCAGAAATCGTCTTGGGGTCCCCAAGGGAAGCCGCTCGGCTTCATCGTCTCGGCGAGGTATCGAGGCCAATCGGAGAAGATCTCGCGATCGCAAGGATGGGCCCGGTTTTAATCTCAAAGGGTCCAGAGGCTAACAGGTGCCTTGCCGCCTTGAGCCGTTCGTGTCTCGCCTTGGCGGCGCGAATGCCGCTACAGTGCTCAAGAAATCCGACGCAATTTGGACCCAGGAGGCTCAGGAAGCCCTCACCCGCCTGAAGGCCTTCCTATCCTCACCTCCGGTCCTGGTCGCCCCGGCACCAGGCGAACCGCTGCTCCTCTACATCGCCGCCCTTTGTTCAAGTCGTCGGTCACGGCCCTTGTGGTGGAACAGCGGAGGAAGGCCGTGAACTCAAGGTACAACGGCGGTCTACTTTATCGCGAGGTTCTTTCCGAGTCAAGGCTCGGTACCCGCAGGTGCAGAAGCTGCTCTACGCGGTGCTCATCGCCAAGAGAAAGCTCGTCCATTACCGACCAAAGACGCCATCACCGTGGTGACCGCGTCCCCGTTCGGTGAGATCGTCCACAATCGCGACGCCTCGGGAAGGATAGCCAAGTGGGCGCTCGAGCTCAGCGGCCACGGCATAACATACGTCCCTCGGACAGCGATCAAGTCGCAGAGGCCCTGGCCGACTTCGTCGCCGAGTGGACCGAAGCCAGCGCCACCGTGTCGAAGACCCCGTCTTGGACAATGTACTTTGATGGATCCTACACCAAGAACGGCGCGGGCGCGGGAGTCGTCATCATTTCCCCACTCGGGAACAAACTTCAATACGCCATCAGGTTGCTCTTCGACGCGACCAACAACATCGCTGAGTACGAGGCTCTCGTCAACGGTCTCCGGATCGCTGCCGACCTCGGCGCTCGCCGACTCTACGTCCGCGGGGACTCCAAGCTTGTCGTCGACCAGGTCATGAAGGCTTCGAAGCCCCGAGACGCCCAAATGGCTGTGTACTGTCGGGAAGTGCGCAAGCTCGAGGAGCGGTTCAAGGGTTTCGAGCTTCACCACAGCTACAGACGCTACAACGGTGAGGCCGATTGCCTAGCTAATCTTGCCTCCAGCAGAGGGCCAGTCCCACCCGGGATCTTCGTCTGCGACCTCCTGCAACCTTCCATCCAGCTGGACTCGGTGGCGAGCGGTCTCCGATTCACCTAGCATGGTCACCCCCGCCGCGCTGCGATCGGCGAGGCTTGGCGGTCGAACCGCAACGTGCTAGCAGCTGAATCCGACTGGAGGAAGCTCTTCATCAACTGTATGACGGACGGGTCACTCCCCCCTGACCCGACCGAGGCCCGGCGCCTCGCTCGGCGGGCAAAATCTTTCGTCTGGTCGGCCCGGACCTTTACAAGAGGAGTCCTCCGGTCCTCCTGAGGTGCGTCTGGCCAACCAAGGGAGCAAGCTGCCGCCGATATCCATGGCGGTCTGCGACCACCATCGCACCCGATCCCTCGTAGGAAAGGCCTTCGACAAGGTTTTATTGGCCGACCGCCGTGTCCGACGCCGAGCGATCGTGCGCACTGCGAAGGGTGCCAATTCTTTGCCCGCGCGACACATCCGCCACCAGCCCTGCGACGATCCCCATCACATGGCCGTTTGCGGTTTGGGGACTCGATCCGGTCGGGCCCTTCAAGAAAGCGCCGGGCTTTACTCATCTCCTAGTCGCGGTGGATAAATTCACCAAGTGGATAGAGGCCAAGCCGGTCGTGGCGCCACGTCGGCACAAGCGCCATCTTCTTCGCGACATCGTTTTCGGTTCGAGTCCCCAACTCTATCATCACCGACAACGAACGCAGTTCACGCGAGGAAGGAGTTCCTCGAGTTCTGCGACGACTTCAACATCCGTGTCGATTGGGCAGCCGTGGCCCATCCGCGAACTAACGGCCAGGTCGAACGTGCGAATGGCATGATCCTTCAAGGACTCAAGCCACGGATCTTCAGTCGGCTCAAGCACTTCGCGGGGCGGTGGGTGGCCGAGCTGCCCTCCGTCCTCTGGAGCCTGCGGACCACGCCCACCCGAGCGACCGGGTTTACACCGTTCTTCATGGTGTTCGGCGCTGAAGCTGTCTTGCCAACAGACCTGGAGTATGGCGCCCCAAGACTACAAGCCTTCAGGCTCGGGGGCTCGTCTCGCAACAAGACGCCATCGACCAGCTCGACGAGGCGCATGACGTGGCACCGACGGAAGCACCTGCAAGGCCACACAAGACATCCCTTCCCAAGAATTTGTAAGTCTAAGGGGCCGCGCGTTCCACTCACTGAATGGTTAGACTCAGAAGTCCAAGATGTATCTTGGTTCGGGCGAAGGTCCTACTCTGCTCGTGTGGTGGCGTTGTATTCCCTTGATGCATGAGTGCACAAAGTTTACAAGCGAGAGTGCTAATGGCTTAGCGAGATGGGTTCGATCCCCTCCTCACGGGGTTCCCGCCTCCTTTATCTGAAAGGAAGGGCAGGTTACATCGAGTGGGAGAGGGCGAGATGACCTACACTAGGGGCTTCGGTCCTTCGTTCTCACTGACCGATCACCACCCGTCTTGCCCATGCTGGGTCGGTAGCCTAGTTGGCGAGGCGGTTAGGTATTTCCGGAAAAGCGGCGTACACGCCTCTGCGAACCTTACGAGTGTTGGCGTTGTCGCGCATGGCGTGGGTGTTGCCTCGGGAGAGAGCGTGTCTTCGTCTTGTATGTGACCGGCTGATAGGACTGGGAGCATGACTCCGACAGTCATTAAACCCTCTTGGGAAGGGGCCACCTGCCCTTGTATAGTCATTTCGATTGATCCCGTTCGTGGGGTACGTGGCTGTAGGCTGGTGGGGGCCGACACGCGCCCTTGGCGGATGTTACCTTGGCTTGATCGAGTCGGGATCCCGCCCCGCCAAGGGGTCGGGAGCCCCAGCAGTCGGAGACACTTCCCTCGATCGGTCGGGAAGGGATGTCTTGTGTGGCCTTGCAGGTGCTTCGGTCGGTAGTGGGCTGGGAGCAGCCTGTTGGGCTTGAGCTGTGCTTGAGGCCGCCGGCTCGTCACTTCGGGCCGTTGGTGTACCCCTGTTATAACTATTTGTCAGGTAGTATTCGATGATGTTGCCGTCGATTGACTTGTTGCGTCACATTAGCTGGCTCTTAATCTGTACACATCAGTTTTGATTTATGTGAAGGAGTGGGAAAAGAGGAGAGAGAAGAGAGCTAACTCTTATTTAGTAGCCAGCTTTGCACGGGAGTATAGGTAGATCATTTATGTATAAGAGAGAAAAGATAGGTATTGTATAACATTTAGAGACAACATTTAGAAACAGTTATTGTATAAATTGGCTTTTAGTTTACTATTAGCCAGTACTTGACTTTGCTATTGTACTTGTCCTTACAACTATGGGTAAACTACTACTGACAGAGAGAGGTGGTGATGACTTCCGAGAACCGGTCGGGTAATAAGCTACTGAAGTGATAAGATAGCCAATGCATCCAACCTTTGTGTTTAGCAAACTAAGTACGTGAAAGCAACATGTTTTGCGAAAGACGACGTACGTATTGTCACGGCTCATTTTCTGGCTAATTAAAGGGGTTTCTCTCGATCATTGGCGCAGTACACTCGGCGGTCTCCCCTAATTTAGAATCTCAGTGGCTCGATCGCAAGAAAATCTGATCCAACGATAGAAGCTTAGGATACCGGAGAAGTATAGCTTGCGAATGCTATATTTGCTCTTTCTCTTTCTCCAGAAAAGAGGAACATACCCCTCGGCTTCTTTTATTGAAGCCAACAGGGCATGTTATAATATCGTTATATAGCACGCGCATGGTAATTAACAGATGGTACAGTGCGATATAAGCTGATTTTTTAAGGGGGGAAAACATGATTGGCGTGATTCATTTGTTTGTATGATCCAACCATTTTATAACACCGTACTTATCTAGCCTCCGGAGCGGTTTTTTTTTTTTGCAAAACTAGCCTCTTCACAAATACATTTATAAACATAGCCCCCTCCCTCATCGCGGAAGGCGTTGTGTGGGCAGGTAGCGTGGGCTGGGTGGACGGGGAGTGCGTGGGCGCAAGCGTGAGGCTGCTGTGCTCGGGTAGCGCTGGAGAATGCCTTCTGCGCTCCTCTGACCCGGAAGCGTGTCCTCTGCGCCCACCTATGCTGCCGCGAAGCCAAAAAAATTTTGCGCTCTTCGAGCGCTGTAGGGGACCTTTGTTGCGTCTTCCGTATTAAAAGAGGTGGCTATTTTATAAAAATATATATAGAAGAGCTAGATTAAAAAAAAAAAAAAAGACGTACAAGGGCTTAAAAAACCTATCCATAATCCAGCGGAGGTACATGAGTACGGACTGGTCAGAATATACACGCATGTACCAGTAAAAAACCGTTTGAAAAAGTCAAAGTATGATTCCCTAGCTAGCTAATCCCTACGATTAGTACTCCAACGTGTTAGGTAATGTGAACAAGACATGTGGTTTGTTCCAGGCTGCTAGCTGTGCCATTTCTGGCGTCCTGAGAAATTTTCGTTTTTCTAGTCTCGTTGCAAATGTTTTTATCAAATATAGTCTTCCTTTAGAATTATTTGCTGATTTGGTCTCTAGGAGTCGGCTCTCGTGTTTGGAGAGCTCGGCAGGTTGCCGGCCGCGCCAAGATTCATACGAGCTCTCCTAATTAATCACTAATTTAATCATATTTTTAATTAATCACTTAATTATAATGCTAATTAATCAAATTTACTCATTCTTGGTCTCTCCGTGGAAGCCAAGCGCACAACCTACCTATCGAGAAAGTTACCAAACTCCTCCGACACAGCAGGTAACTCGTATCATCTGTCGTGCCTTTCAAACTCATCAAGAGAACTAGTTTCATAAATTTGAATGAAAAGAAGTTAAATTTATCAAAAATGAATTTAGAGGGCCGAAAAAGCAAAGCCTTCGCGTGCAGACGCCAGACAGCCGGGAATGGTTGACCGGATAACCTGCGCGCGGTGCGAATCATCTATCTAGTCAGGCGGCTAGGCAAGATACTTGTCACACGTAGGCATATATGGCATGCTGCATGCACGTACATGCGACCTAGAATATGGGTTCGGAAGTACACTACGATGATGATTTGTTGCATCGCGTGTGAGCTGGGAAAAAGCAAAGAAAAGTTGCGATGTGCTCTTTAATTTAGTGAGGAATGTGATATGTGATCCCTTCGTCACCAAACTAGCTAGTAACAAATGTTGCCTACGGCCTACGTACGATCGACATGGTTGCAAATTTGCACTGTGGATATGTAGTCGCATTAAAATCATAGACTCAGACTGTCTGTGTCGTCCTAACTAGCTGTTCCCCTATTTTGTAACCAGTTATACCTACCTACACCTACCTGCCGTAACGTGTGCCATCGATCGCGTGATCAACCAATCCAAAATGCTCGCGTACGTAGTTAGCGACAAAGCCACGGCGGAAGCCAGTATGAGGATATAACGTAAGCGGACTCATGTCCAGTACGATCTACGACGGAGGGGTGTCACGGTGGAGATGCCCCAAGCCAACAATTAACCGCCCCGTATGCGTCGCTCCGGTTTGGAACGCTCGGGTTCCCCTTTGGCTTAATTTGTTGGAGCTGGACCGTACATTGATACCAACAAACGCCACGCTGCACCACTCGCCCCGCACCACCAACACCCGACGCCCATCCGCCACTATACATGACATGCGCTCGCCACCTTTTGTCGCCATCGTCAACCTACTCGATCGCCCACACGGAACGGGCCGAGCGCCCCACCACTGGCGGCGCGCCCTTCACACGCACACCTCTCGTTTCCCTCTGCCGCGCTCAGATCTCGCGGGCGGCGACCGGAGGATCGAACGGCTCGGTGGCGTCAGGCTGACGTACGTCGCTCCGACCCCTAGTCCTACCGACCGATGGAAGGGGCGCTCGCGCTTCTGCTGCGCCGATCTGAAACCGCCGGGCCGGCCAGGCCTCTTGGACCTACGTGGGAGTTGGATCCGGTCTCGGCATTGCACTTGTAAATTACGGGACTGCCCCTCAGATACCCTAGATTGTTTGACCTTTTTTATCTATAGTGGTTTTATTTTAGAGAAATTTTATGGTACATTATACTAGTAGTATATAGTGATAGTAGAAATCAAATCTAGCTATTAATTTGTTAAAAGTATTTCTACTACTGTACTACCGAATGAAGTTCAAAAGTTTGATTATGTGTAACCTAAAAGGACATTATTTTGTTACTGAAGGAATATATAATTTGGGTTTGTCTAGGCATCAATTGCCTGATATTTTCTTATCCATCGATCACTTTTTCTCGTCGTCGTCAGGTCAACATCTTTTGGCCGAGAATCTATCTTTCTCACCCATATAAACTCTAAACAACCCAAACCCTAACCATACCCACCCCCACCCCACCTAGCCACCGCCGCTATCCCCTTCCTCGTGCCCCCAACATTGTCGAGGCCCGTCAGCGACCACCTACCTCTGCGTTTACCGCCTCCGCCGCGGCTACCTACTCCACCCTCGGCACCAACACCCTCCCTCATCGTCCATCTTCCCTTTGCCACCTTCTCGTCACCGGCCTATAGTCTTCTTCGTCTCAGACGGCTCATTGCCTTAGATCCACTGTCCCTACTACTACTCGCCGCTGGATCCGCTGTTGCTACTCCCCCACCCTCGGCCAACCCCGCCCACCGCACACCTTCTCTCTCGCATCCAGCGACACCACCAGCCGCCGTCACAGCCTCTCTTAAGACCATGGTGCACCGGTGAACCTTAACCCTAATTCGTCGACTCCGTTGAAGACGTGACCGGCAGTAGCGGTAGGAGATGAAGACGATGACTCTCTTGAGCACAAATCTCCATGTCGATCCAAACGTGAGAGAGTACAAGAAAGACGCTTACTTACACCACCCACACACACAAGCATGTCCCTACACATGCTAGGAATTTATCGAAGGCACCTAATGCTTTACAAAACACGGGCAAACGCTTTTTCACTTAGCACGCACGTGTTTGTACTCTTAAAATATGTGGACATTAGTGCCAAGTCTAAGACTTGAAACCTGTTGGTTGGGTGTATACCCGTCCGTCTAGCCATCTGGACACATGCTAGTTTCCTTGTGGATATCAATTTGTTGGTTATAATGTTTGAACAAACAAAGTGAAACATGATAAAGCCTAAACGAATTAGAAGACAATGCAAATAAGGGAACATATATGACACTTAATTATCATGCAAAGGATATAATGAGCAATAAGAGTGGTGTGACTGAATAAGAAAAAAGAGAAATAACATTTATTATAGTTAGTGAAGATTACTTATTTAATATAAGAGTATAGAGATTCCACCATAATTCGCGTAGCTCTCCCTGCTTATGATTGAGTTTGGATTGTTAAATGGGCAACACAGGCATAAATGTCCTGTCTACAGGAAAAAGAAGAAGTTAGGCATAGATAAAAACATTAATTATACATGGAGCGTGCATTTTCCTTGCTTTATTAATTTCCTCTTTGCCACAGTACACATTTATATGCCATCTGCCAGTATGCTACTGTTCTCGTGCTAATTCAATTTGGTGTGCTTCGTGTATAATTGTGTAAGATTGGCATACTATTTCCTCGAATTATTTTTTTAATGAAAAATTACAGAAAAAATATGCCAAAAAATAACAGTTATACCTATCTGTCGCGAATCGAAATCGCAACAGATATTATGTCGCGATTCTAAACAGCGACAGAATATCTGTCGCTATTTCAAACAGCGATAACGTTTTGTCACCGTTTGGAATCGCAACAGAAACCTGTCACCAATGGTTTAGCTCTCTGTCGCTAAATGGCGACAGAGAGTGTAAAAGTTGTGTCATCCGACCTTCGGCCTCATTTCTATCGAGCCTTGCCACACACAGCCAAGAGCTCGCACACGCGTCGGAGAAAAAAGTGAGGAGAGGGGAGAGGAGGAGGAGGGGAGGAGAGGAGAGGAGGAAGAAGAAGAGGGGAGCAGGAGGAAGGGAGGAAGAAGAAGAGGGGAGATTCGTCGTGTGTTGAGGTAAATCTTGTTTTATTTATTTAATTTAGAATTTAGTGATCAAATGAAATAGATTGGTAAGTAATTAGATTTGTAGAGCAATAAATATTTATAAAGATGATATAGGACAAGATTAATTAGGATTGTAATTAATTAGAGTGTAGACAAGCAATAGTTTATTTAAATTAATGATTTAGTGATCGAATTATTTAGGTTTATAATTAATTAGTTGTATGGAGTTATAATAGCTATGGATATAGAAAATTGCAAGAATTATGAGAGATACAATGTGTGCAAGAATTACGCGAGATACAATGTGATACAAAAATAATAATTTTTGTAGGGTTGCAGCAGTTGTTTGAATTAGTGTAGAGTATGTCGTTGTATGGGTAGATTAAGATTTGAAAGGTGTTAGCATTATGTTGTGCGATCATTAAAAAATTCATGAAATGTTTGACAGGTATGGACGAACGAGTAGAATTTAAAATACACTAAAGAGAAGGGGTTCCACATATGGGTGCATAAGGGGTGAAACTTAGTCATTTTCCAAATGTCATGGCTGGCCTGTCACATGCTGATGAGTGTTCATTGGGCATGATTAACAGATGGTTATACCACATGTTCTCGTTGGATAGCAAATTGCATGGCCTCAAGCTGCACAGAGTAGGGTCTCGGAGACTTGATTACACGTATTGGGAGTTAGTAGAACTTGAAGGGGCTGAAGTCCTGGAGCTCGTACGTAAGATTGGCAACTGAGAATGGTTGGCCATTAGTGTTGTTAGCGCAAGCATTTGAGAAAACCAATGCTGGCCATATGACGCAGGAAGAGGTTGTTAGTGATGAACTGGAGGAAGTTGGGGAGAGCAGCCGAACCGAAGAATGTTTAGTGAGGCAGGATGTCAGCTTGAGTCATGAGGGTGTGCGAGGCGAGGAAGCTGATGTTCCAATGCCAGATGTTTAGGTACCATTGGGTGTGGCAGACGAGGGAGACAATATTGAATTGTTGGTTGAAGCGATGGAGGCAGAGAGCCAGGAATATGAGGATTTGAGTAACGACGAAGACGATGAAGAGCATTTCTCTGCGGAGTGGGATGCATGTTAGTTCAATAGATTGGTGATCAACGAGGGTGACCACTTCGCATGGCAGTCGGATCGGAATGAGGTGAGGTAAGGTGTTATTTACAAGAATAAGTTTGAGGTTCAGGAAGCAGTGACAGCCTGGGCAGTGTCGCTTCGTAGAACTTTTAAGGTTGCGAAGTCAGATCAGCGGGTGTATGATGTCAGATGCCAGATGGAGGGTTGGCCATGGCATGTGCATACGTACCAGCCTAAGTGGGATACCATTTGGAAGTGTTTTATAGTCGTCCCACACACATACGTGCTGACGGAGTCTGCCAATCGCATAGAAACATATCTTCAGGTTTTGTTGCAAATGCAATGTATGGGGAGATTGTGGGCAACCTGGATTTAGAGCCACATCTCATCATATTTGCAATAGAACAGAGGTTTCAATACACCATAAGCTATGCGAAAGCATAGAGAGCGAAGCAGAAGGTATTGTAAACTAGATTTGGTACATATGAAGACTCATATCAGAACCTACCAGGTATGCTTGAGGTGATCAAGGAAAGGAATTCTAACTGCCATGTGCAAACTAATGTGTTCTACACCAACACCGAGGGAAATAACGGCCATATGTTCTACAAATACCATTTTTTGTGTAAGTGAAAAGTTAGTTTGATTCATTCTTGTAAATAAGATTTTTTTTGTTCAACTTGTGTAGTTGTTCGGAGAGATCTCCTTTCTTTGAAAGGCCTTAAAGTATGTTCACCTCATCACGTAGGCTGCAAGATGCCAATATTTTCAGTGGGCGAACACCATGAACACCTCCATAGAGTGTCCTACAACCACAGTACCACAGAGGATGCAACCTTCTATGGAGGAGAGGATGGACCCTATGCTCGAGCAGAGGCTGAAGATGGAGCGCATTTTAAATCATGTCAAGTGGTTGGAGAAGATTATGTGTATGGCTATCCTTGTTGTACTGTACGCTATTCTTGTGAAGTAGTTTGTTTCATGCAGAGGAGACAGAGTTGGCCATAGATGCCTAGCTTTCGAAGTGGTTTCTATATATCTTTTTCTTTGTTAACTTACGTATTCGTCGATTACCTCCCACCACTTTCAGCTTTTTCGGCCTGATTTCACTACTCGTGGCAGCTTGTTCATGGACTTATTTATTTTATATATTCAGTAATTATCTCCTCGTAGTAACAATATTTGTGAAATACCAAAAGCATCCATCACCTTTCAAAGATAAAAGTGACAATACTCTGCCCACGTTGACAGCAACATTCTTAGCCTGATTTGAGTACTCGTGGTAGCGTGTTGTCAAATCGGCCTAAGAAAGTTGCTGCCAGCCTGTTGTCACAGTGGTCTGAAAAGCCGAGGAGGCAACACCCTACCTATTGATTTCTCAGTTCGATTTGTCACATCCGCTTGAAAAGGTGATGAGACGTGACCCTTGTTTTCACATAGGAACATACAACACACTGTCTGTATCAGAGCGAAGTGACAACACCCTGCAACCCACCGCTTTCTCAGACCGAAATGACAACACGCTGCAAAGAGAATCTTAGCGATGCATATACTCTTCAACCGGGGTGTGATGCCTGGTTCGCGCAGAAGATGCAGAAGAGAATCTAACTGGAGGGATAGAGGTCCACTCAGTACTTTTGTAGCAGAAAGTTCAAGAGGACGTTCAACCACCACCAAAGGAGGGCTTGCTCCTAACTATACAAATGACGATGATGATGATAATGACTATTTCGTGTCACCTAGACCTCGACGTTCAAGTACTATCACAACATACCGTTCAAGCAACAATGCAAGAGAACGTTCAACCAGCACTGAAGGAGGGCTAGCTCCTAACCATACAAATGACGACGATGATGATGATGATTTCATGCCTCGGAGTTCTCCGAATCCTGACGATGATATTACATTAAGCCCTATCAGGTATCCATACCTAGTACCCGTCAGGAACCAATAGATGGAGATTATAATTTTTATTGTAGTGGCCTATTCCGACAACCATAGCCATAGAATGTATAGTTTTGTGACTTAGTCCTCCACAAGAGGCATGTACCTATGTTGTATCCCAGTTTTATAAATTCTCTAAGGCATGTATATATCTTAGGTGTAGTTCACATGTTTTGCTATTGTAATTGTTTTACTTACTGCACTTTGTAATATCAATGTCGGGTTTTATTCAATGTTTTACTATGATTTGTCGTCAAATTTGTCACACACCGAAAGAGAATGAGGAACAAGGAAATTTGAATTTTTTTGTTGAAAAAGTAACTGACAAATAATTTTGTAAAATACTACATGAATTATCACTAATAAATATGAATTTTTTCTGAATTTATTAAACCCTGGTTTGAACTCTAAAATTCTAACAACTATCAAAATAACACTGATTTGTAATAATTAATGCTCACAAGTTACAAAGAATTTTCGAATGAAATCAGTGCAACAATGTATTATTTTAAAAAAGATTCCTTTATTTAACTCGCACGCCGCTTCAAAATGAGTGACAAAAAATTCTCGACCGAACAAAACAAAATTGTCTATTGTTTTGCTATTCCTACAATTTTATCGCGAGACCAACTATTTTGCAGAAAAATTGTCCAAGACTGAATTCTGTGGTACTTATATGTGCTTTTTAAAAAAATTAGTGCACAATTCAAAAAGTATTTAACTCTCTGTCGCGCAATCAAACGGCAACAGAGACACTGGCGACAGAGTCTTTGTCACTTTTTGGATTGGCGACAATGTTTTATCGCACTTTTAAATTACGACAGAAATTCTGTCGCTGATTGAAACAACGACAGAATCTCTGTCGCGATTTGGATCCGCGATATGTGGGTATAACTGTTTTTTTTCGGCATATTATTTCAAAAAAAATTTATTAAAAAACATTACTTAAAAAAATCTAATTTCCTCCTACCACAAAAGAGTGATATTTTGGGCAGTGACATGATCCTTAAAACATAACATTGATCGGTAATTTCTATTGCAGTATATTTATAAAACATAAAAAATGTAATGTTACGGAAGTATTTTTCAAGAGCAATCTACCCATATCATTTTCGTGTGTACTGTCTAAATATTTCTAGAGATAACGATGGCCAAAGATTATATAGTTTGATTGCGTGCATCCCATGATGGGAGTAGTACAGTTTGACTAATGTATGGAGTAACAATTGTAGCTCACTCATAAAAAAATGTCATTAAGAAAAGATACATAGATGAGTTAAAAATTTAAAACCATACTCTCACAAATTGATTTTTTAAAAGCTGTTTTTTGGGTATATAAATAATTTTCTTCATCCAACGCTAACCAAAAGTGAGCTATCAAAAGAATCTATGGTTTTAAACATGGCGTATCGAAATAGAACCATCACTGCAACCACCAAAACACCATAGTTGTCTTTCCTTAGCTGCACAAGCAGTAAAAATCCTTCATCTCCTGAGACAAACCAGGCAGGAAAGGCTGTTTACATGCATACATATAGTCCATTTCTCAAGTCTTGATATCAGACTTACTCGTCAAAGAAATTGAACTTCATTGAGAGGACAAAGGCTTTCTTTGAAATAAATAAGAGAAATAGAAGTGAGAACAAGAAGCCCTTCTATCGTAGCTATCACAGGCACCCTCCTTTAGCTATCCCACCTTGAGCCTAGTGTGGTTGGGGAGAAGAGACCCCTAGGTAGAGGTGGGCACTGGGCCGGGCCATTTCGGGCTAGTACGAGGCACGTCCGACCCAAGGCCCAGCATAAAACTATAGCGAACAGGTTGTGCCAGCACGATACGGTTGCTCGGCCGTGCCGGGCCTGCCAACCGGACACGATGGGCGCCTGGAAAGGCACGGCGAGATGGGCAGTGCTTGGGCCGGCACGGCCCACACAACGCTTTGAGCGGCACGGCGGCATGCCGACCCGCCGACACGTGGCGGGGGGCAAGGCACATGACCAAGGGGCAAGGCACTCGTGCGCCGTGGCCAGCTGCCCGCCGCCTCCTCTATGGCCGCCGTGGCCCGCTACCTTGGTCGCCCACCTACCTGCCTTGGCCATGCAGGAAGGCCGAGGGGGAGGGGCAGGGGTAGACGAGGGAGCCAGGAGGGGGCGGAGGAGACGTCGAGGACAGGGAGGGAGAAGGAGGGAGCTAGGCGGGGGGTGGAGGAGATGCTGGGGACAGGGAGGAAGGAGGAGGGAACCAGGCAGGGGTGCGGGGAGGAATCGAGGGGGGCAGGGGGCACTCAGGCTAGTCGGGCGCGGGGTGGAATCGAGGGGGCGCGCCGTGTGGGGCCCGAGGGGGACCGGGAGAGAAAAAGGTATGCAGAGGGAGAGGGAGGGAAAAAAGTGTCTGAGCTCGAGGGAATCACGGAAAAAAGGAGGCAAGAGAATCACGCATTTGATGTATTTGAATGCAAGAGAGACCATGAGGCTCAAGGGAATCATTAAAAAAGGAGGCAAGGGAATCACACGTCTAATGTATTTGAACGCAAAAGAGACCGTGATTTAAATGGGACAGGGCCTGATGCATTTCCACTCTCTAGAGTCCAGACAGCGCGTCAATTCACTAGGACATAAAGACATGATTGAAATAGATGTAACACATTGAAAGACATAAAGCTGCTTTCTCATATTCATCCCGCGCTTTTCAATTTTCATCCTCAACCTCGGGTAGTCTATGTATATATACATAGTTATTGTACTCTTTTTCTTATCGAGGGTACCCCACACCGGGGTGTAAGGTTTTTAACGAGGTAGTAACTATGTATATGTTCAAGATTGAATAAAACTTATGTCCATTACTAACAATACTGATATCCACACAGAATGCTTCTTTCACATGCTTTCTTTTAGTCTTTGTGTTGCATGGACGTGTAAGCAAAAAATTCGCGCCACATACTAGCATGCATTGCTCTCTCTCTCTCATTCCTGGATGGCTTTGTGCCTTTGCATCACTGCATGCATGTCTCTCTCTCACGTGTTCCTAGATGGCTTTGCATGCCTCTGCTGCACTGCATGCATGTCAACTCAAGAAAGAATCAAAGAAAGCAAGAGACAAGCAGAATTCTTGGCATGGCAGCCAGAAATTTGGTCTTAATTACGCAAGCTTAATTACGCATTCCAAACCAAGCTGTGGCTACATTCAACTCCGTACGTCTCAGGTTTCTTTCCTCTCGTCGCAATAGTGTAAATGTGCTGGGCCTGAGCCGGCACGGCACGAAACGCAAATGGACCATGCCTAAGCTCGCCCAAGACGAGCCGGGCGGCACGATAGGCCATTGCAGCTTAGCATGATTCAAGCTCGAAACACGATAAGCTTGTGCCGGACCGACCCATCACGGCACAACGCCCACCAGGTTGAATCAATAGATCACAGCCTTAGATCGAAGGGATAAGCCAGATGTTAGTGGGAAGGCAAATTTTGCATTTGGAGGCTTCCTTGCTTGCATACATTTTCAACTACTTTTTGTATAGCATAGTCCCTTGTCCAGGACCAGGAAGAAGTCTTGGACTCGATGATTGTGAACATTCCTAGATTTGCAACTCAACATTTCAAGACGAATTGAGTCGTGACACACGCACCATGAAGATACAGTGTGGTGATACGCAAGGGAAATTCACATCACAGGTTTGGGCATTACGGGGAAAATTATTCCGACCGTGAAGAAAACTTTGAGCAGTTTCAGGCTTGAAAGCTGAGACTTGAAAAGCTAATAATCACCAACCCCAACATTCGAAAGTCGAAACAACCGATGCGAGGATGATTCCGTAAAATTGCTAGCCAAACAGCCGCTGATAATGGGGTAGGTAAACGACGTTGACGTGGCACCCCGTTCCAGTCAACGAACCCGCTATGCCCAGCCGCTCTCTCTCACCAACCCCAAAGCCTCCACGCTTCCACTTCCATCGGGGCCCCACTTGTCACGCTAACCTGGGCCCACTCACCAACTCCCCAACTCCCTCCCCCCGGCCCCGTATATTAACCCACCACCTTCCATCCCTCCCCTCTTCAGGAGATCAAGCGAGCAAGCGCGCACACGAAGCCATCTCCTCCTTTCCCAATCGCCTAATTTAACCTTAGATTTTTCTTTTTCGCTTATCCGAGCGCTCTATCGATCGCCGGAGATCATGGGGACCGTGTCGGAAGCGGCGCTGGAGGAGTTGGCTGCGGCGCCGGAGCGGGTGTTCCGGTCGAAGCTGCCGGACATCGAGATCCCCAACGAGCAGCCGCTGCACACCTACTGCTTCGCCAAGATGGCCGAGGTGGGTTCCCGGATCTGCCTTATAGATGGGCAGACCGGCGCATCCTATACCTACGCCGAGGTGGAGGCTCTGTCCCGTCGGGCCGCGGCAGGGCTGCAGCGGATGGGGGTTGGGAAGGGCGACGTCGTCATGAACCTTCTCCGCAACTGCCCCGAGTTCGCCTTCTCCTTCCTCGGCGCGGCACGACTGGGCGCGGCCACCACCACGGCCAACCCGTTCTACACCCCGCACGAGATCCACCGGCAGGCGGCCGCTGCGGGGACCAAGGTGATCGTCACCGAGGCCTGCGCCGTGGACAAGGTCCGCGAGTTCGCGCAGGAGAAGGGCGTACCCGTGGTCACCGTCGACGGGAAGTTCGACGGGTGCGTCGAGTTCCGGGAGGTGATCGCCGGCGAGGAGCTGGAGGCCGACGCAGAGATCGACCCCGACGACGTCGTCGCGCTGCCCTACTCCTCCGGCACCACCGGCCTCCCCAAGGGCGTCATGCTCACGCACCGCAGCCTCATCACCAGCGTTGCGCAGCAGGTACACCGTACACGCCATTCTCTGCTCTCCTCTGCTCTTCGTTTTCCTTGTCTGGGTTGGACTTGGAGCTTAGCTGCGCCGAGCCGGGCGAGCTGCCGTTTACTTGCCGCGCAGGGTGACAGGTGGGTCCCACGTTCATGATGGGCCCACCCGTCAGCGCGGCTGAGGAAACCGATGCTGCCTGCGTGTGGGGCCCACCTCGGGCCCCGCCGAATCAGTTGCCTTAGTCTGATTTATGCGCTAAGATTCGTGATGATGTGATCCTTGGCGCCAACCGTTAAAACTTTTTTCAAATAGAACCTTGTTCTGGCGGGGTTACTGATCGCTAGCAATATCTTTTTTCTGAAGGTGGATGGAGAGAACCCCAACCTGTACTTCAGCAAGGAGGACGTGCTGCTGTGCCTGCTGCCGCTGTTCCACATCTACTCGCTCAACTCGGTGCTGCTCGCCGGCCTGCGCGCCGGGTCGGCCATCGTGATCATGCGCAAGTTCGACACCGGAGCGCTCGTCGACCTGGTGCGCAAGTACAACATCACAATCGCCCCGTTCGTGCCGCCGATCGTGGTGGAGATCGCCAAGAGCCCCCGGGTCACCGCCGATGACCTCGCCTCCATCCGGATGGTCATGTCCGGCGCCGCGCCCATGGGCAAGGAACTCCAGGATGCCTTCATGGCCAAGATCCCAAATGCTGTGCTCGGACAGGTCAGTACTACATTATACTATAGCACCTCCACGAACGATTCCGCGACACATGCTAACGAATCCTTTTCCTGAATGTCACTAACATGAGGGCCCCACGTGCGTTTCGTTTTTTTTTTGTTTCCGATAGGGATATGGGATGACTGAGGCTGGGCCCGTGCTGGCAATGTGCCTGGCCTTCGCCAAGGAGCCGTTCAAGGTCAAGTCCGGCTCGTGCGGCACAGTGGTGCGCAACGCGGCGCTGAAGATCGTCGACCCCGACACCGGCGCCTCCCTCGGCCGGAACCACTCCGGGGAGATTTGCATCCGCGGGGAGCAAATCATGAAAGGTACGTACGACCCCTGTGCTTCCCACTTCATCCGCTCCATGTCGTTAATCTCCGTTTGGCGTTTACGTTGGCACGTCACACGAATTTGGTATGGAATTACGGTGGTCGATTCGTCTACGGTCGCTACGTTGAAAACTTGGAACTCCCCTTGTGAAAACCCCATGGCGTGCTTTCGTGTTTTTTTTTTAAAAAAAAGTAGCATGTTCTTGCTAGTTAGGCACATGGTTGGAGAATTTCGAAACAGAGGTGGTTAGTTAGTGTCTTGGTCCAAGCTCCATGCCAATGATTGTTTTGGAGAGAGGATTTTCTTTCGTCCACTCCACGTTTTTGCCTTAGCAGCCGCGAGCGCGAGCGCGTGGTTGTTGGCACGCACACACTTATCTTAATGTTAGTGAATAGCGAAGCACTTTGCTAGCGGTCTATATTGGAGAAAATTAGAGAGGGTGTCTAGTTTTACTGTGCTTTTTTACGTTTACGGTGGATGGGTAGTACAGCTCTGTGAAGACTATAAAAAAAAGACTATAAGACTAAGATATATAAAGGATACGATGATCGAAACCAGTACTCTAACCCCTTCGTGTCCACTCCTCACGCACGCCACTTATAGCAACTTAGTAAATCATGCGTTCTCTCACCCTCTCAACTTGTCTGCAGTCACAGCTCATCATCACCCATGGCACCATTCCAGAATCCAAGTTGCAAATGCTTTTTTTCTTCGGAAAAAAAAACATGTGGCCACCACAAGATCAATTGTAGTGCACACCCACTATTTCCTGGATGTACAATAGATAAGTATGGACACTAGGCAAGTCAAAAGTTTGGTGAAGAAAGGATATGAACGTATCCATCGCAATAGTGGACTAGGGCACGGCCACCATTGAGATCGACTACACGCATCTTGGTCCGTCCGATTCGCAGATATTAGCTTCCCTATATCTAATCCAGTGGTGCAAACTCCGTACATAATTCCGGACCCTGCCAAAGTGCGGTGTGAATTGTCCATGACATCAAGAAGCAATGCCGGCCTCTTGCTAGTGGCAGCCAGCCTATCCTGACCATTATGTTCTGCGTGTCCTTGTTGATGTCATGTCCATGGTTCTATCTCCAGTTGATCAAGAATACTTAGATGCATATATACCCAGAGATTTCCATGGATTGATGCTGTTAATTAGGAGCTAGGAAGACAAGGAACCAGAAATACTATAAGCCTCTTTAAAGTTCCTAACAGAAGAAGTTGGTTAGGTTCTTGTCTACTTATTCTAAAAAAAGGGTTTTGTCTACCTAAGAACAAATCATTGGTTGGTACTTGGCGTGCAAATTGAAGATCACATCATATCGGTGTGGAGGTGGTGCCATCGTGGTCATGTAGCCATGGCCATGCTTCTCGTACAGCTATCTGCCCAACCACTAATAAATCAGACCATACCAAAAAAGCTATGCTCGTGTTAAAATCCACACCATCTTCATGTGGAAGGAGTACAATCTGTTACTAGTACAATGGATTTTATTGTTTCACTTCAGACATCACAATGATTAGCATGCATGAACACCCAGAATGAACAAAGGTAATTAAAGGAGAAATTTTATGGTGGATAATATAAGTAGTAAATAGCGGTAGTAGAAATCAGATTTAACCCTATATTTTTTAGGGGTATTATAGACTTTGGCCTTCTCCACCCTTACCGTGTGCTCCTCAGCGGTGAAGGGGCGGCCGACGAAATCAGCGAGCCACCTGAGTTGTTCGGGTGTGTCAGCGCTCGGCTCCTCGTACATCATGAACAACACCTGGTTCATTGCCTTCTGCCCCTTCCTTCTTCTTCTTCCTCTAGGCAACAGCACCAGCAAGAACTGTAAAGCAAGAACAAAAAACTCCTGGAAGCCTCCCCCCATCTTCTCCCCTTCAAATCAGCTCCAAAAATCAAAAGCAAAACAATATATGTTATATCAACACATTCGCAAGCATGCACGCAACCCATTCTTGCAATCAAACTCCACATGCATGGGCGTTTGAGTGATTTCGAGTGGATGGAGAAAGAGGGTCATGGGTGTTGTTGACCGGGAAGAGAAGGACAAGAAGGGAGGGAGGAAGCCAGTAGGAGGGCGGCCAAGGAGCGACAATAGCCTGACCGAGGCGCGGCTCGGCGTGGCAGCCTAGCAAGGCTAGGCCAGACGCGACACGCAGCGACGGCGCGCGGTGCCATAGCCCATGGCGAGGCCATGGCCCGGTGCGCAGGAGACGCCGGCTGGGGCGACGCCGGTGTGTGCGGTAGCGGGGCCGAGGCGGGTGAGGCAAAGGTGTAGTGGCCAGTGGCGTGCGCAACGGGAGCAAGACGCCATGGCCTGGAAGTGAGGAAGAGAAGGAGAGCTCGGTGCGGCGTGGACGGTGAGGCGTGTAGAGGGCAGTAGCCCAGCTAGGAGGTAGCATGCGGTGCGGCCAGCGGCACCTTGGCATGCGCGACGTGAGGCGACACGGTGCACGGCGTGTGGTGGCGCAGTGCTGCCACGAGCTGACTGGCGGTAGGGGATAATTACAATATTACCTCTTATACGATTTCTATTACCAATACTACCATAAGAAGTATAACTAAATCCTAACTAATTTATCCGTTAGATCAAATAGAATGGATGGCTAATATTTAATATTGTGCACCGTAAAAGAGCTCAATTAAAGAGGTAGCATGGTTCCCTCACCCCTGGTTTGAATCCTATGATCCCCCGTTTAATTACCTCCTCATTAAGTGAATGACAAGAGCTCCCGGCCAAATTCTTGTTTAAAAGAAAACATGGCACATTTTAAGGCCAAATGAGTACGTCAACCTAAACGTTAGGAGTAAATGTTTGGTGACCCGTCTCGTGACAAAGAAAAAGGCCATAGTTGGGTCCAGGCTTCAAAAGCAGCTGGTGTCACAAGTCAATTGTAAAACTTTTTCATGAAGAGCCTATCTGTTCAAACCCGACCAAACCAAACTCTAGTTAGGACTTGGGATCCATCCGAGAATCTTTAGATCAGACAGGAAAGCCGGGCGCATTATTTGGCCTCCTTGCAGCTTAAGTTAATTCATTGTCTGATCACACAGGCATCCCATGTGAACGCCTTACCCCAGGGCCTTGTGATTGTGAGGTTCCACTCTGTGGCCTGTAATGTTGCAACAACAGCAAACAAGAATTGCCATCACGTGTTTCACTGTGATGCAACTTGCCAATTTGGACATAAATGCTGGCAGCAAACAAAAACCACCTGAAACGTGCAGTAACTTGCCATTGGGGCGCCTCTGAAAATACAGTTTGGATCTTTTGGAGCCAATGGTACTCTTCTGATGTGCAAACTGCAGTTATTGGTTATGTCCTTGGGGTGCATGCCGCCAAAAGGTTGGTCTCCCATGTGCATAGTTTTTGGATGGAATCAAACTACCACAGTCCACAGCTCTTGTCTTATCACTTCTTGTTCTACCTCCTTCCTTTGCATTCATTTGATCCAATCTTTTGTCTAATTTTCCTATCCTTATACGTTACAAGAAAAGTTCTCTCAAACCATGGAAAACCTTTGGATTCAATAGATCAGAGTGCATCTTCGATTAGGTGTTAATCGCCAAAGCATTTGGCCTTCGGAGTTTGGAGTCATCGATAAAATTCTTGGTACATGCTAGAATTTTGTGATAATGGCAAATGTTTCATAAAACTAACAAGCCCTGTGACATGAAATGCGCAGGTTACCTGAATGACCAAGAGGCCACAAAGAACACCATTGACAAAGATGGCTGGCTGCACACTGGAGACATCGGCTACGTTGACGACGACGACGAGATCTTCATCGTTGACAGGCTCAAGGAGATCATCAAGTACAAGGGGTTCCAAGTGCCACCTGCAGAGCTTGAAGCCCTCCTCATCACGCACCCGGAGATCAAGGATGCCGCTGTCGTGTCGTAAGTTGATTTTTTCTCTATGTTCAGATGAAATCGGCATTCTGAACTAGAATTCTCACTTTCCTCCTGATTTGTTCTTTCAGAATGAAGGATGATCTCGCCGGTGAAGTTCCCGTCGCCTTCATTGTGAGGACCGAAGGTTCTGAAATCACCGAGGATGAGATCAAGCAATTTGTGGCAAAGGAGGTACTAATTTTGCTTCTGATGTAATCATGCAGTCATGACTTGTACTTTGTTACATAAATTATGCAAATAAACAACTAGAACTCTGGATCGAGTCAGGACTAAGAAGATTTCGTACAATGCAACAGGTGGTTTTCTACAAGAGGATAAACAAGGTCTTCTTCACTGACTCCATCCCCAAGAACCCTTCCGGCAAGATCCTAAGGAAGGACTTGAGAACCAGGCTCGACGCCAGCATCCCCAGCGCCGGCGACGCTGCCACGGCCAGAAGCTAAGGACCACCGCCGTTTTCCACTTATTCAGTCAGTCACACGAGCTCTTGTTGAAAGATCACGTAATATCGTTCTCCTCCACGAAATGGCAACAGAGAGGGGCCGGGGCAAGCAGTCAAATTCTTCAGGAGCTTTTAGTTTGTTGGGTTGTTTGGTTCGTCCTGCGCGCTTGTGTAATGTTCGTAAATGACATATATAGATGTATTGTTTTTGACCATAAGAACAAGGCTGATTACAAATAATACAATGTACACCCTGTTTCTCTTCCATGAAATCTCTTTTTAGAATTTGGAGTTTGAGACATTCCCTTTTCTTTCCCATTTTTGCCCCGTTATTAAGGTCCTGTTCGGTACTTTAGTACAAGAAACTTTTAAAAATTTCTATAAGAATCGAATTGTTTTCTACTAAATTCCTGCGTTCGAAACATGAAGGTTTGCAACAATGTAGCAATATATCCAGGTAAGGATGGAATTTTTATTTTAAATAATATAATTTTTTATTCAAATTGCAAAAATATACGTTCATCTCAAAAAATTACAAAAAAATATTTTGTCGCCCGTACACGGGCGATCGGTGCGGTTTTCAACGCGCGATATTTCCTCTATCTACAGTCAGTTTCTAAAGAAAATCATAACTTTTTCATATGATGTCGGATGGAGATGAACTTTATATGAAAATTGTAGCTATCGACGGGATCTACAACTTTTGTATACAAATTTTTTTCATTTGAATCCATTTAGATAGTCAAAAATAGGATAGAAGTTTCAGATCTAAAAGATCTATTTTTAGATCTGAACATTCTATTCCATTTTCGACCATCTAAATGGATTCAAATTGAAAAAATTTATATACAAAAGTTGTAGATCCCATCGATAGATACAATTTTCATATAAAGTTTATCTCCATCCGACATCATATGAAAAAGTTATGATTTTTTTTGGAACTGACCGCAGACAAAGGAAATATCGCGTGTTCAGAGCGGCACCGATCGCCCCATATACGGGCGATCGCCCCTATTTACGGGCGATAAAAGTATATTTTTGTAATTTTTTGAAATGGACGTATATTTTTGCAATTTGAATAAAAAATTATATTATTTAAAATAAAAATTCGGTAAGGATGCATCTGAGCTGAGTTGGAGGAAGCTTGGGCCCCAGGCTTACCTTATTGCATGCGAAGCCCACACGACTTCGAAGCCCAATTAATATACAATGTACGGCAAACTTTGCAGTTTACAGTTGGGCCGCACAAAACTAGGCTAGTCTGGTTTCGTGACCATATTTTGTACCAATTGTCTCAGTATATCTTTTTTTTTGCGATGTACTATTTCTTTTATGATGCAATTTTTTTTTGCAACATTCACTTCACTTTTATACGTATATAAACTTGCAGGATGCAATGTTATACCTTGCTAAAGCAATTCTAGGTCTTGTTATACAAGTGGAGCTGGAAGATCAGCCCGGGCGATCGATAGGTTGTCCCCCAACAATCTACTATTTATTAGTATCTATTGTGTGAAATTGGGTATCACCCAAAATTTCTGAAATAGGGTTTTACTGGGCCAATTGGGCCTGTAAGGCTCTTCGGGCTAAGCCAGCCAGGAGAGCTAAGGGCACCGAGCGATGCCCTATCTTCCCAAAGGAGAGCGAGGGAGAGAGCGGCGGCGGCGACAGAGTTGTGGGCACGGTTTCCGCGCGTGCAGTGGCGGCGACGAGCAAATCCTTTGGCGGCCGTTGCTCCTTCTCCTTCCTCTCGTGTTCCTTAAAAACCAAGTCCATGTTCCTCCTCGGTAGAGAGAGAAGAACGTTGTGATTTTCCCCTCTTTTTTCGATCTCTAATCCACATTGGTTTCTTCTTCTCCAGTGGTGCTCTGGCAAAATCCTTGGTTACCCGACACCTTCATGTGGTCCTCGGTCCCGATCCATCTTCTTTCACCCCGTGGCTGCTGCTTCACTTGTAACTCATTATGTAGTGAGGACGGTAGTGTCGGTCGACTACTTTAAGCACATTGTGGATGGCAAGGTACATTCGATATTTGCCTAATCTTGGTGTTGACCATGCTTATTCGGTGCAGTTGATTTGGCATTGTGGTGGATTTGGTACTAGATGACTTGTTGCCTCTTCTATGGAGTAAGCCCTTCATGGCTTGTTGTTCTTGGCCGACGTGGTCTATTCCAAGCCAGGAAGTGGATTTTGTGGCTCTGTGCAGCATTGGTTGCATCTCGAGACTACTCAGTGAATTGCCTCACTTGGTGGTTTGTGGCATTGTATCTCCTAAAGCTTCATTAGTGATCTATGGCAGTACACCGGTGATATTGTTTTCTGAGACATCGTTTTTTACGAGCCTTGTCTGTTATATTAACCTTTAGTCGATGCTCTGTGAGTATATTTGATTTTCTATCATTTTATTTACATTGTGCAAAGGGACTAGACATTTATGTGTCTTAGAGACCTTGTATGTTGAGGGGTGGCTATTGCTCTGTGAGGTTTGAGCTTTGTGAGACAATTTGTGACAAGTCAGTTTACTGTTACAATTGATTCTTGCCTAATTAATTTACATATTCAATTCAATTTGTTTCACAAGTTCTACATAAAGTTCAGTATAGCTACTGTTTACTGTTTATTAACCTTCTCAATATATGCTCTTTATCACTTACAATATTGATAGGTGTTAACGTGAAACCAAGTACAGTACATGATATATATATATATATTTTGATATTGAATCAAATTAATTTTTGGCAAGCTTGAAATATGAAATTAGCAAGACTGTTTACAAAGATTGTCACAAATTCCCTAGTGGTGAGGAGGTCTATTAATTCAAGTAACCCAACATCTGAAAGCAAATAATTTATCAACTTGAGCTATGTTTCTAGTGGTATGCCACTGTTTATTGTCTTTTGCCATGCGTGAATATTTGAAATACATGAGCTATCTTTGTGCCTTGATATCTATTAAGATAATTCTCTATGTATTTCGTATGACACTATTATTAGCTGGTTATTTATTAAGCTTAAAATTAAAGTAATAAAAAAATTGCTAGTACGGTATTTATCACGACAGTATTTCTTTTACTTTCTTCAGGTTTTTTTTTTTCTGACTCAGGCTTTGCTAGTTGCTACTGACACTAGCTGCTCGCTTGCGTTCGGTAGTCCTAGAGCTGCGCGCACTGCGGCGGGCGCCCGCCTGGCGGGCAGAGGTGGAAGAGGTCGCGCGCGGAGAAGGCGGATTGGACGGCCATGCCGGCGGCGGTCTGCTCGCAGAAGCGGGTGTAGATGTTGCAGAGCTTGCTCCCTGCCGGCCAGAAACAAACTTTTTGAAGAAAGGAAGTAATGTTCCGTGATCTTGATTCTTGCATTTTTAAGTCATCGTTGCATACATAAACTATATTACAATATAAATTAGTGATCAAAGTTTATTTTAAAGACGGTGTTAATATCCAAAATAACGTGCATTTGTGATCGAAGTATCACTGCTATTAATTAATTGAGAAAGATGATGCATTAATGCGTACTGCTAACGTTGACCTCTCCAATGACAGCCGTCTATGCATGAGTTCCTGCAATGTTACTCTCTCTGTTATAAATATAAAACGTATTTTGACTTTGCACAAGAATTAAGATTGTGGTGAAATTGAGAAAGACATAAGAGGAAATGATTTACATATCCCTCTTAATTGTCTTGAAAGATGAGAGATAATAAATAAATACATATGATTGAGAGAGAATAAATAGAGGTATAAGTGAAAATGCTCATTAAATCTACATGCACACCTTATATTTTTTCAACAAGACTATTCAAACTATAAACTTTATATTTATCAATGGAGGGAGTACTGTATTAAATTGAATTGTTCGGAGTTTCCCGTTTGACTAGAAGATCTACCTGTCTACTCAATAGATGGGGTTCTCATAAATAACACACAGGATTGCAGCAAACACTTCCGAGGAAAGAAGCAAGGTAACCATGGCGATACATGATCATTTGATAAGGGACAAAATAGTTGAAACTTGCAAAATGTCCTTGCACAACTTGTGAACCACAAGCAATACATAGCCAGCCATAAGCATAATACTGTCCGTGTTAATTCACATTGTTTTCTTATGATCTGCACAATTATAACCGAAAAGAAAACAAGTTAAACAAGCATTTATGTCGAAATTAGACAAGCAAACAAGACAACTTTTTTTTACAAGATAGCAGAGCTACTCCCTGTACATTTCAGAAGCTTTGTTTCAATGGCAATGAAGGCGACGTGAGAAACAAAAAACTAGTTTACAGCAGCTGACATTTCAACTTTAACATCTAACCGCAACCAACATACGCTAAGATGTTAATCATCCAGCTCAATAAGCTGTGCCCTTCTCTCGGCGGCCTTCTTCCTGACAAAAATTCCCCATCTCATAGCTGCCTTAATCTTAAGCCACCCAACAACAGCTTTGCCAGATGAACGGCTGCGCTCACCTTCGAAACCAAAGTTTGGCAATGGAGATGGCATGTAAGACTGGAAGCCAAATGCATCTTGTGGCATACTGGTGGAAGCTCCACCCATACTGAAGACCCTGAGCAGCTGCTGCATGTCTTCGCTCTCAAGCATTTGGTGGCTTTTCATGCGAATGTCTTCGGTGAAGTCATCAGCATACTGACTATCACGGTTTCGAGGCCAACCATTGTAGCCAACATTTGCTGGCTGAAATGACTGGCTTTGAGAAATTACTGGTTGCAATTGGCCCAGTTCCAGGCCCATGGCATCATTTCCAGTTTCTTGATTAACAGACCCCATCAACATGCTAGGTGGCAAAAATGAAAAGGTGTCGTCATACGGCACAGGGACATTGGCAGATGTACTTTGAAACTGAGCTGACTGATTGCTATCATACCCTATGGAATCAGTTGTGCCTGAAATGAATGAAACGAAGCATATGGTTTTCAAAGATTATTCCAAAAACACAACATATTTCACGCACCCTATAGTTGTTCTGTTCATTTTTATATGTGTAAGCACGTTTTAGCATTTCCATGACATTAAATCCTACATTTAACAAAAAGTAACATAGAAATGGTATGTAAGCCTTCAGGTGTTGCTCACCTGCTGGAGATAGTCCTGGAATGCTCGTTGAAGAAATGCTCTGTTCATATGAAGCAGGATAACTCTCAGGAGGAGGACAAGTCTCAGCCTGACTAGTGGATGCAGCCTTTTTCTTTGGTTTAGGGTTCAAGAGAGCTTTACCATCATATTCAATGACATACATCCAATTATCATATGCTTTCTTCACCAGCGCATCAGCAAACAGCTGTAACAAACAATACCATTCTAATCAGTTGAGCTTTTATTTAAAAAAACTCACTTGTACTGCTCATCAGAGCTTAGAAAAATAAACTCATACAGATAATTAATTAAACAGAACACTTAAACATGCTAGGCTAGTACATCTCAGGAACTACTGAAGTCAATATAAGGTCAAAAAGCACTTAAAAATTGAATACACCGGAGTGTTAAACAATGCACATATGACAGTACCAGACACTTAATAGTTGATACACATTTTATACGTTCATCATCCTTGAATATATAGAAGGGTGTGTGGACAGACCTAGACCAATGTGACATAACATTAAGTTGGAAGTAACATTATTACCATTTTGAAAGCTCCACAACTGGACAATTTTAATTGCAATTATCTTGCATGAGTGCATGTTAAACTGAATGAAAACAAAATTTAAGTGCATGCTAAAATGAATGAAAACAACATGTAACTTTGATCTTAGAAGACAACTAAAATACGGTATGCATAAGCCAACAATACTAACCTTTTGGCTATCATCGAGACTCTCAGATGAATAGAACTGCTGACCAGAAATCAACCCACAGAAGGCATAGATGTCGTTGAAAATAGCACCAACAGTTCTGCTCTCATCAGAATAGTACATGTAATATTTTCCACTTAAGACACAAGTCTTTGCATGTTCAACAAGGCTATCCCACATCTTGTTGGACATACCACTTCCGAGGATCTAGCACAGCAGAACAGCTTAGTAGTTAGAACTCAAAATGAAAAAAAGAAGGCCCTGAAAAGTAAACAAACTTACCTTGCGCAACTTCTGAGGGTCCCGAACCACAAGCCTAAGGAAATCTTCAACTATTGAAATTCCAGATTTGTTCAGCCTCTTGTGAAATGAGCCATCTTTCCCTATTTTTTCCAACCTCCAAACTTCATCTTTCAATGCAGGTGGATAGTGCTTCTTGTACACTAAAGAAATGAAATTCAAATTGTTCAGAGATATGTCAAGATGAAGCACATGATGATTACCATATAGGGCTTACGTTCTCCTCTATGGTCCTTAACCATGAAAGCTTCAGTTTTTGCCTCGTGGATGCGAACACCCTCGCAAAATCCTGAGGCAATCTTCAGACCAAGTCTGAATTTCCTACTCCTTATCCAGCTAGAGTTATCTGTGAACATGAGCTCCCCAATTGTGCCAACACCTTCTTTTAGTGCGACTTGCAAATCACCGGTTAAAAGAGGTCGTTTTCCCTCACGCTCCTTCACTACATGACTATCAAACTCCTCCCCTGTCCAGCCTTCCTCATCTTCATTGTTGAAATCACCTTCTAGAACAACAATATCAAGTTTGGCAGACGACTCCGGTCCAGCAGATACAACACGACCGGTACCAGCATCAAGCAAAACAACATGAATTGCAGCTCCCTGCTCCCCTTCAACCTTTCCTCCGGTAAAAAGGGGAAGGGACAGTTTTGTCCTGAACTGGAGTTGCAGATTTCTTCCATCAGGACCTTCAATTCGCTTTGGAGAAGACCTGCATTAATCCAATCAGAGGCAAATAAATTATAGTATATACATGGTTCCTAAAGAAGGCTTTTTGCATTGTAAGCATTAAAGTCTACATGATTGGTTTTAATTGCTAAAACCTAGCTTTGGAGAAGACCTGCATTATTCTAACCAGAGGCAAATAAATTATAGTATAAACATGGTTCCTAAAGAAGGTTGTTTGCCTTTTAAGCATTAAAGTCTACAGCTTGGTTTTAATTGCTAAAACCTAGCATGGCAAGTGAAGCCAGGTTACTTTACACATCCTTAAATGCGCCACAAGAACAAGTTACTCATGAAAGAACTACCGTCACGCGTTATTTACATTGATACACTACTAGATGCTACTCTATACGGAAGTGTGAAAAAAAAAACAATTTATTGGGCGAGTAGAGGAAATATGAAACAGAGTACCTTCCAGCGATTGTTGCAGGACCAAGCCTGCCCAACGCGCGCTCCACTTCTTCACTAACCTATAAGCAAATTGTATAAGAAAAGAAAAGATCAAATAAAATCAACAGAAAGAAGCATAAAATGCCAAATAGACATTTAACAATTCAATAAAGAGACAGGATAATAGTATTTCTGCTTTATAGATATTTGCTTTGTTCTTACCACTCTACGAAGAATTGGTTCCAATGATGAGCAAAGCCTCTGCAGACTATCCACCTTCAATGCTTCAACAATAACACTGTACAGTTGAAAGAGATAGACTATTTAGTACGTAGGAATATATCAGATCATGATGGAAAATGTAATTCAACTTTCCATATGTAAAAATAAAGTGTCAAGCATACAAAAATGAATGCACAAGCAAGAGAAGTAGTTTTGGCAAAAACTAGTCAAAACTGTAACAAGCGCAACAAATAAGTATTCTTGTCCTGATTTAATGATGTTCCAAATTCAAAGGTAAACCTTAAAAAATATTATTCACTAAAATCATTTAACATGGTAGCTAGGAAATCTTTGATAGGCCACAACCCAATATCAAAAGTTTGGTGCACTTCATAGTCTTCTTGTACCATCTGCAAACAGAACCACGAGTACAGATATATCCAAGCAAATGATAATGCTGGTTATTAAAAAGATACTAAAACTCTATCCTCACTAATTGTCCTACAATCATCCATGCAGTCTCTAGCACATCCAACACTACATGTTCACAAAGACCACAACCAAGAAGGTGCCATGTGCCCATGTGCTAAATTCATTGAAGACCCATACATGCGTTCATAAGATCACAAAACAAGGTTGTTTTGGTAATTCAAACAAACAGGGGAAACATACCTAAGTTATCCTAAAACATAACCCCAAAAATGTTACTCCCTCCGTTAATTTTTAAATAAAGATATAAAGATGGATTCTTTACATTTTCAAGGCAAAAGATAGCCATATCTTGCCAAATTGGCCTCCGCTTGTTTAATGCATACTTCATTGCACTAGATCATCAAATACGAAGAGACTTTTGTTCATTGGCAACTTGGGTTATTTGCTAGATGAGCAAGTTTAACGAGATAGAAAAGGAGACAAATTTAATATGGGTATAGTGGTAATCTTGTGTGTGTGTTTAATATATGTTCAGGAGGCTAAAACTTCATTTAAAAAGAATGGAGGTGGTAGTAAACTTGGATTTCAAACTAGGGCAACAAGCTCAAAAAAGATGCTCAGTTTGCTTTTGTTTGGATGCGTGCTGGACAATATACATCCCATCACGAGTGTGTTGTCCTTTTCTTAACAGTTAACCACCAATTTACAAAGATCACAGCCATTTCCCAAACAGAGCACATCAATCCCAGTCTAAATACTATTTTTAGCACTAATCAGTAACCACCCTAGGCAACTTCAAGCCACGCATGACTAAAAATAAATAAATGAAATCCCAAACTTTATGGTTCAGCAGAGCAACAACTATAACACTACAATCACGCACTCCAGATAACAATTGAGTAATTGACCACACACAGAGGATTATGTCTAAAGATATTCAAATTGCACACCACCAAACCACCAGCAGTAAATTCGAACATGAATTCCCAAATCCCAATTGTATAGTACTGTGAGGCGCCACTAAACCACGAAAGCTTTTGGGTGATCCAACACACAAACCCAAGTGATTCCACTCCAGCTAGCATTCGTGCAACTAAATCCACACAACTACTCAAACAACACACCACGTAGTTAAACGGGAAACTAAATCTGCAAAATTCCTAACCTGGCCAGAGCCGGGGGCCGCGGCCGCTTGGCCTCGGGGCGGCCGTCGCAGGCGCCGGCGGCGTCGAGCCCGCGCTTCTCCTTCATCGCCGGCACGGAACCCTAGCCAACACCCACACCAAATCTGCACCGAATTGAGCAAAAGCCGCATCAGATTTCGTCGGATTTCCGTTCCCTTTATCAATTTGGCACGCCGCAAGAATCAATTGAGAGTGAGAGAGAGAGATTTTCTCACCTCACCTGGGCTGGGCGCTGGATTTGGAGACGAGGCGAAGAGATCCCGAGGTGTGGAGGGGAGAGGAGAGAGGGCAACGACGAGTCGGCGGGGGCGACGACAGATTCTTTGTAAGATAGGGATGGAGATACCAGCTTCTTTACGAATGACCCCTCCAGGTTATTTTATTTTCTTTTCCGGGTCCATGAACTGAATACTTATATTTGTTCCATTAAAGGTCTGTTGGGAAACAATTTCAGTACACACGTAACTCTCTCGAAAAATTTCATGATCCAAACGAGCACTAAACCTGTCAATCATATTGAATAATAGATAGGCGTTATAGATCAACCTTAATACCAATAAGCTAATACAAGTATATTAAAGACCGAAAGTTTTCGATGCTCTCAACATGTCCATGCGTATTTTTGGGGCAACGTAGATTTTCCGCGTGCGACCGCATCGCGCGAGCGCGGGCGTACGGTTGGCTCGTGTGTGGGCCACGTCATCCGTGTGGCTAACCTGTTGGTACAGCTTATATATTTTGTTACCGTCAAAGCAAATACCACACAGTGCAGTTGATAAAAGCGCTCGCTTCGCAGCCAAAGTTCGTGAGATCGAGTCCTGGCGAGTATTAATAATATCCAAATAACAATTACAAACACAGGTGAAGTTGGGTCTCGGACCGGTGGAATAATGACCAGACACTTGACCTAATTAGCAGTAGAACAGTGTAGCAGCCCAAGAGAGAGGTCTGACTTGAGGGCCTGAGGCTTGGTGCCAGTGGCCCAACCGGCCCTCACGCCAATTCTTTTGCCTGCCTTCCTGGCTTCGAAGTCACCATCGGCCATCGCGCCAGCCCTGTGCCGTCGGCCCGTCGCCCCCCTTTGCGATTTTTTATTTTAAATAATACAATTTTTTATTCAAATTGCAAAAATATACTTCGATTTTAAAAATTACAAAAAATTTAAGATCATATATATTTTTGTAATTTGAATAGAAAATTGTATTATTTAAAATAAAAATTCGCACTGCCCGTCTTGCCCGGCACCCCGTGCCCTCGAAGTTGGGCTCGCCGGCGCCTGCGCCGTCGGCCGTCTCGGCGTCGCCCGCCCTGCGCCGGTGCTGTCCCGGCAAGCCGGTACCCCGCGCCCGCCGTGCGCCCCTCATGCGCGCCTGCGCCCGCCCTATGGCGTGCTGAGGTGATTGATTGGCTCAATGCCTTACTCCCGGAGTATCGTTTGCCATGGGATGCATCTGATGAAGAGCTGCCGGAGCTGCTCGACGATGGCACGGTCCTGTGCCATACTGTGAACACACTCATTCCTGGTGTTCTTGAGGTATGGTTTTTGCACTTCGGAAAATTTGGGTTTTCATTGGCTGGGGAGATGTTGAAGTAGATGCTTTGAATGTGACTCTTGTTTAGGAGTCATGGGGTGGTTATGCTTCATCAGAACAGCGGTCAGGCAATGTGAAGTAATTCCTCTCAGTGGTTGCTAATATGGGGCTGCCAGGCTTCAGCGTGAAAGATCATGAAGAGGTGAGGTTGTTCTTGTCATATTAAGACTAAGTAGTTGGTATGCATGTTTATTTCTGAATTGCAATAATTGTTGAAACTAATTTCTTATTGTCATATTGCATAATGAGGTGCTTAGCATTGTTGGTCATGGTTTTGCATTGCTGACAAGTTTTAGTCTTCAGTCTGATTTAGTGTTTTGAAGTTAAATTTTAGGTCAGCGACCTTAATGTTCGGATCTCAATGTTTAATTCATGTTTCGGCAGTAAGACGTTTGCCGAAGAAGTATCGATCTGTTAAGCCGTGGTTGTTAAGCTTTAGTTCGCTATATTTGTGTTCGGAGGCCAGAGTGTTCAAGTTTTGATTCCTTTTGTTATTTGTATCTGCAAGCTGTTTGCACCAAAATTTGGCAGATAGAATCAGAAATGGCAATCCAAGAGCAACAAGATACAACCAGGATACAGATTGAAGATATTTGGAAACAGAACAGGTTGTTAAGGAAAGCACCATCCAAATAGAGACCGATACGGATTCTACTCCTAACGTGTTGTACTAGGACTCTATCGGCCAACGAGTATAAAAGAGGTCTAGAGGTGATAAGAAAAACTGCCCAGAGCCAATCAACCAATTCGCGTCTACTTTTCATCTACTTTTCCGTCGACTAGGAGTAGTTCTTGTAATTTAGTCTTTGTAATTCGATCTTGATCAATAAAGTTGCGCATCGCCGATTGTTGATCTTCTTCAAATTACGCCCCAAGTTTGATTTATTCTGATTTTGTTGCGCATCGCCTTCTTCAAAATCGATCTGCCTTTATCCTCTGATTAGCCTTAATCGGCTAGTTGGACTTACCCTGTTACTTTGATCTTAATCGACTTCAAACTGATTGAGTCTAAGCCGATTGATCGTTACGATCGGCTTGTAGTGAATTTTATATTTTTTATCTTGTCGATTCTGAGTCAAATCGACCGCACGCTCTGAACCGGTGTTAAATGCGGTGTCTTCTTGTCGAAATCCTACATCAAGTTTTTGACGCCAACACACTCTTGGCACGCCCTGTGGGACAACAATGTCATCGTCTGGCAAGTCGATACCGCCGTCTGCCGTCAACCGTGAAGCCATAATTGTCCCTACAATGGATGATTTGACCCCAGAGCAGCGCAAAGAGATTGAAGATCGGAAAACTGCTTTCGAGGAGATGATGTTGAACTGTTTCCAGAAAACCCGACGCGGCATCACTCAGAAAAGTGCATTGCCGACGGTTAAAACCCTCAGCGACGAAGGCACCATTGATGGACCAGTAAGTCGATATCTACCTGCTCAAGCCGAGTTATCAGATATGATAAATCAATCTGTTCGTCACACTCTAATTAACCAGTCATCGGCCCTCGTTACAACCCTAAGCCGATGATAGCCAATAGCGTGAAATCGATTGCTCAGGAGTTGGTATCGTCTGGAAGCCTGCTTGACCCAATGCAAAGCCTGCCTAGTTATCCTGTTTTTTCGATGCCACAAAATACGCAGAGCGTCACAGCTGATCCTAAACCATCGGCTATTGCTCCATCACCAACTATGATGCCAGCGCAACCTCTCTCATATACTGCGAGACCCCGGCGGCGAGTAACGATATCGAGCATACATCGATGCGGCAAAGTTAGAAGCATCGGTTAGTTTACGATCGTCGCTCCATTTTATGCTTTCCCACAATCGGTTCTGCGGTAGATTGAGTCCGATAAACACCCTCGAGATCGTGAGTGCGCTTCTTTCAATCCGGCCCTTCATAGGGTGGTAAGCTATTCGAACTTTTCGTGCTATTACGGATCATCCGATTGGAAGAAATAATGGGATTAGGCGAGCGCTCCATATCCATCGGCTCGGTCTAGTCGGCAACCCGAGTTTGCACTCGGGGCGAGGATGCGATTCTGACCAAAGCTACCAAGGCCGTCGCCCATATACGATGGTGTAAATCGGTGACCAAATTCTGTTGTGTTGAGAGATCGGTTTGACATACGACCAAAGGAAAAACCATCGGCTATAAAAAGCGTATCCGATTATATAGATCGCATGCCGTACCCAAATAACTTTAAAGTCCCCGATTTTACAAAGTTTTACGGGATGATTCGGTGACAACACTTGAGCATGTCGGACGCTTTATTGCTCGATCGCGGTGAAGCAGCCCAGTCCGATGGGTTAAAGATCATATTGTTCCCGTTGTCATTATCTGGAACGGCCTTTACTTGGTTTACCAGCTTACCCCCAAATTCGGTCCACTTATGAAGCGATTTGGAAAGCCGATTTCACGAATACTTCTTTTCGGGCGGTTTGGAGCTCGGATTTGGATCTAAGTTACGTCTAATGTAAGTGCGGGAATCGGTAAATGATTATGTTAAGAGATTTAGGGAGGTCAGAAATCGGTGCTTTAATGTCACATTGCCTGACAATCAACTAGCCGATTTAGCTTTCCAGGGGTTAATTCTTCCTTTAAGAGAAAAATTCGGGGGGCAGGATTTCACTAATTTAAGTCATCTCCTACAACGAGTATCAGCTCAAGAAAGCCGTTTCTCCGATGATAACTGCTTCAAAGATGAATTCAAGAATTATAAAGACAAGATACAATCGGCTATAGAGGATGACCAATTAAAATTTTCAGAAGAGTCGACGATGCAGCTGGACGCTGATTCTTTTCCCATAAACATGGTGGGATATACGGGTAAAGAAAAAGAGCCGATGAATAATGAAGGATTGGCTCAACATGTTATTACACAGCCAGATTCCGGAAACAAGCAAACGATGAAAATCACGATCGGCTCGTTGCAGATAGAAGCCGATCGCGAGGGTAAAAACTCCAGGACTGTCAAGATCAAAGGGGAACCACAGGCTGGCAAATGGTATACAACACAGAAATCTCCGCCCCGAAGGCCACCGGTTAAGCCCAAGCCGACATTTTCTCAGTTGCTGGAGAAGTACGAAAGGATGAATAGCCGACCGCGATATCCTCAGCGTCGGTCGGATAATTTATATCGGACTGACAACATCGAGAGAGCTCACAAGAGATGCCCTTTTTGGCAGTTTTGTTGGGAGAGGGGAGTAGCATTGCCATCGCCGTACACTTGTCCGATGGAGCATTACCCCCGACATGATTGGCCGAAAATATCGGTAAAGGATCGGCTAATTAGGCCAGTGCTTGATAGGTCTAGTCAATCAAATCGAAGGCCGGTCAAGGAAAGAATTTCTATGCCAAACCAAGTCGACGATCGGGTAGAGAGCAGCCACGCGAATGCAAAAGACTTGGCTGGCAAGATACGAGAGCCAATTGAGCCTAAGCCGAGATGGTGTCCGCCTGGCCTCAGTCGGTCACAGCGTAGGCGATTACAGAGGCTCAAGACACAGGAAACCAGGGAAGCAGAGGCTGAGAAGCAGAGAGACCAGCTTTCAATGAGCTTCGGCCGATAAAAACAAGTAAAAAGGAATGGAGGAAGAAAAAATCGAATCCGACCGATAATTTTAGTTCGACAAAGCCGATCTAGTCTGAAAATCATACCACCCGTCAGCTTGAGAGATAGCCGATTTGGTAAGGGATCATCGTTGGATCGTGTAGTGTGCATCGGTTTGTTCAAAGTACTGGTTAGATCTTGATTGGCTAGAACTCAAATATGAATATCTGAGTTGGCGATTCTCGACTGAAAGCCAAATTAACTCGATGCAGTTAAAATTTTGGTTATGATAAGAAAATATATGTTTAAGCCGATGATGAAATTTTTTGAAAGATAACATGTTATCTCTAAAAAATGGGGGGCATATGTTTGCACCAAAATTTGGCAGATAGAATCAGAAATGGCAGTCCAAGAGCAACAAGATACGACCGGGATCTGATTGAAGATATTTGGAAGCGGAGCAGGTTGTTAAGGAAAGCACCATCCAAATAGAGGCCGATACGGATTCTACTCCTAACGTGTTGTACTAGGACTCTATCGGCCAACGGGTATAAAAGAGGTCTAGAGGTGATAAGAAAAGCTGCCCAGAGCCAACCAACCAATTCGCGTCTACTTTTCATCTACTTTTCCGTCGACTAGGAGTAGTTCTTGTAATTTAGTCTTTGTAATTCGATCTTGATCAATAAAGTTGCGCATCGCCGATTGTTGATCTTCTTCAAATTACGCCCCAGGTTTGATTTATTCTGATTTTGTTGCGCATCGCCTTCTTCAGAATCGATCTGCCTTTATCCTCTGATTAGCCTTAATCGGCTAGTTGGACTTACCCTGTTACTTTGATCTTAATCGGCTTCAAGCTGATTGAGTCTAAGCCGATTGATCGTTACGATCGGCTTGTAGTGAATTTTATATTTTTACCTTATCGATTCTGAGTCAAATCGTGGCACACTCTGAACCGGTGTTAAATGCGGTGTCTTCGTCGAAACCCTACATCAAGTTTTTGACGCTAACACAAGCATTGAAAATAACAAGATTTTACTATGTTTTCAAAGTATGAGATCTTGTAAGCAAAATCTACCTCGTAGTCTTCGTGCTAGTGGTATGTTATGTTCTCCTTTTGTAATTTGCTTTAATAGTTAGCTTAGTAGTTTTGTGTGCAAAATTTGCATGTGCAATTTCATCTTTTGCAGGTTCAAGTTTTTGTTCTATTGTTGATGAAGATATGATAGGCTCAGATACACTAAACCTTCGTTAATAAGGTATTAACTTTTGTACCGCTCTACTACACTATATTGTTTTGACATATTTTATCTAATTTATTGAAATGTTAAGCATGGAATTCAAATTCATTTTAATTATGCATTTGTGCATTACTTTTGTTATACCTCAATGTCCATAGTCTTTGATATTAGTAATAGTCGCTTATTTTTTCACCCAAGACTTACCCAAATCATGGCTCCGCCACTTATCACAAAGATGAACACCGTATATAGGATATCTGAACTCTTCTCTTTAATATGGATTTATTTCTCTTGTACAATACGTGCTATATTTATAGCTTAAACCCCTCAGGGGTTGATTCGAGATTCTCCCACAAATTCTAGGGTTAGTTAAATCTTAACACTCCTCAGGCGAACATTGTGTAATGCATATGCCTCATCAAAAACCCAATGGAAAAAAGGATGAAGAAAATAGTACACTACTTCCGCAAATTGTGTCACACTTGATGCCTTATTAAAAACCTTCATGTGAGAAAATTTTAGGAAATTCACCAAGGAAAAAAGAGTGCAACTTGTAATCTTCTTGATTAGAGTAGCATCTTTAGGATCGTACTAAGGGTTATGGTTCAGGGATTTACTTCCTCTAAACTATGCATTTCTTTAAGTCATCTAGCTAATAAATTTATTGTGAATGCAACATCAGGTCTGGTGTAATTTGTAAGATACATAAATGCTTCTATTGGGCTTAAGTATCGAATTTTAGGTCTTAAAGACTTCCTCATTGTCCATCCTCGATCTGAATGTATCTTTATCCATATTAAGGGATCGAACTACCATGGGGTCGTTAAAGGATTAGATTTTATCCATGTTAATTTTTGCAATACATTTTTGGTATAGATAGTCTGGTATACAAAAATTCCTTCGGGGAACGCTCTAGTAGCAAGCCTAAACAATATCTGGTTTTACTCAAATCTTTCATCTCAAACTTAGTCATAAGGTAAGAATTTCCTTTATGTCCTCCGTGGTTGTCATGATATTCAGATCATTGACGTAAACTGAGATGATACAGAATCCATTCTGGACTTCTTTATGAACACATAGGGGCAATCATCATTATTGAAGTAACCCTTCTTTAGGAGGAACTCACTAAGTTAGTTGTACCACATTCTCCCTGATTGTTTTAACCCGTATAACGACCTCTATAGTTTGACGATATACATGTTGTGATTGCTTTTATTAGGATCCGAAATTTTAACTCCTTTAGGGACTCATATAAATATCCGTATTCAATGACCCATATAAATATGCGGTCACTACATCCATCAACTGCATAGATAAGTTCATGCAAGCTGCCATTGATACCAAATATTGTAACATTGTTTCACTCATTACTGGAGAGTAAGTTTCATTGTAATCGATGCTGGGTCTCTGTGTGAACCCTTGTGCTACAAGTCAAATTTTGTATCTCACCACCTGGTCATTCTCATTTCTCTTCTGAATAAAAACCCATTTGGATCCTACAGAGAACACTTTAGAAGGTGTTCGGTCAATGGGACTTAATACTTTCCTTTTGTTAAGCGCGTGCAATTCTGCCTCAATTGCTTCTTTCCATTTGACCCAATCTAAACGCTTCTAGCACTCTACCATGGACTTTGGTTTTGGATCTAGATTAAGAGTTTTAGCAATTTTTGAGGCAAAATATATGTCGGCAATTGTAGTATTTTGTTTTATACAACTCTCCTGAATCTACATAATTTGTGAATATTTCTTCATTAATTTCTTTCAGCTACTCATGATTTCCCACAATGATGGAATCTGGGTGTTATGATCTCCCATCGTCAGATTGTGTATGCAAGTATTTGCTAGGGTTACCATCCTCAAGATGGTATGACCATCCTCAAGTATTTGCTAGGGTTACCATCCTCAAGATGGCTCTCTTGAGGATTTTCTCAACGTCAGATTGAGCTTCTTCCACTATCTTGGGGAGTGATTTGTCTTGTTCAGTTCTCTGTTTCTCTAGAAGACTCCACAGAATTGAGTCCCGTGCACCCAAAGGCCTCCCCCTCTTCTTTCCATGAGGGGTAAGAGTGGATTCAATATCCATATGGGGTATTTCTACTCTCTCCGATACATTTATTCCTGGTACTTGAGATTCTGTCACTCTCTTATAACCAATGAAGGCATATAGTAGATTATTAGCTATTTGTTGCAGATTTATTATCCTTCGAACTTCAAGTTCGGATTCTCTAGTACATGGATCTAAGGATTGGATGCTCGTAGCATTCCAATCTATTTCACATAATTCTTTAGTGTGGTACTTCTCTCCTCTTAATATCGAAAAATTGTCCTCATCAAAGATACAGTTAGCGTACCGAGCCGTATACATATCCCCTGTCATTGGCTCAAGGTATTTAATAATTGATGGAGATTCATAACGTTCATAGATCCCTAGCTTCCGGTGAGGGTCCATGGATGTACACTGTGGTGGTGAAATCGGCATGTATACAACACAACTGAATTTTCGTAGATGGAAAATCATTGCTTCTTCCCCATGCACTAACTGCAATGGGAAAAAGGTGTGGTATGTAGTTGGTCTGAGCTGAACTAATACAACAGTATGCAGCATTGCATGGCCCCAACTAGTGGGTAGCCTACAATTCTGCAAGAGTGACATAGCAATAAGTTTTATTCTTTTAATTAATGACTCTGTATGGTCATTTTATGTGTGAACATGAGGTATTGAATGCTCTACATTTATGTCCAGAGACATACAATAATCATTGAAAGTCACGTTCTAGTAGGCTCGGCTCATCCAGCTCCGGTGAACCAGATGGCCGCGGCGAGGGAATCTGGGAAGCGGGGAATCTATCTGGCTCGGGGCCTTCTAAAATGAGGTAAACTCGTCAGCATTGTCCTTCTGAATAGGCTTAATCCTTTCATCTGGAAAGGAGGCTATTAATTTAATAATTTGAACAATTAATTTAGCAAAAACATGGTTCCAAGTAGATAAGAGGTATACATGGGACATCTAGTAGAAGCATCTATCAGTACCATAAAGTCCGCAAATATCACCTTGAATTCTCTTCGGGAAATTCGATGATTCTTCCTTAACTTTCAAATAAGAAGGTATAGTCATGAGCTTCCTTTTAACACAAGCAAGACAAAAGAAATCTTTAGATCTAGGAAAGTCTGTAGTTTTTATGTTATGGCCAACAGAATTATTGACGATCTTTCTCATCATACTTAACCCAGGATGACCCACTTGATCATGTCTAATCCTAAAGAATTCTGGGTTTTTAAGTATTTTTTCATCGTAAAAAAAACTTCGGGATTTATATACGTATAGTATAATTCTGAGGAGAAGGAATAAAGTTTTTTAACCACTTGTTTATTGCACTTGTTAAACTTGGTCATAAGTAGGTATTATGTATTGTCCTCATTATCTGTCTACATGTGGAAACCATTCAGACGAATATCTTTGAAACTTAATAGGGTGTAACTGGACTCAGGTTACAAAAGAGCATCATCTATTATTATACAAGTAACCATTGGGAGAAATATGATGGCCCTTCAAGTGCCAACAATGAGGGCATCGCTTCCAGCGATGGTCATAACATTTTCAGTTTTCTTAGTCAAAGTCTGAAAATATTTAGTTTCTCTAAGAATTTAATTAGTAGTGCAACTACCTACAAGACAGATTTCCTTCCCCGCCATTGGATTATACATTGTTCTATATTAAAAGTATGCTTTTAGCATGAAGACAATTGTTGTATCAAGAAATATATTGTAAAATATAGAACAAACATAACACACAGAATGAATTTAATATTCTAGAAATAATAATAACAATTATTCATCCTAAATGATAATCGCTCTTCGAGAGTATAGACCAAAGTTTATGAGGAACTAAAAACTAAACTGATAAAGGGGCTCTTAAGGAGACTCATAAGGAAATGTGGCATCGACTTAGCAAAATAAGAGAGTATTTGGGAGATTACTTCAGGTCTCTATATAAATCATGGGTGTTCTTCTGAAACTCTTTAAGATCAACCCCAAGAAGAACGTCTTGATTCGTGGGGGGTGTTCACGTCCTCATCTACAAGATCGAGAACCATGTCATCACACTTCTCAGCGCCCTCGTCAACAATAGGTTCGGCGGTGAAGTGCGTCTCAACTTTGTTCCCCTGGGTCTTCTTGACTTTACCAGTGGATTGTATGTAAAGATCCACCAAATGCTTCGGGGAGCAGTAGGTGCAAGATCAATGGCAAGTGCAGTCATACCTAAAGCAGGGCTGTGTAGGATGAGCAGCCTTGTTGACCGAGTCTTGTTTCTGGAACCTCCTTGGTCCTTTACCATTACCTCTCCACTGGGGCTTACATCTTCCCTTCCATATTCCGCCATTCTTCCATTTCCCCTCTTGATGCCTTTGGCCTTTTTTTTGTAGCCATAGCTATTGCTAGTCTGCTGAGCATGGTATATCATCAGCAAGTCTCCTCTTCCTGTTGTCATCTCTCTCCATCTCCTTCTCTCCTTGATCTGTGAATTTCAACACGTACTTTACAGAATGTACAATAATCCTTCCTAGAGAGAACAAGTCTGCTTTTAGGCACTGCTGTTCTGGGTGCTATTGCTGCAAAGAAGTATTCTGGCGTTCGTGGTGCAATGAAAGGGCTGAATGCAACAGGAAAGGTATTTCCCAGTCACTTTACTGGGGGGAATTTTGGATTAATTGACTCCATTTTTTTTTGGTAGTGTTGTTAGACAGACTTTAATTGGGTTTCTTTCCTAGCCTACTTGGGACAAGAGGCTTAGGTGGTGGTGGTTGTTGTTGTTGTAGTGTTGTTGGACAGCCTAGCATATATGCTGCTCATCAAGCATACCTTTATTCTTCTCTAGAAAAATGCCTACATTCTTAGTTTGAATATTCTGCTCACTTGCTTGTTCTAAATCAGAAAGTTTTTTTTTGTAGGTTGTGTATCCATCTTCAGATCCTAGGGTGAAGAAATACCATGATGCAAAATATCAGATATTTAGGTCCCTGTATGAGCAACAACTCTCTCATCACTCAACCATGGCACAAGCATTGCTGTAAGTCTATGTGAAAACCCTGTGTGACAACTGGCCACTGAGCTGGATACTTCATCTTGGTTGTGAAAACCCTGGATTTGTTGCCTTGTTTCCTTCGATTATTTACATGTAATCAATTTCGTCCCCGTGATGGAAGCAGTGATACAATGCCTGTAACTCAGTATGAATCGAGGGAGGAAGGGCAAGATGATCCTTTGCAGTCGAATAGTAATATATAGCACAAGTTTCTGTGATGTTGTTAAAAGGCTCATGAAATTTGGGGCATGAAAAATAAGGTGTTCTAATTTCAATCATTGAAAGTCTATCTCGCATTTACCGTGTAGATGAACAAGGCTTGCATGTTCTCTCCTTCACAGTTTTTGTTTATCTTAATAGAAGTTACAACATCATCAACATTGTACGCGCTAGAGAGAGGACATTGACTTTGGTCTTGCTCAGTTTTATCTTCTTCCAGGTCACCAGCAGCCAGTGAGCAGTCTCTTTTCCCTCCATGTATATATCGTATTACCCTTCAATTTGTATCAGCCATTGGAGGTTCATTGGTGCAGCTACCCATAGAAGAAAACCTGATTGATCATCCTCTACTCAGACGTTCTCGCCTCCAAATCAGATAAACTGCGAGGCTGCTGCTGCTCCCCATTGAGCAAGCGCAATAGGCTTCTACAGAACTGCAAGTGGACATCATGCATTGCATTGCATCTCATCAGTAAATTGTGCATCCTACTTGTGGTCAAATTAAACTGAACTGAAACAAACAACATTACATTAACATACCTCTTTATATGCTCTCAGATCACCAGTGGAGTTGGACACTTCGACGATGCAGTGCACCGGAGTCACCTCGATCACCTGCATCTCTCATGTTTTCAGATAAGCTCTCAACTCTCATCTCTCAAGCAACAGGAGAGGATACAGAACACAGAAGGTAAGGGTTTTTCAGATGGGATACTTCACCTCGGCCAAGAGAGTAAGATCCAGTATACTTCTTGCTAGCAATCTGCTGTCCTGAAGCTTCACCTGTGCCACATTGAGAAATCAGGCTCAAAACTTGACCTGGAATTTGGAAAGTGCATCAAAGAAACTGAAACCATGTGTAGTTGAGCTATAGTTACCACAGAGCTGCCCATTCTCCGCACTGACAGGCTCATATCCTGGGCTGCAACCTTTATGATCTCCAGTGTTTCCTGCACCGGATGCGGTGAACCAAGCTTTGTTTTCTGCTCCTGGAAGAGACCTGACAAGTCGAGATCGCTGCACATCGCTATCAATTCGAATGCGTTGATGAACCGGTCAGATTCCGCCTTCACGTCTTCATCTTCTTTTACCTAGACACAAGGGCAATCCTAACAACTAGAGGCAGGAAATGACTGGTATAGAGTTAAGGAAACGACTAAGATGTATGTTCCAAAGCAGTGTACTATTTACCTCTGTGCTGTAACTGCTATCACTGTCTGTGCCGACTTCATCAAAATCAACACAAACTTCATTATCATTCTCAATCCTCACTGATGGATTGTAATCTTGGAACCACTTGTCATCGAAAATATCGCTTATCTTTGCTCTCTATATCATTTTTAAAAGATGATCTTATTAATAAGTTAAGGACATATATTTGTTTACTACTATAGAACTACATAAAAAAAATTCATAGGATTACCGTTATAGGAGATGGATCCAGTATCCTAAATATAATCTTCTTCTGAGGGATTGTGAGCCATTGCGGGAAAGCAAAATGCGCTCGAGATATCTTTCGCAACAAGAATTGTCAGTTAGGAAATCTCAAATCAGTAAGGTACAACAGAGTAGAAGGCAGTATCAGAGGCGAATGTTTACCCGTCTGTACAAGTTTGTCAAGCTGCGGTCTTGAAATGGTAGATAACCAGCAAGAAGTTCAAATAGGATCACACCACAGGACCAGATGTCCGCTGCCGCCCCATCATAACTCTTGTGCTGAATCACCTATCAGATGAATTGAGTTCATAAGTTGGCACTGCAAATGTTTGAAACTTTGCTACATACAACTCTAGCTAGGACTTTTTAAATGTTGGAGATAATTTAATATCTTAGCTTTCTATCCAAATAGGTTATTAGTTCAAGTCAACTACAACTAGGATTTTCTAGCTATATAAGTCAATCTCCTGTACCGGTAATCTTGAAACATTTTTTTTTCACGATAAATCTGTCTCTAATTATTTTACCTATCCTAACAAGTGATATCAGAGCTCAGGTTCATATCAAACTGGCGGCATCTGCACGGCGCATCAGAGAGCATCTCCGGATTCCCGTCGTCGTCGTCGGCACTGTCTCCGTGCCGGCACTTCCCCGACCGGCTCCGCCTCCGGCCACCCGCGCCTCCACGCCCTCCGCGCTCGTCCGCAATCCCAGCCGAACCCGCACCGTCCGGCTCCGCCTTCGGCACGCGTCGTTGCTGTCCTCGGCGCAACTCCGCCGCCCGTCTGCCACCGGCGCCCCTCGGCCATCCGCCTCCGCCTTCACCGCCAGCCCCGTGCCTCGCGGCCGCACTTCGTCGGCTTTCCGGTGACCAGCGTCGCCCTTGCCGCCGGCACTTGGCGCCTTCGCGCTCCGTCCACGCCGGTGGGCATCTCGGCCGACGCGCCTCCGCGCACTTTGGCCTCAGCGTCGCTCGGCCCGTGAGGCCTAAGCCTGCGCCTCCGTCGGCAGGCCCCAGCCTCGTGCTTCTGCGCGACGCATCGCCGCCGCACCGGACCGGCGTCGCCACGCGCACCGCCGCCCTCCGACGACCACCGGCTCGCCAGCCGCCGGGCCTCCTCCCGGCCGCTCCACTTCGACCGCCGGCCACCCAAACCGTGCGACCGAAGAGCTCCAGATCACGAAGAAAACTATCCAACGAAGTCTGTCGACTAGAAGTGCTCTCGTGAAGAACTCACGTGAAGAGCAACCAACAGAGACAGAGATCAGTTTACTTCAGTCAGACTTGAAACGCATCTATTGATTCCATTTTTCTGAAGTCCATTGGCTCCGGTTTTCAGAAGCAGCGTTGGCTCCTTGGCTCCGGCTTCCTTTCAGCTTCTCGGCTCCAGATTTGAGTGCTCTGGCTTCGGTTTCAGCAAAAATTGCTACACGCACTCAGAGCGCACCAATTCAGATGAGAGCCGTTCTCGGTGGGCATAAGAAAAGAATTGCTTTTTACCCCAGCGACTGTTTCAGTGCCAACAAAAGTGGGATTTTATTGCAATTCTGATTATTGGTGGGATATTAATGCACAGTTCAGACTTTTATATCTATTATTTTGTGCTCATATTATTGGTGGATTTCATTCATTGCAATTAATGCTTTTATGCATATTATTGGCGGATTTCATGCATAATTCAGGCGGAATTTATCACTGGAGATTTATTTGACGTTTCATCGTCTATTTGGAGATTAAAAAAATAATGCAAGTTCAGGAGACAACTGCATTTGGTGTTTCATCACTGTTTATTAGAAGGTGTTTCATTCACAGTTTGATACGTTGACCATTATGAAGATTTTGGCAACATCCATTTGGAATTTGATGACTCCCTGATGGTAGCATTATACTCTTTGAAGTTTTTTCTAGTGAAGGTTTTGATCCAATATCAATTTCAGATGATGTATTGAAGTGCAAGAAGTAGTTTGTTTCTGCGTGGATACTACATCGTTTTTTGTTGTCTTTGCTTGATATGAGAGGTCTACTGCAATTTATACTCTATTGACATCACGATAGTTTTTCTTCATCTTGGCTTTTTTGGAAGAGCAGTTTCAACTATGTTATGGATTTTCAGTAGGAAGTTTGCTGAATTTTATGTTCCATATGGAACATTCCAAAAGTCCATGCTTTGAGTTCTTCACTATCTACCCAACTTCTTAGGTGATGTCTTGGTTTATGCTATTTGATAATTGAGTGTTTGTTTCATAAGGTCAGTTGCTCAGACTCAGACTTTACTGGGATTATGAATTGTTGAAGACCCAAATTCTTCGTCTGCTTCGTTATAGCTGTGTGTTTGGATTGACTGTTCCAGTCTTTCTCTCAACCTACTAGTGGTTTGCTCAATCTTGTTTCGTGAGAAGCGTTTGGATAAGACTGTTTTAGTCTTTCATACCCTTTGTGGTTTTTGCAATACAAGTATTTGGTTTGACTGTTCTAGTCTTCCTTGTTCAGTAGTTCTTTGGGCTTTTAACGCACTTGTATTCTGTGCTTTATTACCCTTCAGGGTTTTTTCAGAAACAATTTTGTTATATATTTTGAGTTAAAGGTAGGTTTGTTGGAGATAACTTAATATTTCAACTTACCATATCTTTTGGTTTTATTCAAATAGGTCGTTAGTTCAAGTCATCTACAACTAGGACTCTTTGGCTATATAAGCCAATCTCCTGTACTTGTAATCTTGAAACATTATAATGGATTGTTTTTCATGGTTTATATATTCCCGCAAAGGTTTTTCAATGTTAAATCTGTCTCCAGTTAAGTTATTTTGCAGTACATCTATCCCTAACACTAAACTTTTGCTAGAAAGTTGTCATACCTCAGGAGCTACATAGCATGGTGAGCCGCAAGATGTGGATAACAGCTGTCCTGCCTGAATCAAAGAAATTTAAATACAAAGTTTCAGACTTCACTCTGATAAATTGATCTAAAAATAGGACACATTGAGTAAATTGTGCTGATAATGTTTTCAAGTCCTCACCTTCCTTAGCACACTGAGGCCAAAATCAGATACCTTGAGATCTCCTTGATTATCTAGCAAGAAGTTCTCAGGCTGTTCACACCATCAGAAAGTACAATAATTCAGTGATGTGATATTGTGTTAGCTTATAAAAGGAGATAATTAACAAAAAAAGTAAGCAATTACTTCAGTGATGAAATGACTTATATCTGAACATGTAACTGAGGGAGAACAATAATGTCTTGACCTTGAGATCTCTGTGGTAGACACCTCTCCGATGGCAATAGTCCACAGCATCAATCAATTGATAGAAGTATTTCTTTGCTTCGCTCTCATCCAATCTCTTGAGGTAACTCTTACCAGAAAATTCAGGAACCATAAGAAAATTCACCTGCCTAGCTTATGGCTAGAAAAAATAATTAAGAGTGGTTACTTAATGAAGATATCTTACTAGCTTGTCAGAGAGCTGCCCTCCTGAAACATACTCCATCACTAGGCATATCTTCGTCTTCGTCGCAATCACCTGCGCTTATGCACAAGGGAAAAAAAAAGTCCTCCTGAAACTCTGATGCTGGTATTGGCTATGGGTACCTAAAGAAATGGTAAACCAATTTACCTCATATATCTTAACTATGTTAGGGTGATTGAGAAGCTTCATCGCTCTGATCTCTCTTTTCACCTTCAAAACAAGCAACCGTACGTCACGAATTCGCTCCATCAATAGCAAAAACATCGCTACAAAACACGCAGAATTAAGCAACAGCCTGCTCACTTGATACATCAGGTTGTTCCTGAGCACCATCTTCTTGTCGATGATCTTCACCGCGACGTTCCCGCCGGTCTCGGCGTCGACGGCCAGCTTGACCTTGGCGAACGTGCCCTCCCCGACGGTCCGGCCGACCCTGTACTTCCCAATGCTCTCCACAAACCCCATCTTTCTCCGTTCGTTTCCTCAGACCACAAGGCTGCAACAACAATGTCATGTGTTTCTTGGCACAAGGCACATTGTACTCGGCTGAGAGGCATGGAGCGATATGGTAGCAAACCTTGAATGATCTACTTACCGATGCTACTTGATAAGTAGTGTATGTAAAGCAGCGACTACTGAAATGTACAAGAGGATGATAATACATCGAGATTTGAGAATGGAGATGTGGAAAGAGGAGGTGGTTGGAGTTTGGAAAGAAAGTAGCCGGGGAACGTGGTTCTGAATGCAACCGCCAGTCGCATGCAGTCTGCCATCCCGTCGCCGGCGCACACCACAGCCCCACAAAAAGAGAGGCTATAAATCTTGTGGGTCCCGCATGTAAGATACTAAGTGTCGCTGTTTGTCTTTGCAAGTCCGATTAAGCACCGAGCACGATGAATAAAGCGCCAACGAACGTACGGGTGGGAGTTGGGTTTTTTTCGATTTAATCGTTTTTTCGATTTTAAAATAATTCGGTTATTGAAAATAACTACCGAATTTATCGGACCAAAATAAAAAATCGAACCGAATTAACCAAAATATTTCGGTTCGGTTAATTTGGTTTTTCGGTTAACCTAAATATGAATAAACATTAGATAGATTATATTTAGTCATTCTCATGTTACAATATAGAGTAGGGATAAACCCACATAATATTCATAGACTATTATAGTATAAGCATAATAGAATATATGAATATACCAAACATATGCATCAATGTGTTAGAACATGAGAATTGTTTAGTGGCTTTAGAAAAAACATTATAAAGTGATATTGTACATGTGCTATTCAGTTATTTCGGTTTTTTGAAGCGAAAAACCGAACCGTACACCGAAAACCGAATTATACTAAAATAAAACCAAATCGAAAACCGAAATAATCGGCTAATTCGGTTTCGGTTTAAAAATGTTCACCTTTAACCAATGGAGTGGTACGTATGAATTATCCCCCAATAAAAAGGGGAAAAAAAGATAGCAGCGAGTAGGCGACGGGTGCGTGGCCGTGACCGGCGGCCGGTGCTTGGCGATGGGGCAGCGCCGCGCCGAACCCTAATCAGAGAGTACGTGGGGATACCGGGCCAGCACGCGGCCGATCGAAAGCCGTCGGCGCAGGGGCTTCTTTCTGCCAACATACGACGCGGGCGGCCACATGCCCTTTTCTGATGCGCGATCGCTCCGTAAGTTCTCCAGCATGCAGCTAGCGGTCGCACGAGTACATCTGGTTCGTTCCGAGTGTTGGCTGGCACACCGGCCGGTCGATCGATGGATCGCACCGAGCAAAGCGGAGGTAGTGCTCGAAACACTAGGCAAAGAAAAGGCGGCGTACGTACCGGGTGGCTAGTCTGAGATCACGCCTGCACGCATGGGAAGGTAGCTGGAGAAAGATCTGACGCCGCGCGTAAGCCTCGGAGCTAGCCACTGCAGGTGCACGCACGCCCCCGCTGTCACGTGCGTGTCTGTCTAACGACTAGCATTAATTGGACACTAGTCACACGCCATTAATTGTCGATGAACGCGCACGCGCGGGTTTTCTGGGCCTGATCGGTGCTGTCTGCACAAAATGCATATTCAAAGGCGCTTTCTGAAGCATGTTAATTCCCCAATCGCCACCGCTTCGCAGACTTCCAGTCCAGGCAAGAATCGGCTCACCTGCAGGGCAGGGAGCACTGCGCATAGTAAAGTATAGGCCCAATCAGCCTACGACACCTGTCCAGGTAGCCTCACCCACTTAACGGAGATTACATTATCCCTTAATTATAGTTAAAATCCACCAAAACAGCCGACCTACCCCTGGAAATCAGGTAACGAATTGTTTCCCCGCGCAAACAATTGCCTCGCTGCGTCTCCTTCCCACGCGCGAGAAGTTCTTCCTCTCTCGTCCTACCTTTCAGTCTGCAGAACAATCCTCCAGCTGCCGATGAGCCGGTGGTGGAGGAGAGCTCGCCCTCCTCGGGTGCCTTGGGTGATGCTGATCAAGACATGGATTTGGAATGTGATGAAGCCATTGAGGAAGTTGTCCTTGTTGCGCATGAACCTTGCAGTTGTGTGTTCCAGAGGTTGGAGAATTTCAGCTGGTCTTCAATTGTCTTTCGACGATCCCTGATATTTTGGTAAGCCTTGATCCACATCATACTTCTATCCTGGATCTACGATGAAACTATTGCTGTTGCAGATGGTGTTGTGCACAAGAAAGTTTTTTTGACACTGTAATCACTGACTCAAGGGTACTGAATGTGCGCTGCTCCTTGACCTCGTTGGAGGATGACGATGTGGTGGAGATCTCCAACCCGACACCGAAAACTCCGAAAAGGCGTCATCGCAAGAACTCTGTTCCCATCGACACCAGCGTGCCCCGACGCAAACCCCGACTTCATGCTAACAAGAAGGATTTCAAAAACAAGACAAGTGATGCTCTTTTGGCGCCAATTTATGAAGGTCGTAGAAGGTCCAAATCTCAGACTGCCCCACCTCCATATTTGTTGTTGGCCATGCTCAGGGGATTGGTGTCAACTTCTGCCAGACGTCTTCTGTGGAGGTGTCTGAAGAGGCTCCGATGGAGTCTGATGAGGAGTGATAGTTTGCCTATGGATTTAGTTCCCTTTTGCTTGTTTATTTCTGTGCCTGGTACTAGATGTCAGTGGCTTATTTTGCAAATAACTGTTATATGGCACTCTTCCGGCTATGTTAGTTGCTTATGTAAGTTGGTTTGTAATATGTGGCAAACTTGGCCAGAATCAGTACCTTGGTCTGTTGCCTATGTTACTTTGCAATGGTTGCTTTTGCTTTCGGTTCAGAATATGTTTGACAATCATTCAATTTTATTATGCCACTGTCACTGGACCATGCTATTTCACTTGTTTCTCATTTATTTTGAGATTGTCCTTGTTACTAGTCGGCTTAGTGCTACTAGTCTTAGCATCTAATGTTACCTGGTGGTTTTGAGTAGTAACAGGAATTGATATGCGCTTTCTTGGAATGTAAGAGGGCTCAATCCATCTAACAAATGGAATGACATTCGGGGTAAAAATGAAGAAAGCTCCTGTGCTGTTTTCTGTTTACAAATATGCTTTTGTTCCTTCCCTGGGTGCTTCTGGTGAACATTTGACGGCCTGGAATGGAGCATTGTTTGATGGTGTGGTGGTTCATCAAAACAGATTCTATCTGACTGTCAAGCTTACATCTTACCCAAAATGATCAGTGTTGGTTGGTGACAAATGTTTATAGCCCCTGCAACTCAACAGATAAATAAAAGTTCATTTCTTAGGCTGTATGATTTTGATGCTTCAAGTTTTGATCTTGGGTTGTTACTTGGTAACTTAATAAGAAGTCCTGAAAATCGAAGCAGGCCGGGTGGCAATATCAGTGATCTGCTGCTTTTTAATGACATTACCCATCACCTGAGGCGAAGCTACTGTGCTAGCCCCTTTGCCGGTTTGACTGGCACCAAGCGTCCATAGCGAGCATATACAATAAATCTAACTTAGCTTATTATTATTATATACACATCAGTTTTATTCTATGTAGAAGAGTGAGAAAAGAGAAGAAAGCAGGCTCTTATTTAGTAGCAAGCATCGCACAGGAATATATATAGGTGCTATCCCTGGTTAAAAGCCGATGTTGTTATACAAGCTAGCTTTTATTGCATGCTGGCTTTATTGCTTTATCTAGAGACAACTTTTAGATATAGTTATTGTACAAACTGACTTTATTGCTTACTCTAAATGACACGAATGAGAAATAGAGTAAGTAATGGGCTTTGTTATTGTACTTACTCTTAGTCGTTGAAATTTGCAATGAATCAGGGAGACACTTGGTCTAGATCCTCGGAGGCGAACCCCGATCTTCACGAAGTCGTACCTTGACTATCAGTTGCGGAACTAAAAAATTTCTATGAGAGCGCACACTTTATATGTATAACTCTACAATCTTGTACAATAATTTCTTAACATCGTAAATTTTGAAGTTTGCTAAAAGCATAATACAAATAGTTTTTAGGTCTTCAAAATCTCAAACCATCACAATCAAAATTAATTTAATAAAAAAGTTTAGCCTATTAAAAAATAATTTTGAAATGTTTTTCGAATTTTCCGAGGTGTGAGATGCATCCGCCCCTGCCGACTACGTCGACACCATCCCTTTTCCGCACGGCTACAAGTCCGTCGTGCACACCATTGTTAAGCCCATAATCACCGTCAAATTCCAACAACTTATATACTACTCCCCTTTTGTCTCTAATGTACAAAACAGAGATGCTCCAAAATCCCAGCACCACATGCCATTGGTTCTATTTAAGCTTTAGGTCCTATTTGAATGAGTAGTAATTTCTTAGAAAATTTTAGGATTTAATTCAAATTTGAACTAGATACCTCGGCCCTTAGCCATAAATATCTCGGCGTAATGTTATTGCCCATATCATTCAAACCAACCTCTATCATTCATCCAAACAGTCCCTTAGCCATAAATATCTCGGCGTAATGTTTTTGCCCATATCATTCAAACCAACATCATTCTTGGACAATTCGATTAGACGCAAGTATGGAACAAGAACTTTTGATCAGTGCTTAATGTTCCGTTCTAATTTAATCCAAGAAATAAGTTGTATGTGATCCGAACTTCCTAGTCCTTTAGATGAACACCTCCTTATTCAATGTTCGTCAGCAAGCCTAAGAAAGATGTAGCTAAGCTACAACTAGTTCTTCTTTGAAGGACCGAAACTGATAACTAGAGGAAGGTGAATAGGAGCTAAATAAAATTTTTCTATTAAGATTTTTTTTCAAAAATACTAGTGTTATAGAGCAAACATTAGGTTCGAGAACACCAAAAATAGGATGAATAGAGCAAGAATTTCAGCAATTTGGATAAAAAAAACTATCAAACTTGACAGTAAAAAAACATTAATAACTCTATATCTACTCATCTAAAATTGATGAAACTTAGAAATATAGCAAAATAAGGTCATAAGGTTCATGATTCTAAAAGGAATTTCAAAATAAAATCCAAATGAGAGACCTATCTAGCTCAATATTCACACTGCACAAAAATATGAATTTCAGAAACTTAACCACGAAGAAATATAAATAACTCAAATTTTATCTATCAAACTCGATAAAACTTGAACCATGACTAGGAAATGATCTTTAGACTATGATTCCAAAAGGAATTACAAGAATAAATCCAAGATCTCAAACTTTCATCCAAAAAGGTTCAAGCTGCACCAAAAACAATGATTTTATTTCAAGAACATGATGTTACAAGCACAAGTTGAGCAAGAATAATTTCTAATGGATCTTACTGGGTTGGGACATATTCCAAATGAATTCCTCAATCTCTTACACGTCCTAAATCCAATAGAAACACGACAAGTAGGAGGGGAAGCAAAGCTCAAGTTACATGAAAGAGCAAAGCAAAAATGCAAGAAGAAAAATAAATTTTAGAACATAGATAAATTTGGATCTTGCATTACTTAGAGAGATAGTTACAAAACCTTATTTTATGGTGGGTAAAGCTCAAAAGAGATAAGAAAACAAAAAAAAACCCTTATCTAAAACTTGGCATGCAGGCACCCCTCCACTCCCTTATTTATAGTACACTAGGAGCAACCTTGTAAGGTCGAGGATACCAACTAGAGAGGGTGAATAGGCGGTTTTAAAAATTCTCTTCGATTTAAGACCAATGAATAACGCATATGTTAAAACCTAAATAATATGTGGAAGCGTAATTCTAAAGTTTAGACAAATAAAGCTTAAATCAACTAGACTCACTAATGCAATAACTAACTAAGTCTCTAACAATAATTTGCAATCCTAAATACAATCAATCAATCAATCAATTCTATGAATGTAAATTGATTGAATGTAAGTAAAGAATAAAATGCAAATCACAAGAGACACAATAATTTTTACCGTGGTGCTCGGAGACTCGCCGATCTTCCCTAGTCCATGTTGAGGTTAGTCCAAACACATTGGCTGGCTTCACGAATTGAGTACCCACCTCGAATCCACTAGTGGTAGATCTTTCCCTTCCGGGTCGGCGAGCTCTAACCTTCACAAACTTACCGGGCCCTCTCACAATCTCATTTGAGAAGGTCACCACACACGACGCTGCTACGCCGTCTAGGTGTAGAAAAATACCAAGAGTAATAAGTTAAGCCTCCTAGCTTGAACCTCACCAAGTGCACCACATGCAAAATGGTGATCACCGAGTGCAACACATGCACAAGGCTCTCATCTAAGTGTAACACATGCACAAAGATGATCATCGAGTGCAACACATGCACAAGGCTCTCCTCTAAGTGCAATACATGCACAAAGAGCACTCAACCCACTTCTACTTACAACACATGCAAATTAAAATCGCTCTTAACTCAAAAACCAAATTAGAGAGTGCAATACATGCACAACTCAACCACAAAGAGCAATAAACTTTCCAAAACCACACCACGCTCAAATGCTAGCCCTAAGACTCCTTTTATAGCCTCTCAAAACAAAACTAGCTGTTGGAGGGCAAAATAGGCAAAACTCAGCAAAACCGGCACTACCGTCTATGTAGGGCCGGTCTCCAGGGCAACAGTCTGATTTACCACAAAAACTAGACGTTGCACAGTAAACCCAATACTATCACTCCTACACCCGGTCGAGCGGTAGTACCGACCCTAGGGCTTGGTAGTGCTGGCCTCAGAAAAGCACCGAGAAATTCTTCTCTAGAAAATGACTACCAGCTACTAGTAATCAAACGGTATCACTTCCCAATTAAGTACATCACTCAAACTCATTAGGCCGGTCTGTCCGCCAGTACAAGGCCGGTCAGACCGACAGCATACCGATAACAACCCAAAATTGCAAATTTATTTTTTCAAACCCAAAACAAACCACATAAACCTACACAAGCCTAACAAATATCAAATACTCATCATATATCCATAAATTGACCTCTGCATAGTCTTACATTCTTTGTCAAGGAGCTAAAATGGATCGATCCAAGGCTAGAAACTAGAGAGGGGCATGGCCGCACGTGCATGCGTTTGCCCGACAATGCAAGAACCAACGAGTTGGGTCGACAAGGAGCACCTCCCACCACGCATACACCGCCGGCCGCCGGGGGAAGAGGACTCGCGTATGAATCACTTCGGTGCGTGCAGATGCTGGTTGACTACTTGTTTGCCAAGAATTGAACAGAGAAAACATGACTCACTCACGTCACATGAATGCGACGCTCTCGCCGTCTCGCATATCGTATGTACAACGGGACTCGATTTAAGCATAGCACCGGTAAGGTAGGTTCATCGGCGGATCCAGAAATTTTCAGATAAGTGTACGGAATTAACAAAATATTGTTCAATATAAAAGTTTAAGATTCACAATAACAAAATTAAAATATAAATTATTCATATTAGAGCAAATATGTCACAATAAATTAGAAAATTTCATAATAATTAATAAAAAAATACAAATTAACTCGCAAGACTCCATAACTTAGAATTAAGATATTATGCCTTCATTACTAATTTGTAGAAAAAAATATTGATCATCCATTATACTTAGTTGGTTCTTTCACATTATTAATCATCGAAAACAAATTTGCTTTCTATAGGTATTGGTTTTGATGTGGAGGGAGTAGTTGTAGTTGCCTTCTGTGTCTTTCCGGATCGATCCCACAAAGCTTTCCGATCTACAGAATACCTCTTAATTTTCTTAAAATCTACGTTATAAAATCAACTAATTAATCCCACTAATTCACCTTTTATCAACATTTCAAATTCTCAACATTCAACAAGACAATATGTGAAAACCTATATGATATAGTCAATGGTCCTGACTGGCTGTTGCAGCGATGTAGCCTGCAATGTTACAGCTACTACTTGATCGATAGCTCGGCTGTCGTCTTAGCCCCCATCCTTCCGCCGCCGCATGCTTGTCGAACTGTATTACCGATCGACGCTCCGAGGCCAAGTGAAAGTGAGAGGCAGATAGCATAAAAGATAATTTTTTTGGCTAGGGTTGATTGTGCTTTGCAATGTGCTCTGCTCGGTTGAGAAATGGAAGGTGTGAGCTTTTCGCTAATGGGATACGATGGCCGGTTGAGGAAGAGAGTTATAGAAGAATAGAAATGGGCTAAAATTAGTTAATAAATGAATATATATACTGATTTGGTCCTATTATTAATATATATAGTTAATATACATATTATATAATTAATTTTTTGTAAAAAAAATTGGGTGTACAGCTACAGCTGTCCCTTCATTGGATACGCCCCTGGGTAGGTCACGTGCCGAAGCCCTGAGTGGCCAGCCGGCCCACCCTAGAACTGCAGTGGTGGTGGTGAACACGGTCACCATGTCCCATCCCACAGACAACTCATACCTATAGCAGATCATTAGTCGATCGAGGCAGTGGTTCACTATAGAAGGGTGACGACTGTTAAGGAACCTCACTATCAAATAGTCTGGGGTTCTCGAACAGATCTGAAATGGAGAATAGAGAGAAAGAGAGACACAGGTTTAGGGAGAAACAACGAGAGAATTCTTTATTGCTTTCTTATTCCGTGTACAATGGGGGGACCCCCTCCTTATATAGTAGTCGCCTAGGGTTTCGACGAAGGGACCATCATGGGCCTTCATGGGCACGTGGTTTCCCAACACTCCCCCTTGGGCCCTTTGCCGCGAGATGCATATGCCTCATTAAAACTCCAGAAAAACCCAGTGGGAAAAATACTTGGAGAAAGAGTACATAGCATACGCTTACTGCGTTGCATGAATTGCCTCATTAAAACCTTATGCAAGAAAACTTCATGAAAAACTTGCTAAGGAAAAAGAGTACAATTCACCCGAATTTCAAATTGCTAATCTTCGAGATTCATATTGGGTACTCAAACCTCATGTTTAAGATTTATGTGGGAGTATGTGAAATATCTCCCCTTGAAATATGCACTTCTCTAAGTCTCATCATCCCAATCCCTTTTACGCACCTTTCAAAGGTAGATGCTGGTAGTGATTTAGTGAACAAATCTGCAAAATTTCACATGACTTAGTATGCAATATCTTGATCTCGTTCATCTTATGCAATTCGTGAGCATAAAGAACTTGGGGTTGATGTGCTTCGTGAGATTGCTCTTCACATAACCCATCTGTGCTTGAGCAACACAAGCTGCATTATCTTCATAGATGATCGTGGGAGTTTGCTCAATGTTCAAGCCACATGATTTCTGGATATGGTGGACCATTCTTCCGAGCCATGCACATTCACGAGAGGCTTCATACAAAGCAATGATTTTCGAGTGGTTTGTCGACGTCGAGACGAGAGTCTGCTTAGACGACTTCCCGGAAATAGCTGTTCCTCCACATAGGAAGACATACCCAGTTTGGGACTTGCCAGTGTGCGGGTCTGATAAGTAACCAGCATCGACGTAGCCAACCAAATTCAGTTCATTGTTTCTTCTGAAGAACAAACCGAGATCTTTGCTTCCTTGGAGGTAATGGAAGATGTCCTTGATCCCTTTCCAATGACTTTGGTGGGATCTGCACTGTATCGGGCTAGCAAATTCACAGCGAATGTAATGTCCGGTCTGGTGCTATTCACAAGGTACATGAGCGCTCTAACTTCACTCAGATATGGGAATTCTGCTCCCAGGACTTCTTCCCCCTCTTCTCTAGGTCTGTATGGGTCTAGGTCTGCTTGGAGTGACCTTTCGATCATTGGAGTCTTTGTAAGATATGCCTTTTCAAAGGCAAATCTTTCCAACACTTTCTGCGTGTAGGATGATTGGTGTACCAAGATTCCTCCTTGGACATGCTCAAACTGCAAGCTCAAACAAAACTTAGTTTTACCCAAGTATGAGCATGCTTCTTCAATCTCTTCATCCGTCCCAATGATGTTCAAGTCATCTACATAGGCGGAGATTATACAGAATCCATTCGGGGATCGCTGTATAAATACGCATGGAGAATCTTCGTTGTTTGTGTAGCCTTTCTTGCAGAGAAAGTCGCTCAAGCGATTGAACCACATTCTTCCTAACTGTTTTAGCCCATACAGTGATTTCTCTAATTTCACACTGTACAGGTTTCTATTTGCTCTGTCTTGGTTCAGGATAGGAATACCTTCCGGTACTTTCATGTATATCTCTGAATCCAAGTTCCCATACAAATATGCTGTAACAACATCCATTAGCTTCATTTTTAACTTCAAGTTGACTGCCATTGAGATCAAATATCTAAAGGTAATTCCTCCCATGACCGGAGAATAGGTTTCATCATAATCAACCCCAGGACGTTGAGTGAAACCTTGAACTACAAGCCTTGCCTTGTACCTTACAACTTCGTTGTTTTCATTCCTCTTCCGAACAAAGACCCATTTGCAATCTACAGGGTTTATATGGGGAGGTGTGCGGCATACGGGCCCAAACACCTCTCTCTTGTTCAGAGAGACTAACTCTGCAGTGATTGCCTTCTTCCATTCTTCCCAATCTAGCCTTTTCTTGCACTATACGAGAGATGCAGGCTCGGGATCATGATCATTGATCGAGGCAATCTTTTTTGCAAAGTATGCATCGACATTGGCTGTTGCTCTATTCAGGGATTCTCTTGTTATTACAAAGTTTATGGCCATTTCATCATGGGGTGCTTCATGTACTTCTACTTGCTCTTCGCTGCTATTTCCTATCGCAGGGGCAAGTTCCTTTAGCTTTTCATCGCCCATGTGTGCGCACATATTATTTTCGACGGCTTCCTGCAGTGGAAGATTCAAGTCTGGAATTGTCTTTTCTGTTGGCTTCTTTCCAGTGTCAGGTCTCAACTTGCTCCCCTTCTTTCCTTGAGGTATTTTCGTGATTGGTTGTGGTAAGTCCTCTCGCCCAGTTTTCTCCAGACGTCTCCGGGTACTTTGGGTTTGAGGAGCCAGATTTTCTGTTATTTTTCTTTGAGGCCTCTGAACAGGATGAGGATACCTACGCTTTCTTTGGTGTTTCCACCCTCTCGGTGCATTTCTTGCGGTACATGCGACTTAACCACGCCCTTGGATCACAAAATGATCGACAGTTCATTTGCTAAATTCGCAAATCAATTATCTTACGGACTTCTTGATTTGCTTCATTAGTCGCGGGGTCATGCGCTGGGATCGATGGAATGCCATATGATTTCCCGGTATTTTTCATCCAAAGGTTGATTTCCTCCCCCTAATGACGGAAAACGATACTCGTCAAATATGCAATCAGCGAATCGGGCTGTATGCAAGTCTCCAGTCATGGGTTTCAATTACCTGATTATGGATGCACTCTCATAACCAACGTATATCCCAGACTTGCGGAGAAGGCCCATTGCAGTCCGCTGAGGGGGTGGTATAGGAACATATACCATAAAACCAAATTTCCTGAGATAGGAGATTTTCGGGATGACCCCGTGCACCAGTTGCATAGGGGAATGGATGTTGTAGGCCGAAGGTCTGAAATTGATGAGAGCTGCTGCGTGCAAGACTGCGTGTCCCTAACAAGTGTTGGGCAAGTTACAACTCTGCAAAAATGGTCTGGCAATGAATTTAATCCTCTTTATTAGTGCTTCAGCTAGTCCATTCTGCGTATGGACATGCGGTACAGAGTGTTCAACTGATATCCCTGTTGCAGTGCAATAATCATCACATGCCTTTGAAGTAAATTCTCCGGCATTGTCCATTCTGATGGAATTCACGCGATGATCAGGGAAAACATTCTTAATTTTTATGATCTGCGAGATCAGCTTTGCAAAAGCATGGTTTCTTGTTGACAATAAGCATACATGCGACCATTTCGAGGAAGCGTCGATGAGCACCATAAAGTACCGAAATGGCCCTGACAAGAGCTGAATCGGACCACAAATATCCTCATGGATGCGTTCCAGGAATGCAGGGATTTCACTTTGCACTTTCATGACAGAGGGTCTAGTTATTAATTTCCCGGTGGCACATGCAGGGCACACGAAATCTTCATGATTCGGGAAATTTTTAACATTAATGCCATGACCTTGTGAGTTGTTCACTATATTCCTCATCATTCTAAGATCAGAATGACCTAATCTACAATGCCATAAAGAAAATAACTCAGAGCTTCTAAAGACAGTCTTCAAGGAAGTGTACACTTCGGGTGCATAAATATTCGTGTAGTACAACCCAGATTTATATGAGGGATATTTTTTAATACCATTTTTCCACATACCGCGTGCTTCACAATACACAAGTATTCTTTGCCATTTTCTTCATTGGTTTCTACGTGAAAACCATTGGCGCGGATGTCTTTAAAACTTAAAAGAGTGCGCGTTGATTCAGGGTACAAAAGGGTTTCTTCAATTACCAAAATTGTACCCATAGGCAATATAATTGTGGCTCTTCCGGAGCCTATTATATAGGAATCACTTCCTGCGATCGTAGTAATCTTTCCATCGTTCTTCGTGATCGACTGGAAGTATTTGGACTCTCTTAAGATGGTATTTGTTGTGCCACTATCAACAATGCATATCTCTTCCATTTGGGCGCTACACGATTTCTTTTTCAATCCGTTCGCCGGTAGAGCTTCATGCTGATAACGTGTTAAGGAACCTCGCTATCGAATAGTCTGGGGTTCCCGAACAGATCTGAAGTGGAGAACAGAGAGAGAAAGAGAGACACAGGTTTAGGGAGGAACAACGAGAGAATTCTTTATTGCTTTCTGATTCCTTGTACAATGGGAGGACCCCCCTCCTCCTTATATAGTAGTCGCCTAGGGTTTCGGCTAAGGGACCATCGTGGACCACGTGGTTTCCCAACAACGACCAAGTCGAAACAAACCATGTTCATGCATGCTCGCTCAGTCGCTCGCAATCACGAGAACCTGACGGCAGCAACACACGCATCAGCATTCGGCCACGACAATTACTAGGGCATATACAAGTAGTTTAGAATAAAGCCACACGGGAATCATCCATCTATTATAGATGGAAGAGTTCACGCCTTTAGGGGGCTTTGAGCCGGCTCGGTTTGCGGCTCGAGCCAAGCCGCGAATTTTTTTACGTTTAGGTCCTTTTTTCTAAAAAAGTTACGATTAGGTCCTTTTTTTTTGAAAAAAGCATATATATTACGTCTAGGTCCTTCATGCGTTTTTAAGCATTGCGCTCGGGTTCTTTTGCGAAAAATTAGAATTATGATTAGGTCTTTTTTGGGGAAAAAATACGTTCAGATCCTTTTTTTGGGAAAAAAATACATTGCATTTAGGTCATTTTTTCATTTTTCTGGCATTATGTTTAAACCCTTTTGCGGAAAACACAAAATTCTTTTTAGATCCTTTTCACGTGTTTTCTCGATTTACTCGTGTAGGGAGCGACAATCGCGCGTTTTCTCGATTTGCTCGCGTGTGGAGCGGCCTCCGCGGTGTGGCACGCCGCGTATAAGTATCTAGTTACTACTATTGAGGGCATATACTAGCATATCATGTGATCTGATTTTTTTAAATGGACAGAAGACATTAGTCCGGCTTTATGAGAAGACACGTAGACGGGCTCGAAACTTAGAGGTTTAAAAAAGAGGTGTTTCTAAATTTTTCCTTTTGACAGCGGTACAACTATTAAAGTATGAATAAGAGGTAGATAATAATTATTTATCCTTTCGTTTACTTTAAATTTATACAATTTATATTAAAGGGAAAATCATGAAAACACTGCAATTATTTATCTCTATCTACATATCCTTCTAAACTAACTATACGATCTTTATCGAGAAGGGTACGGTTATCAACATCGAAGGATACTCATAAGATGCACGCATGGAAGCGTCTGGAATGCTCGCCGTTGGGAACTGTAGCGAATCGTGAGGGATTCCAGCGACTTGACATCGACGACATGCACACCCCGGCCGATCGAATCTTCACAGCGCCGCCCGGCCGCAACCGCGTGCTGAGATGAAACCATGGGAGGAGTAAATCCTGACGAGCTCGCTAGCTATAACGAGACGGTGAGGTTGGCGGCACGGCCGGGCCAATCACATCTCGGCGGTCGAGTTGTTGGGCCCACCACCTCCGCGCCGGTAAGCCCCATGCTAGCTGAACTCAAGCTCACCTTAACTAGTAGGATGTGATTGCGGCACCCGATCGATCTCATCAGTTGTGCCCGGAAACAGTATTTTACTACTGTATCAATGAACAGTATTTTTGAACAGCACAAGACCTGTACGGCATTTTCATACCGATCTAAACCGACCAAACTCAATCGAACGTTGCAGTCCCTGTGAACCCATATTAGACTATTTACACTGCGAATGGAAAAAATCACAAGAGGACTGTACGGACCTGCTTCGGTTTTGCCTACATCCACTGTTCGCACAGCTCGATGACATACATCCAAGCGTCTGAAGGGTTCATAACTTCAAAAAGATGAAAGGTCGCTCACGTCGATGGGGATGGGCAAACTCAGGCGCCGCTCAGCTACAGTCCCTGTCTAACTCAAACTACTAGCTCGCTACAGTTCGTGTCTTGCAACATGAAAATTATGCGATCGGAAAGTCAGCTATTTTGGCCAGAAGCCAACTAGAAAATAAGACCTCTGGCTTCCTCAATAATCGATCTGAAGCTCTCGGTTATCTCGTTCGACATTGGAGCCGGGAACTTGACCGTGTATTATCTCATTCTACGGCTAGGACACCGTAATATCAAACCATGAAAATGGGTAAAGGCACTAGAAAAAACTCGGCAGTGTATGCGTAGGGTCGCAGCTATTTTAGGACTACCGGCTATCTACTATTTCCTTTCATAAATAGATATCATTTTAAGTTGTCGTAATTCTACCGAGCCATATCTACAAAAGATCAAATTATCCTTTTTTATCATATCTTTCGATGATGGTACTCAATCTATAGTAGTGAATAACATTGGAAATAGCTAATAAGGATATAGAAAAGGAAAAAAATGGTAAAAGACTATCTTGAAATGGTAGAATAACATGTATTTAAGAATAAAATTATTCGGAAACATAGGGAGAATCAAAATCTAATTCGATGTCCATTTTGCAATCAAAGTTATTATTTTAAATTTTGGTTAAAAGCTATGTCCTTTACTTTAGAAAAAAGTAAAAGCAGATCTTGATCTTTCTCTAATCTGAGTTCTTGACAATCTTCAAGAAACGAAGGGATAAGTAATCTCCATCTACCCTTTATTCATGTTTTAATATTTGTGCAACTGCAAAAAAAAAAAAGCATTAAAACACCTTTCAAAAAGTAATAATCCGGATTTAAATCTACTTGAACAGGACGTCCGAGGACATCCTCCACCAACTGAGCATTTGGTCCCTTTGCAATCAAAGTTGTCTAACCACATACTCAAAAGAGGGGAAAAGCCATATATTGCAATCATGAGATGCGGAGATATTCAAAGATGTGGCTACTGAACAAAACAAACAAACGAAACCAAACCGATTTGTCGCTAGCCTAGACACGCTCGATCTGTTTGGCTAAACCGGCGACGGGACGTCGACACGGTCACATGGCGCGCCGTGCCGATCGGTGCCCGCACTGGAGCGCCGCTGCACGAACGTATCTCCATCATCTCTCCACCGCGATATGACGGCATCCGGTTCGTCACCCACGCGACGGCCCAAATGACGGATCTGCCCCGCGCGGTTGCCTCGGCGGCAGGTCACGCCCCATGGACGGACGCGTACGTCCACGTCAAGCTATAGCATTCTCGTGCGCGCGCGTCAACGCGGACCGATCGATCACTCGATTCTCCCGTGCCAGGCCGCGGGAAACCACACTGAGTTAGCCCTACGCTATAGCAATTCCGTTCTTGGGAAATACTAGCGTCCGGACGTCCGATACTATTCATTTTATCGGACGCTCGCTGTAATATTTTTTTTATAATGTGTGCAACATTTTTTTCTCCGCTCATATTTTTAGTGTTATCGAAGGAAAAATGTTTCGCACGTGGGAAAAAAATATTTCACGCGTAGGAAAATTTTTTTGCAAAGCGTCCGAAAAAATCAGACGTCTGATTGCTAGCAATTCCGTTCTTCGTCTCCTGGGTACTACATACATATAGGCCGTTTCTTCCGGAAAGTTCCTAAGTTAATACTCCTACTATAAAGTCAAACCACACTGAATTAGCCCTTGCAAGGCGAGGCCGTTCACACACAGCGTGAAATTAGATACACTCTGGCAAGGATAAAACACGGGTGATTTAGCTAGGTTTGTGCATGGGGGTTATTTCTGACCTTTCGGGCGTGCGATGTATACACGTATCTGTTTTAATTAGTTGGCTGACAAGTGAGAAAGCTAGCTAGATGGACGACGTCGATTGGCAGCGATCACAGGTTAACGATGAACACGAGAGGTAGTTAATTAGTACTAGTTGATCTTTTCACGGTCAGATCGAGCACGCACTGGCCTGGACTGGATCGGATCGACGACGTCAAACCGCCCCACAATAAAGCTAATCTTTGTCCTTTCCAGATTTTGCGAAATTGGTGAGGGTGACACGTTTATGAGATGCCGCTTTCGCAATTATCTTTAGCAGGATTTTATTATCCTCACATATATTCATGGTTTGTCTGCTGATTGAGGCATCAGCAAGTTGGAGTAGCTTATGTTACGACTTTTACGTTTTATTTTAGATCCGTCCGAAATTTGAAATTTCTTAAATTTTCTGTCGGTATTGAACAGCTTTTAGAAGAAACTTATTAAAATTCTGTAGAATGGATGCGTTCTAAATGGATCCTTTGGCTTCTACTGTAAAATTTGGCGCGACTCCATGGAATATCACTACTACAGAAATCTCTATCACAATCGATTCTTTTTCGTCATCACAATCAGTTCTACTAGCGACACAAAGTCATTAGACAGTGATAAGACGACTCTATCACAGTTGGTTCTCGTCCGATTGTGATAAGGAGGTCATCTCTATCGGTTCTTTGTAGGAACCGATAGTGATGACCGCCTCATCTCTATCGCTTCTAGTTAAGGGGGTCATCTCTATCGCTTCTTTATAGGAACCAATATAGATGAGGGGTTCATCACTATCGGTTCCTACAAAGAACCGATAGAGATGATGCTGTCATTTCTATCGGTTCTTAGAAAGAACCGATATAGATGGCCGATAGAGATGATGCTGTCATCTCTATTGATTCTTAGAAAGAACCGATAGAGATGAGGGGGTGTGCTGTTTTTCAATTCACTCTCCTAAAACAGTAATGTATAGTATGCATAACCATGAATACTGGGCTCTAGAAGAGATGGCATGGCCATTTTAACGGCATAGACCGGTTGGACCAGCAGTAGTTCTCTAGTATGAACATCCCTGAATTCAATTTTGTATAATATACTATATATAGAAACAGAACTCCGCAATGATATGGAAAAATAAAAATAAAATCTCCAGTGCAGCACATAGAAGATTAGAATCATGCTAAAAAGTATGCTTAATTATGAATCTAATCTGACAAACAATGCTATGACTCTAGTCTAGCAAAATTGACATACCGTCCAAAATACTGTTGTAGGAGTGTCATTAAAAGCCACTCTTGCTAGACCAAAATCACATATTTTGAGTTTACAGTTAGCATTTGCCAATATATTCTTTGGCTTCAAATCACGATGATAAACATTAGCTGCAACTAGATAAAATAATAGTCAGATAATAGACAATACGGAAAAAAACAAGTGTATCTGTCTGTTCTGAAAGATCTAGTAAATGAGCATGCAGTTTAAACTTTACATAAAGGATTTCCGAAGCTGATATTGGTAAGTGCTTGAAAGGGATAATAAAAAAAAAGAAAATTATGATACATAAAGTAAATGTGAGTAAAGTGTCCACTTATATTAACAAAAGGTCCAAAATAAAGTGAAAGACATTTTTAAAATCAATCAATGGATGCCAACAAATCAGAACCTCAAGGCAACTTGAGAAAGGACAAGGGAGGTGGAGGTCTCTATCCATGAGATCAAAGACAACATAAATATCCCTGAAGTCCCTCCTTGATGGAGGTAACATTATATGCTTGACCTCAACTGTATCAGGATGCCGTAATAGCCGGAGTAATTTGATCTCACGAAGGATTCGGGCAGTTATATATGTTCCCGAACTTTGAATTTTGAAACAGATTGGCCTATCTATTGTTAATTATCCAAGGTCACAACTATAAGTGATAATCACCCATTTTATCACTCCTTCAGAATTAGTCATCAGTTGAAAATTCTAACCATCTCTATCTCCCCTATAAAATATTTGAGCTGACTGTATCCAGAATAATCATGAAAATGCAGCTTTTTATAAATTAGATTAAACATAACAAAGTAAACTCATAGTAATTATCAACTAAAACAGGAGGCGTTGTCAGTGGAAATAAGGCAGGTGATTCATCACATATGTTGTCAATCCATGGACAGAGTAGTTTATGTCCAATATTCATCACATATGTTGTCAATCCATGGACTCAGTCAATTCGTGAATTCCATAACATAGCCAACATTCAGTCACAATTTTAACTGGTCTATCAAGAGAGACGGCGACAAAATAGCCCTTTTAGTCTACAAATTTCCATTCATTGACAACCACTCATATCAGCTATTAAATTATGTCTGTTGTCCTACTCCTATCACAAGGAACACCCAGTCTAGCCTGCTCAGTTCTAACTTCTAACAAAACCAAGGAAGCTCCAGGGATGAGTCCCCAAGCCTAAACCTCCAAAAGAATAGGAAGAAGCGAATCATTAAGAGATGGAGACTAAAATCTAGCAAGGGGAAGCATTTGGACCTGGATTCGAGTTGCTCCGGATGTGGATGGCTAGCAGGAGATGACCAAGAGAGGTAGGCTGAGCTGGGCCGCGCTGCCTCTTTTCCACCGGGCTAGGACGCTCCATTACCTCCCTCGTCGTTAGCAGCATGTTGTCTCCCCCTCATTGTTGTGCTCAGCTAGTGTCGCCACCTTCGCTTTGGTCAGCGAAAGACGGAGCATAAGGTGAGAGCAAGGGGGATGAGGAGAGGAGAAGGCGGCGTCGGGGGGGAGGGGGAAATCGACAACTCACCTAGGCCCTCGAGTGAAAGACGGAGCGCGATGGCGGGGCGTAGGTTGAGGAAGAGGAAGAGGAAGAGGAGGGGTCGGAGGCCTCGCCTGCCTTGGTGGTGTCGAGGCCTTCGGCCATGGCGCGCTCAGAACAGGGAGAGAAGGCCGCCGACCAGACCGATCTCGCTGTGGACGATGACCTCGCCTCTGATCCGAGAGGGCGAGCGGAGGAGGCGCAGGGGCGAAGTCGGCTAGGGTTTTGACACGGAGGGGCGAAGGCGGAGGGGAGCGGAGGCAAGTTGTAATGAGAGCCGAAAGGATCGTAATCAGTTCTCGTTAAAAAACCGATACAAATACTAAACAATCACAATCGATTCTCCTTAAAAAACCAACACTGGTGAGATAAGCATTACAATTAGTTTTTACTTAGAACCGACACTGATGACATAACTATTGCAATCGGTTTTTACCTAGAACCGATACTGATGAGACAGGCATTGCAATCGGTTTTTACCTAGAACCGACACTGATGAGAAAAATTATTGCAATCGGTTTTTACTTAGAACCGACATTGATGAGATAGGCATTTCAATCGGTTTTTACCTAGAACCAACACTGATGAGAAAACTATTCCAATCAGTTTTTACCTAGAACCGACACTGATGAGAAAAATATTCCAATCGGTTTTTACTTAGAACCGACACTGATGAGAAAACTATTCCAATCGGTTTTTACTTAGAACCGACACTAATGAGGCAAGCATTGCAATCGGTTTTTACTTAGAACCGACACTGATGAGACAACTATTCCAATCGGTTTTTACTTAGAACCGACACTGATGAGACAAGCATTGCAATCGGTTTTTATTTAGAACCGACACTGATGAGACAACTATTCCAATCGGTTCTCATGTCAAAACCGATAGTGGTGTGCATGTGCTCATCACTATCGGTTCTCACAAAAGAAGCGATAGTGATGGCTTCTTTTGTGAGAACCGATAGTGATGAGTATGCACACACTACTACAGGAATATACATCACAATCAGTTCTTTTTTGTCATTACAGTCGATTCTGGTGGCGATATAAAGTCATTAGACAGAGATGAGACGGCGTTATCACAGTCGGTTCTTACCCGATTGTGATGAGAGGGTCATCTCTATCGGTTCTTTCTCAGAAGCGATAGAGATGAACCCTCATCTCTATCGGTTCTTAGAAGGAAGCGATAGAGATGAGGGGGTTATCTCTATCGGTTCTTTGTAAGAAGCGATAGAGATGACCCATCATCTCTATCGGTTCCTACAAAGAACCGATAGAGATAATATGGTTATCTCTATCGGTTCTTTCTCAGAATCGATAGAGATGAACCCATCATCTCTATCAGTTTTTAGAAAGAACCGATACAGATGACCATATTATCTCTATCACTTCCTTCTGAGAACCGATAGAGATGAAAACCATCTCTATCGGTTCCTTATGAGAACCGATAGAAATGAGGTGGTCATCTCTATCGCTTCTTACAAAGAACCGATAGAGATAACCCCATCTCTATCGCTTCCTTCTGAGAACCGATTATGATGACCCATTATCACAATCGGTTCTAGCTAAGAACCGATTGTGATGTGGGGGTCATCGGTTCTAACTAAAATGATCATCAAAGGCCACAGTCATGATTAAATACTAGGGTCTTTCGAAACATCAAACATTAAATTAAAATTGTACAACATCAGATCATGAAGGTTTGAAAAGATTCAATATGATACTTCCATAAACGTATCAATATCTTCGTCAGCTGACAAATTTGACTACGAATTTAGGACATACATTTCCAGAGGAATTTAGTCTCATTACATACATGGTAGAGTAAATTAGAAATGACATGAGAAGTTTTTGTATTACCAAAAGCAAGCTCATCAGAATTAAAACCTTAGTATACATATTGAGGGGATTAGTTCAAATATAGCCAATATATAGGTCTAAATCCCAAACTTTACAAAGTTTGTCTAATGCATGTTAAATAAGGATTGGGAGCTTGGGACAAGAATTCATCTCCCATCCCAATGGCCATCTTCATAGTTATTCTATTTAGAACACACCAGAAGGCTGAATTCACAGTTGAGCAGTAGATTCAGCAAAGGAGAAAGGGATTGGAGCAAACTACCATATTTTAGAAAATAAACCTTCATAAGTGGCAGCCATGGCAGCATTTTGAAGCCATCAATGAAAGACCTAATGGAAAAGGAAATTGAGTAAGCGCGTCATGTTTCTTGTATTGACTGCCAACATATCATGACCTAATGAAACAAAATAAAGTGCTTACTTTTCATTAGAGAATCATTGAGAAGAGCGCCTTTTTAATGAACAGCTGTGAAGAGGTAATTGAAGAAATAACACAGAACTGGGAATCTTGTCCATCATATGTTGTAGTAAACCAGCCTGAATGATCAAAAGCATCATGTCAGTTAGAATAGACCAGTTACAGTTCAAACATGGAAAACAACTAAGTTCAAGCAACTCTACACTGACGAAGTCAACAAAATATCCATGTGAGGGAAGGTAGTTGAGTGTTTGGTGAAAGATTAATTAACTGTGTGAATTGTCTCTCTTTAGCTTTTATTGGTTCTTCAGTTACCAAGACACAAGAGAAAAAAGGAAAATAAAGCAAGTATTTGATATAGATAGAGAAGACTCAGACAAAGTATATTTATGCATTGCATCTAAGTCACCAGAGTACAACGCAGTGCTCTTTTAGAGAAACCATTTACCTGTGGTTAGCATGACCATAGATCTACATCAACATCATGACAGTCAATTATGCAACAAGAGAAGCTACTGGCTATTGTTTTTGCCCATATAGTCTAAGCTCTAAACCAATGTATTCAGCAAAATTAAAAATTCGCATGCAATGTATTCATCAACATGATCCATCTTAAGAACCAAGCAAAAAAAATGTTGCCTAGAGTTCTTATCTCGTCAGGAGCAGTGCTCAAGCTATGGTTCCTTAGGTCACACTAAGCCGAAGTAACCTGCAAGGTGATGCATAGCGCTTACAGCCTTTCTCATAGCATAGTAACCACCAGGAAAAAAATCCCAACTTAGCGAACACTACTTCCTAATAATCATCTCAATCCCACTTCAAATAGGTAGTAACAATCCCCAAATCAATCGATATTTTGACCAAAACCCGCTCAATCAACTGGGTCAATGCCCCACAAACCAAACCCAAAAAATAGCACAACCGCAACAAAAGCATCGCAAAGCAACAAAATTCCCCACACAAGTCCCAATCCCTCGTCATAATTCTTCTCCGCGCAAGCGTTGAAGCAACCACAGCGACGCGAGGTTCTGCAAGCGAGAACTCTTAAGGGGCAATACAAGAGGGGGTAAGGTGGGGAGGCGATCGATGATCAGCGGTCGGTGTTGAGGGTGTCGCAGATTTCGAGGATGATGGCCCAGTCGGGTCCTTCCAGCAGGTGGCTCATCGCCTTGTCCACCCGCGAGGAGCCAGCGGCGTGGGGAGGAGGCGACGTGGGGTTAGGGTTTGGAAGCCGGGTGCTGCTTTGTCGGGCTGGCGGCGGCAGTAGGGAGTTGGGGGCAAGGGTTGGCGGGCCGGGGCGGCGCGGTCGAGCCGACAGTGTTAGGGGACAGCAGGAGGGTGGGGACGGCGCGATCGAGAGGGCGGTCGTAGGCCAGGAGGCTGGGGCGGCGTGTGAGGGGTGAGGAGTGAGCTCAGGTGAAGTATATGGAAGAGGAATTACTATCGGTTTGACAAAAAAACTGATACAGATGCTCCATACATTTCTATCGATATTAAAAAAACCGACACAGATGTTTAGTTATGACTATCGGTTTTATAGAAAAACCGACACAGATAGACATTCACATTGCTATCGGTTTTAAATGAAAATCGATACAGATGGTAGACTCCAAATGACCCACATATGAACTAATACACATTTGTGTCAGTTCTAATAGGAAACCGATTGAAATGATGAACAAGTTATTGTTTCGGTTCTAAAAGGAAACTGATTGAAATGATACACAAGCTATTTGTGTCGGTTCTAATAGGAAACCGATTGCAATGAGTAATTAACTATTTGTGTCGGTTTCAATCAGGAACCGATTGTAATAATCTTTCATTATGAACAAATTGCATTATGAACAAACTGCATTTACACCTTTTGTGTCGCTTTACGCGGGCGTTTGAGCCGCGCAAGTAAATTTGTAAGTCTAAGGGGCGCGCGTTCCGCCCCGAATGGTTAGACCACGAGTCCAAGATGTATACTTGGTTGGGCCAAGGTCCTACTCCGATTCGTGCGTTGGTATTGTATTGGTCAAAGTGCGGATGATCGCACCGAGTTTTTTACAAGCGAGAGGTGGAGCCTCAACACTAGAATGATCTAAACTTAGCTCTCAGAAGGAGAAGAAAAAGAAGAAGAGGAAGAAGAGGAAAAAAGCTCTCTTGTAGCTTTTACTCCTTGCCCTGTTAGGAGGTTCCTGCCTCCTTTTATTCATCTGAAGGGCAGGTTGCATCGAGAATTGGCGGCGTCGGGCGAGCTACTTCTAGGGCTTCAGCCTTGCCCGCCGTCTGGCCAATCGTTCGCCGATCGGTCGCTTGCTCGCCGACCGGTCGCCGTCACGAGCCTATGCCGGTCGATGGTCTAGCTGGTCGAGTGGTTAGGTAATCCTCAGGAAGTGGCGAGCTGCTCTCGTGATCCATGTGGGTGCCGACGAGTCGCGTGTGACGTTGGAGTTGCCTCGGGAGAGCGTGTCCTTGCACCGTGGGTGGTGGTGATGGGACAGAGACGGGCTTCAGCAGCCTATCAAATCGTTTTGGGAAGGGACCACCGCCTCGCTCATCTACTTAATGACCGTCAGGGGTACGTGGCCTTAGGTTGACACGGACTCGTCGCGCGCACGCGCCCTCGGCGGGATTATCATGGTTCGGTCGGAGCCGGGATCCGCCCCGCCGCGGGGTCGGGAACCTCGCTGAAGTCGGAGTCGGGGATCCCGCCCCGCCGCGGGGTCGGGAACCCCGGCGAGTCGGAGTCGGGGTCGGGACCGGTCGGGAATGGTCGGACCCTGAATGGTCTCGAAGGCATTTGGGTAGCGTGTCGGGACGCCTGCTTAAGCCGGGCCGTATTCGAGGCCGCCGCTTGCCGCTCTGGGCTTTGCTTGTTGCAATTGGGCCGTTGGTGCACCCTGCTTTATGAGTATTCGTCAAGAGCCCGAACCTCCAATCGAGTTCGATGCAGACTCGGTTGGGGTTGAGCTTGACCGATCCGCTCAACTAGGTGGGCCAACGGGCCTACCGTTTTTGCCGGGCGTGCCCTCAACGCATTCGACGCCCGCCGGGATTACGTTCTCGAGGTATGCGAACGGCCGAGCCTCTTAATTGCCGTTCGCAGCGCGCGCATCGCCAGGTGTGTTTTTGCTCGCTCGCCTTCTTGACCGCCTGGTTCCGGTGGTGGGCGCCGTTTCTCGCTGCCGTATTTATTCCCGAGTCGCTTGATCTTCCTTCGAACGGGTATATAAGGGCGCCACGGTTGCTCGAGCGCAGACTCTTAGACGAGAATCCTTTCCTTCTTGAAATGTGTTCAAGACACCCTTTAGTCTTCGATTTGGTGATGACATCGTGGTGGAAGAGGAAGACCCTTTGAACGAGCTTTGGGTTGAGTATGATCAGCGATAGCCGAACTCCCAAAGAGAGAAGAAGTAGCTCGCGACGTCTGTCGCCGCTGACGCCGCTACTTGAGCGATCCCAGGCTTGGAGTGGCAAGGGGCCCTCCTAGAGGCAATGGCGCGGCGGCGCTGACATAAGCGCGGCGCGCCGATGTCGCTGAGCAGCGGCGGCATGCCATTCCGCGGTGTGGTTTCAGCCTTTGACGACCGCGCAAGGGCCTACCAAAGAAGTCATCTCCAATGACCTCAGTCCACCGACCCCAAGGTCCATCCCGTCGGCGAGCAAGGGCCTATCGTCGGCGTTGTCGAGGGAGTTTTAGAGTCAGGTGTAGATAGAGAGTCTTGCGTGTGCCTCATGTAAAATGGTGTAAAGTTTTGAGCTCCGCCGCTTTTAATGAAATCCTTTTTTTTCTCTCTCGTGAATGACTTCATGAAGGAGTTAGCTTTGCTTGTTCTCGCTTTGATCTCGGCGCTAGGAAGTTCGGCGATTGGTTTCGAGTGGTCGGACGTGCGAACTCGCGGTTTGTTCCTCAAGAAATCTTCTTTGCGCTCGCTTTCGCGCCGTAGCTAGTCGGCAAGGATGAGCGGATGCCTTCGAAGTTTTAGTGCCCGAGTGCCTTGGTCGGCAAGGACGGCCGGATGCCTCCGCGAGGTTCCGATGTCCGAGTGCCTTGGTCGGCAAGGACGACCGGATGCCTCGCGAGGTTCCGGTGTCCGAGCGCTCGCTTAACGTCGAGGCTGGACGCCGCCTTAGTCGGCAGGACGCACCGGATGCCTCCGCGAGGTTCCGATGTCCGAGTGCCTTGGTCGGCAGGGCGATCGGATGCCTCCGCGAGGTTCCGGTGTCCGAGTGCCTTGGTCGGCAAGGACGACCGGATGCCTCCGCGGGTTCCGGTGTCCGAGTGCTCGCTTAACGTCGTGGCGGGACGCCGCTTAGTCGGCAGGACGACCGGATGCCTCCGCGAGGTTCCGGTGTCCGAGTGCCTTGGTCGGCAAGGACGATCGGATGCCTCCGCGAGGTTCCGGTGTCCGAAAGTGCCTTGGTCGGCAAGGACGACCGGATGCCTCCGCGAGGTTCCGGTGTCCGAGTGCCTTGGTCGGCAGGACGACCGGATGCCTCCGCGAGGTTCCGTGTCCGAGTGCCTTGGTCGGCAGGGACGACCGGATGCCTCCGCGAGGTTCCGGTGTCCGAGTGCCTTGGTCGGCAAGGACGGCCGGATGCCTCCGCGAGGTTCCGGTGTCCGAGTGTTTTGTCGGCAAGGACGACCGGATGCCTCCGCGAGGTTCCGTGTCCGAGTGCTCGCTTAACGTCAGTGCCGGACGCCGCCTTAGTCGGCAGGGACGGCCGGATGCCTCCGCGAGGTTCCGGTGTCCGAGTGCCTTGGTCGGCAAGGACGGCCGGATGCCTCCGCGAGGTTCCGGTGTCCGAGTGCTCGCTTAACGTCGTAGCTGGGCGACGCCTTGGTCGGCAAGGACGGCCGGATGCCTCCGCGAGGTTCCGGTGTCCGAGTGCTCGCTTAACGCCGTAGCCGGACGCGGGTATCCATCCCGAGTCCCCGTCCGGCGAGGGAAGCCGCGAGAGGAGTAGCTGCCGTCTATCCCACAAGTTTACCCCATCCGCAGTGTGGGACTGGAGGGTGAGCGACGCGCGCTTACTGCGTTGGTTTGAACGCCGTGCTCTCGGAGCTAGTAACGGTAGTCCGAGTGGGTCTGGGAGGTCCCGCCAAGGGGACCCTTCCGAGCGGACGGTCCCCAGTAGGGTGTCACGCCTGCTGCAGAGGCGACCCATAAGAAACCTTTCTTTACTCAATCCAGATGGACCCCGGGTCGTCACCGACCCAGAGCACCGTGCGATCGCCATCGATGAGCTCCCGAGAGAGTGAAGTATGGTCTCTGACGCGAGTAGAGGTGGTAGGTCGTCGCCACCGACCCAACCGGGACCCACCGTGGGCTCACTCGACTTGCCCCTCGCTCAAGTTTCATTGGGCGCCCTACGCCTATCCGTGGGTTAGGCCTTTTGAACCCACGACTTTGGTGGGCCCTGGCGCAAGCCACAAAGCTTTTTGCCATCTTGGGACCGCAATGCCCAGCTGGGCCTCTCGCGCGTGCTCGAACAACCGTCCGGCCAAAAGGCGGAGACCAAGAGGTAACGGACACGCCGTTCGGGCGGCGTCTTTATGGCTCGCAACCCGACGCGACAGATTAAATGCGAGTGGAATTGAAATCGGGAGTTACCGGTCGCGCGCGATGAGACGAGGCGGACGCGACGATTCGCTCGAGGAGGCGTCCGTTGGTCGGCGTCCGCTCGCCTCCTATAAGTAAGTTGTTGGGGTGCCTCGGGTAGCCACGCTTTCGCCTTCTTCGCCTCCGCCCCTAAAGCAAGAAAAACGCCAGAGAGCCGCAGAGAAGGAAACCTCGGCCCTCTTCTTCTCACCTTTCCGTAGCTTCCCGCGAAGATGTCGTGGACGGAGTGCTCGCGACAGAGAGTCGCGCGCTTCGGCCTAGTGAAGAAGGGCTTCCTCCGCGCAGGCACCTCTGGCCGAGGGTGCCGACCGGGCCGTTATCCCGGCCGCAGAGCGACGAGGTTGTGGTCCCCGCCTCGCTTTTTTTGCGCGGCCGGCCGCCGCTCCACCCTTTCGTCCGTGGGCTTTTTTTCCATTACAAGGTGGAGGTGCACCACCTCAACCCTAACGGGTCCTTCACATCGCCATTTTCATTACCCCGGCGAGGCCTTCTTAGGATTGAGCGCGATTGGGTATTGTGGCGCACTTCTTCCAGCGAGGCTTTGGAAAGACAGCCGCTCGACGCGACGGCGCCCATGGGCGGCCGCCTCCGCCCGAACGGCCGGAGCTCAGTACTGACATCAAGCTGCCGTCCTCTAACAAGGGATGGCGCTCGAATGGATCTATGTCCGAACGTTGAAAGCGGCGCCCGAGCTTTTACGGCGAGCCCCGTCGCGATGGAGCAATGGACACGGGCGCCGAGAAGAGGGAAAAGAACAAGGTGGCCCGATCGTGGAGAGATCGTGGCTCGAGGAAACGGGGTGACCGGGATGTTGTCGTGCGCCTTCATGAGGATGCGCGGCGACCCCGCGCCGTGCCGCACCCCATGTTCGAAGATGAGGGCCATCCGAGGGCAAGGATGGAGGTGGCGAGTTGGCGCATCCGAGGTGGAGGCCCGGTGGCGGCGATTATCGGAGGAAGCGCCACGGTGGCGCGGCGGCCACCCGGCCTTTTTCGTCGGCCATCCCCAAACCGTGAGTTTGTGGGATTTTTCTTTCGCTTCTTTCTTCTTCGCTCTTAGCGTCGACCGACGGTCGTTTTGTATCCTCTAGGGGCTCGAGGCATGTCCTCCCGCACCGCCCGGGAGAAAGAACGAGGCGGCCTCTCGCGAAGACCGCCGAGGCCGATTCCCGCAAAAGGCGTAGGAGGAGGAGGAAGAAGAAGCGAAAGGAGCGCGCGGCAAGGCACGCCGCGCGAGGACGATCGGAGTCCACCGCGGTGGGACGACTTCTACCGATAGTGGGGAGCTTCCCGACTACGGCGCATTCCTTCCCGACCCTCCGTGAGTGGTGGCTCGAGAGTTGGCCCGACAAAGAGCCCGCGGCGCGCGTCCTCAGCGAAGAAGCGAGCATCTGCGGCGCAGCTTGTCGACGCTACCGATCCGGTGGTAGCTGGAAGCGGCCACCGACCGCCCCTTGGTGGGGGCCGACGAAGAGAGCGCTGCAGCGCGACTCGCTCCGCTTCGTAAGTATCTCTTCCTTCTGCTGAACATTTTTTGTAGCAAAGCCGCCGGCGACTTTTAAATATCGTGGCGGCGCCTACACGGGCGTGGCGGTGGGGCGGCCGCGACCACTTCTCAAGTGGCGGTCACGGCGTTCGGTGGTACCGATCGTCGGCGCCTATAGAGCACGCGATCAGGACGCGCCTCCTTCGAGGAGGAGAGATCGAGGTCGGCGAAGAGCTCCGCCGCCTTCGCCGGACGCCGCCTGGCCGACGCGAGGGTCTTCCCAGAGGGGACGGCGACGCCGCTGGCCATTGCGCCCGATCGAAGCGGCGCGGAAGAGGTGGAGCGATCGCCGACTCCACCGCGGTGCTTTGGCCGAGATAGTCTTTGCCGGAGGGTCGGCGTAGCGCCGCGTCGCGCCGGCCGGGCGGGCGCCGATGCCGAGGCGTCACCGCCTAAGGGCTCTCGAGGGCCGACTTCATCGCCTCGCCATGGCGCTCTGGTCGGGCGCCGCTCCTCCGCGAGCGTGCGAAGGTCTGCTGCCGGATGTGGCTCGTGGCCGGATCCATGGACCCGCCGAGCGAAGAGGGCGCCGCTTCTTGCGCAGGCGGTTGCATGGAGGAGGAGATAGGGCTGATCCATAAGGGTCTCGACCCTAGCCTTAGAGTCTTCAAACAGGCGCCGGAGGTGATGGTCGGGGATTCAACCCGTAAGTTTGGTAAGTCGAGCGAGAGTCGTCGACTTTGTAACTCTCGATATGCTTCGCGGTTGTGAAATGTCGTGTTGTGCAAAGATTTGCGGCCTGTTCGAAGCGCGTGCCGAGCTCCTTCGCCGCTCGGATGCTCGGCGGCCGCAGATGGAAGAAAGTGGTCATTGCGGCTTGAGTTTCGCCTTGCCCAAGAGGCTTTGAACATTGGGCGGACGGAGGCGAAAAAACTCCGCTTAGGTGGAGGAGGCCTCAAAGGCCCTTACGACGAGCGCCTTGGGGCCGAGGCCTTGAGGGCAAGGGTGGTGGAGCTTGAATCCTCCTGGCGGAGGTCACCGAGGCCAAGGACGCCGCCACCGCCGAGGGGTGGCACAAGCGAGCGACCCATCTGCGGTCGGAGCGGGATCGGGCCGGGAGGACGCCGAACAAGCTCGGCCCGAGCAGAGACTATTCGGAAGGAGCCGCTTCCTTGAGGACGCCCCACGAGTCTCGAGGGGAAGTCGGCACTGATCGACTCTGCGGCCGTAAGTATCTCAACTCCTCCATTGATTTCTTTGGTTGGGGTAACCCAGAGGAGACTCATCCGAGACGCCAAAACTCGCAGAGGCGCAGAAAAACTGAGCGCCGCCATGGAGGCTCGGAACGCGGCGGCGGAGACCATGACGTGGCGATCGCGCCAGGACAAGGCTCGCGGCGCCGAGGGTCTCCGAGGATGGTAGGGCCGAGATGGGCGCCGAATCGAAGCTCTTCGAGGGCCGCCAGAGGTTCGCGCCAAGTCTTGGGCATGTGGGCGTGCCCAGCGCACTTGCCCGCTACGCCCGAAAGCCGGGCTTGTGGAGGCGGGTGTGATTGCGGGCGCAGCTGGGAGCCGTCGCAGATCGTCAACACCGCCTCGCACTATGACGGTGATCGACCTCGCGATGGTGAGTAGCGGCATCGCCGGAACCGGACCGACGACGAGGTCGGCGAGTTCGAGCCTGTGTCGAGCCGCATGCTCGGGAGATCGCCACCACGCCCCGCCCGAGGTCGCCTTCAAGATGCCAGTCCTCCTCCTCCATGCCGGCCGCCACCGTGAAGAAGAGGAAGAAAGAAGTTAGCCCCCTTTTTTTTTTGCAAAGACTGTGTAAACGATCGTAAGTAATTGTAAGCTCGGTTTGCCTCTTTGCTCTCCTTTGCGTTTGGGTTTGACCGACCATAGCCTCAAGGACCACGGGTCGCTTGCGCGAGGTCGGGTCAATTTGAGAGGGCCAAGAGGATAGGAGTCTTGTTTATGCGGTAAGTTACGCACTCATGGGTTCGGAGTGTTCCCGATCGGCCAAGGGTTTTTCCACGGGCACTTCCTTCTTCCGCAAAGTGCTACTTAGCAACCATAGCCGCCGGGCGAGGCCGTGGCGCCGGGTCGAGAGGGTTACCGCCGGGATAGACTCTGTGACTAGTCGGGTCACCGACCACATGAGTACGTGAGTTAGCCGAGTTCGTGTGGGGAAGATTGTTCCCAATCGACTGTAAGGTCATCCCACCCAGTGCTTCCTTCTTCCGCGGAGTGCTCATCGGGCAACCATAGCCTACCGGGCATAGGCCGAGCACTCGGGTCGAGAGGGTTACCTCGGGATAGACTCGTGGTCGGCCGGGTCACCGACCGCACAGACACCATCCGAGAGCGGCTCGAACGGGCGCCACGGGCACCCCGAGTCGTCACGCGGCGACTGTGTGCTCGGTTGGGAGAAAGGCAAAGACTTATACCAGAAAAAGAAAAGAGCTTAGGGATAGAATCGCCTTAACTTTTCAATGTTCGGGCATTAGGGAGGATGCGACCATCGGCGCCCTTGAGTCGAAGGTGCGTGTCGGAGAACTTCCACGACGGTGAAAGGACCCTCCGTGGGGCGCCACCAGTGCTTATCTTTGGTTGTCCGACCGACGCAGAACCAAGTCGCCTACCAAGGATCGTCCTCGAACTTGGCGGCCGTGGTAGCGCGCAGGCTTGTTGATATCCGCCGACGCGCAGACGGCCACGCCGCGCGCCCTCGTCGGTGGTCGATGGCGTCTTGTTGCAGGCGAGCCCCGAGCCTCATCGAAGGCTTGCAATCTCGGGAGCCGTATTCCGTGTCGATGGGCAAACGGCCGGCGCCAACACCATAAAGAAGGGTGTGAACCCGGCCGCCGGTCGGCGTGGTCCGCAGACTCAGAGGACGGAGGCAGCTCGGCTACCCAAATACCGCGAAATGCTTGAGCCGATCGAAGATCCGCGGCTTGAGTCCTTGAAGGATCATGCCGTTAGTGCGCCGACCGCCGTTAGTCCGCGGATGGGCTATCACGCCCAATCGACACGGATGTTGAAGTCGTCCGCAGAACTCGAGAAATTCCTTCCCGTGAACGTGTTCCGCTGTTCGGTGATGATGGAGTTTGGGACCCCAAACCTAAAAACGATGTCGCGGAAGAAGATGGTCGCTTGTACCGACGTGGCGCCACGACCGGCTTGGCCTCTATCCACTTGGTGAACTTATCTACCGCGACGAGCAGTGGGTGAAGCCCCGGCGCTTTCCGAAGGTCGACCAAATCGAGTCCCCAGACGCAAAAGGCCACGTGATGGGGATCGCTCAGAAGCTTGGTTTGGCAGATGCGTCGCCGAGCAAAGAACTCGCATCCTTCGCAGTGCGCACGATATGCTCGGCGTCGACACGGTTGGCAAGAGAAACCTTGTCGAAAGGCCTTTCCCACAAGAGATCGGGTGCTCGCGTGGTGACCGCAGACTACCGTATGTCGCCCAGCCACTATTTTCCTTGGTCGGTCAAGATACATTTTGGAGGACCCGAAGGACTCCTTTGTAGAGGTCAGGCCGATCAGACGCGAAGATTTTGCCTCACGGGCGAGGCGCGCGGCCTCGGTCGGGTGGGAAGTGACCCGTCCGTCAAACGGTCGATGTAGGGCCTCCTCGATCGGACTCAAGTGCTAGCACACGCGGCGAGATCCGCCAAGTCTACGCCGGCCGCAGACGGCCGGGCGACCGTCGGCCGATTGGTCGGGTGGCCGCTTAGCCGCCGAGTCCACCGACAAGGTCGCAGGAGGTCGGAGACGAAGATCCCGGCGGATGTGCTCTCACTGGAGGCAAGATTGGCTGTGTGATCGGCCTCGCCATTGTAGCGCCGGTAGCTATGGTGAAGCTCGAAACCCTTGAACGCTCCTCGAGCCGGGCGCATTTCGACAAGACGCGGCCACGCGGCGTCTCGGGGCCCGCAGCCTTCATGACTTGGTCGACGACAAGCTTGAGAGTCCGTGGGCGACGAGCCGGCGGGCACCGAGGTCGGCAGCGATCCGAGACCGTTGACGAGCCTCGTGACTCGGCAATGTTGTTGGTCGCACAAGAGCAACCTAATGGCGTATTGAAGCCTGTTCCGAGAGGGATGATGATGGCGACTCGCGCTCGCGCCATTCTTGGTGTAAGACCCGTCAAGTACATTGTCCAAGACGGGGTCTTCGACCACCGGTGGTGCTCGGCTTGGCCCACTCGGCGACGGTCGGCGAGCTCGCGATTTGATCGCCGTCCGGGGACGATATTATGCCATGGCCGCTAAGCTCGAGCGCCCATTTGGCTATCCTTCCCGAGGCATCGCGATTGTGGATGATCTCGCCTAGTGGGGACGTGGTCACCACAAAGGACGGCGCGGTCGATCAAGTAGTGAACGAGTTTCCTCTTTGCGATGAGCACCGCAGAGAGTAACTTCGCACTGTGGTACCGAGTCTTGACTCGGAAAGTACTCATCGATGAAGTAGACCGCCGTTGTACCTTGAGCTCACGGCCTTCTTCCGCCGCTCCACCACGAGGGCCGCTACGACGACTTAGGTAGTGGCAAATGATGTAGAGGAGCAGCGGTTCACCGGTGCCGGGCGATCAGATCGAGGCGAGGACAGAAGGCCTTGGCGGGTGAGGGCCTCCCGAGCCTCGTGTGTCCAAGCAAGCGGTCGGATTTCTTGAGCAACAGAGCGGATTCGCGTCACGAGGCGAGACACGAAACGGCTCAAAGCCGCCAGCACCCGGCCACCGACCCCTTTGAGGTTGCCGACCGGCCCATCCTTGCGATCGCCGAGATCTTCTCCCGATTGGCCTCGATGCCTCGCTCGAGACGATGAAGCCTAAGAGCTTTCCTTTGGGGACCCCAAGACGCACTGGTTGAGCTTTATGCGAAACCGTCAAGGTTCGCGAAAGTCTCTTCTAGGTCGGGCGATAAGGTCGTCCACCTTCCCGGTCTTTACGACAATATCGCCGACATACGCCTCAACGCTGCGGCCGATCCGGTCATTGAAGCACGCTTGCATACATCGCTGGTATGTAGCGCCGCGTTCTTCGTGCCAAAGGGCATTGTGACATAGCGAGAAAAGCCGAACGGAGTGATGAAGGAAGTCGCGAGTGGTCGGACTCCTTTAGCGCAATCTGGTGGTAGCCCGAGTAGGCATCCGAGAAGGAAAGAGACTCGCACCGCCGTGGAGTCGATGACTTGGTCGATGCGAGGTAAGGAATGGGTCCTGGGACATGCTTTGTTGAGACTCGTATAGTCAACACACATTCTCCATTGCCCGTTCTTCTTTTTACAAGTACTGGTTGGCTAGCCACTCGGTGGCGCACTCTTTTTGAACCCCGCCGCCAAGAGTTTGGCGATCTCCTCCTATAACCTGCGCGCTTTCCTCGTCGAGCGGCGCAGCGCTGGGCGACCGGCTTTGAGCCCGGTCGGACGCCAAGGAGTGCTCGGCGACCTCCTTTGAATGCCCGGCATGTCGGAGGACCTCCACGCGAAGACATCTTTGTTAGTGCGGAGGAAGTCGACAAGCCGCTTTCCTATTTGGCGGGAGCGTGGCTCGACCAAGACGGTCTTGGTCGGATCACGTGGATCGACCGTGACCTCCTTCGTGTCCTCGGCGGATTTGAAGGATCCCGCCGATTTGTCGGATTCGAGGACGGACTCGCGGCTTCCTCCGAGCTTGTTGAGTTCCGTAGAGGCAACGATCGCTGAGGCGAGCTTCGCACCGTGCCGCCGCCATAGATTGAAGGCAGCCGGAAAGACGATGCCGCTGTAATGACTCCATGCGGTCCGCATCTTCACTGAGGTAGGCGAATGGGATCGCCATGAACTTGGCGTAGCATGGCCTCCCAGATGGCGTGGTAGGCGCCGGAAATCCACGACCTCGAAGGTGAGGGTCTCGCGGAAGTTTCCGGCCTCGAAGGTGACGGCGGTCGACCGCCGAGCGGATGGGCTTGTCGGCCGGATGACGCCATGGAAAGGTGCCTTGCTTGGCCGGAGGCTTGAGCGCGGACCCCATAGCGTCGAACGCCTCAACGTAGAGGATGTTAAGGCCGCCGCTTCGCCCATCGCGACCTTCGTGAGGCGCTTTGTTCCGACGACGGTCGACCACCGCCGGTACCTCCCTACCGTGGACGCGATCGGTGATCGGTCCGATCAAAGGTGATCGGAACTCCGACCACCGAAGATATTGGGGACGCCCGTGCGACGGTGTGGACCTCGCGAGAAGCGAGCTTGAGTCGACGCTTGTCGGCGAGTGCCGTCCTCCGAAGATCATGAGGCGGCCGTCGGGCTCGGAACTCGCCGCGTCGCCTTCTTCTCCGCCGTTCGCGGGCCGCGGCGGGCTTCTTTCCTTTGCTTCGCGGCGTGGTGGGGACGCTAGAAGATAGCGCTCAAGACTTCGCAGATCCGTATTTGTGCTTGACGGAGAACCCATGGTTCGCATGGGCCGCCCATCAATTTCGGCGAAGTGGTGAGCGCGACGGCCGGCCGCTACCGCCGCTAAGCGGCGATCGACCGTGGCGACCACTGGGTCTCACGGACTGCTTCGTCGCCGCCCGCTTGTCGGGCGGCCGGAAGGAGACCCAGCTTGGACGCCGGCCTCGCTGGGCCTTTCCTTCGAAAATAGCCCCTACGGCCTCGCCGAGGCGTGGTTGGTGGCGATGTCGAGGAGCTCCTTGGTGGTCTGGGCTTGAGGCGGCCCACCTTGTGCACCAAGGCCTTGCAGAGGTGCCAGATGAAGGCTCCCACGACATCGGCGTCGGAGATGTCGGGAGCTCGTTGCATTGGCGGAAAACCTCCGGATGTAGTCCCGGAGAGTCTCCCCGTGCTGCTGCTTGCAGCCTTTCAGGTCTCAGGAGTTACCAGGGCGCTTATAAGTGCCCTGGAAGTTACCGACGAAGAGATTCTTCAAGTCAGCCCAGTTCCTGACAGTTTTTGGAGGCAGGTACTCGAGCCAGGCTCGAGCCGAGTCCGCGAGGTAGATGGGAGGTACCGATGATGAAGAGATCATCCGTCGCTCCCCACCCGCGACGCGAGCCGCAGATCTTGAGCCGACACCGGGTTGGTGGCCCCGGTGTACTTGGCAATGTTGGTAGGCGCCCGGAATCGGGCGGGGAAATCCGCCTGGCGGATCCCTTGGCAAAAAGCCCGTGGTCCGGGACCATCAGGGCTCGGGCTGCGATAGTGGCGCCACCATCCGCAACACGTGAGTGGCGGCGTCCTCCGCCATCTTTCTTCGCGCCGAGGGTGGCGCGGATGTCGAGGCATTACCGAGGCGCCGCGCACCGGTGCGTGAGGCCTGGGTGGTTCATGGCGGGCGCGGTCTTGCCGCACTCCACCGGCTCCATGGCGATGTGCGGGCCGGTGGCGGAAGTAGCGCCGTGTGGTAGGAGCCGAGGTCAGATGTGTCTTGACGGACGCGCTCCACCACCCCGGAAGTTCTCGTAGGTAGCTCGCCTCGGGTTTGCGGGCTCGGAAGGCCTCGAGCAAGATTGCGGCCGCAGCCACGTTTTGGCTTGCGTGAGGGAAAAGCGGGGCGCGGATTCGCTCAACTCGTGGTGCTCTTGGCGCGCTTGCGCGCGCTGCGCGCCAAAGACTTGCGCTGGCTCGACTCGCCCCGCTCCAGTTGGCTCGAGCGGCCGAGCTCGGCCTTCGCTCCTCCGGCTCTCGCGTTGCCGTTGGAGCTCGGGCCGCGAGCGAGCTCGAAGCGTTCGCCAGCGCTGTGGCCGGTATTCCCCTCCCGTGCCTCAAAGGCGCCGGACGGGGACCATCAGAGCCACGGTGGCTACGCCAACCGTCGGCTGTGCCCGCCACGCTGCACTCGCGGAGTGCCGCTGCGCGCGGATACTCCGTGTCGGAGCCGGAGCCGTGGTCGGAAGAGTCTTCCAAAGAACTCGTGGACGGAGGTTGGCATGTAGCCACCATAGCTACAAGTTGTGAGCAAAGGGAGGTGACGGATCTCCGCTGGCCCGGAGGGCTTTCGCCAAAGGAGGTATAGCGCTCCTCGTGTTCGGCTTTGGGACCAGCGGGCGCTCAAGCCGAGTGGGACGGCCGCCGGAGATGGTGTCGAGCTCTCGCAGCGCCCCCCGGCGGCGAGGATGAGCGTGAGCTCTCCTCCGAGGTGACGGTGAAGCCGAGGAGCCGGCGGATCCGCTCCCGAACACGCCATGCTGGTCGTTGGAGAAGAATGCCATCAAGGAGACGAATGGGAATCCGAGATGTTGCCAAGACGCGCGAAGCCCCTACCGGCGCGCCAACCGCCGGCGGCGTCGAGCGCGGCAAGTAAATTTGTAAGTCTCTAAGGGCTGCGCGTTCGCGCCCCGAATGGTTAGACCGAGTCCAAGATGTATCTTGTTCGGGCCAAGGTCCCTACCCGGCCAGGCGTTGGTATTGTATTGATCGGGTGCGATGATCGCACCGAAGTTTTTACAAGCGAGAGGTGGAGCCTCAACACTAGAATGATCTAAACTTAGCTCTCGTAAGGAGAAGAAAAAGAAGAAGAGGAAGAAGAGGAAAAAGCTCTCTTGTAGCTTTTACTCCTTGCCTGTTAGGAGGTTCCCGCCTCCTTTTATTCAAGACGGCGGGTTGCATCGAGAATTGGCGAAGTGCCGGCGAGCTACTTTAGGGCTTCGGCCTTGCCCCGCCGTCGCCAATCGTTCGCCGATCGGTCGCTGTTCGCCGACCGTCGCCGCTCCGAGCCTATGCCGGGTCGGTGGTCTAGCCGGTCGAGTGGTTAGGTAATCCTCCGGAAGTGGCGAGCGCTCTCGTGATCCATGTGGGTGCCGACGAGTCGCGTGTGACGTTGGAGTTGCCTCGGAGAGAGCGTGTCCTTGCATTTGTGGGTGGTGGTCGATGGGACAGAGACGGGCTTCAGCAGCCTATCAAACTGTCTTGGGAAGGGACCACCGCTCTCGCTCGCCACCACTTTGAATGACCGCTCGGGTACGTGGCCTTAGGTTGACACGGACTCCGATCGCGCAGACGCGCCCTCGGCGGGATTATCATGGTTCGGTCGGAGCCGGGGATCCCGCCCCCGCGCGGTCGGGCTGAAGTCGAGTCGGGAACCCCGCCGCGAAGTCGGAGTCGGGATCGAGTCGGGATCCGCCCCGTGCGGGGTCGGGAACCCCCGCTGAGTCGAGTCGGGGATCCCGCCCCGCCGCGGGGTCGGAACCTCGCCGAAGTCGAGTCGGACCGGTCGGGAATGGTCTCCGAATGGTCTCGTAGGCATTTGGGTAGCAGGCCGGGGACGGCCTGTTTAGGCTGGGGCCGTATTCGAGGCCGCCTGCTTGCTGCTCTGGGCTTTGCTTGTTGCAATTGGGCCGTTGGTGCACCCCTGTTTTATGAGTATTCGTCACTTTCCATTAAGAACCAATTGGATTGACCAATTAGGTACATCACAATTGTGCACCTGTCATTAAAATGACCATAACTTTTACATACGGTGTCCGTTTTCCACGTGTGAGTACTCGAATCGAAGAGGACGAAGAGATAGATCTGAAAATCCATAAGTCGAAGTCTAAGTCGCGAATTCTTCGCCAGACTTTGGAAAAAGTGCCGGCCCCAAAAAACGACGTTTAAGGCCTCAAAACAGCATCTGAAGTTTCAGTACCCGTTTTCGTCGATTTTTCGTTATCTAATTTGAATTTATTTTCATTATAGCTTGTGTAATCCTTGTTTTCAGTCTATATTTTAGAGTATGCTCATTTATGGGAGTTTGATTTTGAATTTTTTTTATACAAAATAGATAATACATAATATCAACAATCACAATCTAACACAATATCAACAGTCAATTCTTTAAGCACAGATAGTCCACATTAGCAATATCTAACACAATATCACATAACATTACCAAATATATGTACATTCACAACAAAAGCATATCACATTCACAGTACACAATAAAACCTAGCAAGACTCATCACACTCGGTTCTTGCTCAAAACCGATTGTAATAATACTGTATCATCACAATCGGTTTTGATATAGAATCGATTGTGATGAGGTGATATTATCACAATCGGTTCTTACTCAGAACCGACACAGATGAGGGTGCCCCTCATCACAATTGGTTCTGAGAAAGAACCGACACAGATGAGGGCCCTCATCTGTGTCGGTTCTAAGCAAGAACCGATTATGATGAGGGTCGCCCTCATCTGTGTTGGTTTTGAGAAAGAACCGACACAGATGAGGCTAAGAACCGATTGTGATGATGGGCACCTCATCTGTGTCGGTTCTGAGATAGAACTTATTGTGATGACACCCCTCATCACAATCGGTTCTAACTCAGAACCGATTGTGATGACCCTGTTTCCAAAAATTACAAATTACATACACATATCACAATCGGTTTTTTCTCAAAAGTTAGGAATCGACACAAATGAAGCGATAGTGTTGTACCATTTTGTAGTAGTGACAATACTATCGTTTCTTACATAAGAACCGATTGTGATGTGCCTAGTGCTACATTACAATCGCTTCTAACCTGAGAACCGATAATGATTATTATTAACACCCCTCCTAAGTCATCTATCACAATTGTTTTTTCTTAAAAACGTAAGAACCGATCAAGATGAAGCGATAATGATGTACCATTCTGTAGTGGTGTATGGAGCCAGTTCACTGAACAAGAAGAACACCATCCGTTTTCTCACAAGTGATGTTGCTTATACACGTGCCGCGATAAGCACTTGTGGTGGTCGTAAAGAACAGGGTGAATAGTACTCTCTTCTGTCACAAATAGTTATCGTTTTGAATATCGATATGGTTCTTAAAACTCAACTTTGATCACTAATTTCTATTGTAATATATTTAAAAATCCAATAAAATTATAATATTATTAAAGTACATTTTTAGACAAATCTACATATAATTTTCATGCACCTAATCTAAATATTTAAAAAGATATCGATAGCTAAAGTTTCAAAAATTTGACAGTAAGTGTCCCTAACCGACAAGTTTTTGTGAACCGGATGAAGTAGTACATGGGGGTTAAAGCCAGCTTGGCATTCGAAAAGCCAGTAAGCTTCCAAACAGATCAGTTTTTAAGTGATTTTTGACATAAGTTAGAAGTCACGTATAACTACCAATAGTCAAACTATGGTGGGATATGTTTTTACAATTTATTGTGAATAGAAATTAGCTATTTATCAAATGATTTCTTGTAAAAATTTACAGCTATTTTTCAGTTAAAAAAGAAAGAAAAAATCAGCTTCTCGACAAAAAAAAAACTACAGCTCCCCGCCCTAATTATTATGCTCCGATCACCATTTTGATTATCCAAACCTCGGCCTAACCCTTGGCCCATAATCACCATCAAACGATGCTCGCGTCGTGACGCCACACTCGTGCGTGGGCCCCACCGTTCACGTGGCCCAGAATCGACACGTGGGCCCCACCACCTCCCAAATCTACGAGATGAACATTTCCCCTGTATTCGCTTGGCCCGGAGCGCTCCACGTGTCCCACCCACCACGTCACCGTCACGGCTCGCCGCCCCGGACCTGTCCCACCTACCAATGCCATCCTTCTCCTTCCCGAACAAATGCGTCCTCAAGTTCGATTACCGTTTATCGCTCTAATATTTTTTTCAATGTCCATGATATTTTTTTAATGTTTGTAATATTTTATTTCACGCACACATTTTTATTATTATCGAGAGAAAAATATTTTACACATAGCAAATAAAATATTTCACACGTACAAAAATATTACAAGCGTTCGATTAGGTAAATAAAATCCCACGAAACCAAACCAATCGGTGTTGCTGTGCATCGTAACTATTTAGGTTGTAGACAGTAGACTAATTGAACTGCGTTGGATCTCTTTCCCACACCAACGGATGCTTGCTTCCGCTATAAAGCAACGAATAGTCGTGGCTTGTGCTAGCTTTCGTCCACTACTGCTTGCTTGCTTCTGCTGCTGAGGTGAAGGGTGGTGGTGGTGACTGGTAAGATGATGGAGCTGGGAGTGGGAAGGTACTGGGTGGTGGGGGAGGAGGTGCGGGGCGTGCGGGGGATCTCCGGCGGCGGTGCACTGCCGGACGTGCGCCGGCGGGGGAGGGGGGTACCTGTGCGCGGGGTGCAACGAGGGGCACGCGCGGGCGGGGCACGAGAGGGTGTGGGTGTGTGAGGTGTGCGAGCTCGCGCCGGCCGCGGTCACCTGCAGGGCCGACGCGGCGGCGCTCTGCGCCTCCTGCGACGCCGACATCCACGACGCCAACCCACTCGCTCGGCGCCACGAGCGCGTCCCCGTGCAGCCCATCGGGTCCGCGCCTGCAGCTGCCGGGACGGAGGACGCGCTGCTGTTGGGCGGCCCGGACAGCGATAAGGACGGCGCCGCGGCGAGCCTTGAGGTTGCGGACGGCGCCGGCGGTGGCAAGGACGTGAAGCTGGACTTCCTGTTCGCCGACGCCATGGACCCTTTCTTCAGCTCCGAGCTCGTGTGCTTCCCTCACGCCGACTTCGTGGTCCCCAACAACAGATCAAGCGCCGGCTGCAACGGCGGCGCGGTGGAGCTGGACTTTGGTGGCGCAGCCGCCGTCGCGAAACCGTCCTACAGCTCTTACACGGCAGCGTCGTTCGGGCACAGCGTAAGTGCTTGCTTTGCTTCAAGAATCTTGCGACCTCGTGCCGTGTGTGCGTACAGCTTCCTAATCTTTCTTCTTTGCTTTTGATCGAGCAGGGCTCGTCGTCGGAGGTCGGGTTGGTGCCGGACGCGATCTGCGGCCCGGGCGGCGGCCTTATCGATCTAGACTTCGCGCAGTCTAAGGCCTACCTGCAGTACGTTGCGACTCCTAGCCACAGTGTAAGAACTAAGAACATAGCTAGCAGCTGCTCTTCTATATATGCAAGAACCAAGGCGCGCATGCTAATTAACGATCCATGCATCTTAGCAGTAATTAATTCGTCTTTATTTTTCAAGCAGGTCTCGTCGCCGGAGCGGAGCAATGGAGCGGCTGCCGGCAAGGTCCCGACGATGGTGTCGGCAGCGACCGGGGAAGGGAGGAAGGCGCGGCTGATGCGGTACCGCGAGAAGCGGAAGAACCGACGGTTCGAGAAGACCATCCGATACGCGTCCAGGAAGGCCTACGCCGAGACGCGGCCGCGCATCAAGGGCCGCTTCGCTAAGCGCGCAGACGACCACAACGCCGACGCCGAGGACGCTGCCTCGGCCGCGTTGCAGTCCTGCATGCTCGACTTCGGCGGCTACGGCGTCGTGCCCACCTTCTGACGCGCGCGCGCTTCGCTTTCCGCTCCGGCCGGTGTCTAATTAATCCGGCACGGCGGCGTGCAAGTATGCTTGCTTTGTGGCTCCTTTTGTAATTGCATGCAGTGTTTTTGAGCTAGCTGACCATTACTTAGGCGGCTGGTGTCTACGTACCACGCATACATGCATGTTTGCTACAAGAGTGTAGTTCTAGTTGATTGTTCCTCCCTTAAGTCTAGCAAACATATTTTATTTTGACATATTAAAAATAACTATACTACCCATAATTATTATCTTTACGTGTACGTAGAGAATAAAGTAAATTGTATATTTATTAGAAGTATAAAAGGAACATCACACTACCATAGTAGAACTAAAATTTAACCTATATTTATAGACAAGATTATTAAAACAAATACGTCCTATAGATTAGGACAGAAGAGTACTCGATCTAGTGGCTTTCTGGGCTAGCTTGATTAAATCAGGCCAGTGTAAACGCGTAACGTAGCGACGTGTTTGCTAGAACGGCTAGTTCTAGTTTCGGATCGGTAAGATGTTTAATTATTTCGCGTCTTACCATCTCATCTCTTTAATGTTGCATTATGCTATGGATAAATATTCTCTTGTGTTGGACTTGGATGATGGGAGAAATCGTGTATCATGGCAGTAAAGCACTTAATTACAGTACTCCTTTTCTTTTTGACGGGACTTGGGTACAGAAGGTGAGATCACGAGTTCGAGCCCTGTCTCTGTAAGTTACCCCACGCCAAGAAATACGCTACTAATTATCAGTTCTCACAGCATTGATAAGTCTCAATTATCGAGTTTGATCCAAGGGTTAAGGACGCAGACGAACTCATGTGCCGATTTACGATAGTAACTACATACAACGGATCCTTCAAAACACGATCTAACGGTTGAGAACGCAGACAGCCCCATAATTAATCCATTTTCACAGTGGATAACTGTCATACTAATGTGCAAACAGTAGTTGCAAGTTGAAACTTAAGACTGCTATATGAATGTCGTCTGCAACTTGATTTGGATTGTTGCATGCCGAGAACCGGCCAATATCTTCGATCGCTAGCTAAGTAGCTATATATACATTGTTGCAACCGTTCTGCAGCAGTGTACTTGTTAATTAAGAGTCCTATCGTACGTGTATGTCAACTTAATTCTCCCATTGCTCTGAAAAGGAGAAAGAGAGACTTGTAATGGATGTGGCATTATTACTAGCTACCTTAGTTTTTCTGCCTGTGGCACATGCACACCGACATATATAACCTGCCACGATGTATTATGATATGGAAAAGGCAAAGCAAGAACAGGTTTAGCTAGCTAGGTGAGGTGAGCTGCCTCCTGCCTGATCCAGTCCAATTTCGAGATGGCAAGTATGCTTATCGCTTTGCCTTGGCTTCAAGTTTTGTTGGTGTCTCACCGATCGGTCGGGGTGAAAACGGTCGGAAAACACCGAAACTATTTTTGTTTTCATATTTTTCCTCGGAAACGATACCAGAATCGATAATTACGGAAACGAAAACGGCATCGGTAATTTGAAAATATCAGAAACAAAAATTCGATACAAAATATATATCGGTAACGATCGGAATCCGAAAAAGAGACCGGTAACGTCGTAACGACATGTACCACCAATTGACTTCAAAAAAATTCACACAAATCGTACATCCACATAGAAATTAGTAATAAATAAATATTCACAAATTTACGATGAACATACATTACCAATGTAAATGTATACAATAGCATAACTAGTTTAGAAAATCAATATCTTATAACGCATAACGGCATAAGCATTAAGCAACATCACATAGCACTTACATACAGGCATACATTAAAGCATTAAGCAACAGATTCGCATAACACTTATAAGCATTTATCGTTGACGATATCACACATTCCATACAGGCATACATAGCATAAGATAGTCTCCACACGAGTCTTTACATCACATAGTATAAGATAGTCTCAATATCTCATATCAAATAATATATCTCTCCACACGAGGATTGAAATTTATTAGTCACTTGCTACTAGACCGACCAGACCCTTGCGGCGCCAAACCGGAAATATGATATACAAAGACATGCACATAGATAATCGGAGCACATAGATAATCACGGCAATAAATCGATAATGAAGCATTGGAGATACGAAAATAAAAGCAAAAAAACATGTGATACTGGCAAAGTAGTTATTATCACTCATCAGGAATACGACCAATGAAAACGAGTGATGGGCATAGAAGGCATAAGCTTCTAAACGAGTGACGAGCATGAAAGGATTGATCTCATAAGTTCTTAGTTTATTTGCAAATATATGTTGCAAATGAGGTGTGCTTAATTTGATATTGGAGCATGCGATTAGAATTTGCAAATATGTTTTGCAAAATTGTTTTGATCATGAGTTTATCATTACATGGCTCAATATTTGATCTTATTGACTCTTTCAAGCTTGTAGTCATGCCTTTGATCAAGTTTATGTGAGGGATTTCGAAAAATCAGATTTTAGACTTGAATAACTACATTAGAGTTTTATTTTTATCATATTTAAAAACATCTATGGTTTATTAAATCATAAAAATGGGTGAAGATTGTAGCCCTCGTGATAATCTTCGCATAGAGTCCAAAATCACCTAAATCGGAGTTCGGAGTAAAAAGTTGCGGGCGTTTTAGTGGCTGAAGGAGTGTGATCTGTGGGCTGGGCGATTCCGGTAATTACCGACGGAATTTACCGATTTTTTTCGAAAACCGAAGGAAACGGTCGGAACTTGTCAAAACCGTTATCGTTATCGTTTCCGACAAAAAATTCCGATTTCGATTCCGATTCCGAACATTACCGATATCGACACGTCCGGTCGAAAAATTCCGGAAACGGTTTCCGAAATTCCGGGATTTACCGATACCGTTTTCACCCCTACCGATCGGGATGAAAGGGTTCCATTTGTTAGGGAAACTACAACTTAAGCGATCTCTGTCCGTTAGAATCGTCCGATCGAAACGATCTGAATTAGGTAACAGTACTCTGGCTGCCGGTCTACGTCTAACCGCTTAAGTTGCCATTGTAACAGAAACGTATTGGATCTCTTTCCCACCGATCGAGTTCGAGACGATCTTACTGCTGAGATCGAATCGGCACGCACTGTCTGCGCGTAATCCTATTCCCTTGTTAACATGCATGAAAAGCATCTAAGTGATTACAAACAGCATGAATCCCTTTGTAAACCAGCCGTAATACAGCAGTACAACCTTATTTTGCTACTCGACATGAGATGAAGTTGGACATGACGAATCTATCTATGATAACTGCTTAATTCGAGTCTCACTTGGTTTATCGTCGTTCGGTGTCCTCCCTAATTGAACATGCATGAAGGAATGAGTTGCAGTATAGGTCCGAGTGGGCTCGATCTGTATGAAATATGATCTATGGGCCTATATATGTAACCAATTGTCTTTTGGAAACACATGTTTGCTCTTGTGAAAATCATCTAATAACAAAATGTTGCTCTTGTGAAAATCATCTAATAACAAAATGAACAATTACATCATCTTATGATGTGCATGCCTTTCTCTGCTCGATATGGACGTACATTTTATTGGTGAATTTCATATCAACCATCGTATATATACAATTGCTAGAATTAATAATGTGTCAGTGTCACCTGAACAGCATTCGAAGGATTTGTGCCGTAAGCACTCACAAATCCATTTTCAGGTGCATTGCGAGTGTGGAAATATACCTAAATGCATAGAATTTCTGCTGGTCCAAGTACAAGATATACTGATAAAAAAAGGGTCCTTTCAGGAATAAAATCTTGTACAAGTTGATAGGTCAGGAAGGCATATAATCCGAGCTGTCGGTCTGCTCATGAATTCATAACGTTTCAGGTGCCCGTCCACTAAGAGCAGGGACAAAACAACAGTGGAATTTGATCGCAAATAAAAAAAATGAAGAATAAGAGGAAAGGCAACAGTGGAATTCAAAGAGAGGTGTCAAACATCTGGTTCCCTTCTGAAGGGCCATTTGAGGTCTACACTCTAGGAATTTCAGATGATTTATATAATTTTAGAAAATTTTCTGCGAAGTTTCAACAAACTCTTCTGCATCCAAAATAGACACTAAATAATTTTTGCTGCCCATCCAATAGAGTATATAGCACTGGCATGTGAATGAAAGTGGCATCAACACAAACAAGTCAGCATTTTCGTTCAAGTTACATTGGAGGTTAGTGGCTATTTTATAGCCCCCTAAACTTTATTTTTGACAAATTAATATGGCCATCTTTCGTTCGAAATTACAAAATTTATTTTCTTATGAGCTCGGAAGGTGCAACAGACGACATACATCCCATGTTGCGCTAGGAGAGCTTGAAAGATAAGCGGCGCAACGGAAGGTTGGGCGAGCGTGGAAAGAAGCACGACAACAAAGGAGGAGGTAGCTGCCATGACCGGGTAGTGCGGCAACACCTGCTAAGCTCCGGCAGGACCAATGTTGTGCCAAACATGCCAACAGCGACGTGGGCACCGTCGCCTGCCGCGGTTTGCTAGCCTGTTGTGCACTCGCTTGCTTTTCGAGCAACCAGATCATGGTAGATGACTTGCGTCACATGCTAGATCTTTCATGCTCCGACATGGGATAAAAAATAAAATTTCTCTCACATAAGGGCTATTTTTGGTCAAAAAAATTGACGACTAAAAAACAAAAATTTCTATTTCCAGTGCTTTACAGAATTGAACTGCAGGACGGTATACATATACGTTCAAGAGATTATTCCAACATGCACGGACCGATGATTTGACAACCTACCAACGATCGTTCGATGCGGACAAACAAATAGACCTGACAGCTGATCGAAAACCTGTCCGAGGTCAGACCCACTTCCATGAATGGCTGGCTTCAGTCTGTACGGTCATCATGATGCTCCTGTCGTCGCTGCCTTATCCATCTGTAATCTCTCCATGCTTTGGCTACTTGTGTAGCTGTGTGCGGTACCTACTGCGTACGTGCATGATAATTAATTAAGAGGTTTGATTAAGTACAGTTGTATACTTACTTACATATGCTAATTACAGTTGGACTGTGGGTGATGCGCGCGCTCGTGGTCACGTAGAATGCATGTATTTTTAGAAAAGGTGACATATACATATGTATTGACTAGTTGCTGTCTTCTGAAATGTTGTGTGGGATTGTTTTTTGGTGCCTTTTCTATTGCTATAGTGAAGATTAATTTTTCCTTCTGAAGTTGTAATTATATGTGGGATTATATGCTACAATCAAAAATAAGTTCTAAAAGATCATCTCCGTTCAATCCTTCTCTTTTCATTTTTCAGCTAACCATTAGTTTCCATTCTCTAGGAATAATTAATCAAGTTGTACTGACAATCTCAATATAATTTACAATTCCTGAATTTAATGCCAACAGAGGAAATATACCAAAAGAAAAGGCATAATGACACAAAAAATAATCAAGAGGAGATAACTTGCACACATGAGCTTTCTCATGTCCCGCTAATTACTGAACTGACACTACTTATACTGGTTTGCTGCGCGTCGTCTTCTGAGCAGGCAGCCCGCGCGCTCGCCTCGCACTCCACCACCTTCCCCTCCACCGAGCTGTCGGCACCGCAGCTCGTGGCCACGTAGGCTCCGGGCTCGATTGCGTCCATCATTCGGCTCGACGCCGGCTTGGCCAAGAACGTCGGCCGCTTTTCGCCGGCCATGATGACCATCACGTGCCCGCGCCACTCCCCGGCCGACCCGACCTTTCCGGCGGTAGAGCCCTTCTCGCCGTCGGCCCGGCTCTCCGCGCCGGCTTGGTTGTCCGGACCGGCGAGGATGCCCGAGAGCTTCCAGTAGGAGCAGGCCAGGGCAAGGAGTGACAGCGCTATGAGCCCCAGCATCGCCGCCAGCCCGCCAAAGAGGTACGGCACCGGCGACTGCCACGGCGAGCGCGGGGCCGCGCTCGAGCTCGGCGCCGCCGACGCCGCGGAGCCGTGGTCCATAGGGTACTCGGCTCCTGGCCTCATGGTTCAGTACCAACGATAGCAGTAGTCTCAGGCTCTCAACGTCTCTTTGTTGCGTGTGTTTTTGTTGTCTGAGAGAGAGAGAGATGTAAACGGTACTATATGTGGCAATGGTTGTACTTGTTATGCCCCCTATTTATAGAGGTCCAATCAGTGAGAAAAGGATTTTAGTCGAGTAAACTGTAAAATGATGTAATAGCACGAGAACTGAAGTGAGAATTTGATTCGAGGTCTGATCCGCTAGGTATCATAATGCAGAGAAGGAATCTTGTATGATTAGGACAACCGGTATGCCATGATCTAAATCTATGAAAGATTTTTTTCGTACACATCTAATATAGTGTAGAAAACTCTTTATATTGTTATGAATATTCTAGTTCCACACACACATATATATATATATATATATATATATATATATATATATATATATATGAAAATGATTCTATACTTCTAGTGTACGTACTTCCACCTCCAATATACCGTTTAAATGATGTTGTTATACCTCTTTATCCTTTTGAGTATACTCTAATACTGATTAATTATAAGATACTCCAAAGTGAGTTCTATGAAAAAAAAACAATCATTAAAGTCCACCATTTATAGCATAATTTATTTATATATTCCTTTTGCATGTGGAAAAGGATATGTAGTAAAAAAAAATAAAGGGCTCTGATGAAATTTTTTCAACTATGTCGCATTAAAGTGTCTTAAAATTATTATTGGAGTATATCGAAACAATATAAGATACCCAAGCAAGTTATACTTCCCACTCCTCCACCACCAACAGTACATGAGCCAAGTGCTCAAGAAGACACTGAGGTAAATGACAGTTTAGATAGTGACAGTGGAGGTCATGGACAAACTCCAAGTCTTTCAGCTCCAAGTCACAGCTACCATGATGAGGAACATTACTCTCCAGCTCATCATTTTCCAGCCTATTCACATCATGATATATCTACAGAAGTATTGGGTTCTGATTCAGAACATCCGAGTCGTGAGATATCTGGACAACCTGAAGGTACTGAAATTCTTGTCAGCTCAGAGTCTCATCCTGAAGATGAAGAAATTCACAAATTACAAGAATTGGCAGCAGCAACTAGGTTCATGGAGGCACAAAGATTTCCATCAGCAGCCCATAAACATGAAGTTGGTGGTTCCAGGCATCCTCAGGTCACTATGCCAGCTCTACCTCAGCAATCCTCTAAGGAGTCTCATCATTCTCACCACTCACATTTTGCTGAACCTGACCCTACATATGATTATGATAAGCAATAGTCTTGGTGGGATACTCAGCTAGGATGGTTCAACTCCTTTAAGCAGCAATATAGCTCTGATCTCAGACATGCTCAAGAGAGCTTTGAAGAAGAAAGAAGATTGGCAGCCCAGAGACACAATGAGCAAATGGCAGCCATTCAACAACAAGTTAAAAAATGCTGCAAAAGATCTATCAAGACCAAGAAAATTTCAGGGATGAAACTTACAAAAGGTTTGATATGATCAGAGGCAACCAATGGGATCTGAGGAAATGGATAGGAGAACTTAAAACTGAACAGTTGGTGGTCCAGGACAGATTATATGATCTCAACAAAAAGAAGAATGCCCAAGATACCAAAATTGACATCTTTGCTCAAACCGTGTACAAAAACTTTAAAAAAACTGGTAGCTACTTGGATTGGCAAGGGGACGAACTTGAATACCTTAGGGACTTCTCTGAAGATGCTAGAAACAACTTAGTCTCCAATCAAGACCAAATAGCACAGTTTCTGCTTGACCAGTCTAATGACACTCAAGAACTGATCAGAGATGTCCAACATGACTTCAATGAGTTAACCTTCAATCCTCAGCCCGGTGATCCGGATTATCCCAGTTGGCATGATCAGGCAATGGCTGCTTCACATTCTGAGTCTGACCAAGAGCAAGCACCTCCTCTCCTCCAAGAAGAAGTACAAGCTCCAGAATGACAAGCATGCTGAAGAGAATCTTTTCCAAGCGCAAGAAGTAACTTTTTTGGAAATTGATGCCAAAGGAGGAGAAGAATAGTGAAATAAGCCTAGAATAGTGAAATAGGCCTCTTAGTAGTCTCTTCTCTAAATAGTCTCTATTAAGATCTTAATGAATTATGGATTTTGTTGCTTCATATTTGGACTTTGATCTTGTTTTGCTTCTGAGTTATGAATAAGTGAAATACCTGAATTTTTAGACTTATTGATAATTGTTTGATTTTACCTCAAATTAATCTGAACTTTCTGAAAAACCCTTTCTGAATGACTTTTGTATTGCTCTATGTTCTCAAATAAAATTCATCCTAGGCATTCATTCAAGGGGAGTATGAAGTACTCTTTATCATTCAAGTATTATCTATTCTATCAGACTAACTTTATCTGCAGGAAAAGAAATAAGTAATTCTTCTTGAGCTCTCTAAGTATAAAACAAGAGATATTGTCATCAATCACCAAAAAAGGGGAGATTGAGAGCATTTAGGCCCCCTATTTTTGTCAGTTATGCTTATTATGTAGGTTTTGGTGTTGATGATCAAGAAGCATTCTTAGTATAAGCTGACAACAGCTATATTTGAAGAACAAGGTTAAGGTGTTTATTTTTAGTTTTAGCTTGGGAGTTGATTCAAGCCATATAGCTAGAATAACCGTACTATTAAGAGGGATTATACACAAGTAATAATCTTGGTTCATATGCAAAAATCACTAAGATTACTTGGAGCTTAGGACATTTCATAACTCTCATTCAAAAAATCCAGATATCCCTTCCTTAGTCAAAAAGAGTTCTTGTTTGGACCAATTACATTTTGTCCGGCGCTGAAAAATCAAGTGTCATGTTCTAACCGAGCGCACTCCATGTACGCCGGACTGATTTTTTTAGTCCGGCGCTAAAAGCTCTCTCCTGATTTATTTTAACCGAGCGTACACCGTTCATGCCGGACTGATCTAAATTCATCCTTGTTTTTAAAGTCCGGCCTATGTTGTTTTTCACTCTGGACCATCATCTATAGTCCGGCGTTAATAATTCCTTTACTCAAATCTTAACCGAGAACATGCCGTTTGCTGCGAACCAAATTCTAAGTGTACGCCAGACCAACTTTTTCGATCTGACGCAAATATGATTCTCTCTGATAAAACCTGAAAGTGCATCTAGGCACTTATGTTATTCTGGTGATTAATGACAAACGCACATAATGACAATCTATGTAATTAAGTAAATGCTTAACTTAGTGCTTAACAAATGACAAACCTCTAATATGATTATATTGCTATGAGACTAACATGTTATTGCCTAGTTGAGTATCAGTCTCATCTTTTAGAGGAAAATTCAGTGGGATGGTTAAGCAAAGATAAGGTATGCAATTTTGGTATCTCTTCTATATTTGTTATTGCACTCCTTTTGTGCAAATGCATAGTGAACTCCAAGTAGCATGTTGATTATATATATGAACATTGGTTTATGTCATATTTATTTGTGCATATATATTCATTTGAGTTCATTATGTGCTTTGTTTTTTAGTATGCATGTATTAACTAGAGTTAAACTTCATATTGCTATAGATTGACTTGGTGCATGCATGTTTTAGTTGTATATCTTCTCATGCAATTCTATTAGTGAAGTTTAATCTAGTGTTGGATCACATATTTACTCTTATTCCAAATATTTTTTGCACATGTACAATTCGTGTATATTCTATCATGTGCTTCATTTAAGTAAAGACTGTGATCCTTGCCATGATTTAATTGATTCAACATATTGGCAATTATCTCTCTAGTGCATATAGATCAATTACATATTCATCATGATGTACTTAGTAGAGAACATTTCTTATGTCAAGTGTTTCCATTTATGTTGTGCTTCTTTATATGAAACACTTGTTGTAATCAATTGTTCACAAATATCAACTTGTTTATATCTATTGAGCTTTTGGGACTAATGTCTATCATAAGTGGATTGGAAAGACTTAGGTCCCGTATGTGTATGATGACCAAGGTATCTTGGAGGATGATCGTTAAGCCGAGGTCAACAAGACGGCGGTGTCACCAAGAGTTGAAGACTAAGTCAAGATCGACTTGGCGTGGAGATCGTCAGAGAGGATGATCAAGTCAAGGTTGATAGGACGAGAGTTTCATGAGGTGAATCGAGTCGAGTTGGACAAGGCGAAGATGTCATCAATTATATGGTGAAAGTCTTCATGCATCGACATTTAGAAAGAAGACGGCAAGTGACTATTTCTAGACTTATATTATCTTTGATTTAATTTGAGTCTAAGGATTATCGTACTATTAAGAGGGGGGTGATATCGAATGACTTTTAGATGTGTCAAGTGCTCAAGTGATCCATCCTTGTGAAACTTAGAAAGAGAGTGGTGTTGGTGGTGCCGAAAAGTGAGAGTTGTAGGTCTCCCTTGGATTCTTTGTGAAATCTGTATTTATCCTTTGAGATTTGGGTAGTGAGACCTTGTTAGTTGTGTAGCCCTCGTTCTTAGCTTTCGTTAGAGTCCAAAATCACTGAAATCGGAGTCCGGAGTCAAAAGTTATGCTCGTTTTCGTCGGGCTGCTCAGTGCTGTTCGGACAATCCGGAGTATCCGGTGTTAAGTCCGGACACTCCGGGTTGAATTAGTCCGGAGTGTCCGGGGTTTTTGTCTTGAGTCTCCGGGTTAGCTCTCTCGGTATGATCTAATCCTTTCCAATCCGGAGTCTCCGGGGTATTTGTCCGGAGTCTCCGGGTTGTGCGCAGCTATCTCCAACGGCTAGTTTTTGGACCTCTATTTAAAGCCCCTTCTTCCTCACTTCAAAGTGGCTATTATCCCACTGATTTGAGGAGCTATTCTCTTGTTCTTGAACCCCCCAAAACACCTCTTTACCCTTAGATCTAAGTGATCCCCTTGGTGAGAAGGGTTGGGAAGAGTTTGAGAAGTGAGGTGCTAGGTTGAGTGAGACTTGAGTTGATTGAGCACTTGATTTCATCTCCAAGCTTGTTCTTCGTGAGCATTTGTTACTCTTGGAGGTTGAGGACTCCTAGACGGCTAGGAGGTCGCCTACGAGCCACCGAAGCTTTGTGTGGTTGGCCGTGGGAAGTTTGTGAAGGTCGGTTCCGCCTCTGTAAGGGAAGGAATCAAAGGAGTGAAGACCGGCGAGTGCATTTGTGCAACACCGGGAGGAAGAGGGTTGAAAGAGACCCCGTCTCAAGTGTGACCGAGCCGCCTCAACGGAGACGTAGGATCCCCTCAAGGATCCGAACTTCGGGTAAAAACTTATTGTCTTCGTGTTCTTCATTTGTTTTTGCTAGGGTTTGTGGTCTTAGACTTTGGAAGCCCCGATCTATTCCATTACTGTGTTTGGCTCTAGATCTACATCATCCCCAGGTACCTGACAGTATTTAGAACCCTTGTGTTCAATTAGATGGTTGGAAAATTGTAGGGATTTAAAATCTCATTTCGAGGTCTCCAATCCGGAGTATCCAGAATCCTGACCCCGGACAGTCCGGACATATCGGAGTATCCGGATAAAAGTCCCGGACACTCCGGTCTTAGTCCCTCAGGAGATTTTATTTTGCTACAAAGTTTTTAATTCGCCTTTTTACCCCCCTTCTAGGCGACATCTCTGGTCCTTTCAAAACCAGCAGTTTTTCCCTTCTACGCCAGATCAATTTTTTCGGTCCGACGTAAACATTATTTTGCTGGTATCCAAATGGAACAAAACATGTGTACGCCAAACCAATTTTGTCAGTCCGGCACAAACTTACTTTTATCAGTACATGTACACGATGGACCGGTTTTGTCGGTTCGGCGCAAATGTGTTACACTGGGTACAATAATACTTCTCCAATCCTGTGTACCCCGGACTAACATTTTCAGTCGGGCGCGTGAATATGTTTCACCATATCAGTCTGGTATGCCTCATACACCTTAAAATACTTATAAAAGAGGCAACTCATGACTCCATAGTTGACTTATCTCATCCATCCTACCATCCCCAACGGGCAAATGGCAGGTATAACGGTTATCTCTGTTCAAGCCCTATATATACAGTGCTTGAGTTCACAAAAGAGGTAGAACTTTGCACATACATATCTTTGACATTCGAAACATCGTTGACATCCTTAAAAATCATTTACAACTCTTTGATCTTTAGCATTCCTGAGCTTTCATTCCATCAAAGAGTTTGAGCTTCAACTCAGAAACCACAAACATTCATTCTGAACATTTAGAGCTCTCGCTCCAAACTAAGTCTAGTTTGCATCTAGCTACTGAACCAAGAGACAGGACTTGTGGATAGTCTATTACTCTTGAAACTAGCTGTTCCTAGATAGTTGGAGAAGTTGTTAATGCGACCTATCCAAAAGGGATTGTGGAAGGCCACCATTGCTGTGAAAGGTTGAGACTCATCTCACCAGAATGGTGGAAGAGTCAAGATAGTGAAAAACCAAAAGCCATTGAAATTGGCTATTTGGTGGAGTAATATTTCTGAAGAAGTGCTCTAACGGGGACGTAGGAGATTGGTCTCTGAACCTCGGTGAAAAATTCTTGAGTCGTCTTGATATTGATTTATCTTTGCGTGTTCATCTTATTGTCAGTTTTCATTCAAGTTTTTACTGCAACTAAGTTGTGCTGATTCCCTACTCTAATTATTTTCTGCTGCTGAGTTTTTATTGAGAAAAGTTTTTATTAATACTTAAAAGTTTTTAAAAGTTGCCTATTCACCCCCTTCTATGCCAACTTGATCCTTTCAAACAAGCAGGTTCGCAGTACGTTTGGCCTTTATCGGTCTCTTTGGTGCTAACTCAGGTCTGATGACCATATCAACCAAGTCAAGCTGTGCGTTGATACCGTCCTTTGTTTTGCCCTTAATGTTCAGTAATAGACCAATCATGTTATCACAGAGATTCTTCTCTATGTGCATAACGTCGATGCAGTGCCGAACTTCTAGGTGCTCCCAATAAGATAGGTTACAAAATATTGATCTCTTCTTCTACGTGCTCTTCTCATAGGTCCTCGATTTACGTTCCTTTCCAAGCGCAACATCCAAGTTCTTAACCATATCTTGAATATCTGTCCTCTTAAAGTCCTTGAAGCTGAACCGTCTTCGTTCGTTCCGTTGAATTGTTTCTTCATCTTGCGGTATGAGTGATTCCTCTGAAGGAACCTATGGTGACGCATGTCACGGTTTTACTCGAGTGATTCAGCCACACACTCTCGGTATCATCTAAGCAGTGATTACATGCTTTGTCTCCTTTTGTACTCTGGCCCGACTGGTTAACGCAGCAGTTTTGCCTCCTTTGGGTGCGCAGGTCCTTTCTGCACCTCGATGCCCTCGTCGTCATCATCTGATTGATTTTTACGCTTGTACCGGGATACGTTGCACACCGAACAATAATGCAAGTTTGCGTACTCTTTGCGGTAGAGGATATAGTCGTTCGGACATGCACGTATTCTTTATACTTCTATTCCTAAGGGACAAAGAACATTATTGGCTTTGTAGGTGATTGTCAGTAACTTGTTTCCCTTTGGAAGCATGTCTGCTAATAAACCTAACAGTGTCGTGAAACTCTTATCGGATCAACAGTTGCTTACCTTCAATTTCAGCAGTTCAAGCATGGATGGCAACCTTGTATATTTGGACTTGTAGCCCCGAAACAAAGGTTTCTCTGAGTCGTCCAACAAGCCCCGGAATTTTTTATACTCTCGCTCATCACAGTTCCCTTCTGCAACGCGCAGCATCTGATCCAGATTGTCATTGTGAAACCTATCCTCATCGAAAGCACAATCGGTATCATCTGGCTATTGTTGACTTCGTCAACGATGTTAATACTACTTGCTTCGTGTATAATCTACTCTTTACTGTGACTGGTCCAACATGTATACCCCATTTTGAAACCCCTTAGAATCAAGTGTGCTTCGATCTGCGCTGAGTTTCAAAACATCCTCAGATTCTCGCAGTCAATGCATGGACAAGGCATAAATTGCACCCTCTTGTTCAACATATCCTACTCTGTAGCTCTTCTAAAAGCATAGACGTCATTCATGTACTCGACACTCACACGATTCTTAGCGTACATCCATCTTCAGTCTATATACACTACGTATATAACAATAAGGGTTAAATAATGAATTAAGTACACTAGGAGTGCACATGCACATATTCTTAAATTGGAGCACAAATTAACTTGCTAAAACCTTACCCTAAATCATAAACCATGTTAGATCTAAAGAGCAAACGAATCTACAATCTACATACAAGCTACATTTAAACTTACCAATTAACCTAGCTTCTTAGATCATAAAGAACAAATGGATATATATATATGTGTGTGTGTGTGTAAGCTACATTTAAACTTAGCATCTTCAAATCTCTCTTTATCTACACTACTACAGAAAACATCATCTCAGACGGTTCAAAATCGTCATCTCAGACAGTTTTATGAACCGTCACTAACAATGTGTCAGTGATGTAAGGGTGCATCATAGACAGTTTTCGAACCGTCTGTGAAAATTCTCATCACAGGCGGTTCTACATTATAACCGTCTGTGATGAGTACTCATCACAGACGGTGTTCAAGTAGAACCGCTGTGATCTGAAACATCACAGACGGTTTATAAATATAACGCATCTGTGATACAACATCACAGACGGTTTATGAATAGAACCGTCTGTGATCCTCTAGCAGAATTTCCATCATTAGTATACATTGTTGAAATGTTCTTACCTTAGGTAAATCTGCTTGAAATTTACAAGGCACAACCAAGTTATAGATTTAGTAATTGAATATCTAAACTTCCTAGATGCATCGAGGCAGCGACATGTCGATCGGGATCGTCTTAAAATATGAAGTTTTGTAGCACTTTCATCTCTTTCTTATTATAATATTGATGGATTCTAAGGTAAAATCCATTTTATTCCACAGTTCGTCATGAATGCTGTCAGGCTCTGATTTATCGATTCCACTTTATCCTCATCCCCGAATGAGAATATCATTGGCCGCCATGCTTCTTGAACTATAGACTTGATTAAGTCATCATATTGAGTTGATTAAATTATCGTACTCTACGATAATTTAATCAACTCAATATGATGACTTAATCAACTCTATAGTTCAAGAAGCATGGCTGCCAATAATATTCTCATTCGGAGATGAGGATAAAGTGACAACGATAAATCAGCGCCTGACACCTTTCAGGACGAACTTTGGAATGAAATGGATTTTACCTTAGAATCCATCAATATTATAATAAGAAAGAGATGAAAGTGCTACAAAACTTCATATTTTAAGACGATCTGATCGACATAAGTCGTTGCCTTGATGCATCTAGGAAGTTTAGATATTCAATTACTAAATCTATAACTTGGTTGTGCCTTGTAAAGTGTAAATACCCAAGGTAAGAACATTTCGAACAACATATACTAATGATGGAAGTTCCGCTCAGGGTGTAGGGAAAAACAGAGGATCATAGACAGTAGCGTGCTGAAGAATTGGATTAGATAAGAAAGATAGTTTTGGATTAGGTAAGAATTGGAGTAGGTAAGAAAGAAGTGCAATAGTAGCCATGTAAAGAGGACAAGAGAAGTTACAAGAAATTAATTTGGTGATCGACAATAATTATATTCTTGAACTAGTTTGATTTCACGTCATTATTATTTTTCGAGCAGGGACAGTTGGCTAATGTAATAATCTTTCTCACAACCCATATGTCAAAGGTTTTAATCCAAAACTTAACATGTGGTTGCCTCTGTGATTATTTCATACAATATGTACTTCACATGATCACATATTCACATTAACAACACATGGTCACATAATCATTATAGCTTAATGCATGTTACGAACAATTATTTGATACTTGTCAATTAGTTTCAATTTTGATTCTACCAGTTTTACACAAAACTATACTTTAGCAAGCTCCTCTTTCTTGATCAATCATCAAACACAACGACAAATATACCTATTGGTTCCATGGCTCTATTTTCAAGTACATGAGTATACATAATCCATGTGAAATTGACAAGACAAATGCAAAGGTGTATGTTCTAAGAGATATTTGTCTTCAGGAATCATGTATAAAAATATTTATCTTCACGAATCATGTATGTTCTAAGATATACTTTGGTCACCCTACGAATGATACATGGTATCAATCCTTGCAGCATGCATTTTTCTCCAGAATTCAAAGCAGTATTTCCAGATTATTTTGCTTTTACAATTTTATTTCATACTTTTGTATATAATATTTGTGGCATACACAAAAATATTCAGCATTCTCTTTGTGTTGCACCTTGTGAAACAGTGGGTTTTAATAACTTTAAACTAGTGGAGAATAGTGATCCACACAATACAAATACCAAATACAACTATGCAAGAACCGTATATCTTAGAACATACATCAATATTAAACACTCAACATATATCATCAAAGAATAATCTGGTAGCAACCCACCCATTCGTTGGAGTTGGACAGGACGACGTCCATGTGAAGGCCGACGAAGGAGACGAGGAGGAGGAGGACGGTGCCGAAGGGGTCACGATTTCGCGAGGAGGGCGATGAAGGGTTACTCACGGTGAGCCTCGCGAGGAGGGCGACGAAGGGGACGGTTGAGGCCGCCAACGACATCCTTGAGCGGCGGCGCCGGAGATGCCATCTGAGACGTGCCCTCGAGCGGCGAGGAGGAGGCTGAGGCGCCAGGGAGGAGGTCGAGAATCGCTAGGGTTTGCGGGAGACGAAACACATAAGTCTACGCTACGAACCTCAATCGATATGTTTATATAGTGGTCTGAGGTAATATCACAGATGGTTTGTAGTTAGAACCGTCTGTGATATGATCTTATCACAGACGGCTCATATTCAAAACCGTCTGAGATCATATCACAGACGGTTTCAGTGATATGGATGTATATCACTGACGGTTCATGAAGAGTACCGTCTGTAATTATATCATTGACGGTTTCACTATAGAACCATCAGTGATGTTCTTTAGCACAGACGGTTTTTTCAAACCGTCTGTATTGGGGCGTCTACTATAAGCCTTTCTGTAGTAGTGAGCTAGCTAGCTATATCTTGAGTATAATGCAATTAGAACCAATTACTATTTTAGATTACAAAAAAATGGATTTACACCAAGCTAGATCTAAACCAACTTCAATTCCCTCTTTACCATGCTAGATCTTGATTATAATGCAAATTAGAACCAATTACTAACCTTAGATCACCTAGAATAAAAGGATCTACAATCACACTTCCAAATCTACGGTCTCCTTTCACCAGATCGCCTTTCAATCGCAGCTACCTCAAAAATAGCTCGGGAAACCCTAAAAACACTAAGGAGGTTGGGGCTCTCTGTACTTATTTCCGGAAAAAGCTCATCACAGACGGTTTTAGCTAAAAACCGTCTGTGATGAGTATTGTGTCATCACTGACGGTTAAAACCATCAGTGATGACAATGGTACTCTTCACTGACTATTTTTGAAAAAAAAATGTCAGTTATGATCAATCATCACGGACAATTTTTAAAAACCGTCAGTGACGAGAGGTCTAATATTGGTTCTTTTATAGTAGTGTAAGCTCATGACATGGATATCTTAAAAGAAAGATGTGCTAATTGCATATTTAATGAAGACATATTCTTAGCACTAGAGGATGAAAGGACCCTAAATTGGAATACCGATAATATCACGGTATGATAGCAGTCTTCATATATGGATCCATGCAATAAAGAAGCTAAACAAGAGGTTTGGAGGAACATTTATTTGCAATATCTTGCAAATAAGCTACAAAATTCATCCACGGATCATAGGGGAGTTACCGATCATGCATTCCAACTGTGAATGCGCCTGATGGAGTAAAGCTATCTTGGTCTTTGGGTTCTACCTTAGAATCCACTTCCTTGCACAAGAAGAGAGGGGAACCTCCTAGTTCTAAAGATCTCAGACTGCAGAGACGTCCGCTTAAGAGTTGATTTGAACACACGAAAAGCTCGTTGAACTAAATATAAATAAAATCATCTAAGAGACACTAATCTACATGGTGGCAATGAAAGGACGTCTCTCCGTGTTATAACTGCAATGATTGCCTAACATTGCTACGTTGATCATGGCGTTTTAGAAATTTCAAGGACTCAAACAGTACTTCTGATGAGTGAGTCTTCGAAACATCCTTAAAAAGTTTCTTGCGTTTGTTCTTATCAAGTTTCACCTAAGGAGAGCACAATCTATTAGCATTTAATAACGAAGCAATGCTCTTATCGCTAATCGCCGCTCATGCGTGTTCAGTTAATCCATAAGTGGATCGAGCATTACATGGATTACATATATACTCGTCCTGCCATTTGCACATTTCCTAAGTGGAAAGGACTCCATGGAAGGGCCAAACAGCAGAATCTAATGACCTATACTCCTATAATGCTGAAAGATCGAAAAAGGCGACTAGAGAGGAGGTGAATAGGAGCCAAATAAAATTTTCGAATAAACTCTCCCCCTAGAATTCAAACCACCAAAAGACCAGAAAGAAACTGCACTGGTCGGGTATCTCTGGTCGGATGAACAGTACCCCCGACCAACAGAGGTCGGATGAACAGTACTCGGAATGAATAGTGTTGGGTGAGCAGTATTTCAAAGATCGGTCGGATGAGCAGTGCTTCCGACTGAAGTGGTCGGATGAGCGATACTCTCGACTGAAGTGGTCGGATGGGCGATACTCGGGTGAATAGTGTTGGGTGAGCGGTCCCCACGGATGAATAGTATGCCCCGACCTACGAAGGTCGGATGAACAGTACTCGGGGTGAATAGTGTTCGGGTGAATAGAAAAATCAGCACGATCTCAAAAACAGAAATCGATGTAACTTTTGATCGGCTGATCCAAAAACAGTGAAAATTGGTGTGCACCTCCCAAAGGATGTCAGGAACCTATTTCAATCAACAATCGAAGGAATTAATACCAAGGTTCCGTCCTTTTCAGTTTAACAAATGCAACACCAAAAACAAAGTCACGAACACAGACTTCACCCCTAACTTGCTGGTGGGAGTTGATGGTAAGAAATCCTTGGATGACTCTCCACAAATCATAGCAAGTAAGTACACGAAGAAACAACCCTTCAAACAAATAGAAACACTATCTGAAAACTAGGCACAGAAATTGGTTTCTTGCAAAACTGAATAGAAGAGGTTGTAGATTGCCTAAATGATTGGGATATGATCTATAGAAGATTCATCCAGCAATCTTTCATCCTTGGCAACAAGAACCAGAAGCCAATCAAGACTAAAGAACTGCAAGCCACACGTTTACGCACTTTAAGAACACATAGATTTACTAACTTGCAACAAGAATGCAAGGATTGCCTAGATGATTGAAAGCACCAAGTCCAGAGAAGAGTTCATCAATCATGAATTTCAACAAAGACTCAATAGCATGTAGAAGGAGATGAGGCAAATCCAAATTACGTAAAGTAAATTGCAAGTAAGTAAATGCGAATTTAGATAATGAATTTAAGTGCGTAATGTAAATACGTAAGGGAAATGAAACAAGAATATAAATGAAGAACATTTCATTTACGGAAGGAGGTTTACAAAACCTCACAACAAAGTGGGCAAAACTCAAATGAGCAAAAAAACCTCGGAACCTTCAAAGAGGGAGGCGCCCTACCCTCTATATATAGTGACTTGGGATCAATTCCACCTTTGGATGTCTGCTTCAAACCTAAGCCAACATCCAAGAGCCGGATTTGATCCTTACAACATCCTCTCAACAACTCTCAACTACTCACGTACACTTTTCACACTGCTCAATCCCTACAGGAGATACCTCTCCCGCCTATGTATAGCGTGCTTGGACCACCTACCACCCTTGGATGAGCCTCTAAACCCTAGAGCACTCCATCAAGGGCTGAGATTTTACCCACTCACACAGCTATGCATGGGCTCACCCGAAACCCAACAACACAACGGGTTTTGCACGCTTTTCAACTCATACTAACTTGACCCGCTACTCTATCTTCCTGATCGCGATCCAACGGTCCTCCTTGATCAGAGCAGCTCCAAGTTAGCATCTCATCCATTCCTTTATCTTCTCGGCTTGCAGCTACTCCCTGGCCTTAGTCATCTTTGGCGACACCTTGATCGTCTGGACCTTAGCTCTCCCAGCCTAGTCCTGATCCCCTACGCCTCACCATGACCTAGCTCCAAAGTCCTGCAACCATCATAGACAAGGAAACCACATCACATAGCAATGTCCAACAACACATATCCATCTCAGCAGACGGATATACACTCGACGACAAGCAAAACCCTAACCACACGTGGTCGACCATCGGTCTCCATCCCGACCACTCGAGGTCATTCAGCACGGTCTCCGACTCAATCACTCGGAGTCTCAACCACTCGGTCGGACGACCCAACCACTCGGTCGGACGGTGGTCTCCAACCACCAAAGCCCGACCACTCGGTCGGACGACCCGACCGCTCGGGTCTGACGACTGGTCTCCGACCAGCCAAAGCCTCGACCACTCGGGGTCGGACGACCCGACCACTCGGGGTCGGACGACTGGTCTCCAACCAGCCAAAGCCCCGACCACTCAGGTCGGACGACCCAACTACTCGAGGTCGGACGACTAGTCTCCAACCAGCCAAAGCCTCGAAGCCGGTAGACCAACACTCAAATTGCTTCAAATCCAAATCAATTTAAAACAACACAAGCTCAAAACTCATCAATTACTCATCACACACAAGGATAGACCTCCACATGGTCTTTCAAGTGCTCCTTTAAGTTTACCTGAAAACAAAACATCTCTCCGATCACAAATAGTTGCCGTTTTGGATAGCGACATGATCTTCAAAACACAACTTTGACCACTAATTTTCTATTATAATATATTTATAAGATCCAATAAAATTATAATATTATAAAATTTCTTTTCGGGACAAATTTAAACATATAATTTTCATGTTTCCAATTTAAATATTTAAAAAGATATTGATAGTCAAAGTTTTAAAAGTTTAACTACACCTATGTCCAAAATGATAACTATTTGTGATCAGAGGCCAGGAGTATTTCCTCTAATAACTAAATAAATCTACTCCTCACTACTCTTTGCAAGAGGAATTCCTTTTCATTTTTATGTATATATTTTTGCATCACTGACTAACGGGAACCTTGTAATTTGAAAACCAACGGTTAAGATAAAAAAAATCATTTTGACGTGAAAAATACATCGATTATGTACAGTAAGAAATCAGCGGCTTCTCCTCAAAATCTACATAGCATGATAAATCCAAACACACAATCAGACGGCTCCGTGCAATGCATTCAGGCAATCGCACACCAACAATAATTGAGCACTTCAGCGATACCCGCTTTCGCATCGATAGAGATTCATTTTTATGGGTAAATGTTTGCAGAACGCGGAAAGATGAAAACTACATGAAAGGTTTTGTTTTATCGAATTCATACTTCAAAGTTACAAAAAAATGTTTAAGAATTTACAGTGACAGATAGTGCTTTAGTTTCTCAAAAATAAAAGAGGATAATGCTCTAGTGCGTTGCTTCATGCCTCCTCGAGATTCCATTGCTTTTTTTTAAGGCAACGAGCTATCATTTTTGAGAGAAAGGCAACAGCAATCTTTTTGAAACGTTTTCGAGTATTTTAGATGTACCGTGAGATTTGAGCCACCTACACGATTATTGCAAGTAGAAATGTGTTTGGGCATTGTTGGCGATGACAAGTTGAACACATCACATGCAAAGAAGGTTGCTGTCAGCCTGTCACTCTCCTTTGCTTTATGCACATCGTTTGCAAGATAAATGCATGAATGAAAAACAACACCTTTTAAAGAAAAAGTTCGTAGGAAGGGAGATTTTTTTTTCGTTAGTGGTCAACATGATACATCTAGCCATAATGAAATTAGAAAAAAAAAACAATAATTGCATTACATATTTTTTCAAAAAAACATTTGCACAATATTTGCAAAGTTCCTTAATTTTAAATCACATAAAAAATATTACTACTTAGTGATTTTTTTATTTAGTAAGATTGGACCTTTTTTTAGGATGAAAGGACATTTTTGCGGACAAACTAAAGAACTTAAAAGTTGAAGAATCTATCTGCCCAATAATCCACCTTTGCCACCTTTCTTGGTTGGACAGGGTTGAATTGGAGTCTTTGATTGATCGAAGTCCACTCCTGGGTGAACCAATTGGTTGAGCGATCACAATCAAGCCCGCGTATTGCTTATGTCCTTTCTCCAATATAACCATCTATTCCTCGAAGGTATTTTAGATTTTTTTCTATCTATTCATCAGGGGTATTTTAGAATTTTCCTAATTCGTTCATAATTTTGGATTCACCGAATACCTTATGACCTTCAGAGGCTTCTTATCCATTCATCAGGATCAAATGACGTGTTTTACCGTAAATGAAAAATAATACGCCGGAATTGTTTACCCTTTTATCTCTCTGAATTTTACTATCAATACTACATATAGTAGTATAACTAGATCTAAATTGATTTCAAAAGGAATAGATAACTTATATTGATTTTAATCCACCGTAAAAAAAGCGTGGCTTTATGAGATGATTGACCATTGGGAATGTACAGAGCAAACCTATTTTAGAGTAAGGAGTAGCTAGGTTAGCTCGCCTGGTGTGTGCGCTCGCGACGAAGCGTGTTCCGGCCGCCATGCCCCATGGTCATGAGTGTGCCGGCCACCTGACAGTGTGCCCCACAACGCAGAGGCTAGCCGGCTGTTGTTCTGGGATAAGCTCAATGCCCCAAAAGAGGAGAAGAGACAACGGGAAAAAAGAAGTGTCAGATTTGGTGCTTAATTAGCTTCGCTCGCCGACGAGACACGCCTTGTAGCATTACTGTAAGCGGAATAACGCCGAAGGGATGGGACATGTATTGGAGGCTTGGAGCACATCACTGAGCGTTGAGCAAAACAGGATATATAGACTAGTAACATCTCGTAGCTTTTTTTTACAAAAATAAAATAAAAAGACAACGCCTCGTAGCAAGTAGAGAGTAGTTAAATTCCGCGAAATTTCAAATTCCTGTGTTTCAAACTGGACTTGTGGTTTACTTGTACATAGACTGAGGTTTCCTGCATTACGGAGTATTGTACTACGGTGGAAGGACCTTGCAAATTGCAACGCATGCATATGCAGCTGATGAACTGAAACAAGTCCCCATCGAACAGCACGAGCGATGGGGTGAACTGAATCTGCATCCATTATGTTACGCACGCGTTGCTATCCCGGCGACTGCTTTCAGCTTCAGTGCCCATAGGAATTCAGGCTCCCGGCCGGCCGTAGCCTGTGGGCTGCGCCTGCGCGCCGATTCTGATCTCAACATGCTCCAGGTTGGTAACATTGTAACTTGATGTGCAACAGGAGTATGGCTGTGCTATATATGCTCAGGTGCTGTGGAAACTGTTGATGCAAAATGCAGATCCAGACAGGGGTCTCATATGTTCATTGGCACTGCCTGGCAGCTGCTGTTCTTGTGTGCCTTCTTGCCAAGCTAGCGAGCCATTGATGAAGTATCTGATGCTGCTGCTGCTGCAGGATTTCTAGGATTCTCTGCCGATCCTAAAGATTGCAGCTACCTGTGTGGACGTAACAAGCCCTCGTAATAGTAACTAATAATAGCCGGCCGGTGAATAGTCAGCATGTACAATAAGGTCACGTCAGCTGGCTCTTAGCTTGTACACATCAGTTTTGGTCTATGTGGAGGAGTGAGAAAAGAGGAGAGAGAAGAGAGCTGGCTCTTATTTAGTAATCAGCTTTGCACGGGAGTATATGTAGATCATTTATGTACAAGAGAGAAGAGATAGTTATTGCACCATATCTAAAGACAATCTTTAGAGACAGTTATTGTATAAATTGATTTTTAGCTTACTATTAGCCAGTAGTTGGCTTTGTTATTGTACTGACTACCAGAGTTTGATTTCCAATTATCCCTGCTCATAAAAGAATAGCAGTAGCTACTATGCATTCACAAAAATGATGTTGAGCACATGAGCTGGAGCACAAGCTGGCTAAAAGCTGTTGAGTAACTGGTGGCAACATTGGAAGAGCCACCGACGACAGATATGCCATGATCAACTTGACCCCTTTTCTGCCTGTGACTCTTAGAGTTCACTGCATGCAAACGGATGCCGGTTGGCAGAAGTGGATACAATGCTACTGGGCAGAACTCTGGACTAGTGATCTGCAAATGGAAAGACAGAACTAATTTACCCATATGGTCAGGTCAGGCCGTCTCTTTCTTAGCTTCTTCAGATCACTTTAACAGCCGCTAGTGACACTAGCACTTGCAAGTAGGAATATTAAAACAGAATAACATTGCTAAAGCTTGAGCTAATTTCTGTGAGCCACTTTCATATCATCTCATCTGCCAGGTGAAGGATACCGGAATTAAGCACAAATGGTGCTTCTTAGTTCTGACTTTCTGCACGACTGCACCAAGAGAACAAAATTTGGTGCAAATCCGCTGCTGCAGAAAGCGGGTCAAGGAACATATATCAGGCCTAAAACCTAATGCACTGCAGTTAAGTGAGTTTTTGGCTTTTTTTTTGCCCCATTAATCTTTTTTTTCAAGTTTGGCGCTTGTCCAAACAAAATTATAATCTAGCCCTTTCTCGACAGCGGAAAAATCGGAAGGCGACATGTGTTTGTTACCTACTAGGTTGCCATGGACATGCCACGTTCGAGAAGCGGACAGATTTGCAATTTCGTTCGGATAGGACCAAATTTACAAAAACAATTGAGCCAAGGGAAAAAAAATTGGCCTCCAATTCAGTTCACCTTAAAAAAGTTCTTTTTGAGAGGATTGAAAAAAAGCCAATAGTCTTGTTTGTTTAGGCTTTGACTTTTCAACTTAGAGCTTAAAGCTATCTTTTTAGCTTAAGCAGTTTCTAAGCACCTAGCTTCTAAGCCATGCGGAGTGATTAGCAATTTGGCTTTTTTATGGACTAGTTGGGGTTTTTTTTAGTTTGAAATATCTAAAATACCCTTGATCATGTCTTCATCAGAACACTGGCAATCAAAAGAATCCAAACATATTGCAACCAATGACGCCAAATTTTGATATAAGAGTATGAGGGCGTCAATTCAGTGATCAAATTCACACATCACAGTTCGTTGGTATGAATGATTTTGCACTTGTTTTGAATCAAAATTGAAAATGGCAACGTATGTGTAATTTTTTAAAGTAAATTATATAAAGAGCGGTGCTTCAATGCTTTCCCTTTTAATACAAGTTGCACAAATCTTAAAGCAAGTGTAGGGGTAAGTAACCTCCATCTACCTTTCATTCATGCTTTAAAATTTGTGCAACTGTAAAAAAGAAAAGCATTGAAACACCTCTCATAAATAAAACTACAAGTTTTTTATATAAACTATCAAAAAATTACAGGTCAATCTTTTGCCACTGTATAAGCAGTAACCCAGAATTTGGGGCCAAATCATTGTACTGCTATGATGGATGAACTAATGCTATGATTCACCTTAACTTTACTCACATTTTATAGCTACTGCTACGATTCACTCTCTTTACTCGAAATTTACAGCTAAGTCTTTGCATGGATGTTGTTTAATCGATATTTGTGTAAATAATAATAATAATCAATCGCATTTATGCTAAATCAGCACATAAACATACCTTCAGAACCCTCAAAAGTAGTTCAGCCATTTCAATATTCATCCATAGCTGAAGCAGTCAGCCAGCCCAACAAAAAAACATATGTCAAACAACCTGTCAGGAAAAGCTACCGCCATCAACTACGGATGCTTTCCTGCCAGAAAGCTGAAAAGCAGCTTATGGCAAAAACCATACTTGGATCTTATACTTTTTCAATAGCGCGATGAAAAAGATACTCATTTATTTGGGCTTCGATCTTTTGCTTTTAAGCTGAAGTTTAAGGCCGAACAAACAGGCCTAAAGTGTTGGATCCCTTCAGTGAGGCCCAACAGAACAGATCATGTTACGGTCGGCCCATACCAAATTTGGCCCATTATTGTAGGTCCCTAATCGCAAGCGGGCCCATCTAGTAGAAGATTTGTTTGATGAGGAAAGGACGCCTCGTCCACTCCATCCACCTCGCCAAACACGCGCAAACCCACCTCGTCAGCTTCTGCTCCCACCGAGATCTCTTTCCCCCGCCCCCGGCGCTGCGCAGCCATGGACGCCGTGGACTCGGTCGTCGACCCGCTCCGGGAGTTCGCCAAAGATAGCGTCCGCCTCGTCAAGCGCTGCCACAAGCCCGACCGCAAGGGTAGGAGGGGTGATCTCTGGCTCGGATCCGGCGTGGTAGTCTTGGGTTTGGTCAGATCTGACGCCGATTTGTTCTGAATTTGGTGTGCAGAGTTCACCAAGGTGGCTGTGCGGACGGCGATAGGGTTCGTCGTGATGGGATTCGTCGGCTTCTTCGTCAAACTCATCTTCATCCCCATCAACAACATCATCGTCGGATCCGGCTGATCTGAGGTATGCTTGCCTCCGCTTCTTTCTCTGATCTGGGATTTAGTTGCTTCGTGTCGGATTCTGCGCATCCATTGTCTGGATATGTGTACTTTGTGGATGTGATGAGTGCAATTCGGCGTGTGTGGCAGGGCTTCGTGGATCTGTTAGATCGAACTGTGCACTTAGAACTCGGTTGAGTTGTTTGATTCCGTGGAGATTGCTTTGCATAAGATTAAGACCTCCCTTTCTTGTTGTTAGGGTAATTGACCATCAGTCCTGTTACTGTGAGATCTCACGTAATTGAGATCACTACTCTACATGATTTTTGTGTGCTAGTAGGTTGGAAGCCAATTTTCAGTTTTGGCAGGGTATTCTGATGCCCTTTCAACTATGGCCTTATATTCGTTGAAGCCTAGAGTACAATTGTTTTATGATTTTTTGCTCGAGAACCTATGCGAGTAATGTGTATGCATTCATTCTTAGCAACGGCCAGTGCAAATTTAATGTATTCATACTTATGTTTAACACTTTAACCCTTTATTTTACGAGAGGTTTACGAGACACAAATAGTTAAGTTAATTCTGCCCTATATATCTCACTCTCCATTTCTTCAAAAGTAGTTGCATGTGCTACTTGATTTATAGTTCTACTCTACATACCGTCAGTTTGAAATTGCTCAGACTTCCAAGCTGGTACCCTCCAAGGTATGGATCAACCTGCTCTAGGGACAATGTTATCGTGGTGCATTACTATTTATAGAATTATCTCCTGGCCCTCTATTATATTCAAGGGCCTGTTTTACCCAGTGTAATCTTTGAAGGCAGGAGTTACCATGATGTTGATGTGTCTGGCCTATGGTCCTATGCATTTTGGAAGCGTACGTATGGACCAGGTCATTGCTATTCTATTGTGTCTTCCAGGGTGTATGTGGCCACACAACATACATCTGCTCGACTGTAGGAATGTTTAACTCATGCTTGTAGTTTCACTATGATCATGGATCAGGTTCAAGATTAAGAAAACATTCGATGACCCATTTGTCAACTATGATAACTGTGCATACTGGCTTTTCCTTTTATTGCCTTGTTTGGTTATGCTAAATTTTACAACTTTTGATGATAGCTGACGGAAATATACAAAATATTATCTGTTTTGACACCCTGCAAACCGTTCAAACCCAATTTTGAAACAGAAAATACAAACCCTTTGTGGTCGTTGATCTTTCCTGCAACAAGCTGATACATATACAGTATGATCCAATGGTCGCAAGCTGAATATTTTACTTTTGCTTTATTTAGTGACGCGCCTATCCCTGCATGACATTGCATCAATTCAGAACCCGTGCTAACGTTGGAGTGGTTATAACAAAATTAGAATGGAATGCCTATAGTATGGTCCAGCCTATGTATTAATCATACTGTGCATTCGTATTTAATCAACTGATGCTACATGTGCTGATGCTGTGTGTGCATTTCTCTTTCAAGAGAATATGTAGATAGCGTTCTTGCATAATGAATTGATCCATGGGCGTGTATTCACAATCTTGGTGTCAGTGTTGATGTTGCATAATGAAGAAAAGTGTGTTTTTGCTCTGATGTTTCTGCCATGAATACCATCTGTTTATTGGCAGTGTGATTAATCGTTGTTCCTTTTTCTGCAGGTGAGAAGCTACAGGAAGGGTGGTGCCAACATAATGGAGGTGGCGCCAGTTTCCTCGTCCATCTCTTTAGAAATTTGTTGTTGAGGACAGTTCCCTTCTGTTTTCATTTGAAAAGAATTGTATTGGTAGACCTGGAACGGTTTTGTACCTGATACCGAGTAAAATTTCATCAACTAGCGAGTAACGAAGTGAAACTTACCGTCCCTTCTCAGCTGCAATATGGTGTGTTGGTCCGGGCACCCTTTCTTATCGTAAAAACCACCAAGTTCCATGAATTCAAATCGCGAGGCCTCGTGTTGTGATAACAGGTTCCATCAAGGTTTCAAATTTCGTTTCAACTATATCTCGGAGGCAATTGAAATCCGAAATTTTGGCGATATTTTGAAATTTCGGATAAAATTCAAATCTGGAATTTTTTGGATTAGGATTTCCGAAATTTCGATCGAAATTGTTGAAATCTTCGAAAATTTTAACATAATGAAAAATAGTTTAAACTACGTTATAAAATTTTAAAAAATTTGTGGATGGTCCTGATGCATCACTAGTATTCTCATAAAATTTTTAGATGATGAAAGTCTAAGAAACTTTCAAAAATTCTGACAATGCTAAAATTTGAGTATATGTATTGCTTTCATAGATTTGATTAAGCAATCAAATCAGGTTTAGAATGTTTGAAATTTTAGAGAAGGGTGCTAAGGCAATACTTAAACTCTCCTAAAAATTTTGGATCATGATCACACTTGAACGAATTTAGAAAATTTTAACAAGGTTACTATCTCATTTATGTTTCTTCTGTTTTTGATTTTTGAAAAATAACAAATGCAGTTCAATTCTTTTGAAAATATTTTCTGTATGATCCTACACTGCTAACGATGGTACCATAGATTTTTCAAGGTATGATGAAGCTTGTACATTTTTATAAAAATTTGACGATGCTGTTGTTATTTTTATAAAACATCGAAAAATTTCGTTTTTCAAAAAAAAATCATGACAGATGATATCCTTAAGAGGTATTGTCTCTAATTCGGTCAAAAAAAACTTAAAATCCGGTCAAAATATCCAAAATTTTGGCAAATATCTGTATCAAATTTCGCTGGGATTTTGAATCATTGGGTTCAATGCTCAAGCTTTTGTTGCCTGTAGGATCAATGCAGTAATGCTTAGCCTTGCAGGGTTGCAGTAGCCAAAAAATGAGTAGATTCTTCCATCTCAACAGAACCAAAAAAATGCACACGTGTGCCCCTTCTGAATCCACTGTATCCACCTTTGTGGTTTGTTACAAGAGAGATGTTTTTATGCTTTTTCTTTTGACAGTTACATAAATATTAAAACATAAATGAATGATAATAGTGATTACTTACCTCTTCGCTTGCTTCAAGATTTGTGCAACTTATATTGGAAGGGAAAACATTGAAGCACTGCTCAAAATTAAAATCTACCAACAAAGGAAGTTAGGAAACAGTTCATCTGTTAACTGGAGTTACAAAACAACACGAGGCAACCGACCCAACCCAACCGGCAAAGAGGAAAAGAAGACGAGAGGCTGCAGCACGGAGCTAGTGCTTGCTTGATATGCTGAAGGAGGTGACCTTCATTGGGGTCGCGACGACCAGCGGCGCCTCCGGGGAGTCGCTCACGGCGTACTTCTCGTGCATGAAGCGGCTGGCCACGATGGACTCGTCCTTGGGGATGACTTTGTAGCAGTAGCAGCTCTTGAGCCCCTCCTGGTACTGGTAGCATTCGTGGTGGCTGTTCTTCACCTGAAGGAAGTTCCACACCACGCTGTACTTCCCCACGGTTGCAACGAGATGCCGCTCCTGCTTCCCATTCTCCGTCACCTGCGCAATCACTATATGAGTGCTTGATGCTCGATAGTCAACGCACGCGCATTGTTCAGTGTGGGCAACAGGTTTTCGTTAATCAAAATAAGACATTTAGAATAATGATAGCTACAAGAAACACATCATTTGTCATTTGCTTGTAGTCCGACAATATTCAGGTGGCTCAAAGATGCAGCAGATGCAACAATGATCCATCAACACAAGTAATCTAGTCAAACGGATGACTAGTACTTTCCGAAGCAGCTGAAACTCACATATGAAACACAAAGTTGCAGTAGCTTAGATAAGCAAAGCCAATGCCTTGTTGTCAACCCTACGGAAGTAAAGGTACAATGATATTTGCAGTAGCTGCACTATTCTGCCAGATATGTAATCAACAGTTTGACCGTGCTGACAGATTTTCATCTTCTACTAAAATTCAAACCAAATTGCTGGTCTTTAACCATATGCTATGGTAGTGCAGTGTCAAAAATACATAATATTATTTTCCTGGCATACTCTTTGGAAAGTCTAAATTGGAGGTGCGATAGGACTCAAAAGGCAAGGCTGCATCTTGCTATGCAACTCCAATATATCAATCACTATTTCATAGACAATATCAACATATAAATGACATACACAATTACTAAAATCATAGTAGACATGGTTTAAAAGAGAAGTATGTCGCAGGCGCCCCACGTCGCACCCGCGCCCGGGGGGGGGTGGTGTTTCCAAAACAGTAATGAGCAAAAGCCACAGAACAGAACCAAGCTCCACGTACGCCCATGAGATGTGGAGGTAGACCTAATAAATTAATTATTACCGAATATGCAGGATAACAAAAAAATTATCGGTTTTGAACATGTAAATTACTCCAAATTAAATGCAACATACCATTTATATAATGCACCAGTGAGTAAATTTGACCAGTAATTCATAATAGTGGAAGTGGCAAGAATACTCACCCATGAGAACCTGCCCTCACGAAACTTGTTGTTTTCACCTGCAAGATGAGAGTCCAGTGGGGTGAGTTTCAGCAATCTTGGAGCAGCAATCCTGTTCCCCATCCTCCCGCCAAACCCAGTCTTCTCTTTCCCATCCTTGTCAATGAAAATGGTGCATATAAGAATAAGGTATGTATCAGTTGTCCCCAAAATCCATTTCCCGTCGTATGTCACATCCACATGAGTAATCGGCGAACCCAGCCCTGGAAAGGCCGTCTTCGCCATCCTCATAGAACTCTTGGAATACAAGCGGATTTTCCCATCCAATGACCCAACTACAATTGAACCATCACCAGTCGACGCAAAGCACTGAAAGTTTGTGCCCCTGGTGAACTGATGCCCCTGAGTCCATTGCAACACTGGCGATTCCATTGCATTTGCTAAGTTCTGCACAATTCCCCTCCTGTCCCTCATATCCCACCGGCACAACCGGTTGTCATCCAGCCCCAAGAAGGTGGATTCTGATGGATCCATCTGTGCCCCCTTGCTATCGTTCGTGATATCCCTCATGTTTATGTCTGCTCCATCCTTCTCAAACTTCCATTCTGAGACCACCTTCCCAGTCTCAATGTCGAGTTGATGCACCCCCTTAGCATGTGGCTTCCCGTCAGTTGCTGGGCTCATCAGGAGCATGTTCGTCTCAGCCCGCATCAGAAGTGCCTTCTTTGGTGTGGAGAAGTTTGTACTCCCTCCTGAGAACTTCACTGACACGCCCTTCCCATGTATCCCATGCTCGAAATTCCTCACCACCTGGATGCCCGAATCACCCACAAGAAAGCTATTATCCAGTGCACCCAGCGCAAGGCTCTGAATGCCACTACCCTCATCCACAGGTTCCTCGAACTCCCTCAAGTCCTCCAACAGTGGCTTCAGCATTGGACTCCGTGCTGGCATCGGGCTGCGTCTGGGGCTCGGCGTGAAAGCGTCGGTTGCGTCCTCCCATATGGACTCGTCGCCGTCCTCCGGGCGCGCCCACGCCGCGAACTCCTTCCCGAACACCTTGGCGCGGCCCTCCTCCGTGGCGGCGACCCCGTGGCTGTTCTCAAAGAGGCAGCTCTGGTACTTGGCGTAGAAATTGGCGTAGCCGTCGGCGTGGAGGAACTTGAGCGCCCAGACGCCGTCGGCGACGAAGTCAACGCGGCGCTGCGCGGGGAACGTCTTGACCTGTAGCTCCGGCCCCACCCTTGCTCGGATCTTAGACCCCACGACGAGGCACCACGGCCCGGCGGGCGCGGCGTCGTCGTCGGGGTCGGAGGCGTCGCCTGAGCGGAGGAAGGAAGCGGCGGCGAGGCGGTCGGATACGATCCAGCGGGCGGAGGGGGAGGAGCCGCCGATGTGGAGGTAGAGCTTGACGGCGTTGAGGGCGGCGGAGGCGGTGCCGGGGTTAGGGTTGGCGCCTGGGCTAGGGTTCGGGGAGATGGGCTCGGAGTACTTGAGATGGAGGTCGCGGAGGTGGTGGTCGATGGCGTCGATGGAGGCGGGGGTCGCTGCCCCTGCCCCACCGGCGGAGGCGGAGGCCGGGGGAGGCGTGGCGAAGTCGGAGGAGGCGGCGTCGTCGGAGTCGGAGTCGGAGAGGTCGAGGTCCTCCCTGCTATGCGAGCCCCCCATGGCGGCGGCGGCCGCGGTTAGGGTTTCAGCGAGGAGGCGAATGGAAAGGGAAGGGCAGGGAGGGGAGCGTGCGGGAATTTGAAATTTGGGAGCGGAGCGGAGAAGGGTGGTTAGCGTGTGCGGAGATCAGGTGCAGAATAGATGTTGGAGACGACCAAACGGTACGCGCTAATTCAAAATCAAAACCCCTTTTCAAATTATTCAGTGCTACGGCCTACCTACGGCCACGGGTACACCTCGTCAGATCGAAGTTTGTTCAAAGTTTCCTTTTGTTTAATCGCTCTGTCTGAAAACTCATTTGATATGTACAAGTGTGAGTGGTTTTTTTTTTCTTTTCAAACTGCTATTATGCGGATACCTGCTTTTGCTGTGGCCGGGCAAAATCCCCATGTGAAAGGTGGATTTTGAGTTTTTATTTTATTTTTTGGGCTAAAAGTTTGAATTTTCGAGTGGCAAGTTGAGTTTCTGTGTACCATAGAATTTACCAATTTTTGAGTCTTCTGGATGTTCTATATTTGTAGTTGAAACTTTTTTAAACTGGGATTTTTTTCTTTAATACCTCAACGAAAGCTAAACTAGACAGTTTGTAAGAATAAGGAGACTCTTGAGTAACCAATCTCCGACTAGGTCAATGATTTCAACCTGAAAAATGGAAAAAGCACACGTACAAGCCAGGGAGAACAGTGACCATTGTTTGCAAGTTGCGACAAGCTGGTCAGTGATGGAGAAAATCGGAGAATTTACCCTCGTATATGCCACCAGTGAAGAAGCTGAAAACACAACTGTTCCATCGGCATAACGCTGATGTAAATCCTCCTCCATGGCAGCCCCAAACAAACCCTCGTATTTAGGTGGCCATCAGTCCATCACTCACCATTGATATGCCTTGGGATAGTTACGCTAGCACTTGTGCCTGAACTGACATTTGTGATTCATCTAAAGACTAGTTACTACTAACATTTAGCAATGGACTAATGGTTTATGGTACGGGGCAACACATGTAGAGCTTATCTCAGGTAACTAATCCAGAAGAGGCTCTCCTACTTCATCCGATACCATTACCGGTACCGGTACGGCATCATTGTCAAGATTAATGACAGACAAATACCTCCTTTAAAAAAACGTCATAATCATTTCAGACGTATGAACAGCAGCCTGCATGGATTATGAATTAACAATCAGTTAACCATTGGGTTGAAGCAACCAAACCAGCAGAGAAGAGGAGGAACCCAGTGACGTAGAGCTTATCCATTGCAGTTAGGAATTACTCCTATGTGATAACTAGCATCAATGGTTATGGTAGAGTTCAGCCTAAAAATACTAATATTTCTGATCAATGCTGATTAACTCATCAGGTATTGAAAGTCTGAAACGATGTTTCAGAATTTAGCCTGTCACTGTGAGATTGCTCAATGCATAGTGGTTAGAAGGTAGCATGACAAGCATAAATGAAGCCCAATTTTTTCATATGCATGGTTCCATACCAGGACTAGATGAATAAAATAGTGTAAATGATGCCAAGTTTCAGGTTCGCAATATCTGCCTTCAATAAAAAAACTTCCCAATAATATTCACAGATATAGCGCAACCAAACATTCATTTTGTTTTTGTTCTGAAACAAAAAGAACAGTTGGATTCTATAAAGCCTCAACGAGGTGGGTTTGACAAGTTCTCTATCCGGGATTCAGAAATACCATGCTTAAGACAAGAGAACTTTTAATGCAGGAAAGAGTGATCTTGCTCCTCATGTTGAGTATGGAAGGGCCAAAATATAGAAATTCAGCTACCTAGAAAAGCTATCCATGCATAAGTTAAAATACGCACCAATTTATCCATAAGCAATATCCACCACAAAACAGGTAACATTTTAACACCTAGAACTAAAAGGGTAAGAAGATCAGAAAAACTGGGGGCAACTAAGTCATTTTTCAACTAAATTTTGGATCAAGTTCTCTCCTTAAGTTTGGAGTTGATCAGAAGTTTTTAGTAGCTCATTCATCTTGAATTATTGACATCACTATGCTATTATTGTACCACAAGAGCATCACATCAAAGTATACCATGCGTATTTTTGAATGGATTTGTCTATAAATATAAGACAAATTTCATATTCCATGCAAAATTAATGTGATGTTCCCTATATATCCCTGATAAATTTCCATATTTACACTATATTCTCTACATGCATTAAATATAGCGCTTAAAGATAATAATTAGGGGTAATCTAGTCATTTTCAATATCTTGTTGCAAATAATGCCTAGAAAAGTAGGAACATGAAACACGAAACTTGAAAATCCTTGAGGGAAAAAAATAACAAGCGCACAAATACAATCATTATATAAGGTGATGTTTACAATGAAACTCTCACTTTTCATATAGACTACGAGGATATATATATATATATATATATATATATATATATATATATATATATATATACACACACACATATATATACACACACACATATATATATATATATATATATATATATATATATATATATATATATATATATGTGTGTGTGTGTGTATATATATATATATATATATATATATAGGTACATATATGTGTGTGTATATATATGTATACGGGCGCACGAAGACAATCATTATATAAGGAGATGTTTACAATGAAGCTCTCATTTTTCTTATAAATTATATATATATACACACACACATGGAAGCACTATTCTACGCATGCGCGCTGCTACGCATTGGTCGTAACTCGACATCATGCAAAACCAAGGAAGAAACGCGTTCAAACCATTCACGTAAGCCAATCAGTAATGTCTCTCACGCAACGAAATAGTAAATGACTAATAAACGCTACTTCTTGTTTGTACATGAATCTTTCTCTTTTTTTATTTGACCATAATTTTCAAATTAGGATGATTTTGTCTTCGAATTTTACACAGTTGTAGAATATTACCTCCCCTACGTATGGTATTTTTTTTGAGAATTTTTGAAAATATGTACATGTAGTTTTCATGGATTTTATAAAACACTGGGTATGTTGACTTTTACTATCCAAAAAAATAACATATTACTCGCTATTACACGAGTTGCTACTATATCTTGTGCAAACTAACTTTTTTGTGTAAAATCCATAAAACTCACATGTACAAATTTTAAAAAAAATCTAAAAAAGTATCATACATAGGAGAGGTGAGCTTCTACAATCCTGTAAAATTTGAAGACTAAACTCAATCGCATTTGAAAGATATGAAATTGATAAAACGCTAAATAGTGAAAAATTACTATTTAACAAAAAATTGTCTTTTTAATATTTTTCAGTTGAGATTGATTTTGGTCTTCAAATTTCACACGATTATAGAATCTCACCTCCCCAATGTATGGTAATTTTTTGAGAATTTTTTAAATCTTGTACGTGTGGTTTTCGTAAATAATAATTTAGTTCTGTTTGTTGGACCTGTAGTAAAATATTTGAAAAAATCTTAAAACATTACCATATGTAGGAGAGGTGAGCTTCTACAACCCTGTAAAATTTGAAGACCAAACTCAATCGTATTTAAAAAATATAGAAATTACAAAATGCTAAACAACAGGATATATTATCTTTTACTATCAAGAAAATAACATTTTACCGTCTATTACTTACGGCGTTACTATATCATGTGTAATGCACTCTTATAGTATAAAATCCATAAAAATCATATGTATAATTTTTCAAAAATTCTCAAAGAATTATCATATATAGGAGAGGTGAGCTTCTACAACCTTATAAAATTTGAAAACCAAACTCAATCGCATTTGAAAGATATGAAATTGACAAAGTGCCAAATAGTGAAAAATCACTATTTCGATGAATTTGTCTTTTTCATTCTTTGAGCTGATATTGATTTTGTTCTTCAAATTTTACAGGGTTGTAGAATCTCACCTCCTCTATGAATGATAATTTTTTGATAATATTTGAAACATGTACGTGTGGTTTTCATTAATTTTACACGGTAGGAGTGGTTCTGTTTGTACACTTTGTTTCAGTATGGTAACATCTTGTGAAATAGCTAGTAATATGTCATTTGTTTGAATAGTAAAAGGCAATATATCTAGTGTTTTCAAAAGTTCATGAAAAATATATGTACATATTTTTCAAAAATTTTCAAAAAAATTTATCATACGTAGAGGAGGTGAGATTCTACGATCCTATAAAATTTGAAGACCAAAATCAATCTCATTTAAAAGTTATGACTAAATCCAAAAAGAAAGATTCATGTACAAATAATAAGTAGCATTTATTAATCATTTGCTAGTTGGGAGACGGTCTATGTTAAATGGCATGGTTCGATCGGTCTATACGACTGACGCGTAGCTATAGAATAGTATATGTATATGTATATGTATATGTATATGTATATGTATATGTATATGTATATGTATATGTATATGTATATGTATATGTATATGTATATGTATATGTATATGTATATGTATATGTATATGTATATGTACTAAGGTAGACTCCGTGTAGGAGTATAAAATGAATTCATATCACTCTCAACTTCAACAATCTCCACTCTGAGACGAATTCCTCTTGTAGCTAAAATATAACACAACTCTCTCCTCGAAATAAATCATCATAAACATCTTGTGCGTCAAAAGTCCAAAGGACTATCGAGTGATACCAACTAAGTCCTTATTGCAAATAATGCCTAAAAAAGTAGGAATAAAAGGCACAAACTTTTACGTGAAAAACTCTTGCGGGTAAAAACCACAGACACACAAAGACACTCACTAGATGAGAAGATGTTTACAATGAAACACTCACTTTTCCTATAGACTATAGGGATATGTATATATATAGATATACTATTTCTCAGCTACGAGTAGAATAGGATATTCTACTCACCAGCCATCTTTGCAACCCCGACCGAATCCTCTTACCCAATGCAATTCTCTTACCCAGTGTAACCGAGCCGCGTCTGGCGTGATGTGATTTATATGGGCCCCGAACGGACTATGATCCTAAAAGCCTATTTAGATATCATGATTTTAATGCCCGATTTGTATAGTATGCGAGAAAGTTATGAGGATTTCTACTGTATTCACATATTTTTTGTAGTAACTTCCATGTTACTTGCATTTTTTTTAATTTTCTTCGTTTCGTTTGGCAGCATGATATGCCGAATGATTTGCGACCAGTTAAAAATATGTCGTGCTTGAATGGTCTTTGAATAGCAGACATTCTTGTGATTAACATATAGTAAACAGAAGTTTTGTATTTAGCAATTTTGCTCGTTCGAAATAATAAATATTGTTAAAACGTATTTATTTTAACATTAAGATAGTAAAAAGTGTTCTTTTTCTCTATCCAAGCCGACATCGCCACGGTCTTGACAACGACATCATCGTTAAAAGTAAATTTTGTAGTCGTTTGCTCATGATCTTACCATCGATGTCAATACGGCTAAAACAAATAAGAATTTATTCCTTTTGATAGTTTTTACTATCCGAGTATATAAATCTCACTATCTGTTTATATGGATTTTACCATAAATACACACTGAGATGGAGGATATAGTAAACGCAAATAAGTTAGCTCAAAAAATGTCTCAGTATTAGGTAGTTAATATAAATCGATGATTTTGTAATATTATTTGAAATATATAGTAAAATGTGGTTAGTAATGCCTCCGCAGCACATTTGATCACAGTCAACTACCAGTAATGGCATAGGTGTCAGTAGATGCGTGTAAGATAGTTCAAATCATTTGTCATGTGTAAGCTAGTAAATTTAAGTATATGAAATAGTATTATGTTGTGCAATATATAGGAAAATGTGTTTTCTAATGCTTTTCACAACACGTTCGCCAACAAACTATTAATGTATAGTATTATACTCTGCAATGTATAGTAAAATGTCTTCTAATGTTTTCTATTGCTATAACGCCCGACGTATTTACCGCCGAATTTTACCAACTATGACACTAATTTGTTATGTACTCAGTAGTAATATGGAACGATTATGTCGTGATGTACCTGCTATCATCTTTCTATTGTTTTACTTTCATGTTTCTATGATTTTACCAACGCGGACAGTATAATATGATTTACTAATGTGCATGTTACAGCACGTAGGTGTTAGTTCATGGTATTGTATCAGTAAGATTTCAATATTCGTCGTATCGATTCGGGCATATGTAAGCTGATAATATCGTGACGTGTTATGGACGAAATAATAAATGTGGTCATGATAGCTTAAAACATGTGTAAGTGGAAGGTAGTTAATTTAAATTTCTGAATTAGTAATATGGTATATGATTTATAGTAAAATGCTTTTCTATCCACTTCAACAGCAGGTCGTCGTAGTAAATGTTATGCTTACATGATAGTAAATATGATTTGTATTAATAGTAATTTTTCAACATTCGTCGTATCCATCCAATCCAAGGTCATGTTCATCCTCTGTTTCATCATCATGAAGTATTTTGTGGCGTGCACGACCCATTCCTCTCCTCCGACTCCTTCTCAAATTACCTCTGGTAACGCTGGTATTTTTTTAGTGTTGGACAGAATGCTGCATTATGAGTTGTTTTTAGTCCACATAAGATGCACGCTCGTGTGCATTTCTTCTCAACTAGTGCTGCTGCTGGTATTAGTTCACTTATGTCGCATTTCCTTCCCTTTGTCCGAGAAATTGGCGGTGGACCTAGATTTAATGGAGTTTCATTTGCTTTGTTTATTGCATCGTTATCTGTTTGGGAGTGGCAATATCCATCGGGATGCTATCAAGCTGTTCTCGAAGCGCCTTCAGTACATCCATCGCTCTTTCATACCCGGCTTTTGTCTTGCTCCCTGACCTTGCAACGCCCATCGCCTCTGTGAGGAGGATTGAATGGCGAAACATTTTAGTTGTGCCGTCGGGTCCGAACTGCAGTAGGTCGTGCCTGTCGAAGGTACATCTAAATTTGCATTTTTGGTGTACCTTCGTAGAATGTACCAGTCAGGGATAACATCAATTTGTAGGTGAGTGAACACTGATCATATGAGTGAAGAATAGCCCTATAGTAAAACACATTAACATAATAGTAATATACTATATGTATATTAATAAATCATGTTAACGCACATATGTATTATATGTAAGTCAGGCCAATTATGATTTGTAAGAATAAATACCAATGTGCTCCCATTGTCGACATTCACAACTGTATTCCCGTAAGTTTTGTCCGCTGCCAATTTGAATTCGTGCTGCAACCATGAGAACATTTTATTTTGCTTCTCATGTTTGACGAGATACCGACTAGGGTTATATGGATCGTTTCTAATGCGGAAGGCTGTACTATTGAATTAAGTGTCCTTATATTCTCTGAACACCGTAGGTGTGTACAAGTTGCTCAGTTGTTCCTTAAATTTGAACAATGTTTACCTTAGCAGATGGCTCTGTATATATTAATAAAATCGTATTTTCGTCAGTAAATGTATTATGTGTATAGTAAAAACACACAGAATTTATAGTTATAAAAAATACCAAAGATCCATATGTCTCCTTCGCTTCTACTTGTTTTCTTGACCACAGAACCCTGTGCATCTGCCTCGCGAATTGATGCAGTGATGTTTTTTCATCCACGAAGCTTCGTTTGACCTACATTCTTGTGAGATAGTAAGTCCTTTATCTATTGATAATAATTTGTAACTAGTAACATCAACATCATCAGTCAGTATGCAGATTGGGTCCTTCCCATCCATGCAATTTTTAAACGTGCTGAAAAGCCACTCAAATGATTCGGCCTTCTCGTCCCGGAGTAGCGCAATTTCGAAGATGGTGTGTTTGCAGATGATGATTTGAGCCAACAAACATCGCTAGATGCATGTTGTATATGTTGGTCTTGTACGTGGTGTCGAATGTCACAACATCGCCGAAGTCAGCATATTTAGCACGGCAGCTCGCATGGCTCCAGAACACGTTTTGAACTATGTTGTTTTCATCGACTTATATGTCGTAGTAGAATTGAGCATTCTGAGCACAAAATTCCTTGAAGAAAGTAATTAGTTTGCTAATATCATCGCTCCTGTCAGTTCGTGTGTTATATGCCTTCCTGTTAAACAAAGTACGTAGACTAGTAGTAATGATTACACGGGTTAGTAGTAATTATATTTTGAAGGGTGTAGTAAAAACCTGTTTTGGATGTCATGAACGGTATGTTCCGTCGATCTTCATGTAATTCTGTCAGCATGTTCATCATCGCATTATGAGGTACCTTGCTTGTCTGCATGGCGTGTTGACGAGCTCCATGAGGGAATGATCAAAATTTTTGTGCACATGCATAAAAGCCACTAAGGATGGTGATCTGGAGAGTGGATGGTAGTGCTCCAATATAACCAGTTCCATTCGAACAGAGCCATCTCTTAAGTCCTTCAGTTTTATGAATGCTTTACAACCTGTCCTTTTTGAGGTTTTGTTACATTCGTGTTCTTTACCCAGCATGTAGAACAGATGTTTACCTTCGTGAACACTGTAGAGTTCTCTTACTATTTTTGTTCTATTTTTCCTGACACCGAAACCAGTGTGACATGCGTAATGGCAGTAGAAATCGTAAGCTTCAGTATCATTATTGAAACGCTGGTCGAGCTGCGGAACCATGTACTCAGGCTCTTGTGGATCCTATTATAGTAATATTGATCAATATATATAGTAAATATTGACACACAGCAGTAATTGACCTGTTAAAAACTTACGTGATAGTATGTACGGTTTGTGGTCGGAGTTTCTAAATCCGTTATAAGAACTAACGTCAGTGGTGTTAGTATCGATGTTCGAAGAAGAGGATCCCGGACAGGTCGAGGATTTACAGCCAGCGATGTAGCATCTACCACTCCAGGCGATGGTTGCATCGGTGGTTCTTCTGATAGGTCCTCGTTGATCAAAGGATTTTGATCCATCTGATAGCCGCGGTACTAGCGCATAGAATGAACATGAAAAATATAGAGTACTAAATGATTTGTTGGTAGTTTTACTGGAATGCGTAGGAAATGAACAGACGTAGAATTTATGAATACTAAAGGTAAGGAGTATTTATTACCTGCGCATGTATAGTAGAAGACAAGGAGTCAACAAAATTTTACCGCACACATTTTGGGTTTGGACAATATAATTTTAGCACTACATATAATTATGTCTTTTTATTATCTATTATACCCGATGTTACTATCTATTTGCTCGATGTTAGTATATATATATATATAAATAATTTTAAAACTGTTTGCATGAATTAGATTTTACTATTATTATATACAGATCTTACTATCGGTATACATATATTTATTATTGTTACACACGGAGTTTATTAGCTAGACTTATATCATTATGTTGATGTCGTTGTCAGCAAGCTATTGGTAAAAACCAATCATAAATTGGAGTTGCCAAAAAAAAATATAGCTAAATGAAAGGTATCAATATTCATGTACAAACTACAGTCATAATTTCTAGTCGATTGGTCTTAGGTGGATGGGTTGAATAGATTTACAAGTCGACCAATATCATATTTTTTATTTACTGTATTTAGATCTAGATATTACGGGGTTGTACATGTATAGTTACAGATATAATTTCTGGAATAATTTACTGTCGTTTTCCCGTTCGGTTGCGCATGATATAAGACATTTTTACTGTCCTGAAGTATAGGTTATTATCAGGGGTATTTCATTTTAGTACCTTAGATAAATCATTTTACTGCCACGCAAGAAATTACACGTTATTTCTGGTTCAAGATTTTACCATCTTGTCTGTTGTAATTTCTACTATCGTGTTTATATGTTTTTTTACTATCAGAGGTGAACCATTCTACAATCTAGTCCGCCCTTTGTTAACAATCATGTCTGTCAATTTCTACTACTCTCCGTGTAACATTATACTATCATTTGCATATTTTACTATCAATATTGGCACCTCATTAATAACTTACTTATTTTTTTTTGGCCTGAGTTGTTTTTTGGCTACCGTTTCTTCGCACGTTTCGACTAGCTCGTTTGGACCCGTGTTTCTTCGCGCGTTACGACCCGTGTGTGGAATAGCCTAATCTGCGCTTACGCGCAGATTAACACTTCTGTATACACACACGCGATAGCACTAATCTGCGCTTACACGCAGATTAGGCTATTCCACGCGCTGGCCGAAACGCACTGAGAAACGCATGCAACAAAAACCATATTAAGCAATGCAACCTGGTAGTAAATCAAGAATGCATTCTACTAGTTAATGCGTATTGTAGTTTGTACATGAATCTATTACTAGTTAATGCGTTCTACATATGTAATTACTATCAAATTTGTTACTAGTTAATGTGTTGGTCAACACAACTAGTTAATGTGTTGGTCAACACAACTAGTTAATGCGTATTGTAGTTTGTACATGAATCTGTTTCTTCTTCATTTTAGTCATATCTTTTTATTGGTAGCTCGAATTTGCAAATGGTTTCCACCAGTAACTTACTGACGACGAGAGGAATAAAGTGATATAAGTATCGCTATTAAACAGTACTTTTATTGACTTGTAAAATAAACTACTATTTTTATAACAAAATTACTTCATCTACAACTAGAAATTACTATCATACAATATAATTAAAAAAATCCCACACAGATCTGTTAATTGGCACTAAAAATTCATGAAAACTATATGTCAAAGTTTTGAAAAAATCTTTAAAAATTACCGTAGGTAGGGGATGTGAGTTTCTATAGTTCTGTAAAAATTGAATACCAAACTCAGTCGTATTTGAAAGATATGAAAATGATAAATTTACTATTCATCATTGATTAGCGCTTGTCAATTCTATATCTTTCAAATGCGACTGAATTTGGTATTCAAATTTTACAGAATGGTAGAAGCTCACATCGCCTACATATGGTAGTTTTTTGAGAATTTTTTAGAACTTGTACATATAGTTTTTTAGTCATTTAGTAGTAAAATTTCATGAAAACTACAAGTACGAGTTCTAAAAAATTCTCAAAAAATTACCATAGGTAGGGGATATGAGCTTATACAACCTTGTAAAATTTGAATACTAAACTCAGTCATATTTGAAAGATATGAAATTGACATGTCTTTCAAATGCTAATGAATTTGGTATTCAAATTTTACAGGACGCATTTAAAAGATATGAAATTGACAATTTCATATCATTCAATTGTGAATGAGTTTTATATTCAAATTATATAGGGCTATAGAAGCTCACATCCCCTACGTATGGTAATTTTTTTAGAAATTTTCAGAACTTGTACATATAGTTTTCATAGAATTTTACTATCAAAATGCCTGATCTTTGTAGAATTAGTAATTGGATTTTACTATTGTACTATATGATAGTAATTTTTAGTTGTATTTATAGTAATTGTATTTTACTATTGTACTATATGATAGTAATTTTTAGTTGTATTTATAGTAATTGGGTTTTACTATTATACTATATGATAGTAAGTTCTATAAGTAATAAGAATATGTTTGAAAACTCGTATGAGACAGCAAGTAATAAACTAGTATGAGATGTACAAATTTTCAAAAATCCTTAAAAATTACCATAAGTAAGGGATGTGAGATTCTACATCTCTATAAAATTTAAGTACCAAAATCAATTTCGAGTGATTTTGGTCTTGAAATGTTACAGGGTTGTAGAAGCTCACATCCCCTAAGTATGGTAATTTTTTGAGAATTTTTCAGAACTTGTACATATAATTTTTATGGACTTTACAGATAAATATGGTTTACTGCCAAATGATTGATATACACAGGATTTTACTATGGAAGAAATGCTTAATATTTATACGAAGGGTTCTCAATTGATTTTATCATCTATTACAGCATCGTTTACGATCATCTATACGATGATTCACGTATAGTACAAAAAGCTCAATGCATGATAGTTAAAAATGTTAATTTCAAAGTTGAAAACATACTGATGTCACGAAACAATTAATTACTACCCTTTACTAATTGTAGTAATTTTACTATGGTGTAAACGATTTTACTGTCATACCTGTTGTAAGTTTTTACTATAGTGTATCTGTGATTTTTCTATTTCGATCGATACCCTTTACTGCAATAGAAATAACCTTGGTACTAACGGGTCGGTGTGTGTATACGAATGAGAATGATTTACTATCGTGCTTTCTACATTTTACTATCTTCTATATATTTTACTATTACTACCGAATCAGTTACGTGATCAACCCAACTAGTTAATGCGTTTTGTAGTTTGTACATGAATCTGTTTCTTCTTTATTTTAATGATATCTTTTTATTGGTAACACGAATTTGCAAATGGTTTTCACCGGTAGCTTACTAAGGACGAGAGGAACAAAATGATATAAGCCTCGCAATTAAAATAGTAATTTTGCTGACTGGTAACAGAAATTACTATATCTACAACATGAAATTATTACATCTCCAACATGAAATTACTACATCTACAACGTATCCTGCACAGCATTTGGCAATAAAGTTCATGAAAACTATATGTACAAGTTCTGAAAAATTCATAAAAAAATACCATTCGTAGGAAATGTAAGCTTCTACAGCCCTGAAAAATTTGAAAACCAAACTCAGTCGTATTTGAAAGATATGAAAATGATAAATTTACTATTCATCACTAATTAGCGCCTTTCAATTTCATCTTTCAAATGAGAATGATTTTTGACTTGAAATTTTGCACAGATGTAGAATCTCACCTCCCCTATGTATGGTAATTGTTTGAGAATTTTTCAATCATTTTACTAAAGCGCCAATAAATAGAAATAAATTATTGTTCGTAAAAACCACAATTAAAAGTTTTCAAAAATTCTAAAAAAATTACCATAAATATGGGTGGTGAGATTCTACATTCTTGTAAAATTTTAAGATGAAAAGCAATCTCATTTGAAAGATATGAAATTAACAAGTGCAAATCAGTGATGAATAGTAAAAAATTTTCTTTTTATATCTTTCAAATGCAAGTGAGTTTGGTTTTCAAATTTTACAGAGCGGTAGATATGTATGGTAATTTTTTGAGAATTTTTGAGAACTTATACATATAGTTTCCACAAACTTTTACTGCCAAATGGTTGATTTTTGTAAGATTTTCCAATTATACTATATGGTAGTAATTTCTAATTATAGATGTATTAATTTCATGTTATAAAAATAGTAATTTACTTTATCAATCAGCAAAATTATTGTTTAATAGTAAGACTTATATCATTTTATTTCTCTCGTCGTCAGTAAGCTATTGGAGAAAACCATTTGCAAATCAGTACTACAGAAAGGCTTATATTAGACGCCTCAACACAGACGGTTTGAACAAACCGTCTGTGATAAAGAATATCACTGACGGTTCTATAGTGAAACAATCACAAATGGTATTCTTCATGATCCGCCAGTGATATACATCAATATCACAGACGGTTTTAAATATGAACCGTCTGTGATAAGTTCACATCACAGACGATTCTAACTAAGAACCGTCTGTAATATGACCTCAGACCACTATATAAACATACCGATAAAGCTTCGTAGTGCAGACCCATGCATTTCGTCTCCCTCAAACCCTAGCCCCACGGCATTCCTCCTCCTGGGTGACCTCCTCCCCGGCGAAGTCCTCCTTAGCATCCTCCTCCCAGGCTACCTCCTTCGCACAAATCGTTCAGTTACCAACTATGCGCTCAAAACCCTAGCCGACGCTTCGTCCCCCGCTACGGCTCCTCCCCCTGACCTCGCCGACGCCCCCAGCCTCGGCGCATCCCCGGCCGGCATCTCCCCTCGTGCCCTCAACCTCCCCTCACCGGCGGCTACACGCATCGGTCACCCTCGAGCCCGAGGCTGTGGAGGCGACAACGACCATCCCAGCCGCGAGCATCCTCCTCCCCGTCGGCTACTCCTCCTCCTCCCTGCCGAACTCCTCCTCGGTGAGTACTCTGTGTCCTTGTGTTAATAGATAGATGGTTGTGATTGTGAAACATCATCATGTGATTTTGATTGTGAAGCATCGATATCTACCTAGGGCATTCTTGTGATTTTGAACTAGTGTCAATTGCTACACTTGTTCGTGAATACATTGATTCTAATCATGTTGTAGACTATAAATATCATGTTGTAGACACAATAGCAATTGAAAATATAGTGAGTTGCCCTAGTTATAACAAACTCAAAGATATAGACAGTATAAATGCGTGTGATATAGACAGTATGTCCATACATTAGTTCAGATGTGACTCATAGAAATCATATTTGCTTGATGTTGTTCAGTCAATTTGCATTATTAGAACGGGTAAAACAACATGCATGCTTGGGTATCACATTTGCATGGAACTTTAGTAATATAGTGCATTAATTGCTAGCATCTCTAGTTGCAGAATACATGATGATATTATATGGAATTTTGGATGGATTACATATGCATGCAAATCAGAACATTGGCAACCTCGAATGTGAGCCTTGGGTGGTCACCTCTTGGCTGCAGGATCATCTACTGGTTCCCCAAGAGAGAGAATGTTGTATTGTGGAAGAAGGTAGTTATTTAGCAGTATATTTCACTTACTTTTGTATATGTTGACTTATATATATTGGTTAGCATTATCCAATGCCAAATTTTGAAGGAAAGTTTCATAGAGTTGCCATTTTTGTGTACTATTTTACAAATATTTCTATTTGAAGGCACCACATATACATGTGTGTGTATGAAGCAATTGCAAGGACATGGTAGTACTTGTCTGTCAACCAATAATGTTTAGACTACACGACATAAAATAAATTGAAAGAACATTTGATGATTTTGGAGAACTGATTAGGTTTAAAATGTAACTAGTTATGGCATTTATCGAAAATAACACTTACAAGCTATTAGAATAGGCATCTTAATAATCTACATTGTAAATATAGACGACATGGAAAAGTTGTTAGAAGTTAACAGAAAAAGATCAAACAACTGAAGGGCTACTTTTTCTATCTTTCTTACCTAATCCAATTCTCCAGCACGCTACCGTATATGATCCTCTTTTTTCCGCACACCCGCAGCAGAACTTCCATCATTAGTATCTGTTGTTCGAAATTTTCTTCTGCTAAAGGTATTTCTGCAACGATATTTATAAGGCACAATCAGTTATAGATTTAGTAATTGAATATCTAAACTTCCTAGATGCATCGAGGCAACAACTTGTTTGATCAGGATCGTCTTAAAATATGAAGTTTTGTAGCACTTTCATCTCCTTTCTTATTATAATATTGATGAATTCTAAGGTAAAATCCATTTCATCCACAGTTCGTCCTGAAATATGTCATGCGCTGATTTATCACTTCCACTTCATCCTCATCCCCAAACGAGAATACCATAGGCAGCCATGCTTCTTGAATTATAAAGTTGATTAAGTCATCGTATGGAGTTGATTAAATTATCGGTTCGGGGATGAGTATGAAGTGGAAGCGATAAATCAGAGCATGACATCGTTCATGACGAACTGTGGAATGAAATGGGATTTTACCTTAGCATCCATCAATATTATAATAAGAAAGAGATGAAAGTGCTACAAGGCTTCATATTTTAAGATGATCCTGAACAGACAAGCTGTTGCCTCGATGCATTTAGAAAGTTTAGATATTCAATTACTAAATCTATAACTGGTTGTGCCTTATAAATATCGTTGTAGAAATACCTAAGCAGAAGAAAATTTCGAACAACAAATACTAATGATGGAAGTTCTGCTGGGTGTAGCGAAAAAAGAGGATCACACACGGTTCTATTTAGAAACCGTCTGTGATGTTTAAGTAGCACAGGCGGTTCTAGTATAAAACCGTCTGTGATATTCTAACTGGAACCGTCTGTGATGTTGATATCACAGACGGTTTGAAAACCGTCTGTGATATATTCTTATATCACTGACACAAGGTCACAGACGATTCAAAAAACTATTTGTGATGATAGTTCTGAACCGTCTGTGATGGTATAATCTGTAGTAGTGAATTCGAGCTACCAATAAAAAGATATGGCTAAAATCAAGAAGAAACAGATTCATGTACAAACTACAATACGCATTAACTAGTAATTATTTCGGTAGTGATTGCATCTGTTGTTATGTAGTAAAATGTATTCATGATTTACTACCGAATTGCAAAATTGGAGTGCTTTTATTAGTTGGTTTTTGCCACATCAGTCCGATACGTTGTTTAGTGTGTTGCATGGCTGAAAGTTCAGACTCTATTAATTTGGTTTTGGTATTAATGAAAAATCTAATATTGAGACTAACTCTTTTGATAATCATAATATTGATTAGTCTCAATTGTTAATTAATGAAAATCCTTTTATGAGACTAACTCTTTTATTGAGCTTAACTCTCTTTAGTCTCTTTTGGATGAAAAATATGGAAATATCAAAGGTATGCATTCAAGTTCATATTATCATATCTTGTTGCATTCCTTGGATATAATATTCATGATCATATTGATAAATCTAAATATAATACTAACTCTTTTATTAAGTATATCTTTGATTAGTCTCACCTCATTGAAAAATGAAAATCCCAAATGTATGCATCCAATACAACTCTATTATTTCTAGATGCAGTTCTTGGACTCAAGTTAAAAGATGAACTCTTCCATTACTTATACATTAAAAGATGTGCATTATGTTTCCAACTTCATCTATATTACATGAATGCACAAATCTAGAGGGAGTTCACAATTTAACTTGATGTTTCAATAAGTATTGATCCATGTCCTCTTGCCAAACAAAATATAGGATCAAGACTTTGAAACAATCCTTTGAGTATATGTAACTTGTGTAGTTGTAGTATACTCATGTTAATATAGGATAAACTCAAGTGGTATCTAAGATTGATTATGTGCATATTGATTCTAAGTTCAATTATTTATATGCACATATTTAATGAAGTTTATTCTATTGTTGATGGTATTAAGAGTATTGATCCCTTTCCACTACTCCAACATAATTTGGATCATTACTTAGTAACCATTAAAATGAGTATATGAAACTTGTGTAGTTAATATACTCATGTTAATTTAAATAAAATTTAAATTCAATTCAAATGTCTATCAATCAATCAAAGAACGCTTCACCATGTGTTCATAGTATTTCTTCATTGGTTAAGGACAAGCGAAAAGTTCTTGAATATAATGAAGCATTAGTTGCATCAAAGTACTCAATACAACTTTAAATCATTCAAATTGATTAGGGTTGTGCTCAATCGATTGTAGGGGCATCCATTATGTGTTAATGGAGTGCAATTGATGATTGAGGCAACCGTGTTTGTTGGACTAACAACCTTCCATGAGTTGTGAAGTAGGTTGAGTCCAAAAAAATAAAGAATCAGGAAGAAGTCATCATGTGTTGATGAGCTTCAAGGATGCGTCCCGAAGTGAAGTGAAGCTAGAGAAGGTTCATCATGTGATGATAAACAAGAAGAAAGGACCCGGCTTGGAGAGAAGATGATGGAAATCACAAAAGCTCCAAGTGGATGTGCAAGAGGCAAAGGTATAACTAGTTAAGGCTAAGAATGTATTCCTAGTCTTTTATCGGTCTCGGAGTTTGGATGGGAAACTGGGTTGCTAGTATAGGTTGCTGTACTATTAAGAGAGGTCGAGTCTTATAGCTTGAGCTTCATCATGTATTGATGAACTCAATCCGGTTCAGTCTAGCTCACTCTCTTGGTTGGTTCTTGCGTGAGCTAAGTATTTGCATGTGTTGCAAATAAGCGAGCTCATGTTTGCTTCTTATTAAATCTTAATTTGGTTTTTGCTTAGAGCTATGGATTTGCATGTGTTTCAAAAGGGAAATAGCTTATGCAAGTTGGTTTAAGTGGTTGTTTGTATGGAGCTAGATATTTGCATATGTTGTAAATAGAGAGCTCATGCATCGGAGTCTTAGCTTGTGACTTGATCATGTGTTGATCATCACAAAGGCTAAGATAGGTTTATGCTTTGTGTTTGCAAAATGAGTTTTTGCAAAATATGATTTAATTGAATCTTATCTTGGAGCATGTGAATAGGGTTTGCAAATTGGTTTGATCATGTGTTGATCATCACATGGCTCAAAGACATGATCTTTATTGCTCTTATTTACAATATTTATATTTGCAAATGTGTTTTTGCAAAATATTGGAGTTCATGCATTTGATATTGGAGCAAGTGATTAGAATTTGCAAATATGTTTTGCAAAATTGTTTTGATCATGAGTTGATCATCATATGGCTCAATATTTGATCTTATTGACTCTCTCTAGATTGTAGTCACGCTCTTGATCAAGTTTATGTGAGGGATTTCGAGAAATCAGATTTTAGATTTGAATGACTACATTAGAGTCTTTATTTTTGTGATATTTAAAAATATATATGGTTGCTTAAATCTTTAAAATGGGTGGAGATTGCAACTCTCATGATAAGCTTCGTATAGAGTCCAAGATCACCTAAATCGGAGTTCGGAGTAAAAAGTTATGACCGTTTTAGTCGCTGTAGCAGTGGTATGACCGCCCTAAGGCCGGTCATACCGCCCCTAGTCCGGTATGACTGGGCTCCAGGCTGTGGGAAAATTTTAGAGAAGGGTTTTCTTTGTTTTTTTAAGGCCGGTGCTACCTGGGTGTGAGCGGTAGCACCGGTGAGTGGTATGATCGCCTCATGTCTGGTATGATCGAATTTTATAAGTAACGGCTAGTTTTTTCTAACCGTTGGACCAGAGGCCGATCATACTGACCCTAGGACGGTATGACCGGGTTTCCTATGACTTTTTGCCTATTTTGCCCCCAAATGGCTAGTTTTTCTTTTGGAGGCTATAAAAGGAGCCTTAGGGGCTGGCATTTATAAGTTGATGGGGTTTTGAGGGTTCATTACTCTTTGTGATTGAGTTATGCATGTATTGCACACTTCAATTTGGTTTTTGAGTTAAGAGTGAGAACTAATTGCATGTGTTGCAATTAAGAGAGGATTAAGAGCCTCTTGTGCATGTGTTGCACTTGAGGAGAGTCTTATGCTTGTGTTGCACTCGGTGATCACCATTGTACAAGTGATGTACTTGATGGAGCTCAAGCTAGAGGGCTTGACTTATTACTCTTGGTGTTTGCCGACACCTAGATGGCGTGTGGAGGCGTCGTGCGCGGTGATCTTCTCAAGGAGGTTGTGAGAAGGCCCAACAAAATTGTGAAGGTCGGAGCTCACCTACCCGGAGGGGGAAAGAGCTACCACTAGTAGAATCGAGGCGGTGCTTAATTCATGGAGCCGGTCCAAAGTGGTTTGGGCTTACCTCAACGTGGATTAGGGGAGACCAACAAGTCTCCGAACTCCACGGTAAAACATCGGTGTCTCTCTTTGTGTTTGCTTGCAATTCTTATTTATATTGTTGCAATTTACATTCCTATAATTAAATTGTTTGATTGTCTTTAGCATTGCATATTTTTGTTAGAGTCATAATTAGCTAATACACTTAATGAACCTAGTTGACTTAGGCTTTAATTATTAAAACCTTAGTTTATTGCTTCCGCATCTATTATCATTTAGGTTTTGACATAAGGGTACTTAGGTGAGATTTTAACTAATCGTAGAAGAAATTTTTATAGCTGCCTATTCACCCCTCTTTAGTCGGCACCCTCGATCTTACAATGGCTCGGTCAGACTGAATTAAATAGCTCAGGAGTAGAATCAGTTGTAGAATAGCATATATATATAGGCAACATATTTAATGAAAACCACACTTACCGTGAAACCCACGTGTGCATGTTTTGAAAAATTCTCAAAAAATTACCATACGTAGGGGAGGTGAGCTTCTATCATTCTGCAAAATTTGGAGACCACACTCAATTGCATTTGAAAGATACGAAAAAAGACAAATTGAGTGTGAATAGTGATTTTTCACTATTTAGCATCGTTTTGCTGTTTATATTTTTCATATCTTTCAAATGCCATTGAGTTTATTCTTCAAATTTTGCAAGATTGTAGAAGCTCACATCCCCTACGTATGGTAATTTTTTGAGAATTTTTCAAAACTTGTACACATGAGTTTCACGGAGTCTTTCACGGTATGGGTGATTTTCACTGAATATGTTGCCTATATATATATAATTATCAAATGTAGGGGAGGTGAGCTTCTACAATTCTGCAAAATTTGAAAACCAAACTCAATCGCATTTGAAAGATATCAAAAAGACAAATTCAGCCTAAATAGTGACTTTTCACTATTTAGCACTATTTATTTCGCTGTTTGTCTTTATATCTTTCAAATACAATTGGGTTTAGCTTCAAATTTTGTAGGATTGTAGAAGCTCACCTCCCCTATGTATGGTAATTTTTTGAGAATTTTTCAAAACTTGTACACGTGGGTTTCACGGAGTTTTTACAATAAGGGTTGTTTTCACTGGATATATTGCCATATATATATGTTTATATGTAGGAAAAGTATCTTTTACTCCCGGGTGTAGTTACTCTCACCTATGAAATACTATCTAAACAAACTTGAAATACTCCTTTATCACCTTGGGTACACTCATATACTAATTATAAGATATTTCAATATGAACCACATGAAAAAATTGCAAGTGTACATAGTTTTTAGCGTATTTTACAAATACCTTTATATATGAATATAAAATAGAGTATATTCAAAAATATATACATACCACCTCTGAAAAAATATAAATACTACCTAGCTAGTCTTATATGCTCGTATGCTACACGTACATACTCTCCGTTGCGTGAGATACTCCCTACGTTGTGAGATACAATGTAGGGAGTAATTACTCCCGGGAGTAGAAAAGAGGCTTCCTCTACATATATATAGTACAGTATAATTACTTGGGACACCATGGTGCCTGAGCACCATGATCTAAAAAGGATATTTTTACTATGTATTTTCATGCGAATTTTTTTTAATGATGAGTTTAACCGGTTTACTAACTAGTTCAAACAAGTTTGAACTGAAATTCAAACTAGAGTTTCCCTTTTTGATGATAGTTTGGTTGTAGGTATGTGGTGATTTTATATATAAATCATCAAAGCATATGATCCAAACTCATTCAAAATCTTTGAATTCGAGTATATTTTTCCAAATGTATGTGTTTCATTTGAATTGTTATAGATAGGTATATACCCTAAAATTGAATTTTTTTTAAGAATATACTCGAATATAGCTTGAATTCGTGCATTTGAAATCATGGTACCCAGGCACCATAGTGCTCCATTTTGACTTCCTCTACAGTACAATTACCTGGGGCACAATGGTGCCCAGGCATCATGATCTAAAATGGGTATTTTTCCTATATATTTTCGTGCGATATTTTTTGAAATTTTTAGGATTACGAGTTTAACCAACTTACTAACTAGTTCAAACAAGTTTGAACGGAAATTCAAACCAGAGTTTTCCTTTTTGATGATAGTTTGGTTGTAGGTATGTACTGATTATATATATAAATCAGCAAAGCATGTAATCCAAACTTGTTCAAAATCTTTGAATTCAAGTGTGTGTGTATATAGTGGCGTATGGTAGATTCTGTATAGGAATAGATTTGAGATGGAGTAGGAAACGAATCCGTATCAACTCTCAGCTTCAATAATCTTATTGATCTGTGTCGATAAGAAATTCGTGTTATAAACTTGGACAGAGAAAATAATATCTACCAATCATTAAGTCCTCACAATTCACAATTTGCACCACGAGAAACAGTGCAAACTTCTCTGAAAGGGGAAACTTTTATGCGTAATTTTCCTGCTTCTTTCTTTACAACAGCAGAGGATCCATACAAAGGCTACAGCCACCACTATACAGCAAGCAAGATGGAAGAAGGCTTTTCGTCGAACACCTAATTGGAACCAAACCTTGCAGCCCTCCCTGGCGCGTAATCACCACGGCGGCGGCGCAAAGGCAGCTCCTTGATGCTGTTTCATGCCGAGGATTGCGCCATCAGCTCACGGAGATGGCGATGGCGGCGCGGCAGACGGGGCAGGAGGCTGACCTGGCGAGCCACCGGTCGACGCAGGCGGCGTGGAATGAGTGGCCGCAGGCGGGCAGCGCGCGCCACCGCTCACCGGCGCACGCGGCCTCAAGGCAGACGGCGCAGAGCAGCGGCGAGGAGGAGGGGTCATCGCACGGGGAGGCGGCGAAGCAGGGGAGGAGGCGGAGGTCGGTAGGCGAGAGGCCGAGGGGGGCAGGCAGCGGCGGAGGGGAAGGGGTGGAGGCGGTCGCGACGCGGTAGCGGCTGCCGCCATGGTGGCGGTGGCGGAAGGCGCGCGCTGTGACGATGAAGTGGAGCAGGAGGATGGCGGCGGCGGCGGCGAAGAGGAGGAATAGGGCGAGCGCGGCGGCCATCACCACAGCCTGGACGCCGATGGACAGCAGACGCGCGCCGGCTCCGGTGCAAGAGCCGGAGGGGCAGCGCAGCTTGGAGTCCCGCGGGGGAGGCTCCAGCGTGGCGGCCGCGGGCTCGTCGGCGGGCGGAGCCATTTGGGGCGGGGGGGCCGGCGTGTTCGGTCGGCGCAGCGGGTTGGAATGGAAATTCGGTGGGGAAGATCTTTAGGGAAGAGCTTGGAGTATTTGGAAGGACGGGTTCCGACTCCAGCACCATTCCATATCATATATTGGTATTTGGTGCCGTTCGGAAAAAAAAATCGTTAGGAGATTAATCAAAATTGTTTTGATTATAGTGTTTAATGAGTTTAAAATTAGAATAAATCTATTTTAAGCGTAAAAATATTAATAGGACTTGACTTGATGGTATCTCGCTAACTTGAATTTGAAATAACCATTTAAAGGATAAATGAAATAAATTTATATTAAATTATGTTAATTTCGAAAGAAGTTCGATAATAGCTTATCGTTAAGCTCAATAGGCAGGTATTAGTGTATTGTTCGCGTGCAGTGTTTGACATATGCAAACTAGAATCTTCTCCCTCGCCGCCGTCGCTGGTGGCCACCGGCTGGCTGACGGTGACGGCAGGGTCTTGTTCAAAGCTTTCTCCACTCCCTTTCCGTCCGTCCCCTCTTACAGTCCTTCGCAAAAGCTGTCGAGGAGGCGACGGTCATCTCCGGTGCTGAGATCGGCTTCATGTGGAACCGATCGACCGTCGGAGATGGCGCGGTCGGTGGTGGTGGTGATCCACCACGAGTCCAATGCGATGAAGTCGCAGATCTAAGGGCCGATGTTGCTCCCTCCTGCTCAAATCTACTCCGGATCCGACCAAGCTCTGCCTTCTCTTGGTTCAGATCGGATTTGCTCTCCCCTTGTCAGATCCGATCATCCTGCTGGTGGTTGAGGTGGCTCGATGGTCGGAGTAGGCACGCGCGAGGTCTTGGCCGAGAAGGCAGTTGGAGCCAGGAGCGTGGCGAGCAGGGCATGGACATCAGCGATGGTGGTGAGCTTTGGCCGCGTGGTGACACGGTGAAATTTCAAGCTCCATTAAGTTGGTTTTGGAATGACAAATCTAATATTGAGACTAACTCTTTTGATAATCATAATATTGATTAGTCTCAATTGTTAATTAATGACAAATCTTTTTATGAGACTAACTATTTTGTTGAGCATAACTCTTATTAGTCTCTTTTAGATGAAAAAGATGGAAATATCAAAGGTATGCATTCGAGTTCATATTATCATATCTTGTTGCATTCCTTGGATATAATATTCATGATCATATTGATAAATCTAAATATGAGACTAACACTTTTATTAATTATATCTTTAATTAGTCTCATCTCATTGAAAAATGAAAAACCCAAGGTGTGCACTCATGTTCATTTTATGATATCTTAATGCATATTTTGGATTCAAGTTAAAGGATGAACTCTACCATTATTTAGACCTCAAGAGTGCTTTAATATTTCAATTCCATATATACATGAATGCACACATTTAGGGGAGTTTGTCGGGACCAGATTTTCGAATCCGAACCCTCTGTATATAACCTGTGCTAGTCTAGAAAAAGATAGCACACACAGTGGAAACAATGATGACAACACATCTATATCATGAAGCACATAATATTAATTAAGCAAAAGAGTATTAGCCTTATGGCCAATTATTACAAATGAGCAGCATCATAGCTTGAGTTCAATAAGAAACAGCGGAAACGAAATAACAATAGCAGGATAAGCCCATCCATTTGCCCAACAGGCAATCGACTGGGGTTCGCGTCCTAGCATTCCGGATCACCTTCGTCGTAACCACAAGCGTAGAAATCGTAGTCATCTTCAGCTTCTGCAAACTCCTCTGTGGAAAGTTGGGGATGTCGTAAGGGTGAGCACAAAATGTACTCCGCAAGTCTTGGAAACATAATGCATGATAACTATATGCAAGGCCAAACAATTGAAGGCATAATATGGCTCTTTTAGCATAAAGCAAAGTTTAACTGTAAATACCAATAGTAATTTTATAAAGCATCATTTGAACAAAATGTAATTGAATAGTAATTGAATTTGATATGACAATTAAAGCAGGTTCCATCTACCTGACTGGCTCCATCCGCCAAACCATAACCCGAGAGTTCCATTTGCTCACGGATTCCCAAATCATCATTTTTATTTAAAACAAAACCATGAAATCTACAATGTGCAAGCGTACCTCGCCTGCCCTTGACCGTGGGCACGGCTACTTAAGTAGTTTTAACTCTGCAGAGTGTGTACACTTTATCCACAAGACATGATCGACTCTTGTTGCCATGCAATTAACACACTTCTTTTGGTGTGTCGGCAGAGAGATCATGACAAGGCCTTTACAATGTACAACCCCACTATTAACATCGCCCGCTAAGGTTTCACCGCTGTTAGGGTTCTAGCTGCCCAGTACAGAAGCCCCCTCTTGCGCCTGCCAACATCTAGCACTCACCAACTGGCGAAGCTAATAATGAGATGCACAAATTATTTAGCCAGGTCGTACCCATATAGACTTGTGGTTGTACGGTAGTGTTTGGTCCATGATAACACATGCTTCGGTCCTTAAGTGACTAGGGCGGAACATTCACATACCAAGGTCTCGTGCTTTCTGCACCCGCCTAACATCCATCCGCCCTGGTCTAAATCATGTTTTCCACTTTATTTCACTTAAATAACAGCAGCAACACCAATTGCCGCGACTTTACAAATATGATTCAACAATGTTTGAAATGATTCCCATCATGGCATAATACCGAAACGTTTAAGCTGGACTAAGCAATTTTACCGTCCGATGCTAACCTACTGGTTATCACCAAATAAAATAGCTAATATTAACTAGGGTGACAAAGGTTTGACATGATCAATACCAATGAGGGTATAACAAATTCTGGTATTTAACTATATTCTAAAACTATATTTAAAGTACATTGAATAAAAGTAAGCATGCATAATTTAAAACAATATAGGCATTTTGTAAAATTTGGGATCAATATGTTCAAGGAAGACTTGCCTTCGATGCCTCCTGCTAGATCTACCTCTGACTGCTGATTTGCTTGAACTTCGACTGCGTCGTCTACACGCGAAACGAGAGCAAATAAATTCAAATAAAATTCAAAAATTGAAAAGAATGGTACTGGAAGATAGATCTTGAATTTAGATGAATTTAGAAATTTGAATCACTGGAATCGGAGCTCGAACGAAGGAGAATGGGCTCCTCGAAAATTCCCAGATCGGAAAATCAGAGAAAATAAATAGGGCTGACACATGGCAGGATCTGATTGGCTGGAATTTCTGGATTTTCCGAAAAATCAGAAAAAGAAAAAGAAATGACGACTGACACGTGGGGCCACGCGTCAGTGGCTCAGTCCACGGTGAACCGGGAGCATCGAGGAGATCTGAGGGTGACGTGGCAGACCACGCGGCAGCTAGGGCTGACGAGGCGCTGACGCGAGCCCACACGTCGGACGCAGGCGCTAACGCGGCGGCTGGCGAGGTGCTGACGTGGACAACCACGCGTCGCGTATCCAACGGCGGCGCGGGATCTGACGGCAGGAGGGCGAGACCGAGACAGCGGCGACGTGGTGCGATCTGGTGCGCACGCGGAAGATCGGACGGCCACGACTCACGGCGAGGGGCGACGGCGGCGACGCTGGAGCGGGCAACGCTGGAGGTGGGGAAGAAGACATGGCCGCCGGGGAAAAACGCAACGAGACGGCACCGGGTTAGGGTCAAAAGAGAGAGGGAGTCGCGGGGATCTTGATGCGACCAAAAGAAGCGGCGAAGGCTCACCGGAGAAGAAGAAAGACGGCGGCGAAGAGCTCGGGACGGCGGAGAACTTCGGTGAGCTCACGCGCGATGACGACGGCGCCTCAGGCAACAAGAGATGGGGCAAAATGAGCGGCGCAACGAGGCGAACCTCGGGCTGGGTGCGGCGGCGGCTTAAATAGCCTGGGGAGGCGTGCCAAATCTGGAAACCGAGAAACGACGCGGGATTGACACGGAGGCGGCTAGGGTTTCAGCGGCGGTGGCGCGGGCGACGTGGCTGCATCACACCGAGACGCGCGCGGCAGCATCGGACGGACATGCATGGCGGGGTCGGCTGTGGGCGAACGCCAAGTCGGGCCGAGAGAGGAGAGGGAGCGGGCGCGCGGAGAGAAATGGACCACGAAAATGGGCCGACGGAAGGATTCGGCCCGCGGAGATTTTAGAAAATAAAATATTTTCCAAATTAATGAAATTCCAAAAATTCAAATAAAAGGAAATAAATTCAAATAAATAGCAAATAAATTCAGAAAAATCTCCAAAAATACAGAAAAATTCCTTGCAGCATAATAAACCCAAATGGTTCATTGTCAAATTTAAACATTTCATAAATAGTAAATTCAAATTAAGCTGAAATTAATTCAAGAAAAATGCAAATGGTTCATTTTCAAATTTAAACATTCTAAAACTCAAATTTTTGGAATGTTACAGAGTTCATACTTTACCTTGATGTTTCAATAGTATTGATCTAATTCATATTTCTATATTAAGAATCATTACTTTAAAACAACCCCTTGAGTATATTTAACTTGTGTAGTTGTAGTATACTCATGTTAATATAGGATAAACTCAAGTGCTATCTAAGATTGATTATATGCATACTGATTCTAAATTCGATTATTTATATGGACATATTTAATGGAGTTTATTCTATTTTTGATGGTATTAAGAGTATCGATCCCTTTCCACCACTCCAACATAATTTGGATCATTACTTAGTAACCATCAAAATAAGTATATGAAACTTGTGTAGTTAATATATATTCATGTCAATTTAAATAAAATTTAAATTGAGTTCGATTGTCTTTCAATCAATCAAAGAACGCTTTATCATGTGTTGATGATGTTTCTTCATTGGTTAAGGACAAGTGAAAAGTTGTTGAATATAATAAAGCATTAGTTGCATCAAAGTACTCAAGACACCTTTAAATCATTCAAATTGATTAGGATTGTGCTCAATCGATCATGGGGGCATCCATTATGTGTTAATGGAGTGCAATTTATGATTGAGACAACTCTGTTTGTTGGATTAACAATCTTCCATGAGTTGTGAAGTAGGTTGAGTCTAAGAAAATGAAGAATCGGGAAGAAGAAATCATAATGTGTTGATAAGCTTTAAGGATGAATTCCGAAGTGAAGTGAAGCTAGAGAAGGTTCAACATGTGTTGATGAACAAGAAGAAAGGACCCGGCTTAGAGAAAATATGATGAAAATAATAAAATCTCTAAGTGGATGTGTTAGAGGCAAAAGTATAACTAGCTAGTGCTAAGGATGTGTTCCTAGTCTTTTACCGGTCTAGGTATTTGGATGGGAGATCAAGTTGCTAGTATAGGTTGCCGTACTATTAGGAGGGGTCGAGTCTTATAGCTTGAGCTTTATCATGTGTTGATGAACTCAATCCAGTTCACTCTAGCTCACTCTCTTGGTTGGTTCTTGCATGAGCTAAGTATTTGCATGTGTTGCAAATAAGGGAGCTCATGCTTGCTTCTTATTGAATCTTGATTTGGTTTTTTCATAGAGTTATGGATTTGCTTGTGTTGCAAAAGGGAGATAGCTTATGCAAATTGGTTTAAGTGGTTGTTTGTATGGAGCTAGATATTTGCATGTGTTGCAAATAGAGAGCTCATGCATCGGAGTCTTAGCTTGTGACTTGATCATGTGTTGATCATCACAAAGGCTAAGATAGATTTATGATTTGTGTTTGCAAAATGAGTTTTTGCAAAATATGGTTTAATTGAATCTTATTTTGAAGCATGTGAATAGGGTTTGCAAATATGTTTGAAAATTGGTTTGATCATGTGTTGATCATCACATGGCTCAAAGATATGATCTTTATTGCTCTTGTTTATAAGATTTACATTTGCAAATGTGTTTTGCAAAAAATTGGTGTTCATGCATTTGATATTGGAGCATGTGATTAGATTTTACAAATATATCTTTCAAAATTGTTTTGATCATGAGTTGATCATCACATGGCTCAATATTTGATCTTATTGACTCTCTCTAGATTGTAGTCATGCTTTTCATCAAGTCTATGTGAGGGATTTCGAAAAATCAGATTTTAGACTTGAATGACTACATTAGAGCCTTTGTTTTTATGATATTTAAAAATATCTATGGTTGCTTAACTCTTGAAAATGGGTGGAGATTGTATCCCTCTTGATAAGCTTCGCGTAGAGTACAAGATCACCTAAATCGGAGTTCAGAGTAAAATGTTATGAGGGTTTTGGTGGTAGAGGGAGCGGTATGAGCGGACCCCCTCCGGTCATATACCGCCTGGCGGTATGATCGGGATCAATTCGGTGTTTTCAGAGAGTATGTATTTCGGCCGAAGGGTAATTTTTGGAGTCCGTATGACCGGACCCCCTCTGGTATGACCGATTTTTCTGAGTAACGGCTAGTAAAAACTAGCCGTTGGACCAAAGGCCGGTCATACTAACCCTAGGGCGGTATGATCAGGTTTCCTGAGCATTTTTGCCCAATTTACCCTCAACGACTAGTTTTTCTTGTGGAGGCTATATAAGAAACCTTGGGGGCTAGCATTTGGAGGTTGCTGGGGTTTTAGTGAGTTCATAGCTCTTTATGGTTGAGTTGTGTATGTGTTGCACTATCTAATTTGGTTTTAAGTTAAGAGTGAGCTCTAATTGCATGTGTTGCAATTAGGAGAGGATTGAGAGCCTCTTGTGCATGTGTTGCACTTGAGGGAAGCCTTGTGCATGTGTTGCACTCGGTGATCACCATCATACATGTGTTGTACATGGTGGAGCTCAAGCTAGAGAGCTTGACTTGTTACTCTTGGTATTTGCTGACACCTAGACGGTGTGTGAAGGCGTCGTGCGCAGTGACCTTCTGAAGGAGATTGTGAGAATGCCCGGCAAAGTTGTGAAGGTCGGAGCTCATCTACCCGGAAGGGGAAAGAACTACCACTAGTGGAATCGAGACGGGTGCTCAATTCGTTGAGCCGGTCCAAAGTGGTTTGAGCTTGCCTCAACATGGATTAGGGAAGACCAGCAAGTCTCTGAACAACACGGTAAAATGTATGGTATCTCTTTGTGTTTGTAATTTTTTATTTATATTCAAGCAATTTATGTTCATAGAATTGATTGATTGATTGATTGCTTATATTTATGATTGCAAATTGTTGTTAGAGATACAATTAATTAGTGCACATAGTGAGCCTAGTTGATTTAGACTTTAATTATCAAAACCTTAGTTTATTGCTTTCGCATTAATTATTATTTAGGTTTTGACATAGGGATCAATAGAGCGTGTTTTTAAAGATAAATTTTTTAAAGCCACCTGTTCACCCCACTCTAGTCGGTATCCTCGATCTTACACACGGCGCGTTGAGGGCCAGCAGGCGACGGACCTATCGGCGGAATGGGGGTGTGGCGAGCGTGATGATGGCCTCAGCGATGGGAAGACGGCGGAGGACGACGACGGGAAGATGGAGGACGAAGTGCGTTAGGACGACGGTGGTTGAAGCAGGCGCGGCGCAGGTGCGGCCGGTGATGTCAACAGGAGCCGGGGGCATGGCGAGTGGGCGTAGTCCTCAACGTTGGTGGGAGGTTCACCGCATGGTGGCGTAGTCTCGACGATGGCGGTGAGGTTCACCGTGTGGTTGCGTGTTGAAGGCTAGCAAGCGGCAGGCAAGTGCGTGGGGACAACGAGGGGATGAAGGAGGATGGCAAGTGCATGAGGACGACCAGTTGCAGAGCATCATTTTAAGGAGGCGGTTCAGGATAGCGAGGGGAAGGTGGACGACTATCTCGTGCCGGCACTTTTGCGGCTGGGAGTGCGTTGCGAGCTCAGTGCTGGTGTGTCATTGCTGGTGTTATGCATCCGCGGTTGGCTCGGCGTCGAACCCCTCAGCTTCAGGTTGGGGTGGTTTTTGTGGCAGCAATCCGCTCGTGGTCATCTCAGTAGTGCGTTGGTTTGGTCGTCTCAGTAGAAGGTCGTCTCAGTAGAGGGTCGTCGCGCCTAAGTTTGGTGGCCCTTGTGGTAATTTCGATGTATGGGGGAGTTTTCAGGTTTTGAGCTCTCTCTCTCTCTCCTTTATTGGTGTTCCTTATGTTGGGAATGGTGGTCGGTTTTCTGTGTAATTTTCTCTCCGGAGATTACTGATTTTGTTTCTTTTCTACCGAAGTGAATGATAGAGCTTGTGCCTTACTTTAAAAAAAATGTTAGCAGTTGTACTACCAACCTCGGATAAGAATCGAATGGACAAAGTCTTTAGAACTGTTCAATTGTAGAATACTGTAGCTACTGCTGGGTCAGACAGTATTAAACGTAAACCATTAGATTAAAAACGAATGGCCGAGATCGTGTGTAGTCCTTAACTGGACTAGGACTGCAGGTGATATCGATTGTGTCAAAGCAGCCCTTTCCTCTCTTTTTTCTCTGTCTGATGACTTGTATTAAAAACTTGACAGGGGTTTTCAGGTAGTTTTCTTTACAACAGGGTTGTTGACGGAGTATACTGTAGAAGATGCTACAGCAATTTAGTTTCGGTCTCCGTTTCGATGGGGACAGTCAAAAGAACATTAAAGGCATGGCGTAGCTGCGTTAAAATTTTCTTCTGCTTGAAAAGAGCGGATTTTTAGTTTCCTTTTCACGCACGCACGCAGGGTACTAATGATTTGGGTGGAAATGGATTAAGTGGGTTAGTTTTTACTTTAGGTTGGAATGGGCTAAGATCTTTAATGGTTTGGTGTGGATTGAGTTTGCCGTGCAAATGGTTTGGTTTGGTATGGATTCTAAATTTTCGAGTTCTGAATAGTTTCAATCTGTAGGGGCAAATGTGGTTCAACTCGCGGGCGTGAACTAGGTGCCTCGGTGTCTCATCCTAAACCCTCGCGTCATCCAAACAAATGTCGTCGTCGCCCTCTCCTCCTAGCTCTCGAACGCTTTCCACCGCCGCCCCCTCCTCCCACTCGTCTGCGCTTTCCCACCGCTATCGTCTCCTTTTCGGCTCGCCTGTGCTTACCCGCCACTAGGGATGACAATCGGATGCGGTGGGCACGGGTAGTACTTGCCCATACCCATACCCGCTAATCAAGATCTCCCTCATAGGTATACCCGCAAAAGGTTGTGAGAGAAGAATCTCGTCTATACCCGTTGCCCGCGAGTACCGATACTCACGGGTATACCCGTTTACCCGCCACCATCAACAATCCTTCCAACCAAATGGCACTAGGAGCTAATAGGCTCTGGTACTAATACAGTCATTTTAATGAAATTATGGGAATCAGCTACATTCTGTAGATTGAAGAATGATTATCAATGATTCAAAATTTCAAATGTACATGAGAATAAGAATTAAAATAACACATGCAGACAAATAACACAGAGATGCTCAAGTTCAACAACTACTAATATGAGGTACCACAAATTGGGGATCAGGGGCCCAACTGTGCGCCTATTCTAGCCCATATGTTAGTAGAAGGTGGCGGGTAATCAGGCGAAAGTGGCACGGGTGGAGCTCCCCATACTCGTACCCGTTTGCTTATAGGATAAAGTTTGTCCTACATAAACATGCTAGCGGGTAACAAAAAAGGAATATATCCACCTCTCTTAAAAATTTTATCCACAGATACATGAGTAATTGGGTAAGATTGTCGTCCCTATCCGCCACCACCTCTCCTCCCTGGGTCACCAACCCTTTCCCTCCGTCGTCTTCTTTTTCCTCGACTCTCCTGGGTTTTTTCCTTAATTACCTAAATTTTTATCTGTTTCTCTATTTTAACCCTTTTTTAATTTATGGAATTTCTCTAATTTGTTTGAATTTTTTAAAAACTGCATTTTTGGTTGATTTCATAATTATTTAATTTATTTTGGATTATATTAAATTTAGTATTCAAAGAAAATAAAATAACTTAGTTGGGAAAAAAGCCATATTAGGGAAATAGATTGTAGATGTGTTGAAATGGGTTGGGAAAGTGTTATGAAGTCATATTAGGGAAATGAGTTGGTTTAGCTTGGGTTGAAATAACATGTGGATTGGATTGGTTTGGGTTCTAAGGCAGCTTACTATTATGGTTTAGGTTGGAAATATATTGGATTCTAAACCATTAGTAGGTCTAGATGCACGTACATACGGCCTGAGTAGGCATATCAGAGTTAAGGCAGCTCTGAACGTAGGTGCACCGGACCAGAGTATATCAATTGAAAAGGAGATCGACGGAAGTGAAGCGCGGAGGTTCGTCTCGGCCGCGGCGTTCCGGTTCATTTCCGAGGGGCGCGTCGGCCTCGTAAGCCACCTGGGCCGCAAGCTTCACCGAGGCTAGGCTCGCCGGCCGTGGGACCTTGGCCGAGAACCCAAGCTGCCGCCGTGTGCCACCGGATGAATTCACATGGTGGCCCATCAGCTTCCCTGTCATTCTTCCCCGCCCCTACGACTAGGGTGAAAACTGATGCAATACCGATACATAATAACTCTGATATATTTGTTTTTACATTCTTCTCTAGCGCGCAGATATGAATTTGAATAATCTAGATATAAATATAAATAATATCAAATATAGATATAGAGCAAATATGAATCAAAACGAATACGGTCGTGAATATTTATCGAAACAAGAAAACCCTTTAAATTATACACACAAAATGAACAAAAAAACATAACTATTTTTTATCAAACATCCATGAAGAACATATAATGACCAAGATTTGCATTCTCTGTTGAGTTATGTTTAAAATAATAAATTATATATTTCTGAATTTTTCTACATTTTTGCTACTTATTTAAAATATTTTTCTTTTAGAGACATAAGTATTTGAATTTTCCATAAAATTTAAAATCCATAAAAATATTGAAAATACTTTTTAAAATGTTAGACTATATCAAGAAAGTCCACAAAGATTTTCATAATTTTTCGAGCCGGTGTACCAATTTTAAAAATTAAAACTTGATTTCTGAATTAATTAAATTAGAAAATAATTTTGAAATTCGGAAAAAAAATTGGGCCAAAACAGTAAACTTGGCCCAGCTCGCGCGCCTAAATATCTGGATAATCTAGCCTTGAATATTCAGATAATTTATATCCGTATTCGTATTCGACGGATAGTATGTTATCATATCCGTATTCGTATCCAACAAAAAAAATCTATATTCCTTTCCGATCCGATACTGTACGACAAATATCCAAACCGACATAATTCTTATTCGAAAATTGTCATATCAAAAACAATCCGTTCTATTTTCACCTCTAGCTAGATTACAACCTCAAGCTGGAGACTGAAGTGGCGTACTGGACTAACAGCTATATAATCTATAATCGAGTGATGCTGGAGAAACAAAAACGAAGATTGATGTCACATCCCGGAAAGAAAACGAGCGGACGAGCGCTTCCATACCTACCAAACGAATGCAACACGCAATCTTTAGGCTAGAGGCCTTGTTTGGAAAGCACGATTTCAGAACAGTCCAATTCCAGCCATAATCGGAAAAAAAAATCCTCGAGTTTCAGTCAGCACATGAATTTTCAGCTTTCATCACTCTACAAATCTCACACACATATAGTAAGGCTCACCACATTCCTTTAGGACCGTGCGCTTTAGTTTTAGAAAAAAAATTTAACAAGGTGAAAATCCTTCCTACTGCTTCAAAGATGTTTGAATCCACACAATACCATCTTCCCTCATTTCTCTTGTTTCAATTCATTTTGCCACTTTTGAACCATGCGAAAGGACATCTTTGCCCCCGCTAGTGTTGTTGTTTCATTACAATGCTTGATGTGGGATATCAACTTCAAGAGAGGTGATGAGTAGAATAAAACTCTAGGATATAGACATAATTCATGGAATACAACTACACCGAAAACAAATGTACATGTGGTCATCCACACTTAAGCATCTAAAATAAACCGGTATAAAATATCTATCCTAAAGTTTGCATATTACAACCAATACGTACTAGCAAAAATTACTTAAGGGGATCCCCTAATTAAGTGGCATACATAACATCCATCACACAATATCAGGTCTAGATATGACCAGTGTCCGGCTAGTTGGATCGCACCATCCCATGCGTAGGTGGGTGTGATCGGGGCAAAAATGTCTTTCACAGGGGAAAAAGGTGCAAAATAAGTTAAAACTAGGGAAATGAGGGAAAATGATATTACATGAATCCAAATATCTTTGGAATGACTCTAAAGAAATATATTTAGAGTGATATCTTAGTGGTTACCAAACTTTAGAGTGGTATAATATGAATTATGTTAAAAGATACTAAAGCCCAATGTAAGATGTTACGGGCATGGAATCAATTTCTTTTCTCTCCACCCTAACACATCCATGATCGATCATATCGCAACATATTGAATGGCCGCAGACCGCCAGCTGGCCTGGCTAACATAGGTTGGTGAGATCCTTTGGATGCCCGGCCCATGCATACAAGCACTCGAAGACGATCAAGTGGCTAAAGCGACAATGGAACAAGTCCCTGAGCGGACAGCTTGTATGCTTTGCACGGATCCAACGGGCAGACAAACCATCCATGTTTCTAGGGAATAAAAACTAACGGTTGAAGTATATTGTACATTAGCTTAAAGTTTTTGGGTGCGCTAGTTAATATATGCTACACAATATATATTGACAAATCCATCAGATTCTACGAGTAAATTAATTAACCTGGTACATGCAACTCGATACTAACAAACCCACTAGATTCCACGGGTAAATTACCCTGACCATGGAACCATGGAATGTGTTTTGTTTCTAGATCTTCCTGAACAAATTCAGCTTCATGAAACCTGTATGTTGCACTACATGGTACAGATCGACATGCATGTGATGCGAATGCATCCATCTCGCATTCGCGGTGAGCTTCTTTACAGTGTTTGTCTACATTGCCCACCGAAATCGCCCATCGATCACAACAATCTCATTAACTTCTTTTTGTTGGGATTTGCTTGGATCATATGCATGACATCGATCCAGACAGATACCTCTCTCATTTAGCCCATAGAAAACCGAGAAGAAAAGCTCACATGGGTGCTCCATAATGTCAGGACCCCCAATGTGTGTGCAACGAGTCAGAGAAAAACTTGAGACGAGAGAAAGAAACACCTGAAATGGTGGAAGTCCAAGGATCGGTGGCGTGCGTGTACTATGTGCAGTGCACGATCGATCAAGCGTGATGGAAAAGCGTCATGTGCCTGCCCCGACTTTGGAGAGAAACCCCATGTGGCCGTCATGTGAGCTAGCTAGGTAGCAACGCTCCCTCCCTTTCTCAAAAACACACTCTGGCTCGAGAAAAAAGGCTTCTGCTTATCCTGGCCGGTTAGCCACCATGTACCATTAATTGCTGCTCCTCTAGGTTCCCTTTTCGCCTATATGCCATCGGTTAGTAATTGTTCAAAAAAGTTGTTAGAAAAACAATATTATCTCATCTCCCAATTTCCAAAAGTAGAGAGAGATGTTTCTGGTATATATTGTTTGTAAGTTGGTGTCAGCCGATCTGTACTTTGGGTGCTGCATGTGTTTCAGAGCATGGCAATGTGATGCTTACACTATCCGATTGTTAAGCATGTATGACAGCCCACACAACATGCATGCCAACACACCTACGTTTCCTTCATAACTCACAAGGTTGCCAACCCGGGGGCGACGCTACATGTGCTGCCATGTGCGCCTTGTTTGCGTAATACCTCAAGGGGCCCCACCTCGAAGCCTCTCTTTCGATCACTGAAATATTTGACGTGAGGGATTAAGTACCTGTATTGTACACTTGTACCTGTAATTGTACTTTGGTCATGTGAGATACATAACATGCGTCAGAAAAATGCAAGGAATTGAATAAACGACACAAGAAATATATACCCTGTACGTAGTGTACTCCCCAAGCATCCGCTATATGTTCAACATTTGAGCTGTCCATTGTGCAATCTGATATCTTTGTAGTTAACTGTTTAATTTAACCTTAAATAAAACGGGCAGTTCAAGAAAAGATATGCTATTAGAGGACCACAAATGGCTGCAATGCATGCTAGCTCACACCACATGCCATCTTCATTCCTCATGGATGTATGTATATGAACACACACATAAGCAATTGAGGAGTCCATTGCCCTCCCTGCCTAGCCCTCATTTTCCTCAAACCAAGTCAATGAGAGGCCCTAGCACCAAGGCCTTCAAGCAAGGCTTACTCAAGAGCTTGCTCTTGAGCCTCCAAGCCTGCAAAAATGGCACCTTCTACAAGGCCATGAGCCTGCATGAGAGGAAGCGTGCCATCAAGTCGTCAGCCGACATCGCCATGGCGGCCGCCCGCGGTGGCGGAGCAAGGTGGCCACAAGCCCTCTTGGCATCACCATCGCCATCTAGGCCATGCAGGTTGTCAGGCAAGATGAAGATGTGCAAGAACATAGGGAGGAGGTGCTATCACAAGAGGACAAGGGATGGCGCTAGTACTAGTTTCTTTGCAAAAACAACATTGAGTAGTAGTGAAATTGCAAGGAGGCTGGTGAAGAAGAGGACCAAAGTTCTGAGGAGAATGATACCTGGAGGTGAGCTCTTAGATGAGATCTCATTGGTTCATGAAGCCATGGATTACGTCGTTCATCTACATGCGCAAGTTGACGCGCTCCGGTGCATCTCGAAAGCCGTGCGAGCATCCAGTATATCAGGTTTGTTTTCTGCATTTTGCAACTGATCAAGCTTTTGTACATTGATTTTTTATGTATGCCCTAAACTTTTACCTCCCTTTTTTGTACATCGCAAGGAATTTTTTTATGCGACTTGTCCGGCTTCATCATGCAGGGGTTCTTGTACCAAGTGCACAGTTGAAGGAAGAGACGGTTCAAGTTTCCGGTGAAACGGAGAATGCATTGTAGCAAGTCTTTCAGAAGAGGAGGAAATGTCTTGCAGAGATCGGAGATATATCGTTGACGGTGATCAGAGGTATGTCCCTGATAAGCTTGTGTGAAACGGCGAAGGATAGATCAAGATCTTGTCTTGTTCAGAGATGCCATATGAGAGGACAAATTGTAAGGCAGTACCAGTAGTAGCTACTTTTGTACTTGAACGAAAGAGATATACCATTGTAGAGATAGTACTAAAACTTTGACTGCAGTATTCTGCACTGCTTTGTTGTCAACCGAGAGATGCTAGCAATGGGGAATTCTAGTCTGAATCATGCTTGTAAATGTAGTTAAACTTTGAGGCGAAGCACTTGTTTGGTTCCTGTTCCTTTCTCTCCTCTATATCTAGTACCTTTTTCTCTATCTTTGTGTACCTGAAACTATGTTTCCTAATCTTCCGTCCATACTGCTGAAATATCAACAAAATTCAGATGTTTAAAGTAACCGGAATGTTTCAGTTATGCTTGCCTGAACCGTCTCCCATTTCCACACCAACCACATTTTGCACCGATCAAGGAAACAAACTCAATTACTCCGATTTGTTAAACATGGACATTAGATCTCAAGTTCATTGCCACCCAGCATGATCTGATCTGAGAATTTATTACAGTTTACAGATAACTCGATGTCTTTCCATTTCACACGTATCTCTGAAAAATGAAAACGCAACTAGGTCGTTTGGACTGAACCTAGCGCAGGGTCCATGACAGTTACAGACTTTGTAGCAAGGTGCGGAGTGAGAGTTCAAACATGAGAGAGGAGACCGGAGAATCAAGCATCATTAGAGTTCAATTAGTTCAATGTATGCATCCATGCTTGTATCGCAGGCAGTTCTGGGCCTTACCTGGGACACAGAAGAAAAATACCAAGACACCTGTGCTGAGTGCGAACTCAGCCCTGGACCTTGCTGCTGCCTCTGCAGTTCTGCTGGTCTCATGACATTGGCCTCACCTGAAAGATGCAAATGCAATGTATAGTTTTCGCAATGCTTAATCTCCATTCTACGGGCTCTTTTTGAGATAATAAGTAACAGCCGGTTCTTTTTGCTGTTCACGGTATGATGAAGTTGGAGCTAAGCAATCGTCTTTCTCAAAGCATCTAGTTCGCCGTCAGCTTGGACACTGGCCATCTCTGCACTTCATGCATCCTAATTTTCGCACACCGACAAGCCGGGGTGAAAACGAAAACGGAATTTCCGACCGTTCCGGAGAAAAATAAAAACGGAAGCTTTTTTTCGGAAACGGAAACGAAAAATGTTGGTACGGAAACGAAAACGGAATTTTTTTGTCGGAAGCGGAAACGGAAACGGGAGAGCTATTTCCGTCGGAAACGGAATCGAAAATTCCGTATAAGTGAAACCGGAAATTCCGTCAGAAACTTGGCCCACTTGGCAAAAAAAAAAAAAAAAAAAGAGAATAGAGAATTTACATTTATTTTCGAATTAAAATAATTTCAGAAATACAAATAGCTTTATAGAAAATACCAAATAGAGTTCAAAAATTCCGAAAAAAATATCAAAAATACTTTGAAACATTTTGAACCCAGGAAAACTATTTCTAGCATAATTTTGGCTTCATTTTTTATGAATAAATTGATTATATAAATCTGAAAAATAGCAAAATGGTATTTATAAACTCCAGAAAAATCCAGGATAAATCTCAGAAAATCATAAATGAACATTGAACAATAATATGCAAATTTTAGGATATTACATCTTTATAGTTGGAGGGGCAAGAGGATGTCGATGATAATGATATGGAGGAGGATGTGATGGTCTGATCTGGGGGACAAATAGCTAGCCTTCAACTGACAAACTTGAGAAAAATCTTTCTAATAATACCGGTGAACATAATATTATTCTTGTATCTACCTTTGAGGTGAAATGATTTACATTATTTTTGTGGTAATGTATATTGTGATCATGTACTACGTTCTTATGGAATTTTCCACTTTCGTTTCCGTATCCGCTCTGTTCTGTTTCGTATCCGTTTCGGTTATTATTCATTTTCGTATCCGTTTCCAGGGTTTTCGATTTCGTTTCCGTTACCGGTAAAAGATATAAAAATGAAAACGACAAGGGTCCTTTCCGTAAATTAGACTAAGGTAGCCTACTATACGTCTCGTCGAGTTGGGCTCCCGTGCCCTTTCGATCCAACCTGGGTCACTAGGCTGGATCCAAATCTCATCTGTGATCCAAATTGGATCGCGCTCATCCTCCGTGAACGAAATTTAGATGGGCCGAATTAGATCGGATCGGGCATATTTACCGCGATCGGCCGGCCCGAACTCCACAGCCCAATCTTGCTGATCGATCATGACGGCCTGTTATACGAGGCGCAACTCGCACATCCTCCTCCTCCCCACTCCCCGGGGAATTTTTTTTTCTTTAATATTTTTTTTAATTTTTTTTTTCAAAACTAGGCGTTAGGACAAAAAAAATTGCAGAATTGAGCGTCGGTCGCGTATATGTGCGCGTGATTTTTCCTCCATCTACGGTCAATTTCTAAAACAAATCATAACTTTTTAATATGATGTCGGATGGAGATGAACTTTATATGAAAATTGTAGCTCTCGACGGGATCTACAACTTTTGTATACAAACTTTTTCAATTTGAATCCATTTAGATGATTAAAAATGAGATAGAATGTTCAGATCTAAAAACAGATCTATTTTTAGATCTGAACATTCTATCCCGTTTTTGGCTATCTAAATAGATTTAAATGAAAAATATTTGTATACAAAAGTTGTAGATCCCGTCGAGAGCTACAATTTTCATATAAAGTTTATCTCCATCCGATATCATATGAAAAAGTTATGATTTTTTAGAAATTGATCGTAGACAGAGGAAAAATCGCGCGTTTAAAGCCGCACTAATCGCCCGTATGTGGGGCGATCACTCGCCCCATATACGGGCGACCGACGACTAATTCTACAATTTTTTTGCCCTGACGCCTAGTTTTTAAAAAAAAGTTAAAAAAATATTAAAGAAAAAAAATTCCTCCCCGGGGAGCCCGGGGGAAATGCCTTACTGGGGATTGGATTATCCCTTTCCATTTCAGATTTTTTATATATTCTCATAAAACAATGACACACATCCTTACGGTTGGTGGATCGAGATTATTAAGGCTTACATTCCCTTTCGATAGTTATTTAGAAAATAAGTAGCTTGTTCTTACATTAAGACTTTATACCATCTCAACGAGGTATCAAAATTTACATTGATGTTGTATTAAGAGGTACAAAAAAATTAAAGGTTGATACCACCTCAATGTATATTTTAGTATCTCCCAAGGATAGTTAAAAGTCTCTCTTCACATTTCAGTGAACCATTTTCACTGTGAAAAGAATTGGTAAACCATGATTGACATTGGCCTAGATTTTTGACAATTGCTGCAATGATCAAGCCCATTCAGCCGATTATTACACCTGAAAAAACTAACTCTGAAGTACAAGTTGAAAAGATCAAAAGAAGAAATTAGTAAGAACATCTTTAATCTGTGACAAACTATGATGCACCGACACAGATACGTCGACACGACACGATACATGGGAATTCAGAATTTTCCTAAAAGCTATATCTATTAAATAATAATAATATATACATATGTATTATTTTCTAGAATGTCAATAGGATTTCATAACGGAGCCTTGATATTTATTGTTTGCTCCTCTACCGAAGTACTTGAACCACTTGTTGCCATTTTTTAAGAAACACGAGAAGTAGCGAACTAGTAAGTACCAGCAAGCCAGCAGTAGCACAAGTACTAACTACTCATTAGCAGTCTAGCATTACTATTAAGTACTACTACCTGCCTAAAAGAACAAGACATTGCGATTTGTACTAAGTACTAACTAGCAGTCTACCGAATAGAATCATTACTACTAGCAGTCGCATTACCACTTGCACTAAGTACTACTTAAGGGGAGGCCAACTCCCGACGGTACCTCCAGAGGCGCGCGACGGTAGGGAGACACGTGCGACAGCTGGGAGAGGTGAGCGACGCTTGCTGGGAGACGCGTGCGATGGCTGGGAGAGGTCGAATCGTCGGCGAGGAGCGACCTGCGACGTCGGTAGAGGAAGAATCAGCGGGGGATTCAGTGGTGTGGAGGTGGATTTGGCGGCGGGGACAGACGATCTTGCGTCTAGGATAGCAGATTCGGCGGTGTGAAGGTGGATTCGACTGGCTACGGCGGCAACGGTGACGGCGGCCAACGACTCCACCTCCCAGGCTAACGCACAAACCCTACACCGGTGCTCCCATCCTTTCGATCGCTCGGCTTCCTTTTGTTTGGGCTGAACTATGCCGCATATGTATCGTATACATATCGTAGAAGTGTCGAATTTGTGTCGGAAATTAAAATGATTTATTTTTGCAATTTAATCAGCTAAGTCGTCACCGACACGTATCGAAGGTGTATCGGTGTCGGACACGGTGTCCGACACCGATATGATGGGAAACTGAAGGATCGGTGCATTATAGGTGACAAAGTAGGTATTGTAAGAGAAGTTACTATGATTATAACAAGGGGTAATTATGATACATATTAGAAACTTTTGTAGCAAGGTGCACAGTGAGCCTTCAAACACTAGAGTGGAGAATCAAGCATCACGGGTCTTGCTGTCCGATGTATTCAGCCATGCTTGTGTTCCTGGCTCTGGCAGGCAGTCATGGACCTTGCCTCGGACACAGAAGAAAATGTCAAGATTCCTGCGCTGAGTGAGAGAGCTCAGCCTTGGACCTTGGTGCTCTGTCTTTGCAGCTCTGCTGCCTGCTGGCCTGCTGGCCTCCTGACGCTGACCTCAGCTGAAAGGTGCAATGTATGGTCTCTGGCCATGCTGGGCAAGGTTAAGCAACTTCTTCTTGATCTGAGTTTTGGGCTGGAATCACTGGTCCCATTTCCATGGTCCATGTAGGCCCAGCCTGACTAAAAATGGGCTTTCCTGACCTAATCTGAAGCTTGGCTGGCCTGACAAAAGCGTAGAGTATGAACTCTTCTTTGTGTTTTCCTTCCCTGTTCGTTTCAAGTTATGCTCAATTATCATCCTACATCTATGTCTCGGGAAAAAAATGCCATCCAAAATTCCAAGATGGTCAACAGCTTGTCTAACTCTTAACAATGTTCTCTTTTCACTGTCTATCTCGTATGGGAGTTCCTACTGACTGGAATTTTCCGTCCATTGTCGACAAAAGAGGTCAAGAACAACAAAAGATAGTGTTACCGTGCTATGTTTTTTAAACTAAGGGCAAGAGCTCTGCCAAATCAGTTAATGAGAAGAAAATAGTTTTGCTACTAGACTGAAGACTAAACAACGCGCAAAGAGTTCAAGCTACCACAACAGAGCTGCAATAAAACAACGAGCAACGACCCGGCAACAGCACCAACCTGTATTAAAAAAAAAACGAACAACAACAGAAAGGAGAGAGAGGATCACGATTGATACTCTATGGCCCTGTGTCTGGTCTCGATATCCTCCTTAATACGCTGTGTGTAATAGCTAATTTCTGGTAGCCTGTAGGCCGAGTGCACGGATTGTTGAGTAATTTGATCTACAGTTCGAGTTTCTGGAGCCAAACGCGGTGTTGCCGACGTCTGCTCTGCTTCTTAACTTCTTTTTTTTCTCGAAACTGTGTGGTTGTCGGATCGTAAACAGTGCTGTAGAGCTTGTGTAATTGTTTCATTTCTTCAGTAAAAATGGAACCCGGTGTTTTGCTGAGAGGTCAGGAAACCCAGTGTCCTGTCGTTGGGGGTTTGATTAATTTAATCTCCTGTCAAATCGGTAGTGATCTAAGAATGCTATCATCATTCATCATCAGTGTGGTGCGCATCAAATTCGACAAGAATATCGGAAAACAAGAACAGGAAGGGGGCGATCGATCGAGTAGCCGACCGTTCGTTTTCAGCTGCGTCCTGCACCTGCGCTTCGCCACTGTCCGTCGTGTCCATGCATCGACGAGGTCAGGCCGGCGTCAGGCCGTGTTTGAGCGCCGCCCTCCACACGACGTCGATCCGGTCGACGTCGAGCGCGCCGACCTCGTGGTGCGTCCACCCTTCCAGGAAGTGCACCACGCCGCCGGCGTGGCACGCGTGGACCACCCCCCTCTCCATCGTGTACTGCACAAACAACAAGACGTCAGCATGTAGTGGCCATGTATGGATCAGACAGCGACGTGCTCTGCTGCTGCTGTTACCTCGCACGAGCCGAGGCCCTGCACGTCCTTGGGTAGCCTCATGGCGGCGAGCTTGCCGTAGGTGCAGTCCCGGCGGAACCCGATGATCGGCGGCACGACGAACTGGTGGAAGTGCGTGCCTGACGGCGCCCACCGCTGCTCCCTCGGTGACAGCCACTTGCCCACGATCCAGGTCTGCAACAACAACATCCACCATGCGCGACCAACGTTACGATCGCTCACATATCTATCCCGAAACCTACAACTACATCACAAACCAATGGAGCATCAACATATATCAATCAATCACCTTGCAGTTTTGTGCAGCCTGGTACTTGGTGACCTGCACAAGGTACTGCTGGAACTCTGCCGGTGCTTCCCTCTGGATCTTCAGGAACCTCTCTGATGACATTGTTAACATCTGAAACCAAAACAAAAGGTGTCATTTTAACCTCTTGTTGATACTCTTTTATCTTGCTGTGAATACCGAAAGTTTGTATGAGTTCAGGACTACAGGTATATATATGTTACCAAGACTCTGATCTTTTTCCTGCAGAGGTAGAGAGCGATGGCTCTCCCGAGCTTGGACGTGGCGCCGGTGAGGAACACGTCCTTGGCGTTGCTTGGGATCTTGTTGAGGATCACGGCTGCCGTCAGGGTGTTGCCGTGCACCACCCTCACCCTCAGGTCAGGGTGCTTGTTCACAAACAGAGTGCCACCTCCATTGAGTGCCTCGTTCTAGTACGAAAGGAAAATAATATATATAAAGGAGTGTTTTTTAGATCAAATATTTGTATTTTAAGTAGAGCACTGGAGTTCCATGATTTATTAAAGAACTACCGTTTGGAAATTGTTCTATTTTCATGAAATTTCTGCACTGTAAACTATTTAAAAATGTGCAGATACTGAACCAAAGGTGGCATGACATGACTTCACCTGGACTGGTTTTTGTCATCCCTGTTCAGCACAGCCCAAAACCCTGAACGGGGCCAGGTCAAATCTACACACACACGCATGATCACTGAAGAGCACAGCTAGCTGCAAGGATGCAGACGAGTGCCTGCACGCTTTGTATCTCTCAATCTACAGTTCTCCAATAGCACCAGTTGCCGCCATGATTGGGGCACGAGGACAGGATAAGCTGTGCCGAAATGTTCTTGGCTTCTTGCCTACTCTAATCTCTTCACACACAGATCGACCAGCTACCGATGGCCCACATGCAGCCACACTGACACAGCACTAGCGCGTGAACATGACAAGGGCAACTTGATGATCGCTTTCTCTACTGCTGCTAGCTTATGCTAGTCTTGTCAAAGAGAGAGTAATGTGCCTTGCTTCCGCCAACCTCTCCTATGCTTCTCCATGCGGTGCGCTGCGTCGCCAATTTGGCATTGAACACTGCCGCTCTTCAATGCTTTCACATGCCTTCCATAATGGATGCTACTGATCTGAACTAAGGAGTACTGTGCTACCCAATATTGCCCAGCTATATGGACGCATGAGCAAGAAAGTGACATGGGTCATTACAAAAAAAAAAAGAGGGGGAGAAAAGGAAAAAGAGAGAGCGACGAATGCTACTGATCTGAATTAAGTAGGAGCATATGCTATCCAATACTGCCCAACTACATCTCTAGGTATACCACACATGAGCAAGAAAGAGGCATGGACCATTGCAAAAAAAATGAAAGTCATGGAGAAGATAAGATACAGTTAAGTAGATAGCACACTGGTGATTGACAGGTTAAGTGGCTGACCTTATTGAGAGCGGCGAGGCTGAGCACCTTGACGCCCATCCTGTCCGCCCGCAGGATCGCCAGCTCGATCTGGTGGTTGATGCCCTTCTTGGCCGCCGGTATGAAGTACTGTACCATTACATGGCGCCCAGGCACAGGCAGTTTAGATGGCTGCCAATTAAGTAATAAATAGCTAGCGCGTGCATGCGAATTAAGGTACAAACACCTATCAATGACCGACAGCCGAGGATCGGTCCATCGATCCATCGACTGTCGTGTCAATCCAATCACCGGTATCGTTGTTACGGTAAGTGGATGGAATTGAACAAGAACAAACAGACGGAAGTGATTCTTGCCAGGTAGGTGCGCGAGTGGCGACGGCGGAGACGGGACTAAAATCTAGGATATGCTAATGGGATAATGTTAACACGAGATAAAACATAAATTGAACTATTCGAAGGTAGGAGATGCTAAACCAGTATCGACGGATCAGTCAAAATTAGTGGGTGCACCAGCCCCGGCCCTGGCAAGTGGCAAGTGGTTTTTCACCCGCGAAGTGGCTAGGATAAACTAGGAATTAACGAATGTATGTACCATAGCCACCCGCCATTTATGCACGGTGTAAATGAGATGAGGAGATTAGGTTGGTGACCTGGAAGCCGTATCTGGGGACGGTCCATGTCTGGTGCAGGTGGCCGCGGAGGTAGTAGAAGCTGACGAGGAAGGTCTTGGAGCAGCACCACATGAGCAGCATGAAGCCGAAGGCGACGGGCCAGAAGGGCAGCAGGATGAAGTGGTTGGCGAACGGCACCGCGCTGCACGACCGGAGCAAGAACGGCCCGTGCATCGACGACATCATGTCCACCACGTGAGCCAGGAACACGAACTCCGGCGCCCTCTCGTTCTTGCCTGCATGCCATCGATCGATTATTCAACCCGTTAGCCGCAATTAATTTCCCACCCACCGCGTCCCGTTTGTTCTGGAACACAAGACTCTCGCAAGAATTTTACTAGTTTACGTTTTAACAAAAACAGATATCGATTTTCTTCAAAAGTTTATACTGAATTCCTGTTCCGAACGGACCGACATGCTTTAGTTACCATGGACTGTATGCGATAAGCAGTCCCTCTCCGTCTAAGTTTATACATAAGATGTTTTTTTTTGATGATTTTGTCTATAAATATATAACGTATTTTATATTTTAATGTAAAATTAGCGTGATATTCTCTCCATAACTCTAATAAATATCCATCTTCACTTTATATCTATATACATGCATTGAATTTAGTGCTTATTAGTGACAATAATTATGAGTAATATAGTCATTTTTAATGTCTTCTTGATCTATGTGCCACGAAAAAATATGCCTTAGCTAAGGACATATGCACTTCACCTAAGTAGATCTCCTTTTGTAGCTCCCAGGACTTGTGGTTGAGGGTACCACCCAGGAGGTCATAAAGAGGCATGAATAGGCAGAAGTTGGAGTCCTTCTCCCTGTGGTGCAGGCTCAGGTACCTGCATATGCATCAGCCCAATTAAACCAACTCCTACTACTGATAATAATGTTTATTAGCAACCAGTTTTAACAGTAAAAAACCAACAAAAGGGATAAACACATAACAACACAGCTGCTTGTCCCCCCTTCTGTTCTGCCAGTGTCACATGAATACGGCAGGGTAAGAAGAGAACAAATAACCACATCAGCCTGGTCACATCGGTTTATCCACATCTGAGTTACTAACATCATTTTTCCCCTTTATTTCTTGAAGCTAAAAAGTGCCGAATAATGGTGTGCGGGACATTCAAATGCACCGAAATCGATCTATTCTGGACGGAAGGGAGTACTCGTCGACCGTATCATTTGCGCGTACAATACAGCACAAACCTATGTATCCAAACATTGCGGTACCAAAGGAAATACAAATTAAACTCACGAAGGGGTGTAGACGAGGTATCTGAGAGGGTGGATCGCCTCAAAAATCCTGGGAGATACGACCTCCACGTTGCTGTACCCCATGCACCGCAAGAAGTCAAACGTGAGGGCGTGGCCGTAGACCAGGCCTATGGACCCGGTCCCCATCAAGAAGGCCCCTGCCAGTGGGGCCCACAGCGCCAGCGTCAGGAGCAGGCTCTCCAGTGGTGTGCCGAACCCAGCTGCAACCAAACGGGACCAAACTGGTGACAAAATGCAGCTTTGCGTACTACTAATGAGAGAATAATTTTATTACCATGCAGTAAGACAGTAATATTACGCTGTTGAGAAGGAGAACAATATTGTTAGTACTAGTAGTAGTACTCGTCACGAATCATGACTCATGATTCATGAGTTCATGACCATTCATGTAAAAAGAAAAAAAAGATGGCGTTGTAATTTGTTTTGTCATGCAGCACAGTAGCACACATGCTCTTGTCTCTCTCTTTTTCTTTTTCTACTTTGTTGCAGCTGATCTCTGCTCTGCTCTGCTCACCTGTCAATGGTTGGGTGACCGAGGAGGAGTGGTGGCCGGCGTGGTACTGGCTGAAGAGTGGGCCCCAGTGCAGGGCCCTGTGGGCCCAGTAAAAGACCGGCTCTGAGAAGCCCACATGCAGCAGCAGGGCGATGGTCCAGCCCCGCGGGTCCCACACGCAGAGCTGCTTCAGGCCTGGGAGCAGTGGGCCGTTGACTACCATGGCCCCAATCAGCGTTTGCAGCAGCAGAAAGTTGTCCCTGCAAGTGGGCCCAACCACACACATACGTCAGAGGCCAAGGCGAAATTACGAGTTTACCATGCTGGTACAGAAATCTTTGGAGAATACACGCCGATGCTGAAGCAAGAATTGCAAGTAGATTATGAGCAAGGTTCTTTTATTATTTATGTTTTCAATTCTAATCTCTTCTAAGATAAATTGTAAATCTAGTCTCCTACGCTCCCCTGCCGCGGGAGCCAGACTATCATGCCTTGGGAGTGCTGGAGTGGGCAAGTGCAGCACATAACGGGCACGGGAGCGCACGCTGCACGATAGCCAGATGCAGGAGCAGCATGATGACACGGTAGCCGGCTGGGCGCGAGAAGCGGGCAAGAGTGGGGGAGGCGGCTTGCTATGGCTTACAAGAAGATATTGAAAGAGCTAAATTTGTAATTCTAATCAGTAGAGGATTAGATTTGAAACAACGAGGTAGGAGGGTTAGATTTGAAAAAAAGAGTAAGAAAGCTAGAAAGTCATCACTTAGACGATAATCTAAGTTTTTGCTTGAGACAATGGTCGAGATTTAGAGGGGAGGAGGGGGGGGGGGGATTATGAGGATGCAACAGTGGACCATAACACCAGATCATGTGTTTCGGATATGTCGATGGTATGTCTCAGGACTGATTTGAGTCTAGACGCGAGCAGAGTACAAGCCAGCTCAAACTACAACACACTCAACCTAGTTGTAGTTGCCTTCAGTACGAGAGCAAGCCATACAGTTTGAATGCCACTTAATATCTTCCTAGGCCCACGCACTTGGCAAGTTGGCATCCAACCAGCGATCCCAAAACTCCGGGAGAGAAGCTACGTACAGTTTCTACCACGCGCGCTTCGCCACCGCTAATAAGCTGAACAGGAGGAGAGAAGCAACGATGGGTCGTCGCTTACCAGTCCCACTCGGCGTCGACCTGCCGGAAGTCGACGCCGTCGGTGACGACGCGGCGCCGGCGGGTGAGGAAGAGCATGTTGCCGTAGGTGAACCAGAACTGGTAGGTCAGCGCCCGGACGGCGAACAGCACGAGCAGGTGCAGCCACCACGAGCCCAGCGGTAGGCTCCCTTGCTCCCTCCATTCTTGCGCCACCTTCCCGATCAGAGGCCCGTACAGCAAGTACTGCAGCACGTACGCATCAACGAAGCAGAAACAAATATGAGAAAGAACTCGCAAAGAAGATATACACACGCAGCGACATCCAGACATGAATTAAGGAGCTGAAGAAAGAGCAGTGGTAGTGGTGCTCAGTGCATGCCTTGTATGAGCCCAGGCTCGCCCATGGCCAGGAAGAGAGAGGGGAAGCCATAGCCATGGCCTGGCTGGCTAGAGATCAGTGGAGATGCAAGGGTCGTGATTTGCGCGCCTCTGTGTGTGGCCTCCGCCTTCTCTGTGGGCTTCGGATGCCACCGCACTGCCTATAAGTACACCGAGCTAGCTACTACGTGTACGAACGAAACACGTTACCGAATAATCGTAATAGCGGTGGCCGATATGTGGATCTATCTATCAGCGGATCGAATTTATCTGCATGCCAGCGATTGTTTGTAACGATTTCACAACACTTTCATTCTGCGCGTAGTCAACATGGTTTCTTTATCATGGTCGTTACTAGACGTACAGACTCGATCGCCGGTGCACAACAGCGAATGTCAAACATTGTTAATTAATGCATCAACTATAAATGAATTACTGATAAGTAGGCCCTATCGGATTTCAGATCTCTCGCGACAGCCCAAAACCATCACGAACGCCCTAGCTAAAAGCGTCACAGGTAGGGATGGTAATGAGTCCCATTCTCTGTTCCCCGCTGAGGAATTCACCTATTAGAGGGTGGGGATGGAGAAGTTTTCCCCTTACGGGGCTAATAACGGAGAAAATTGCCCTCGTCGGGGGATTAGAGACGGGGGCATTCCATAGCTCCCCATCCCCGTTACCCACCCCACTTCGCGAACTCTACCCTAAATCCCCAAATTCCAATCGCTCTGTCGACCATCGTTCGCACTCGCTCCCGACGCGTTCGCCTTGCCCTCGCCCTCGCGCTCTCCGCCTCGCCGCCCTCTCTGTCTCGCCCCCTCCGTCTCGCCCTCACCCTCGCCCTCTCCGCCTCGCACCCTCCACCAACCCCTCGCCCTCTCCGGCTCACCTCCCTTTCTGCCTCTCCCTCTCCGTCTCGCCTCCTCCAACTCCCCCTCGTGGCCTCGCTCTCTCCCTCTCTGCCATGGTCGCCTCGCCCTCCCCCTTGCGGCCTCGCCCTCTCTGCCTCCGTCATGGCCGCCTTGATGGTGTGAGCGTCGGTGGCCGCCTCTCCCTCTCCCTTCGCCATGGCCACCTCAGTGGCTCGGGAGCGCATGTCGAGCATGGTGCCTGGCGCGAGCGTCGGTGGCTGTCTCCTCCCCCTCCGCCATGAGCCACGACGGCCTCGGTGGCTGGGCGCGAGTGGCGAGCATGGTGCGAGCGTCGATGGTCGTCTCCGCCTCCCCCTCCCTCTCCGCCACGGCACCAGTGAGTGAACTCCTCAATCCCCATTTCATCCTCCTCCTCTAGAACTCTAGATTGATGCTTGTGCTTTTGAATTTGTGATTTGTGTTTTGAATTTGTGCATTGCTTGTTATCGGCTATGGCTCCCCACAGGACTCGATACCCCGACAGGGTGAAGTGGCCCCTAATGCCGGGTCTGGGCAGGGGAACAGGGGATTTTCACCCTCTCAGGGATGGAGACGTTCCACCACTTCTTGCCGGAGAACGTCCCCGTTGCCATTCTTAGTCACAGGAGCCTTTTCCACTACTACAAAAGAGGTTATATTAGTCACAGATAGCCGCCGCTGCCCGCAAAGGAATGCGATGAGGTTCGTGGACTGGTGCCTGTTGGGGCCGAATTAATTGCATCAGATCAGATGAGATCAATGTGCAGCGCATGCAGTGCGTGCCTGTTAAAGTACAAGCAATGAACACCATTACACAGTTTGCTAGCAGATCGCATACCATTTGCGTCCACGATCGATCATGTCATCTCAAGCCAGCCCGGTGCATGTCTAGCTTAGCTAGATTGGGAACGGTAGTAGCATGTACTGATGTAGTACATAATATCTCGTTCTCTCTCTTCGTGTACGTTTCTCTCGTCAGTCTACAGGTTAGTAGCAGCAGTAGTAGTGCAGTAACAACTTGTCGTACGTATTAATGTGTCTGTTTGGTTGCTGAGCGGAGGGTATATAGATATAGATAGATACTAGATAAGTGACCGTGGCATGTCATGTTGTGACCGTCGCTTCTCACGCGAACAAATCGAGAAAACGCGTGACTATCGCTCCCTATACGAGCAAATCGAGGAAACACGCAAAACGGTTGAAAGAATACAAACGTAATTGCGTTTTTTTTTGCATTTTTTCGGCGGAACGGTTGAAAGGATATAAATGTATCTGCGTTTTTTTGTATTTATTCGGGTCCCTCTCCCAAAGGATCTGCGATTTGGCTGAAACGAAAGGTCCTTTTCGCAAAAAACGGTAGAAACGATCTACGTGAGCAAATCGAGGAAACACGCGAGTATACATAGCAACAGTTCCATACAATTTTAAGTAAGCTCCTTGCTTGGTGGCTTGGGGGATTGTCCAGCAAGAGGAATGGTAGTTCATTAATCTGGTGGTAGCAAGCCTCTAGTAATCTTGAATATGATGTCTGTTGGAACATCATCAATATTGCTAGTGTTACAATTCTGCAAGGAGGAAAGGATTATAATTTTATTGGTAGCATTGTACTTCTAATTCAGTCTTCTCCTCAAGATACTAACTCAACACATTCTTCATCTCTTTTTGAGAGTTTCTAAGAGACTTGACCTCTTTAACTAGAACCTTTTATATCTACATTAGACTTTGCAACTTCTCCAAGATGATGTTGCAAGCTCTTAAATTCTTTTTGTTTAGTTTTTAGTTCATCTAGTAACATTTCTTTTTCACCATCAACAGTTGTTTTCTCTGACTCCACATGAAAATCCTTATAATATGTCTATATAAAAAAAAACTAAGCCACAGAAACAGAGAGAAAAAGCTGACTTGTTCAATCTTCATGTTTGACTCTATCTCAGAGTACTTCCTGTGAAGCTCATCCATATCCCAATGCATCTGGGTAATCCTCTCTCTTTCAGCCAAGAAAGCTTGTTGTAATGTCTCTATGCCTTTCTGCTTGATAGCTTCAAACTCAACCTCCAAATCTTTGACTTGCATCAGAAATCATAAATAGCAAGCAAATTTTCTAAAATACACATAATAGTAATGAAACACACAAATATCCATTTAACGTCAACAAAGATAGCACACAAACGACAAAACACAGTTACCTGATGCACAATAAAGCATAAAAAAGTCTATATTAGAAAAAGAAAGTGACATCTTTGTGGTGAGATGTTCTTTGACAGCCGCTTCCTGATATAGCCGAGCTATGAGATGCTCCATATCAATTCGCAATACAGTACTTTGTTTACAAGTAATACCTAGAAACCTCACAAACGGTGGAAGTAGTAGCAGTACCTGTTGGAGGCCGGAGAAGGGTAGCCGCGGAGTTGCATTTGACCTCTCAAGTGCCAGAACCTTCCAAGAACCGAGCTCAAGATAGCTTGGAGCCAACATAAGAATCACAATAAAATTAAACAAAAATAGGTAGCATAATTTTGAAAAGGGGCAAAACTGAAGGGAAAAAAGTGAAACAATGAAGGAAGGAAATTCGCCTGACACAACACCCAAAGAAACATTTAGATTCATGATAGGAAGACCAAACCAAGAATCAGAGATGAAAGAGGGGAATTGCAAATACCAACCCCAAATTAACAAGATAACATTGAGAAATCAAGAGCTCCAAATATGCAGCACAACCTATTTCCCCCAAAAAATATTGAAAACCAATTGAGCAAGAAACCGCTAGAAGCCTCACCTGCTAAGCGTGATGGCCGTTAGTGTCAAACTTGCCATGGTACACCACGTAATCCAAGTCTGTCAAGATGCAGACCACGTCGAATAGCAGCTTCGGCTAGTCACGACAGCTCATGGTCATCACCAAGTACCCCCTCTCGCCCACTCTTGCACCGCCACTGCTGTTGTTGTGGGGGCCTCTACTGCGGCACAACTCTCGGCCTCCCATTCCTCATTGAGCAATTGATGGAGCCTCTGGTCCAGATTGCCGATCGCTACAGCGTTGAAATCCTCACGCTACACGTGCCGTGGTGGAGGACGTGCCTGAGTTGGGACTTGATGCACTTGACCCAGGGCACATCGTTGATTGGAGCACAGGTCTCCTCAGAGCGAACGAAAACCAGCGCGGCGATGTGGCCGCTGTGCGTCCACACCTTGGCATCGACGGTGTTGCACCAAAGGTTGTGTGGCACGACAGAAACCTTAGAGAGGAGCCTCGGGCGATACGTGCCGATTAGCTCAAGCAAGGTGAGGCCTCCTTAGTGGGTGTAGTGCACCCCACCGGCCGTGGCAATGGTTCGGCGAAGAGCGAGGACTCGAGGCACACGAGCAGAGCGTCGACGTCGGCCATCTTGTGGCTCATGGTGTCCGTGATGTGGATCACGACCATGAACCACCGGCCATTGTTGGACGAGATGTAGCCCTTTAGGACGTAGTCGCCGTGGTCGGACCGCTCAGCTACGGTCACCAGCAGCACGCCGTGCTTCCAGATGTTGTGCACCTGCACTAGCATCGCTGTCGCGCACACCCTGTAGATGAGACCGTCCAGATCTGGCCGATGGAAGCGGTGACGGGGGAGGGGGCGGCTATGTGTAGAGCTGAGGTGACAGCGACAGCAAGGGAGGGAAGAGCGGGGCGGGTGCCTTCAAGATCAGGCTGGTGGAAGCGGTGGAAGGGGGCGGGTGTGATTGTGGGATGAAGAGATGAGAGGAGCGTCAACGCGTTGGTTTCTTAGAGAGGAGATGGGCAAACGAATGTGGCCAATGCGTAACCATCCATCGAGAGAGAGAAGTGTGTGTGGGCAGCAAGAGAACGAATGTACCACCACCAACTTTTAATTAGTAGTAGAGATTATATAGTGTTAGTAAGAGTGTACAACACAGGAGAAAGACCGAGTATGCATTCATAACTAATCAGGAATGCATGCATGGAGATATAGTCATTGGATTATTGGTGGGTCCCGCTTTGATCGATCCGATTAGGCCTATTTGGACGAGCAGAAATCGGTTGGGATTTGGTCTGTTTTTGATAGGAGGGATTGATGTGCTTTGATAATTGAAAGGCGGCGATTAGCGTAGTACGATGGAAAGCTTCCTATCGTATTTATCGATGTAATATACATCAACTATATCTGCAACATTTATAATCAATATGCGTAATAAAATTGAAGAATTACAATGGCATGTCAACAAGATAATTGAAATGTTAATTTCACACCAAGATTAGATGAAACTATGGGTATGCAATTTTGTTGTGTTTCAAAACTAGTTTAGAAATCCCGCGCAAACAAATTTTACACTATTACAATATTGCAACATCTAAAAACACCGGTGGCAACATTTTATAATTACTCATACAACAATGCAAGGAACTGTTTGCAACAAATTTAAAATATTACACAAGATTTCCATACCCAATGTTTCTCAGCAAACAATTTTAGAATGTTACAATGCTACAACATTAAAAAAAAATAGTTGTAACATTTGTGCAACCAAGAATGCAACAACCACATCACAATGGACAAAAGGGTTGCAATAAAGCCAAGAAATGCATACAACAACCTTACCATAGTTGATCTCAAGAGAGGAGGAAGGAGACAGACGCCCACACCATCGCCTCATCGTCGCCTCGCTCTAGATCAAATTAAGGCGAGGCCGACCTGGAAGCACCGCCACGTTGCCCCTTGACCGAGTCATCCTCCACTCATCATCAATACCGTCTCCTCCGACCTTGGCATCACCATATCCAATGAGCTCCATTCATGGTGGTGGCCGCACCATATTCCATCTCCGGCTTCAACAAGAGGAGGGGAGACTAGGAACACCATAGGGAACCATGGCTGCGGACAGTGGCAAATCTAGGATGAAAATAGAGGGGGCTCCCATATCGAAGTTCTAACTCAAGACAAGCATACTAATAGTACATCTACCAGTCTATTGCCAACCAAATTCCAAATTCATACATAAATAGAAATGAAACAAAGTGAAGAATCAAAATATAACAAGTGTGGTACCTTGCTAATAGATAGAATGACATAAATATGTGAGGACGGATCATTGACCATTCGACCTGTAGATAAAAATATGAAACTTAGTGATGCAATTTCAATTTGTGAATACTTATAAAAATAAAAATTGAAATAAAACTTACGAAGGCACTAGTACTGAGTATGACGCAATTTCACTCTACGATTTTTCATCTCTTGAAAGCGTCGAATGATTCCTTTATTACCGAGGCTTCTAAATATCTCTTTCTCAGTGTAACACACCATCAAGTCATCGAACCAATCATCTGCTATCTTTTTGCGCAAATCTGTCTTAATAATCTTCATTGCTGAGAAGATTCTTTCTACTGATGCCGTTGCCACTTGAAGGATCAATGTAAGCTCTATAAGGCGATAGACTAATAGAGAAGTTCTATTTTTTTCGGTTTCAACTATATTTTTAGCAAACTTTGTAAGATCACGACAACCATTAAATTCGACACTTCTCCTAACATTAAGAATGAAGGTTTGAAGCTGATTTCTTAACAATAAATGATCAGCTATGGTGAAATCAGCAGTGTAAATCTCAGCAAGTCGAACAAGTTATCCATACTAACTTAGCGAAGGAGTTGCTTGGATTAAGACAAGACATGCATACTAATAACTCTAAAGAAACTTCATTAAAGCGATGATCCATCTCCCCCATGATAGCATCAAGAGCAACATTGAAAATGTCAACACGATAATAGTGAAGGTAAGTCACCTTATACTTCTGATACACAGATTTGCCCTTAACTCCAATGAAATCATCCATATCTGGCACACCAATCTCATTTGCCTCATAAAAGTAACTTGGTTAAACAATGGCTCCCACAGATTGTCCCTCATGTCTTGTAGGAACACTTTCACATCCACAATCAAACACATGGCTTCTACAATTTCTTGGTTTCTTTTTTGCAAAGTGATAGCTCATTTGTAATGCCCAATAAGTCTATCAAAAAAATGCATGATGAATACAAATTCAAATCTTTCCATCTGTTGTATCAAACCTATTGCTCCACCATGACCTAAAGGATATGATGCATCTTTAGATATCATCTCTAAAACCTCAAGCACTGACTCCCACATTTGGTATATACGAAGTAAGGTTTTAAGATGAGAGCCCCATCTAGTATCTCTAGGTCTAGCTAGGCTAGTTTCCTAATTCAAGTCTGTTCCACTTAAAAGCATGTAATTCTTCAATTTCTACAATACTTTCTCTCGATGCTTTTCCATTAAAACATCTCTTCTCTTGCAAGATGTACTTATAATGGTCACTATCATGGGAACATAGTTGAAGAAGTCAGTAATAGCTCTACTACAACTTGCGACAATAACAACTACTTACTGTAAATGATGGACAAAGCAATGGATATAGAAAGCATACAGACTCTCATCCTGTATTAATCTTTGCAAGCCATTAAATTCTCTTCTCATATTTGAAGCTCCGTCATAACCCTGCCCATTTAGTCTAGAAATAGGTAGATCATGGTTACCAAGCAAACCAATTATGGCTTCCTTCAATGCAACCGATGTACATTAAGTGATATGCTTAATACCAAGAAACTTTCCCATGATCTTTCCTTATTTGTTTACAAACCTACACTCCAACTAAATTAATGATGCAAGGTTAGAACTTAACACAAATCATAAATGGTACAACTAACAAACATAATATGTACTGCTAACCTCACAATCATGACCATTTGCTCCTTTATTGACGAATCGCGTGACTCATTAATAAGCACTGCGAAATTCCTATCTCCAATCTCATCCTTAATCACCTTTGTTACCTCTTGTGCACAACATTTCACAAGGTCCCTCTGTATCTCCGGAGAAATCATCAAACTATTCCTTCCACCATCAAATTCAAATGCCGCATTCACATCTGGCACCTTATCTTTATACCACTCCAATAGCTCTTTAAAATTGCCCTTGTTCATGGAGGTAGAAGTTTCATCATGTCCACGAAAAGCATCGCCTTACATTATGAGATATCTTGCACAATCTAAAGAAGTAGTCAAACGAATCTTATATGCAATATGAGAGTCCTTGCTATAAATATTTAATTTATGCTCTATGCTTGCTCTTTGATTGCGAAAATCTTCACAATTTTGCATCGCAATGTTGTGGACACTATTAGGTCCCCCAATATGGTCTTTGAAACCTTTTCCATAGCCCTTCTCGAAGTTATATACCCAACTTTTGTGAAGACATCCCTCCCAAAGTGAGTAGGTTGTCCGGGCTTCTTAAAAAGAAAGTAATAGAAACAAAAGACGGCGTCCTTTTCTACACTATATTCTAACAATCGAACTTCTTGTACCATGATTCTTGAGACAATCTTGATTCTCCATGTTAAATCTTCTTTGGAAAAGCATGCCCGATTGGTTGAGTTGGACCCTTCAACATATATGCCCTCCTCACTTGATCTCTAATCTCTTTAGGATAAATCTTTAATTTGTATGCGACGCGCAAGATCAGCAACAATTTCATTGGGATTAAACACATGCTGAGCCATGTTGATCTCGTTGGTTCGTGGATTACTAGTACTTGCACTCGTCCGAAAAAATTGTGCAACATTCGGTTCTCCATTTTTGCTATAATCAAACAAATTGAATCATAGAGACAAAAAGAATCAGACAATCAGTCAATAGATTATCATAAAGAGGGGGCATTGGGGCAATTTATACCGAGCAGGCCGAGCGACCAGTTCAAGACTCCTAAGAACATCGGCAAACCCAATGCGGCACGTCTTGGATCAGCAAACCCAATGCAGCACGTCTTGAGCTAGCCTCTTCCAATGCTTGTTCTGAAGGCACATTGCATTACAAGTTATTATCGATTTGCTAAATGTTCACAAAGATGCCCTCCTGAAGATGACAAATGAATTGTGAAGTTAATTAGCAGAAGTACCTCCAATATTTATTGGTGCTTTGGAGCTATGTGATTTGCTATGACATTTAGGGCTTCTAACATGCAAATTGATGAATAATTGTTCCCAGTAAATCCTCTCAGTCTTGTTTCTGAACCAGCCTGTAAACACCTGAGATATTCAGCTACCCATATATTAAGATCAAATCACAAAAATGTGGAAGTGGAAGAATATATTGTTTAAGCATCTTGAACAACCTAGCTTCTTTGATTTGGGTGCTTCTCTACCCAAGCAATGAACTGGTTGATCCTTTCATCGGCCTCCTTTTCTAAGTCATCAAGTCCACATTGAACCTGGCCACACAGAAACACAAAAAGAAACAACAAAGATGGTTATTTATCTGGGAGGAAGTCACAAACATCAGCTGGTCAGCATATTGACTTACAATTTGGAACTCTAAGTAAAACTGTTTGCACTTTGCAGCAACAAATACATATAAGATTAGGACATGAACTTATTGCAGCAACAAACTGGTCAGCATATCGTCCTGGGTGGGCTCCTCTGCCAAATGGCAATCAGTCCGAGGCTCCTAGTCCAAGCCGAGAAGATGATCGAAGCTACCAGGCGCCAGTGTTCCCCACCCATGCCACGCCCACCAGCCGACGCAACCTTCCTCGCCCCGACGCCGTCACCCGCGCTGCCGCGCGCTCGCCTTCTCGGCTGACTGCCTGGCCCGGCGCCCCGCCCTCGTCTCCGACTCCGGCCTCTGGGTCTTCAGCGGCGCCGCGTTGAGTGCTCGCGAGTCGGCCGCCTAGGCGCCCAGCCGGCCAGCCGCTGGTGGCCGTGCCTGTGCCTCTGCCTCCGCCGTGCGCGATCGCGAGTTCACAACTGTTCGTCTCTCTCGAGCACGAACCGAGCGTGACTGTTCGTCTTCCCGTGCGGGCTGCGGTGCTACAAAGAAAGAAAGCTGAGTAGTCTTGAGTAACTAATAAAGCTGGGGTTGGAGCCCAAACACTAGATCAGTGGCGGATCTAGGATTTTCGAAATGAGTGTTCGAATTTATAAAAATATTGTTCAATATAAAATATAAAGATTCACATTAGCAAAAAAAAAATACAACATACAAGTTGTTGTTAATATAGACAACACCTAAAATAATTTAGAGATTTATGAATTGAGGATTTCAAATCTATATATTTCCTCTCTATTTTTGAATACTCTACATGGTACATTAAAGAAACCATGATTCACCGTTACAAATTAACACAATGTTGATAGAGTTGTGAATTGAGGATTGCAGATTTGGAAATCAAGAATTAAATTCACTTGTGTGGTTGTCTATGCCGAATGCTTAGCTATTGCCTGCAGTTTTAGCACCGCTTCCTACCCCGCTGGTCGCCACTGGTGCGCACCTTCGATCCCCGACTCAATGCTTGCGCAACATAGGGCTGCCATGCAACAGGTCGCGAGCTGCTCCTTGCCCTACTGGACACCATCGCCTTGACCTGCTAGCCGTCGCCGGTGTCACACTCTCTATCCCCGAGTCGGTGCTTGCTGCGGCCACAGGGGCCACGGCTGCCCTGCCACGCACCGCTCCTTACGCCACTATCTACCCTGCTGCTTTCGCCTATTCACCAATGCTTGTAGCTGTTCGACGCTCATCTGCTGCCCTGCTCCCTATCGACTTGCGCCTACCCTATAGCCCTTGTCCATTATTGTTGGGCTATCACCTGCGCCGTGTCACAGAGAGAGCGAGAGAGCATGGGGTGTCAGGAATAAAGGGATAGTTGGTGTTGTGCTCGAGGAATTAATGGAGGAAGATAGACCATAGCGAATAGGCCGTGTAAGAAAGATTGGGAGAGAGAATGGATAGGACAAGTTGAAATGGACTTAGAGGTTAAAATATATATTTTTAAGCTCATTTAATAGTACATACATCTAATATCCTTGTTATATACTAAGTGTTTTTTTAGAAAATTTGGGTGTACATCTGTGTACCCATGTACCTGTACTAGGTATGCCCATGCAGTAGATCCACCCCTGGCTGCGAAAAACGGCGCCCAATTTGGTGGCGATAAAACGTCGATAAAAGGAGAGGAGATGAGTAAGAGAGGGAGAAAGAGAGAGGCAAGGAAGATCATGGTGCCGATGGGCGGCTCCTGATAGCGAAGCTCTGGTCACTGATGAGTCACCGTACGAGGGAGGAGACAATGAGCACTCGTGTGATGAGGAATGGCAATACGTGTTTGAATAAAGATCTACTTCGGTAGGTCAAGCAAAACACTTTGCTGAGTTCATAGGATTTCATTGCAAGCGTGGGCCGTGGGCTATCATTGCAACCGTCCGATGGTCTAGATGTCTGAGTGTTATCAATTTCCGAATTGAAATCATAGCTGAAATATTCCTTTAAACGAAGAACCTAGATGCATGGATTGCTTTTCTTTCCGTTCTTCATTTTTTTTTGGTTTTCTATCTTTTCTCTCCTTCTTTTCTTCTTCTCTTACTTTTTTTTAAGGAAGGCGGAATTTTATTCATTATTGAGAATTATAGGAACCACACATAACGGTCCGGAGCCAGACTACACAGCCCACACACTTTTCAGCCACTTGCTTGCCGAAACAATAATCGGAGTTGGCCCAGGTGCAGTACGCTGCCACCTATTTGCAGCCCAAACTCACTGACGCTATACCTTTTTCTAGCCCGAGCCGATCGAGTTGTATCTTCCCTTTTCTTTTTCTCCACCATCTTTAAATTCAGTGGGAGACATATAACTACGGTTTTGTAAGGTTCAATTGCTGGAGCGTTGCAACAGGAGTACAAACGTTTCAGGACTGTAATAGCTTATCTGCTTATGCATCGCAGGCTTCAGTGAGGAATTGTATGCTTGGACTTGTTTTAGGGTTTTCAGCAAGATGCAGTTTCTTTTTATTTTTGTATGCAAAGGTGTTCATCTCGATGAAATTGATCTACAACTTGATTAGATCAATGCATGCATCATATCACGGGTGCAGATCTACTTTAATGTCCATATTAAATATATATCGTTGTTCGATCACTACGAATGCTCCAGTTTCTATTCTTTTTCTCGCACCTTACAGATAGTAACTTAACATTGCGCATCACATGGTTCTTGGGACTGACATTTCTTCAGAATTGATTTACAGACAGCGAATGCGGGTTGCAGATGGAATACAGTTATGCATGCAGTACTGCAACTTTTATGTTGGCATCTTTTACCAATGAAGAGAGGTTATTTGTGATGTTAATTTTGTCATCTTCTCAACGAAAGAAAGAGATTGCGAATTTGCGATGCAGCGCAACTTTTCTTTGACAAGTTTCAGTGGGTCCTCAGTGCAAGACTTGATTGATTAATATCTCATGCATTTTTCTGTATGTAGTATGGCAGTGCGTTATGTCTTGATGATTCTATATATCGTCGTTGACTGTGTGTTATTACAAGCAAAATTTTGTTTGCGATTCTAGTGACATGATGAGTACTAATTAATTCGATATTTTACACACGCATGAGCGCATGATATTGCTTGCTGAGCCTGAGTACAACATGGAGGAGTGTAATTGTGCTCACAGATCTCATGGAAAATAACCGGTGGTCTTTTCTTGTCGCCCGTGAGGCCGTGAACCTCTTTCCATGACATCGGAAAGGAATGGCGAGAAAGCAGACCCATTCACGTCGATAGAGCTCATTCATGGCATCTTCCGTGTCCACTTTTTGCGAGATGCAGCGAACACTTGTTGGTTTCGTATATAAACAATTCTTTCCCTCAAATATATGCATGTATCGTGATATACACACCCTCTTTTTTTTAATCCAAGCTTAGTTAATTAAATGAAATACCAAGCAATCTACGCCATGAAAGATCAATACACAGTAGGAGGCCATGCCTGCACCGTTCATGCATCGATCATGCAAGGCCGTTTCCGTCCATGAGATGATGCATGGGAGACGCCTAGCTAGACAAAACAAGGAATAATCTCTAGCATGGTACGTAGAAGGTGATCGCTATTTATCGAATATGAGATCATAATTAACGAAAACTTTTAAATCGAGAAGGAGGACAGATTCAGATAACAAAAGAAAAATTCAGGGGGCGGGGGCGGAGGAGGATCTCGCCGGAGAGGCGGTGGGTCGGGGGCGCTCGATGAGTGGTTGTTGTTGAGGCCCGAGAGAGAGGGGATGCAGTTGAGTAGGGGAATAGATGACATTTAGTTAGCGATCGAGCGTTTCATCAGCAGTAGAATCTGTGTGACTTTCAATCACTATGTATCAAAGAACGCTAAACACAAATAAAAAACACATATAATTTAGGGAGACAAAATTCTGTTCTCTTTTTATTAGATTGATTCTCTTATAAAATAGAGTGCCAAATATATAGTAGAAAGCAGCAAGAAATAGATTCAGATTTGCTCACATAGAGATAGAGTCTAACCAAATATGGACTCAAATCAATCTACATCTTAACACTCCCCCGTGAGCGAATGCTGCGTAATGCACATATCTCATCAAAAACTCTACTAAAAAACTAATAGAAAAAAAGAGACGGAGAAAAGAGTACATTGCACTTTGCACATTTTGTTACACTAGTTGCCTCGTTAAAAACCTTTATGTGAGAAAACTTCAAGAAAACTCACTAAGAGAAAAAAAGTATAACTTATAATCTCCTGGATTTAAAGTAGGATCTTCAGGATCATACTTAGGGTCATGGTTCAGGGATTCACTCCCCCCTGAACTCCGCGTATCTCTAAGTCGTCTCATTTCAATGCCATAAACACACCTTTGGTTGGTAGATTTTGGCAAGGACCTGGTGAATAAATCTGCTAGATTTTTACATGACTTAGTTTGCAGAATCTTTACCTTACCATTCTTCTGGAGTTCGTGTGGATAGAAAAATTTAGGATCAATATACTTCGTGATATTGCTTTTTGCATAACCCATTTGTATTTGTGCAACACAAGCAGTATTATCTTCATGGTAATTGTGGGGGTATTGACGGTGTTAATGCCACATGACTTTTGGATATGGTTAATCACACGCTCAACCAAACACACTCATATGAGGCTTCATATAAAGCTATAATCTCTGAGTGGTTAGTAGAAGTAGCTATCAAGGTCTGGTTAAAAGACCGCCAAGAAACGGCTGTACCACCACAGAGAAACATAAAAACTACTATGAGATTTGGCACTGTGGGGATCAGACAGATAGCCAGCATCTGTATATCCCACCATGGTTAAGTCTTGATTCTTCTGGAAAAACAATCCAAGATCTTGAGTACCTTAGAGGTATCTGAGTAAAATCTTGACACTAGCCCAATGTCTTTTGATTGAGGCTATATTGTGCCTTGCTAACAAATTTACTGTGAATGCAATATCAGGCTTTGTGCAATTCGCAAGATACATAAGTGCTCCAATAGCGCTTAAGTATGGAACTTAAGGTCCTTAGACTTACTCATTTTCCATCTTTGATCTCAAATGGTCTTTATCCACTTCAAAGGATCTTACTTCCATGTGGTTTTAAAGAATGAAGTTTATCCATATTAAATCTTTTCAATACATTCTTGATATAGGTAGACTGGTGTACAAAAATTCCTTCTGAGAAATGCTCTAGCTATAGAATTAAGCAATTATTTTGTTCTACCCAAATATTTCATCTCAAACTTCGTCGTAAGGTAAGAACTTGCTTCATTTATCTCCTCTGTGGTTCTGATGATATTAAGATCATTGACATAAACTGAGATGATACAAAATCCATTCTAGGATTTCTTTATAAATACATAGGAACAATCATCATTGTTAAAGTATCGCTTCTTCAGGAGGAACTCATTAAGTCGGTTGTACCACATTCTCCCCGGCTGTTTTAGTTTGTATAGTGATCTATGTAGTTTGACACTGTAAATGTTGCAATTTTTTTATTATGATCTAGAATTTTGACTCCTTCAGGTATTCTCATATGAATATCCGTATCTAGTAAATATGCGATCACTACATCCATCACTGCATTGATAAATTTAAGCTAGCTGCCATTGATATCAAGTATCAGAACTTTTATTCTATTCATTACAGGAGAGTAAATTCTATCGTAATGGATATCGGGTCTCTGCATAAACCCTTGTGCTACAACCTCGCTGTATATCTCACCACCTAATTATTTTCATTTATCTTTTGGATGAAAACCCAGTTTGATCCTACAGGACCACTTTAAAAGGTTCGGTCAACAGGATCAAATACTTTCCTCTTATCAAGCGAGCACAGTTATGCCTAAATTGCTTCTTTCCATTTGACCCTATATGAACGCTTCTGGTACTCTACCATGGACTTTCGTTCTAGATCCAGATCAAACAATTTTGAGGCAAAATATATGTAGACAATTGTAGTCTTTCTCTTACACAACTCTTCTGAATTACTTCAGGGATATCTCTTCATTAATTTCTTTTAGCTCATCATGATTTCCCACAACGATAGAGTCTGGGCGTTCCGACTTCCCAGCGCTAGTTTGTGTGTGCAAATATTTGCTGGGGTTATCATCAGCAGGATGGATCACTTCAGGGATGTTACAATCTCCAGGATGGCTCACTTCAGAGATTTTCTCAACATCAGGTTGAGCTTCTTCAACTGTCTCAGGTAGTATTCTCACATGTTCGGTCCTCTGTTTCTGCGAACGTCTCTACGGAATTGAGTCCTGTGCACCTGGAGGCCTCCCCCTCTTCTTATCATGAGGGGTAAGAGTGAGATCAACATCCTTCTAAGGTATTTCCACTCTTTTCAGGTACGTTTACTGCAGGTAATTAGATCTTATCACTCATTTATGATCAGTGAAGGTATTGACAAATTATTAGCTATTTATTGCAGACTTATTCTCCTCCGAACTTCAAGTCAGATTCTTTAGTGCGTGGGTCTAAAGACTGAATGCCAGTGATATTCCAATCTATTTCCCGGCATTCTCTAATGTGGTACTTTTTCCCCCTAATGCTGAAAAATTGTCCTTATACAATCAGCGTACCGAGCCGTGTACATATCCCCTGTAATAGGCCTAGGTATTTAATAATTGACAGTGATTCATAACCTACATAGATCCCAACTTCTGGTGAGGACCCATGGTTGTACGTTGTAGTAGTGAGATTGGCATGTATACAACATAGCCAAATTTCGCAGATGGAAAATACTTGCTTCTTTCCCACGCACTATCTGCAAAAAAGGGAAACTTCATAGTATGCAGTTTGTCTAAGTTAAATTTATGCAACAGTGTGCAGCACTGCATGGTCCCAACTCTGGTGGGTAACCTTCAATTCTTCAAGAGTGGCCAAGCAAAAAGCTTTATCTTCTTAATTAATGACTCTGCAAGGCCATTTTGAGTATGGGCGTGAGGTACATAATACTCTACATTAATTCCCAGATCCATACGATAAACATTAAATGCTTTTGATATAAACTCACCAGCATTGTCCATTCGAATAGACTTGATCATTTCTTATGTAAAGGAGCTCTCAATTTAATAATTTGGACAATTAGTTTTGTAAAAGCATGGTTCCTAGTATATAAGAGACATACATGGGGCCATCTAGTAGAAGCATATATAAGTATCGTAAAGTATCTAAAGGAGTCTGACAAGGGCTGAATAAGTCCACAAATATCATCTTGAATTCTCTCCAGAAAATTCAGTGATTCTTCTCTGACCTTTAGATAATATGGTGTAATTAAGAAATTCCCTTTAGAACAAGTAGGTCATAAGAAATCTTCAGATCTAGGGAAGTCTGTAGTTTTTTATGCTATGGCCAGCAAAATTATTGATGATTTTCCTCACTTGTTCTACTCAGGATGACCCAATCGATCTTATTAGATCTTAAATATGTCTGGTTTTTTAAGCATTGTTTTCATCGCAACACAAATTTCAGGTTTTATATATGTATAGTATAACCCAGAGGAGAAGAAAGGAAGTTTTCAACCACATAAATATTACACCTATTAAACTTAGTCATGAGTAGGTATTCTGTACTAACATTTTCTATTTCCATATGGAAACCATTCAAATTAATGTCTTTAAAATTTAGTAGAGTACGATTGGACTCAAGGTCTAATAGGGCATTCTCTATTATTATATGAGTACCCATAGAGAAGACTATGATGGCTCTTCCAGTACCAACTATAAGAGCATCGCTTCTGACGATGGTCATAATATTTTTAGTTTTTTTAGTCAAAGTATGAAAATATTTAGTCTCCCTAATGAAAGCATCTAGACCCCAAATTCCATCATGATTTTGGTAATTAATGATAATTGTGGTTAAAGGACTAATATTTTCTTTAAGAATATTGAAAATAGGTTGATCCTAGGTTTTTTTTATCATAGAAGCATGAAAGCGGCGCAAAAGAGGATCAATGAGTCAAACAAGTGACAAAGGTATAAATTTAAGGACTTTTTCCTAGCCTTTTTGCCGATCTTGGAGTTTGGAGAAAAGATCGGCTTGCTAGAAATAGGGTTGTACTATTAAGAGGGGTTTTGACGATTATCTTGGTGTCGTTTAAGGTTTAAAGGCTCAATTCTATGCTTAAGGTTATGCATCATTGTTAATTAAGTATCCATTAATAAATGCTATGATCTTTAAAAGGAAGCATCTGTGAGCCCGATGCTACCGCCCATGATAGCCCGGTGCTACCGGGAGAGCGGTAGTACTGGCCCCCAGAGTGGTATGTAAAAACCCGAGAAAGGTATATTTGGGGGACCTAGCAGGGCAGTGCTACCGCCCATGTTATCCCGGTGCTACCGGGCGAGTGGTAACATCGGCCCTCTGGAGCGGTGTGAAAATTCCAAAGGGGCATGCTTTTTGGGCATTTTGCCCTTTCGGTATTACCGCCCATGGTAGCCGGTGCTACCGGGCGAGCGATAGCACCGACCTAAATGCCCGGTGTAAAAATTCCAGAAGGTGCATTTTTGGGCATTCTGGCAGTCCGGTGCTACTGATAGCACCGGCCAAAATGTTCGATGCAAAAATTCCAGAGAACCCTCTTTTGGCCGAGCAAATTTTAAAGGGGCCCTATGCTACCGATCACAGTTCGGCGGTAGCATCGGACCCTCTGCACAACGGCCTCTGACAGTGCATTTAATGTAATGTTCCAATCGTTGGGTTGGAGCCCGGTGCTACCGGTCCTACATGGGCGGTAGCACCGGAAATGCTGACTTGATCCATGATTCGAGTTCCAATGGCTAGTTTTGTTGGTGGAGGTTATAAATACCCTCCACTTGCATTCTAGAGCCTCTCTTGGTCCTCATTGATGATATTGGAGCTTTATCAAGTCTTCTTCAATCCTTAGTGCATTCAATTCTCATTTTGTGAGAGTGAGGAGCAAATTTGAGTGTAGCATTTAGTGTTAAGCCTTTAGACACTCAATACGACCTCCAGCAAGCGTTAAGGCTTATTACTCTTGGAGATCTCCGCCTTCTAGACTGCTTGGAGGCGTTCGTGCGCAGTGAGCTTCTCGACGGAGATTGTGAGAAGCCCTGGCAAGTTGTGAAGGCCGGAGTTTGCCTACTCGAAGCGGGAAAGAACTACCATAGTGATCGAGAAAGGCTCAAGAGGTTGGAGCCGGCTTGAAGTTGTTCAAGTCACCTCAACATGGATTAGAGGAGACCGGCAAGTCTCCGAGACCACGGGATAAAATTCTTGTGTTCTATTCTCTTGTGGTTTGCATTTCTCCTTGTCACAAGTTACATTTCTAGCAATTTGAGTATATCATTTGTACTTAGAATCATTTCTTGCTTATACTTTAATTGTTAGAGCATTTAGTGATCACTAGAAATCTTAGTTTTAATTTATCAAAATTGCATTTCTTACTTAGTGATTTTATTAATTGCAATTAGAGTTGAAAATTTTAGAAACCTCCTATTCACTCCCTTCTAGTCGGTTAACCTTGATCCTGCACCTAAGAATTGAATTTGTGGTGCAACTGTCTGCAAGACATATTTCCTCCTTCGCCATTGGATTATACTTTGTTCTATATTAGAAGTATGATTTAACAATGAAACAATTGTTACAATAGGAATATATTGAAAAATATAGAACAAACATAGCACAAAATATCCTAAGAAATAGCAATTTATTTAAATGATAATCGCTCAATAGGAGCGTATACCATGTTCATTCTGTGACTAAGACTAAACTGATAAGACTCACAAGGAGACTCATAATGATATGCGACATCGACTAGAAAAGTGAAGGAATATTTAGGAGACTAATTCAGGTCTCTATATGAGTCGTGGGTATCCTTCTGGGACTCTTTGAGCTCAATAAGATCAAGAACTATATCAACACACTTCTCAACTTCCTCCTCAACAACTGGTTGAGTGATGAAGTGTGCCTCGGCCTTATTTCCCTGATTCTTATGGAATCTCCCGGTGGATTGTATGTAAAGTTCCACCAAATGCTTTGGGGTGCGACAGATGCGTGACCAATGGCTAGTGCATCCACACCTAAAGCATGATTGTGGAGGGTCTTCAGCCTTATATGCTGAACCTTGCTTCTGGAAGCTACCTGATCCCTTTCTTTTAACTTTCCACTGGGGTTTGCCTCTTCCTTTCTTCTTTGTCATTCTTTTGTTTATCCCCTTTATGACTTTGGCTTTTTTCGCAACCTCGGTTATTACTAGCCCGCTGAGTATTTGCATGTGCTCCAGGCATTGCATGACTTCAATTAGGAAGGACGTGATGATTCTTCATCAGGAGTTCATTATATTTTTCTGCTTCTAGTAGAATGCTGTGAGACCCCGTTCTTGCAAACAGGAACCTCCATGTGATTACTGTACTAGTCCTATGATCAGTGGCTAGCACTCACATGTTTACAACATCCATATCACAATCACAAGATATTAAACTAATAACCATATATTACAAGCAGAAATAATTATACAGAGCTTAAATTTTACAAAGACTGAACATCGGAAAATAGAGAGTTAAAGAACTCCAAACACCTCGCGGTTTGCCCACTAACCCTCAGGCAACTGACTTGGCAAACCTAGGGAAAATCATCGTCAAACACCCCGTGCCCTGCGTTAAAGCAAGAATCGTCTGGCACTTCGCAGCTTCGCCTCGAGACAATAGATGCAAGATTGAGTACATTGGTACTCAGCAAGACTTATAGTGTTTAACAAATGCAAATAATTAATCATGCAGGCTAAGCAAAGGCAGGTTCCAAGTTATTTTGCAGTTGCATAAACATTTAAAATACCAATATAGTAGATTGAAACATCGCATCTTTAAATAGGCAAGTTGAGGCATAATTTGATAAGTAAATATTCAAGTCTTTCAACCCAGTCTACCCGACTGCAAAAGTCCCCGGTGTCTGTCCTTTGACACAAAAGCTAGTTGCAAAATTGGTTTCCATCCCAAATCCATTTTTTCAGAAAATACCAAAACTCTAACACTGGAATGACTTCACCAAGTGTCCTTGACCGTGGACGTGGCTAATCGATTAGATTTACACTCTACAGAGGTGTACAGCTTTACCCACAAGGAATGATCAACCTCTTTTGCCAGGACAGACAACACACTTCCTTTGGTGTGTCAGCAAGGAGATCATACAGAGCCGTTATATTATTTAGACGTGGCTTTGAACCAGCCCGGGACGTTTGACCCTCGCCATGAAAACAGAAACACTCACCCAAGTCATGGATCCATTTTCATCACACCCAACACCACATTTCTGTTCATGGCAAGGCGTACACCGTTGCATTGGTATGTAGAAACCCCTACAAGCAAACCAAACCGGAATGCCTGTGCAATCTCCCGCCTTCCTTAGATGCAAAGCCACATCTAAACAACTTAATAGGCTAAGACCCGCCCATACAAGCCCTCGTGGTTGTACGAAATTCTTGGATCTATAGCATCCCATTGCTCGGTCCTTAATCCGACACGGGCGATACTCCACCCTACACTAAGTGCGACTCCCTTTGCACCTCCGGCTATTGCCAATAATCGCCCGCGTCAAACCATAGTTTTATTTTGGGTTTATAACCAAATACCAGCAACATTTTCCAAATGAGGACCATATATTTGTTGAAAAGACTGGAAGCAAACAACAAGCAGCTTAAGCAGGTATATTATGCTAGTGGTTATACCCAAAATGACATTTAGTATGTCTAGTTCAAACTAAGGTCTGCAAGGTTCACATATTCATACAGATTGAGGTAAACCATAATTTACAGGATTAACTACAGTTCCAACCCAAATTAGCAGTTCTATGGAGAATTATCCGGATGCATAGTATATAGACAAAAACAACATAATGTAGGTAAATTATCAGGCTCGACATGATCAAGGGGTTGCTTGCCTTGCAACTCGCTGTCTAGCTCCGGATCTGGATCAGCGACGGTGTCGTCTTCTTCCTCGAGCACGTCAGACTCTACACGTCGATTAACTGGAAACATAGCAAATATTAAACTTCAACAAGGGCAAAAAGAAAATAGACAGTAAACCAAATAAAGATTAACTGCAGAAAACAGGGGTATATCTTAGGGTTTTGATTATGAAATTTTAAGACTTCATAATATAAATAATTACGCATTCAAAGCGTTAATACTTTCTATGATTAACAACATGGGTTTTCTTATAGATTGTTTATTCTTAAATTACGAATTCAAGAGGCTAAAATTATAAATTCTTATATTTATAACTTCGAATTATAGATGCTAAAATTATCTAAACTAACAAAATCTAAAACATAAGATAAAGAGGTTGATTGCACTAAATCTTATTAAGCTACGATACTGGGTTTGCCCATGGCTTGAAACCATTTAATCTATATCCTAACTATTTAATTTCCTATGCACATATATATGCATATATATGTGTGAGTGCAGTTGACACAAGGGTTACTTCATATTTTTAAATGTTAGATCCAAAAAAGTCTAATCCTTAGTTATTTTGGCAAATTCAATTATTCTACTGTCATCCTATTATTCATGAATTAAATTTTTGTTTCTTTCATAAACCCTTTATACTATTATACATATTTGAATTCTTAATGTATTGGAAGCAAGACTTAAATAGAAAATGATTCAAACATGCATAAAAATTAAATATTTTTATATATTTCGATTCCTGGAAACATAAGGATCTTAGAAAAATTAGTTTCATTAACTTCTAAGTTTGTTTACAGGATTTTTGTTTAAAGTATATCTTTAAGCCTTTTATTCAAATTTGAATTTTAAAATTACCCAGAGTTGGTTTTCAAAATATTTTTGCATATTATGAAATAACTTGATTTTACATGAATATAGAACTTTATTTCACAAATTTTGGAGCTATAATTCAAAAGTTATGGACATTTGAAGTAACTCGGTTTTGGAAAATGCACTGAAATTCCAAAAATACGTTTTCGCTGCTTGGAAGACGTCTTCCAATTTTTGGCGCGCCGACGCGTTTGAACCGATCCGGTTTGGCTGACAAGCCGGCCCGCCGTCGATCGAATGGCACGCACGCTGCTGAATCGCGAAGCGGTGACGATCGTGGGCCGCTGCCGTGGCGTGGAGGAGAGGAAAACCACTGACGCGTGGGCCTGCGTCACGGAGTGACTGCCAAGTCGTACCCACGAGTCCGTAGCATACTCACGCAAGGCGCTGACAGCTGGGTCCCGATTGTCAGCGACACTAAGCAAAGGTCGTCGATTCTGGGCTCGCCGCCGACGAACTAGCTCCGCCGCGGTGGAATAGGTAGCACTACAGGCATCAATGCGCAAAAGCGCACCTAGGAGTGGTACTCTTTCGTCGGGGGATGACCGGGAAGGTGGTCGTCACCGCAAGGGTGCGGCGGCGGGAAGGGCGGCTCGCCGGGAGCAAAAACGACGGTGCAATTGGTTGAATAGGTAGCATAGTGAGCATCAGGGGACCAAGGGAACTCCATTTCCTCACCTTGCTTGGTCGGGGAAGTGTCGCAGCGATGGGGCATCGAGCGACCGGTCGTGGAGAAGATGGCGAGTGCGACGGCGGAAATGCACGGGTGAAGAACTGAAATTAAGGTGGGCTTAGCAAACTAGGATGCTAGATGAAGCACTAGAATGAATTAATCCGAGAGGATGTTACCCGATTGGCTCGATTTGAAGTTCCCCCCTTTTCGGTTTTTCTTGCGAAAATGGCGAAGAGCTTCGTCTCTCTTGCTCTCGGTTCAGTGAACGTCTAAGGAAATGAGAGGGAGCCTCAGGCGACGTAGCTGCGGTATTTATAGCCGGCAAGGAATGGCAACACAGGTTTTGAGCTCGAGAAGAAAATCGCGGCTCGGTTCTGTGCGCAATGGCGAGTTGGCGTGCGATTTGCGACTCAGGGAAATGAGGTATGGTCGAGGCATGGCATGGACAGTCCAAGGACAAGCCGTGGCAGCGCGTGACCGCAGATCAGGCGGAATTGGCACTGAGACGGGGAGAGGCGACGAAGTCTCGCGAGGGCTCGAGCTCGCCTCGGGCGAGAGGGGAAAAAGGAGAGGGGACAGCGAAGCCGGAGGCTGACAAGTGGGACCGACCCCACCGGGCAGCGAGAGAGAAGCTCCAGCTCGGCTGCCAGCGCGTCGAGTCGGTTCAACGCCCGGGCCCGCATGTCGGTGAGTGAAGACGAGTCAAGAGATATCTTCAGCTCGGACAGCCCCATGTGAGCATTAAAATGGCTATCAAATCATGGTATATTTTTCTAAAACTTTTTGATCGACATATCCTGGAAGTTTTAATCCTCCACTAAAATTTTCAGATTAAAATACCCTATAATTAATTAACTAAAATTCTGACACTGTGCATTGTACAGGATTTGTATTTCGGTATTCTATTTATTTAAGGGTGTAAACCATATTAATTATTTCCCAAACTTTTTATAGAAGTTCATTTTTGGTTATGGATTTCTCCATAAAAATTTCAAGTCAAAATATTAAGTAAATATTTTATAAAAATTCTGACATGATGATTTTTAGTTTTTTAATTGCCTCTGTTCTTGAATTTGTAGAGGGCTTTGCCGACATGATAAATTCCTGATATTTTTACCAGATTTATATACTTCTCTTAGGGTGCTATGGTAATTTTATGGCTCCTGATAAGTTTCGATTATTTTTCATTAATTCTGACTTCACTGTTTTTAGTCAAAAAGAGACAATCAATTATTTTATTTAATTACATTTCAGCACCTAGGATTTTTACTAGATAGTTTTACTGGTTTAACAGCATGAATAAGGTCTCATGGTAATTTTTCCCATTTTTACTTTTACCTCTTTACATTCTTACCATTTCCCATTTAATAATTCTATTTATTGGACTTTTCATATAAAGCATAAATCCAAAGAAAATCCAAATAAAACCAATAATTCCCAGGAAACTCAGAAATAAATATATTCAAATCCAAAATATTCATTTTTATTTTATTATATTTTTTGGGATGTTACAAATGCATATAAGCAAGGAGTACTTCTGGTACTTAGCATGATGATACTGTTGCTGCAGTATCCTCATATTGGGGTGGAAAATGCACTATGTCTTATCGATCATTTCTGCATCAGTAACTTTTTGATTACAGAATGTTAGTTTGGTGATAAGCTTATACATGGTAGAGTTGTGTGCTGCCACATACTTGAAATCCTGTAAGCACAGGAGGGTCCATTCACATTGTGCTTCTGGCAAAGAACGAATTTTTGCTGGTTATATCGTTCCATCAGGGAATTCCATAGTACTAGTGGGTCCTCTTTCAAATATTGGGCTTTTAGGTCCGCATAGAGATAGTGCCTCAGGAAGTGTAGAGCCTCACACTTAGCGGCTTCGGGAAGAGCAGGGATACCAGCTTTAGGCTGAGAAATAGCAGCTCTAAGGGATTGAGCTATCAGGTTAATCTTGGCATCCATTGCTTAGGTTAGGTAATTGTTGCAACTCAGGGCAAGCTTGATAAATTCTCTCTTTGCGATGTTTCACATATCCTATTTATGTACAATGAATTTTACTCTAATAAAATCAATATATTGTGTGATCACTATTGAATTAGTAAAGCTTGGTCTATATCTATTCAGTAGATAATTATCTAAAATTTTCCAGGATTTTCCTAGTATTTTTCATGATTTTATGCTAATTATTAAGCAATTTTTAGAATTACCAATTAACAGAAAAATAAATTTCAACATATTTGAACATGGGATAATGCTAAGAAAATAAATCCAGAGGCATGGAACTTCCAACATGCTATTTATAATTTTCCTAGCATTTTAATGATTTTTTGCTAATTATCAAGCAATTTTCAGAATTACCGATAAACATAAAATAAATTCTAGCATATATAAACATGGAGTGATGCCAGGAAAAAATAAACCAGAGATATGGAGCTTCCAATATGTGTTAAGTGTCAAGTTTAACAATTTTACGTAAGCCCGTATACCTAGAAAGTCTAATTTGTAGGATTTTATATAATTTTTCAAAATTTATTAACTATTTTTTGAAATTACAGAAGAATTTAGAGGTCAAACTGTAAAATTTTATTTTTTTTCATTTTCCTTTCTGAAAAATTGAGGCCCATTGGGGCCTGACCAGCCTGTATTAAGAGGGCGGCTAGGGTTCCCAACCCTAGTTGCTACTTAGTCCATCGCCACAAGGCGGCCGGGTGGAGGTACTGGTGCGGTCGGGCTTGGGTGCGCTGGTGCGGTCGGGAGTGGAGCCGTCGTCTGCGGCGGGCGCGTGAGCCGCGGGAGCGGCACTGCCTCCATCGTCCGTGCTTCGGGTGCAGATTTTGTGGAGCCGTCGCCACTGTCGACTGGCGCGCGAGCCGCGGGCGCGGCACTACCTCCACCGTCCGTGCTTCAGGCCCAGATTTCATGGAGTCACCACCGCCACTGCCAACAGGCGCAGGGAGCCACCTCCTTACGTGCTACAGGCGCGGGGTCATCGTCGTGCACGCAGTGCAAGGTGTCGTCATGTCGCCGCCGGGCACTTCGGTCGTGTGGACTTGTGGGGACGGCCACCGATGCCACCTTGGGACGCGGGCGTGACGCCACCATCGGTGCCTTGGGCACATGTGCGCGGTGTCTCCGATGACGTCGGGCGTCCTCAACGCCAGCGAGCGATGGCAGGGAGCACGCTATGGGCGCGGGTCCCATCTCGGATCCCGGTGGTGTATGGTCACAAGCGGGTCTTGCCGGTAGCGGCGACGCACCGGCGGATGTGTTGGGTGGCCGAGTGGTGGCCCTGGCAGCGATGCGCAACAAGCGCGAGGCGGCCGGCAACATCCTCTGTGTTTTTTCATGTTTGTTGATGAACAGTACTACGATGAACTCAAATCGATGGTTAGATTAGATAATTAATCTGCAACTATGGTGTGATAATATGTAGGATTGAAAAATGTTTAGATGCGATTAACTTACGTAGCTCAAACTTACTTAGGACTTGTAGTAGATTTAATCGCATGTAGCTAGACGATTTCGATGCAATGTAGATTGTAGCAGACAGACAATCATAATCGGCCTCGGCGGAGCTTCATGCTGATAACGTGTTGTACGAAGTCGTTCGTGCTTGATCAATCACGATGCATCAAAGAATAACAAGCATAAATAGAGAGCACACACAAATATAGGGAGGTGAAATTCTATTATCTCTTTATGAGATTGGTTCTTTTGTATAAGAGGTGTTAAATATATAGTAGAAGACATCAAGAGATAGATTCTAATTTGTTCATATAAAGATAAAGTTCAACTAAATATAGACTCAATCTATATCATAACAAAACCAACGTTTCCAGTGAGGAGCATGGATATGCATCATAGAGTAGTGAATCTCGCGGGAACAGAAAGAGAATCCCGTGTGCTCATGCGGCGACGCCCAACAAGCCGCTGTAATCGCCCTCCGATTTTGGATCCGATATGAATATCCGAGGCCTCCTCCCACCCACACACCGGCCACACCGCCTCTTCGTCGTCCTGTCCTCCATCCTTCTTTCCCTCACGAGAAAGCGCGGACGCAGCGATCTTTTGCATCCACACCCACCGCACGCGCATGTCACCAAAAAGCCTTAATTTTCTACCGATCCATCCACCTCCATCAGATCGTCGAGAAGAGTATATATGATCGGGATCACGTCCAATTGCAGCCTCGCTGCCGGCTGGGAGTTGTGGGTTCGAGTATGTGGCCCTTCATGGAGGCGAAGGGGAAGCGGGGAGTTGAGGTGGTGTCGACGCCGAGGGCGAGGAAGGGGGAGTTCCCCATCCGGGCGGCGGACTACGAGCTGCTCGAGCCCATCGGCGACGGCGCCACGGCCGTGGTGCGCCGGGCCCGGTGCCTGCCGCTCGCCGGCGAGCTCGTCGCCGTCAAGATTATGAACATGGCGAAGCGCTCGGAAGCCGAAGTGGTACGTCTGACGTTTAATTTCCCTGTATATGTATGAATTAATGAATGTATCCCAGTCGATTGCTACGTATCATGTACACTTAATTACGAGCCAACAGCTAGCATGCAAACTTTCTAGTCGATGAATGCCACGATTTTATACTTAGTGACGACAGCATGCAAAATAACTTTAGTTGATTGCTACGGTTTTATACTATGTAGGCACAGCCGCACAGCATGCATGAAAATTATATATCACTTATGCCACTTGTAGGATGATTGTTAAAAAAAATCATGGTACGATAAAAATCTGCTCCCTCCTTCCAAGTCTACGAGACTTATTTTTTGAATGATATTATCTATAAATATAAGACGTATTTCATATTTCAACGCAAAATTAGTGTGATTTTCTCTATATACATCTAATAAATATTCATATTTACTTTATATTCTCTACATACATGTATTGAATATAGTACTTAGTGATAATAATTAGAGATAATCTAGTCATTTTTAATATCTTTTTGGTCTATGTGTCAAAAAAATATATGTTTTATAAACGTGGATGGAAGGAGTATTCCTTTGTATGGGCTATATAGCTAGGATCCACGTGGTATATATGTGAATATCAATTACAAGTAGGCGGATGATAGGTTTTGAACCGGTGATATTTTGTACCCAAAACAAACAAGCTACCAAGCTACGCTAGATTTATACAATATAGCACGGAATTGTGAACAAGAAGAAAATTATCGTAATTATATAAGCTATAATAGCGCTAACCATAACAGATTCTGCTTTATTTTTGCAGATTAATGCTGCAGAGGAAGTTAAGACCATGATTATGGCTGACCATCCTAATCTTCTCGGTGCATATTGCTCATTCACAGAGGGTGAAAATTTGTGGATTGTTATGCCTTATATGGCTGGAGGCTCATGCTTTCACTTAATGAAATCTTCGTACCCGAAAGGCTTCGAGGAAAAATTCATAGCATTTGTGCTACGTGAAACACTAAAAGGCTTACAATATCTTCATGGAAAAGGGAAGATACATCGGGATGTAAAGGTGTTTATCTTTGTTAGTACTAAATTTGAAAAAAATTATATTCTAGTAAGCATTTATATGGTTTAAATACACTCTAATAACAGAGCATATCTTTCACACATGAACACAGGCTGGAAACATACTACTTGATCAGTTCCTAGGAGTGAAGCTTGCAGATTTTGGATCTAGTGCTAGTGTTTACGATTCAATTATTAATAGAAATGGCAAAAGAAAGACACTTGTTGGGACGCCTTGTTGGTAATTACTAAGAATATAATTCTATATTACCCATCCGTTCATAAATGTAAGTTTTTTTTTTTACTTTGCATAAGGATTAAGGTTGCAGTAAAATAGAGAAAGGTACGAGAGAAAATTACTTAGATACCTCACTTAATTATCTTGTAAGATAAGAGATAATATTTTGTGTGGGTGGTAATGAATAAATGTATATAGTTGAGAGAGAATAAATATGGGTATATAGAAAAAGCATTATTAAATCTACATGCAAGATTTATATTTCTAAACAAGACCATTCAAACTATAAACCTTATATTTCTGAACGGAGAGAGTATTGTTTATTTATGTAATTGATATTCTAATAATCTAATTAATGTTCTATTTGTTCTTGAAGGATGGCACCTGAAGTGATGGAGCAAAAGGAATACGATTTCAAGTAGTCTTTATTTGGTTTATTATTTTATCATTTACCAATTGGATATATATATCTATTGATATGTTTTGCTTAATCAAACAAAAAAACAATTGTAGGGCAGATATTTGGTCTTTCGGGATAACTGCACTTGAACTTGCTTATGGTCATGCTCCTTTTTCTAGCCAACCTCCAGCAAAGGTATTACTTTAATTTAATATGTCAATATTATCATAATTTTATGAGAAGTTAGTAAGATTTCTTAATGTTTCTCAAATACTATGTAGGTTTTTCTCCTAACGTTGCAACATGCTCCTCCATCACTTCATAACACAAAGGATAAGAAGTTTTCACATGTATTAATCTAAATATAGTCTTTTGGACACATATAATATATGTGACCATACTAATTAATCTCTACTTGTTTTAGTCTTTTAAGCAGATGATTGGTACTTGTCTAATAAAAGATCCATTCAAGAGGCCAACAGCACAAAAGTTACTAGAACATCCATTTTTCAAAAAAGTGAAGTCAGATGATAATGTTTTTAAATGCATCCTAAATAAATTGCCATCTTTAGTTGATCGGATGCAAACTATAAAGGTACGATCCTTACATATTTTTCTATTTATATACCACTTTATACCATTCATTCATTCATAATATTAGTGTTGTATCAATTATTTTGAATAGGAGAATGAAGCAAAGTTGCAAGCAGAGAAAAAACCTCATGATAAAACCAAAGAGAAGGCATCACAGGTTTGCATTGTTTGAAATATATATTTTAATTATATTTATTCTCTTTGTTTCACTATATTTGTCCACAGCCTACCATGCGCATAGAAAAGGAAGCACTAAATCTAAGAAATACTTAATGAGAAATGGCTATACATAAACCTATTGAATGATATGCCATAGCCATTTAATCTCTTCTAAAGATTTCAAGTAGGGACCGAGAGAGAAAAAATTGCAGTAAATACACTCTAGATTCCATGGGCAACTATATTGAAACAAATACTCCTAAGGCCATGGACAAATATAGCGAAACAAAGGAAATATGTAGTTAGGTAAGATTATTAAAGTACCGATATTTTTAGTTCTTTTCATTATTCATTCTATCAAATTATCTATTTGACTTAAGGAATTTTTTTATTAAATTTCTTGCTAAAAGAATTTATGTAATTAAATATTTTTATAATTGATCCAAATCATGTGTACTTAATATCATGACCTATTTTTAGACCATGATAATGTTTTAAATGTACTATCATAGTATTGATTTACATTTTCGACATTTTGAACAGGATGAATATAGGAGAGGTGTTAGTGAGTGGAACTTTGATATTGCAGACTTAAAAGCACAAGCTGCGTTGGTACGAAAATAATCATATAATAAAGTTTTGACAAGAATTTCATTATGTTTAATTCCATGGAGTTATTTTTGTATTTCACTTTAGTACCTAGATGAGAATGACAACGATGAAGATGAGTATTTGCGTTTTCTATTTGAACTTGATACTGTGGATGAAACTGTTCCACCGCAAGATGTTCATCCAAATAATCACTCCACAGATGATGATAAAAAGGTAAATTTATTTTTTATATATAATTTGTATTTAATTTAATGTAATTTTTAAAATAAATTTAATAATTAATATTTACACTTTTAGAATGTAGATACTGAAGTCGCAGAAAAACCATATCCAAGAAATCCAATGCCTATAGCTCAAAGGTTCGTTCGTTTAATTTATTGTGCTTATGAATCTTATTGCTTATCACTAATTCAAACATAATATGTCTATTGGACTTACCGACGAATATTGCTTTACACTAGCTAATAGGTTTACATTAAATATATATGACTTTTACGTAAAGTGCACAATGTTACTGTTATTTATTCTTTTTTTGTACTGAACGTTTTTAAATTTTCGTATGTTAGGTTTACATTACTTAATTTGATTGTTTTTGCCAATATTGATTGTTATATGAGAGCTCAGTATACTCGAGGCTACTTGGTATACTACTCTACTTATACTACTATAGAAGTATGTCTTTATATAGGTACTCTCCTTTTGATATACTACTCTACTTATACTACTATAGAAGTATATCTTTATATAGGTACTCTCCTTTATTTTTCTTAGTTGTATATGATTATAAAAATGGTTCTAGGAGATTCTATATTGTATTTCATGACCCTCTTCATTGCTTCCCACCGCGGTCTTTTGAATTTGACATGAACCTACTTGCTAAGTTGCTATACTAATTGCATTAAATATTAATCGTATTTATTTTATAAATATCAATGATCTAATGCTAAATTTGACACTAGTATGTATTGCTTTATTTTTAGAATTATTCAAAACTTCAAATTAAATATTTTTTTCTAACTTAGTTGTTCTATCAGTGTGAAACAGCTGGAGAAAGGAAGCCCTAATGGCCTTGTGCGCCATGAGTCATTTGAACTTCATACCAAATTACCTGCTAAGCAACTCGCAAGAGCAGGTTTATAGAATTCCTTACCCTCAATAGTCAAATGTCATAAATAGAATTTTATCAAGAACACTTTTATAGAATTGTTGTTTACTTGTTTTATACCCCTTGTTGTTTTACATATTTCATGTCCTTGTTTTATAAATATAATATGAAATTTGGAATAGTTGACATATATCAACACAAGTAATTTAATTTATTTTATGCAGTTTCCAATTGTAAGAATGTAGATGAATATCTCGAAAAGTCTGCCATTCAAAAGGGTCGTTTTAAAGTAACAAGGGAAGATACTGAGTTTGAGAAGGTATGGCTTTTATTATTATTATTACTTGTTATAACTAATTAGATTATTTTTTAATATATTATTTGGATTTTTGTATGAACCTATCTTCGTATGTTCCCTATAAGTTCACAATATATGACAGTTTCACCAAATAAAATCTATGTAATCTCTCGTTAACAACAATAATATTTGGGTCGGTTATTGTTTCGTATTAGCTTATCTCACGATGACACTTTTGTATGCTTATTGGCAATCATTAATTTTTATCTTAGAGTTAATCAATTAGTTAGTTGTGGAGTCGACTCCGTAGCCAAGAAGTTTCACAACTTATTTGCAGCCATTCATAACATTTCTAGAATGTACTGTAACTTTCTTGAGATTTAATAAGATTACAACCCTTTTGCATTGCCTATCTAACACGAAGGTCTATATATTGTTCTTTTGACTAACTGAAACATATTTTCATTATTCAACTAATAGTCATCTAGGTAGGCTATGTATCACGCATGCAATACTTTTATTAAACATTTATCTTATTTTTTTATTAAAATGATTTTTTTTATAAACCTCTTTTTGAGGCAGCTGGAAGTGGCTACACCAAGAGAAAAGGAATTATTGGAACGTATAGCTAGTTTGGAGCAGATGTAAGTTTATGATTTTGAAATATCATCAACTTATATAACCCTCTAGTTTCAAGAGGAAGAAATAAACTTTTTCTCAAAGTGATCCTTTTGTAGTCTGATTATATATTTGCCATTATAGGCTTCATATTACCCAAGATGAGGTTGAGAGGCTTAAAGCAAAAGGTAACTACATTGTTTTTTCAAAATCTCACTTTTTTTTGCTATGTATTAATTTGACTTTAAATTACTAGTTTATGTTTGGTTTGGCATGTTGTTTCGCAGAGGCAAAATGAGCAATGACATGTGCTCAACAACAATAGCAAAGTACAAGTCTTTTGCTACTCTAGGTGATGCTTGTTGTAATAGGAAGCAGGGATGATATGTGCAGATCTTATTGTCATAAGTTTACTAAGTTTGTTTGGTGCATGTTTCTCACTTTCTTAAAGTAATTGTGTGTTAGTAGAAATCATTGGTGTATTGTGTCTGTTTTGCGGATGTAGCTCGCCTTTTGTTTTCTAAAATAGATTGGTTTTTTTTCAAATAGAGATAGATTATTATGGCAATTTATTTAAAATTAAGGTGTGTTCACTAAGGTAGATAGGACGAGGCATAACGACTAATTGGTTTAGCTATTAATTTAATATGTATCCCTAGCTCCTTGGCCTTTAAAGATACATAGATCATGTTTATGGTTGTATTTTTCTTGAGAGAATGTTTGGTTGTATTTAGACTTCCAGATTTCTAAAAACAACTTTTGGCAAGTATGTTTCATATTGAAAGTGTAATATATATATTTTTTGTAAAAGGCCTCTTTGTTCCAGTCATGCAATTTTGATTTGACAGCAGTACTTTCTATCCTAAGTTAATGTTTCATTCTCCCAATTAAATGTACGAGCTTAGCACAATAACCCTAAAAAAAGCTTAGCACACGCTATATTGCTAATTTCTACATCACCTTGCGTTCCGTCATGTATAGTGCATGAAGGAGAATTAGGTATGGTTATGGGCCATAGGCCAAGGGCTTACATGGCAACGGCCTGGAGTCAAGCTGCATTTTAAGGGGAGGGGAATGTCACGTACGTACACTGCATGAAGGAGAGTTGGGCTTGGTCATCGTGGGCCATGGGTGTGCTTGGGCTGGCCTGATCCAGGGAGTACAAAAGGAAGCCAGGCAGCAAATCAGAATTGGCGTCTCCTTCCTGAACCCCGGCTTCCTCCTCCTCCTCTCAGGCTTCCCCTCCCTAGCTCTATTCTTCCTTCTAGAACCTGTATCGTTCTCTCTCCTAGCCCAAGTCCACCTTAGTTGTATCCAAATACTGCATCAGTTTGCATCTTGTATTGGAGGTACGTTAGTACGTTGCAAGTTCCTTGTCGCATTCTGAGATTTCCTTGCTAGCCATGTGGAGCTTCGACTTTGTCTCACTCTGCATTTGCTTGCTCTGCACCTCTTCCTGTACTCTGGGAAGCACAAATGCACAACTATGCCACGCACGCTCAAACTCGGCTGCTATCCGCCTATTCGACTTGGCCATTGTCATGGATGTGATTCATGTGACATTTGCTATACGAAGTCGAGGAGCTTGCTCGGCACGGGCAGGCGGCCTTCGGCCGTGTGGTGTGGCATATGTCATGGACTGACCTGGTGTTGGGTGGGGCTCTCAGTCCCATGCTTCCTATTCCTAGTCTTTGATTCCACTTCTCCCAATTTGTATCCCCAAACACTTGTATAGTTTGTTGGTTTGGCAATATAGCACTTCAATTTGGTTTGGAATAGTGTTGAGCCATTAGCCTTTTTAGCCCACTCACAAACCTTCTTTTTACAAAAATTCGACTCTCTTCTGAATAAATTTACAAAAATAGTTTTCTCCCGAACCGCAGAGCGGAGATCGTTAGCTTTTCGAACCTGCGGCAACAATGTCGGGCCCATCTCATTGTTGTGCTCCCACAACACAAAAGGAGTTTGCGTGCTCAACCCTATGCACGGCAGGCGTCCGACCGAGCTCCTGATGCTTGGTAGCTTCTCGAAAAGCTATCAAGCTCAACAAACACGTATGTCACCCGCCGTGACTTTCGCAGTCGGGAAAAGAGTTATTTTAAAAAAAAAAATTAGAAAAGGATTAGATTTGAAGAAAAAAATATCTACGAGGGAGGTATAAAACCGAATGATTCATTGGTGTTTACCGTGATGAATCGTAAAAATGTAGTATCAGTGTGGGGAATGAGTGGTGACAGTAGCTACGGCTGGCGGCCGGGTTCGAGCAGTGGCGATGTCGGTGTGGGAGGCGCCCGCCACCTGTTCGGCGAAACGCCGACCAGCCAAGAGGCGACCCCGGGCGGAGTTCTTTGCATCACCGTGATCCATGTGCTCTATCCGGTGACACAGGAGGTGCTACACCAGATCCTCGATGCGCATGGCGTGGAAGAGATGGCCGTGTCCCCGAGGGTCGCGCATGTGGAGGCCATGTTCCAACTCCGGTCATGGCATGAGGCGGTGCAAGCTCGAGATGCTCTGCATGGCCGGTGCATCTACGACAGCTGTTGCTTCCTCAACATCCAGCTGGTGCAACCGACGCCCAACTCTGCTTCCACTACGACGCTGCAATGCGAGGCAGTGGCCTCCGCGCGCCTCCCTGAGGTCATCGTCGCGGCTCCATGCTCCTCGCCGCCCGGCACGCGCTCCACTGTCGTCGACGTGCCGAAGTCCGAGCCAGTCTCACCACCTTCCTCGGGCTGAGACTAGGACGCCATGACCGACAAACAGAAGGACAGGTGCTTGAAGATGGTGACCGAGATGAAGGAGACGCTATACAATATGCTCGGGTGGTCACTGTCTTCCCCAACATCCTCTGATGCGACCACCCCCGAGGACTCGATCAATGCCATTGCTGGTTTGGATGGCGTGGAGGCAGGCCTGCTCGCCGATGACACGTCGAGATCATGTGCAATGGTGCCATCACCAGCCCCGCTCCGTCCATCGGCGCACCTCTTGTGTGTGGCGACACCGGCATCACCACCGCGCGCCAGATGTTCGATGAAACGCCAATGGAGATGTATGCTCGCTCGGACGACAAGACACGGCCAGTGACTGCGTAGATGTCCGAGGTTTGGCCTTGGTTAGGCACAGGGCCGATGCTCTTCTTCGCTCCTACCGGGTGTTCTCTAGACCCTACACCACCACTCACCATGGTGCTCGACACTGATGACGTCATCATCACCGGCGCCCTCAGCGCCCACCCAATCTTCATCGCACTGCTGGACGCAGTCCCATTGGCGCTCGCTCAAGCAACTGTACCTCCACACCAAGCGGTATCACCGCCAACTTCGCTGACTATGGCAACAAGCTCAACAGCGGGTGTCTCTTCCCTCTCCATGGGACGCACAAGCTGTTCGATGAAAGGCCGGGCAGGAATATATTCGTGCTGTGGCCACCATCGATGAAAATGATCAAGCAGCAACCATGGTACCCGCCTGTGCAAGTGGAGATATCGAGAGACAATGTTGAGCTACGGCCAACGCCATGGCCATCGTTCATCTGCTATCGAGCCGGATTTCAGCTGCAACAACCTTGGCCAGCTATGCGAGAAATTATGGGCCGCTGAACTAAGATGATGCTGGACTATGGGCTTCTGTCCAAGTACAGCAGAATTGAGAAGCAACCAATGCCCCCATGGCCACCACCTCAAGGGCAAGGGACTGTGCTCAAGTTGTTCCACAAACAAGCAAGAATCCAGTCATGCTTCACTAAGGCTAAAATCGGTATGCTAAATTCACTTGTGCATGGAGTGCTTTAGAGCTTGTGTTGGATGCAATTGAAATCTTATTCACACATGCACTGTCATCATTGCGTGGCGCTTGAGACTGGGAATGGCCTTTGTATGAATAGAAGGATGGTGCTGCAGCCAATTTGGTGTCGTGTGCAAGGAACCCCAGAAGGTGGAGTCACTAAAAAAAAGCTTTGCCTGATGCGTTAGATGGTTGTTACCTCCTTGCTGAAATTCAGGAATCAGAAAGCTGCCAGACATTAAATTCAAGGTTGGTCAAGGTTCAAATGATCCAACAAGAAGCAGTAGTACTTGGGAGATTTTTCTTCTTGGATGAGATTCTGAATATCAGACATTTAAATAACAATGAGTTAAATGCTGCAACCTTTGATAAGCTGCTGAAACGCCTGGTGGAATCATCAATGAGGTTGGTTGAGCTCAAGCCTTGGCTACCACATATACGCAAGAAACAACTATTGGTGCTGGTATGGAAGGTAATTGCTACTGTTGTTCAAATGAAAGTGATCCACAGAATATGGGAGAATGAATGGGTGAAGTGCAGTGATACAAGATGGTTCAAATGGGCATAGTGAAATTTGTCAGTACTAATGTGGGGAGCGACTTGGTGCACAAGGGTAGTTCCATGGCAGAGTTCAACGGAGGTGGTCAGACATTGTGGAGCAGCGCAAGCATGTCTCTACTCCTTCAGTGACAAAGGGAGATGGACTAGCTACAGGATTTGTTCTGGACAAAAAAGATGTTGAGCTGAATGGAGGTGAGTTACGTAGTTGGTCATTCTTGGGGAGGCTTGCTGTGCGCTACCATTCTGGGGGCAGTGGTTCAAGCGAAGCTCAGTTGACCTCCAAATTCCCTTTCTCTGATCTTCCCAGTCCCATGCTTCGTATTCCCAATCTATTTGCTATTCCCAGTCTTCGATTCCACTTCTCCCAATTTGTACCCCAAACACTTGTATCGTTTGTTGGTTTGGCAATATAGCACTTCGGTTTGGTGTGGTGTTCACGGTGAAGGATGTAACAGCATAGCACGCGAATTTCCCCAGGATAATGCCCGCCCGCATAAGAGCTCTCGGCCGTGCGGCAGCCCGGAAAAGCTTTGCGCACCGGACGCCTATTTACGCACGTCGCAGTCCCGCTCGCTTGCGCCCAGGCCATGGTTCAAAATCTCGTCGAGATTTCAGAAATCTCTGCCGAAATTTTGGCTGTCGATCAGAGTGAGATTCTAAATCTCAGCCAGATAAAAAATATTGAAAATTTTCAAAATGGTACAGTGATTTTAGGATTTTTGGACGAGATTTCAGTTTTTAGACCGAGATAATCGTAAATTCGACCGGTTTTCATATTTGTAGGACCGAATTTAGCACCAATTTTTTTGTGGAGAATTGTAATGCCTTTTTTTAGGAATTCATGTAAAAATTTTGCAAAAAAATACATATACAAATTATGTATGCACATTTAATTCAATAAGAAAGAACGGGCAAGTATATAACTAAAATTCCATTTGGAAAAATAATTGCTTAGTTGACATCTGAACTGGTCCTTAGTTCTTTGTGGTATTACATACTCTTATAACTCAATGTTACCAAATACCATCAACTCTATCCAATGTTTTTTGAAAGCAGTAGGACAAAGAGACACACATGTAGTCTTTGAAATACAGACCATATATCATAGACAGTTTTTATAGAAAACAATCCGCAATACTTCACAGACGGTGTGATATGACTACATGTCATAGAGATTTTCTGAAAAGAACCGTCTGAGATACTTCACAGACGGTTAGTTTCACGAACCATCTATGATATCAAATTATTACAGACGGTTTTTTTTCAGCAAACCATCCGTAATAATGGGTTACTACAGACGGTCTGTATGTGATAGGTGTTTTACAAACGGTTCAGGAAACTGTTTGTCATGACGTTTTTAAACCGTTTGTGATGGCTTTTTCTTTAGTAGTTCTTTCCTAGTTTTGCCGAAGGAGCAACCCCTTTTTTCACCTTGAATTGGTCCAAATACGCAGAATTTCTGAGTTTTCGCGGAGGACTAGACCCAATAACCGGCGGTAGTGTCTTTCGATTAGTCCTCTCCTAACCTAGGGTCAACTTAACTAGGCATGCATCATCGGAGCATCAAAGAAATGTTATAATCCAAAATTTTAAGTGTTAGAATCTGAAAATCAGACGAAATGCTGCCGAAATTTTATAAATTTAGGGTATTTTATTTGCAAATACTTAGTATTTTGCATTCAAACAGATAGGAAATATATATAAATGCTTGTATGATTTTTTCTAGTCTCAGAAAATATTTCACATGGATTGAAAAGGGTCAAAAATTCGGTCGAAAACTCGATTTTACCTGCCTATAAGATACTAGATTTAAAAATTTTCAATCAACTCTATAATCCGAAAACAAAATTTGAAATCTTAGCCCGGACCAAACAACCGGCGGACCAGATGGAGGCACACGCGCGATGACGTGCCGTGGGCCATTTTGGGCAAACTGACCGTGCGCCAGCCCAAAATCATGGTGATCCGACGAGCGAATCTCTCGGCGCCACATACCTGGGCCACCCGGCGGTGGCACCGGCACGCGACACGCTGGTTTCGCGACCCTCGGCACGGAACCGCACCACCACCGCCGGCATTCCCGGACGGCCACCGCTCCTCACCCCACCTCACCTACTACTTACCCCAGCGATTGGTGGGAGCCGAGCCCTTTCCCTCTCCTCACTCTGCGCCGCCACCCTCGCCACCGCAGCCGCGTCGACCAAATCCCCCCTCTTCTCCCACCGCGCCAGCCCTGCGCACCACCTCCCTCTCCGCCTCGCCGCCATGTCGTCCTCGTCGCCCGCTACGCCTCCTGCCGCAGCCGCAGGCGGTGACTCCGCGGCCCCGGCCCTCTCCGCGTCCTCCGCCATCGACTTCCTCACGCTCTGCTACCGCCTCAAGGTGAGAACTCACTGCTCCACCAATCCGTGGCTTCCGTCTATGCTTGTGAGGTTTGTGTCGTGATGTGATGTCTGGGGGTGTAGACGACCAAGAGGACCGGGTGGGTGAGGCGCCGCGTGCAGGAGCCCGAGTCGGTGGCCGACCACATGTACCGCATGGGCGTCATGGCGCTCGCCGCAGACCTCCCCGGCGTCGACCGCGACAGGTGTGTGAAACCCGGTCGTTTCCTCATCCTCTTGTTCGGTGGGATTTTCTTCTTCTTCCAGTGTCATCCTTTGCTTGATGGGTTTGAACTTTTTCTTGTTCTACAGGTGTGTGAAGATGGCGATTGTGCACGACATAGCCGAAGGTACTCCGCGATGAGTCTTTGTTTTGTTAGTTTTTGTTGGATTTTGATGCTGATTATATCAAAACTGGGATTATGAATGTGATAGACACCAGGCTTTTCAGCCTATGAGGGCGTTGGTACAATAGCATTTCCCATTGTGTAAAAGGAACTATTTAGAAATATTGGATATTTGGACTCATTCCAACCATTTTAATGCATCCCCAGCTACCGTTGGCGATATCACCCCTTCTGATGGTGTGCCAAAGGAAGAGAAGAGCCGCAGGGAGAAAGAAGCTTTGGACCATATGTGTGGATTGCTTGGTGGTGGTTCAAGAGGTAAATGTCGAAATATGTGAAAGCAAAACATTTTTAACATTCTGTACCTTACGAATGTTAGGCTGGTACCATTTCATCGATATAACTTTGTCTTTTAGCATATGATAATTATGAATGTGATGATATAACTTCCTAGTGACTGTAAACACTATTCTAAGCCTGTTATCAAGATGTTAGGATAGCTAAGTTTAACACCTTAGTGGCTCCACTGCGCTTGCATAGTTCAAGTCGAAGAGAACAAAATAAGGATGTCTATCATTTTTCTGGATAACTTATTCAAGTAAATGCTAGGAATATCGATTCCATCTCTAATGTTTGATATACTTAAAAAGCCAGATTCACCCTTCTGTTGTCATTGCTTAAATGGGCATATTTTACCATCCAACATTTTTTTATCACTGCCATCGGAAGGTAGTTCAGAACGTAGAGGTCCACTGAGCAGCTTGTGTTCTCACACTCCAAAACATAGTGTAGAAAGTTATTGGACAACATTGGAGACCATCCCATGGTTAGATGCCTAAGGCAATATTTTGAAATTAAAAATGACACTGCCATTTGGAGAAGCTATTCTGTATGCAAGATAAGGAATGTTTTCTGTAGATAACAGACTAACGAGTCATGGTATTGTTCTTTACCCTTATACATTTGATATGCAGTAATCATAGGCTTTATCTGCATGTCATTTTTTCAGCCAAAGAAATTCGTGAACTTTGGATGGAGTATGAGGAGAATGCCACTTTGGAAGCAAAGGTTGTCAAAGATTTTGACAAGGTACATTTTTTGTCCAGCTACGCCATTATTTTTACCCAGAAAATCATTATTCTTGGACTATTAACGGTTGACCTGCAAATGCATCAACAGATAGAAGATAAGAAGTCATTAGTTATTGACATAATGACAACACTTGTTCCAGGCTATTAGATGTCAGTTTATGAGATCGTTAAACCGGCAATGTCATAACTTATAGTGTGCTTAACTTAGTTGGGTCCCAGTATAGAAAATCAAATAAGACCCTAGATAGACTTTGACCTTTGGATCTAATGTTTTCCTTTACAGAGAAGTAACCTTTCCTTTCTTTATGTTCTGTTTTAAGGTTGAGATGATACTTCAAGCACTGGAGTATGAAAAGGGTAAGCTCATACTGGTACTCGAGTGTTTTAATGTAAACAGCATCATCCTTTTTCCCATGTGCAATAGCTATAGAATATAGACTATATACTATTAAATGCATGTATCAAGTATTCTTGTTGAGATGAAATAAGTATAGAGGTAGAGGAAATGCAGCTCGGGTATCAAGTATGGGCCATCTTTTGCATCATCTTGTAATTTTAGCATTAATCCATTAATAATATACACTACAATGTGAGAACTGAGAAGTAATAGACACTAATGCCTATGTATCTGAAAATTTTAAGAGCAAGGGCTGGACCTAGAAGAGTTCTTCCAATCAACAGCAGGTATGAGTGTCTTGTTTTTCTCTCTTTACATCAGATTCTGCCTCAATTTCCTTGAGCATTCAGTGATCATCATACTCAATTGAACACTTCATCTAAACTGTGTATGACTGTTCATTTATTATTTTCACTCTTACACTTGGAAAAATATATGTGAGATGATTTAAACTGTTGATCACCGAAAACATTAATGCCTGAGCGATTAATGTTGAAATTGAAACTAACATCACCTAAGTGCTTTCTCAATTCTCATGAGTTGATATGTGCCACCTGTTAAATTTTCTTCTTTCATAGATCGCATTTTCATTGATACTGCATAAGCATTTGAACACTTGACAAAAACTATCTTTATTTGTCTGGTTAATTGCTTTGCAGGAAAATTTCAGACAGATATTGGAAAAGCATGGGCAGCAGATATCGCATCAAGAAGAAAGTGAAAATAACTGATCTAATGACCAGCCCATTTGGCGCTTCCTTTTCAAAGATAACTCTATTGTTGAACGTCACTTCTGCAGTCTTACTTAGCTCCGAGACAAGTCGGGCTCGCAATATTTAAAGCTCCAGATCAGCCAGTCGTAGATGTTAAAGAGTTATTTTTGATGTAGTTGCCCCTGCCAAGAGCCTGTTGCTTACCTGCCTTCGGCATACCGGATCCACCAGGAAAGTCTTAGGACACAGCCTTTCTGTGATGTAAAATCGGTTTAATTCATGAAGTACTGTACCAGTACAGTATCTCATGGAAATCAAGTTCCATCGTTTCAGTCATTGCAATTTGTGTGGTTGTTTTCATATTAAATGAATGGTATCCCCTGCTAGGCACTTCAATTCTTACACAACTTCTGTGCATTATTCGGGCCTGGTACCACTCCAATACACACACACACAAATACATCGTGCAATAGAATAGGTCTATATTACAAGCCTTTAGGAGTAGAGCAGAATGCAACGGTAATCTCTGGCGATTCTTGCAACCTTACCCTGAGGAAGCCCTTGCAGAAGCTCGTCCAAAACTCCCTGTCGGCTCACCGTTCTCTGCAGTGTTTTCATGCGATTTTTTATGACGTTGCCAACCTAGCTCTTCAGCGTGGCGAGGTGGTCTTCCAGTGTGGCAATAGAATGGAAGATGGCCTGGGCAACTGGATGCATACATATATAGTCATTCACATAATACGGGGGTTGGTTGCTTCTGGTACTTTGGAAGCATCAAATTAAGATGACGCTTGTGTTGTTGTCTACCGTTTTGAGTAGCAGTCTTCACATTTTAGCACACAAAGTTGCACGTTAAAAATGTTAATCTTCCTCCGCTAAAAAATGTTAATCTTGTGTTTGTTTTCATCAGATGAGATCTAGCAAGTGTGACATTGCTAAACAGTGTACGTCTAGTGAACAAACCGAATCTCTACTATCGTACGTGCTCCCATGTAAATCGATGCTTGCCCGATGTTTTCGTTTAGAGGAGTCGTTGGGTTCTGCTCGAGTCCGTATGACTTTTAAGACTAATTGAAACACTGCCATGCCAAAAGCTAGAGGTCCAACTTGCACTACTGATGAACACATAAATATGAGCCTTAACGAATGCGGCCAGATTGAGGCCCGTTATCATTCATGCATGCCCATCCTAGCAACTCTACTGCTCCAGTGTTGCTTGTTTGTTTTTGTTTTTGCTAGCAGTGCTTAGATTGATTTCAAGAACAACTGATTACGAGTGTGTGTTCTCTTTTTAGATGGTGTGCGGTTGGTCATCACAATTGTCTTTACGGCTCAGCAACGAGGTTACGGAATCAAATGAAAAATTTACATATGAACTCGTAGTTAGCGGGACTCACCACCGATTATAAATATATGTTCTGTTGGTAAACACTATTCACACCAACACAAGTTAACATTAAGACCCACACTTCGTGCACAGAGAAATTAAGGCAGTCAGATAGGGAACCAAGCTCACAACTCTTTTTATGTGAGCTTTTTTACGGTACCTACTAATTACTATGGGCCATCTGATATTTCGAATCCAACGGATGATATTTGTTAGGATATAGCAGTACTTCGCCATCAAGTATATGTAGTATAATTTTATTAGGGATAAAATTTTTACTATACATGATATTTTTGGTAGGACGTGGACAAAATCAGCAATTTATCCACTAGGCAGATTCGTGCGATGCAATGCGAGGGCAATATGGGACGCCCTCGGAGATCGATGATCCATCAATCCATTCCCAGTTCCCCACGGCACCATTGTCGAATTTAAGAACATCGGCCAATGCGGAAAAGCTTAATCCTTAAGTCAAGTACGTACAGCGAATCGAATCAACCATTTAGTAATCCTTAAGTCAAGTACGTATTTCTTTTTGACATAAAGACCAAGAAGACATTGAAAATGACTAGATTATCACTAATTATTATTACTAATCACTTACTCAATGCATATATATATATAGAGAATATAAAGTAAAGATAGATATTTATTAAAGGTACAGGAAGAATGTTACACTAATTTCACATTAGAATAATGTAAAATACATCGTATATTTATGAACAAGATTATTAAAAAAAAAAATCCCATAAAATTGGACAGGGGAGTAGCTCTGGGACTCGAAACCATTGTTTGCACCTTTCATTTTGCTCTCCCTGAACACTCTTGGAAACAGTTTACGCCGCCAGCAAGCGATCGATCTCTGCACTGTTCTCTGTGCTTTTATGCCGCCGGCAAGCGTGAGAATTCGGCGTTGAGTTTAATTTGGTAAAAATAATTAAGAGGAAAAAAAGTTCATAACGTCGAAAGAAATTAATGGTTAGATTTAATTTATACTACCACACCCTCTAATAGTATAATGTAAATTCGGGCAAGTGCATGCTCTAACTGTTGGGCGAATATGTGAGCGTATTGCTTCAAATAGGTCTAGCTTGGTTCATCATCATATCATGACCCATTTAATCAGAGCTAAACCAGCTGAGCCAATGTGTTCCAAACGATAAGATTTGTCTTGATTGGCATGTCGGGTCGATTACAATGCATGCCCGGAACACCACACGTGCAGAAACAGACAGCCGAAAACTATGCAAAATTCAGTGATATTTAGACTGATATGATAGCTATATCTTTGGCTCGTGAGCTGGGCGCGCATATGCAGGGCATATGCAGTAATCTGATTCCAATGATGCGTCACCGACGATCACGAGTGAGGGATCTGAATCATCTTAGACATCATTGCATAGGAATTAACAGCGAATTGACACAGGTGTTCCAAGTTAAACCACACTTAATTGGGACGTGGAAGTTACCACTATGTATGGATGATGGCCACTTTGATAGTTTGCCTGAGACAGATGCCGTGTGCTTATAAAGTCTAGTGTATTACTCCATTTAAAAATGCAAGATGTATGTTGACTTTGCATAAGGATTAAAGTTAGGGTAAAATTAAGAAAGATATGAATAAAAATGACTTAGATACTCCCACTTAATTGTCTTAGAATATGGGAGATAATATTTTATGTGTGGTTGTAATAAATAAATGCATGTAGTTAAGAGATAATAAATAAGGATATGATAAGAAAAGTCTCATTAAATCTACATACAAGTTTTATATATATTTCTGAATAAAATCATTCAAACTATATGTCTTATATTTCTGAACGGATATATATATATATATATATATAGAGTATTAATGTAATTCAGCACCAATTTGTACTAAAACTTGATCGATTGTTATCTATCATATTATGAGCTACATGTACAGTGGGACGTATAACCTTAACTGTTACAAAACGTACGGTAAAAATATAGCCACTTCGACGCATCCTTGCAAATGATCAGGTCACCGATGTGTTCTGTTTCTTTTTCTCATAGAAATTAAAATTTATGCTTTTAGCTTGTGCGGACTGCGGAGAGCATCGAGCCATTTACACCAGCAAACAACACGTCCCTCCCGGGTGTCAAATAAGAATGACGTAGACCGCTGAAGTACAAGTCTCTCTCTTGTTTGAGTGATAGTCGTCTATGGTTCACCACGTAGTCACTTGGCCATCTTTTGATTTTTTACGTAATGTCTCCGTTTCTTTTCTTCTGTTTAGTACTGTAGCTATGCATGTGAGATTTGGATTTCAATATATATTGCCCGCTCGCGTCATCTTTCTCCTGACTTAAACCCTAACTTAGCCCCACACGCGTCGTTTCTCATCAAAAGGAAGATCAAGGGCCCTTCATGGTTATCGATTTCTAAATTTGTTATGTGTCCCTCTACTCAGCGGGTATATCATCAATTTGACTCTTTTCTATTACTCTGTCCTGTTTCATATCAAGTTATTTAATATTCTATTAGTTCTTGCCTGCTATTGCAACTCTCTCGTAATCTGTTGTTTGAGCCTCATGACTTGGGATAGCCGAAATTTAACTAAGTCCCTAATTTTACCATGACACTTAGCTAAATTTGGGTATTCATTTCTTTTCGAGTCTGCTTCTCACATATGTTGAAGTGTGTTGACTAAAATCCTTTATTGTATTTTGTTCATTACATTTTAATATAGTGTTTTCATTACATTATACAACTTTAGACATTATCTTGAATAATAAGGCATATTGTTCTATATTTTTATGTAATCTTTTTGTTTCAGAGGGCATATCATCTAGTGTGACAAGGGTATATCACAGATGATTCTAGTCTAGAACCGTCTGTGATGTTAATTTCGCTAACGGTTCAAAAACCGTTTGTAATGACTTATTGTCATCACTGACACTTCGATACAAACAGTTCACAAAACCGTCTATGATATGGTTTATGAATCGTCTATGATGTGCGGTTGTCCAGTAGTGTATGCATGCGTTTATTTCCTGTAAATTCGTTATTTTGTGGTATCGGTAGATATACCTATCATCTCTTGGAACTTCCTTAATTAAATATTGAGATGTGAACCTTGATAACCCTAGAATTTAGGTTATACAACATATGCTGTTAATTTGGGTATATGCGATGATTAATAACCATGCTTAGCCATGCTTTAGAATCAACGATGAAGATGATCAGATCAAAATTGTTTCTTGAGAAACTAAAAATGTTTTATATGACACTGTTGGTTACTGGTATTTTGATTAAAAACTCAAAATAAAACTATGGTTTTGACGCGGGTGATTATTGGCAGTAGCCGGATATGCAGAGGGATTTGCACGTAGTATAGGGTGAAGTATCGTTCGTGTCGGATTAAGGACCGAACATAGTGTTGTATGATCCAAGAGAAATTCGTACAACCACGAGTGCTGATATGGGATAGCCTTAACCTAATAAGTTATGTAGATTTAACTTTGCACATTGGAAGGCCGAAGTAGTACGGGTTCTCCTTTCAATGTTTGCTCGACGGGTTCACTCACCGAGATGTTGGGAGCAACACTTACCAATACAACGGTGTGTACACCATGCTAGGGGAAGAATCATCATTTTTATGCTCTGAGTTTTTCTGTCATAATATGGGTTTAACGTCCCGGTGTTGGTGCAAAGTTAAGTCTAGGTAATGTAACGGTTATGCATGTTATGATCTCTCTGCGGCATACCAAAGGAAATGTGTTAATAGCTTATACAAATAGTTGATCATTTCTTGTGGGTAAAGCTATACACCTCTACAGAGTGAAAATCTAATCGATTAGCCGTGCTCGTGGTTATGGGAGACTTAGTGAACTGACACTAGTTAGATGTTTTACTATTTTCAAAATGCTTGGGTTCATTTGATTTGCCACGTGTTGGCGAAAACCATATTGTGTCATGATTGGCAGGTTTTGGATGATTTCGTTGCTTGCGAAGGACTATGAGTATTACTTATGCTTTACTTATTTCTTATCAGTCAAACTTGCTCTTATAAATTCTGTTTGCAAATGAAAACTTGATTTACAATTTCAATTTCGCTTTATGCAAATTAACCGTAGAAGCCTTTCTTTTGAAATGGCCTGCATATATTATAGGTTGTGCTAAAGTCTTGCGGAGTACGTATAGTACTCACCCTTGCTTATTATGTTGTTTTGGGTGGAAAAGATAGCGAAGCTTTGAAGATATCTTTTCGTCGCAGGATGCGAGAAATTCTATAAGGCGATCTTTCTAGGGATTATGCCTTGTCAGTTGTCTGAGAGTCGGATGGGCACACTACAAGACTTTTCTTCTTCTGTCGCTATTTATATATACTCTGATTTGTAAATTACTTTGTATAAATAGTTTCCGCTTTAATAATAATGATGTATGGTTGTGGTTCCAATTGTTGAATATGTGCGTACTAGCTACTGATCATGTAACTAGTACTGTTTGCACATTGGATTTTCATTTTTGTATTTATGCGAAAATGGGGGTCGTTATAGTTGGACTACACGAACATGATTCGTAAGCGCAAGTGGATTGCCAAGAAGGTGGAAACTTACCCTGATAGTTATTGCAATGATGTACATGTACCACCGGAATTTCCACGCTCGCTGTGCGACTATGGTAATCCCGCATGGATCATTTGGTCCACACATCTGGACACTGCCGCTCGAGCATACTACACATGCTAGGATCTGCCTAAGTTGTTGTCGTGTTTTGATATTTCACATTGCATATTCTATTTTTACGTATCGCTAACATCATCTATGAATATTCATAGTCTATGGAGGATTTCTACTTCTTCCTGTGGATTGAAGGGCCCGAGAAGTACGGCAAGGCGTTCATCGAGCTAAAATATATGTTGAACTACCCTAAAGCGTCTTAGACTTTCACCCGTTGGAAACCTTACACACTAAGGGACAAGGCAAAGGCCAATAGGAGGGGGACAAGGGAAAGGGAAAGGTCGAGAAGGGGGAAGTTGGACCTAAATGACGTTTTGGGTGGATTGGATACGACAGTAATCGGAAGGAGGCCAAGACCTGTCACATTAGGCTTTCTAAGGGAAAGGCATGATAAACCCTAACGCATAGGATGTATGATCGTAAGCCTGATTTCTTTTTCATCCCTCCAGATTTGTAACATCCTGAAAATTTAAATAAAATAAGAAATTAAAATTTAATTATGTTTAATTCTTCATTTTATGGTTTTTCTGAATTTTCTTGGCTTTTCTTGATTTTTGCTCTAAAGGAAAATTCATTTTTAATATTGATTTAAACAATAAATAAATGATAAAGAACAAAATATTATAATAATAAAATGTGAAAAAAATCTGAATAATCTTGATAAATCTCCAGAACCCTATTTATGAATTTTAAAAGCCATGTGAATATACTTAATTATGAAAAGAAAGAAGAATTAATAAGATTTGACTACTAACAGTAACACTGTCAGAATTAAATAAAAATACTCCAACATTATCTTGAGATAAAAATTTTACCTTATATTCTAAATTTATATACCAATCACCATTAAAATATCAAAAATTAATATTCAAGTTTATGCATTTAAAAATATAAACACAAAAAAGCTGAGAGTCCAAAAATATCAATGTTAGAATTTTTTAAAATTAAATACAAAATATATTGATCTAAATTTTTTATATAAGAATACTATGGCCATGAGAAATCTCTTAAAAAATTCATTTTTTTTATAAACCATTAACCCTCAAATAAATCAAAATTAGAGAAAATAAGAAATTGAGCACAGTTGTTTGTCAGAATTAATAAAAATTATATGCATAATATTTCCATCTGAAAATTTTTCAGTGTAATCAGAATTATCCAAACTTCACTGAGAAGAATTATAAAAATTATCCAAACAGATATGACCCTCATTTAAAGCCCAAAATCATCACTTGACCTTGAATAGATGAGGCGATTTCAACTCTTTTCAATATAACAGTGCGATGCCCTGTAGAAGGCCCCACCTGGCAGTGGCTGCTCTTCCCTTTCTTCCTCCTCTCTTGCTCTGCTTGGCTGCCCAGATGCTGCCACGGCAGATAGTGCGTTGATCTCCTCTGCCACGACGAGCAATGGCACAACACCAACTCAGCTAACCTCTCTGTCAAGCCTATGCGTTCGCCATGCCCTGCAAGTTCTGTGCTGCGATCATGCTCTAGTGAAACAACAGAAGACCGCCGTAAGAGCTCAAGCCCGTTCCCATTGCGATCCAGTGCAAGAACTCGTCTGTCTGGCTAATTGCTGTCTATAAATACCACTCACAGCTTCATAAGCACTCCAAGCTCACCACTGACCTAACCCAGCCCTCCTTCACCCAGTTGCGCTGCTGTTCTTCTTCCGTGCCGGCAAAACCCGGAAAGGGGAAAAAGCGTGAGCAACGCGATCCGGTGAGATTTTATTAAATTGGTTGAACCCAGAGCCTCTAAATGAACCTGTGATTGCTGACCGGTCTTCATTTTTAGCCCCCGTCACTTGCAGCCCGCCGCACTACGCCGTTTTCTTCTCCGGGTCAGGCGAACGGTAGCAGTAAATTCCGGTCGAGCACCGACGACTTTAACCGGTAAAATGAAAACCTCCCACATCCCTGATGCTCATCCAAACCTCTTTTGTTGCTAAAGCGCCGGCGAAATGAGCTTTCGCTCGTCGCCAATGGCGGCCGCTGCCCCACGCGATGGTAAGCCACCCCCGGCTCACCTCCGAGCATGTACGGGCCACCCCTAGGTGCACAAGGAACCGTTTATGGTCAATGCACCGGTGGTTCGCTGTCTCTGGCGTTCCTTCGCCTCCGGCGGCCGTGAGAACCGAGCTCCCCTGCTCTGGCTCTATGGCGCGTGGGCCCCTAATGTCAGCCTCCAAGAGCCTTGCGCACTCACTACAAACCGGGGCCCACCGGTCAGCATGAGTATTTGAAAACCTGCCAAAATGGGAAATACGCTTTCCCAGTAGAAAGGCGCACTTTCCAATTAGGGCAATTTCCAATAACCTAGAGCTTCAATTGTTAATAACTTGTGCATTTTAACTCCAAATAAAGTGAAATAAATTTATATATTCATATAAAATCATCTATATTATAAATATGGAAAAATATTTTGAAAATTATCTATGTGTAAATTTTAAATTTAAATTTAAAAAATAGGTTCAAAATATGCTTTATACAAATTTTTTACAAATGAGCTCCGAATTGAATGAAAACAATTTGGTTAGAGTCATTAGGTCCTCATAAACCCAAATATGTAAAAACATTTAAATTTTGACTTGAATTAGATCTTTTTATTAAATAGATTGTTTTCAATACATTGATTATTTGAATATGAATAACTTAAGCAAAAAGAATTCAAATCACCTCTAATCAATTTTGTTGTGTTTAAAAGACAGTAAAATACATAAATATGCAAAAAAAAATATTTAGGGTAAACTGTTAAGTATATCTATGATATACCATGTGGTAATTAAATAACTTAATATTAATCCAAATAATTTTAGCCTCTTGAATTCGAAATTATAAATATGAAAATACATAATTTTAGCCTATTGAATTCATAAAACAAGAATGGATAAACTATAAAAGGAACCATATATATACACAGAAATGCTATTCTACAGCTGTGTGTAGAATAGCATGTTCTACATGACGGTCGGTTTTGCAGTCTGACGACCGAACCCGCACGTGGCTTCAATTAGTGCAACGGACATGTTTGAACATGAATGACTAATAAATGCTACTTAGTGTTTGTACATGAATCTGTCTTTTTTTTTAATTTAGCCATAACTTTCAAATGAGAATGATTTTGGTCTTCAAATTTTTTAGGATTGTAGAATCTTACATCCTTTAAGTATGGTAATTTTTTTGAGAATTTTTCAAAATATATACATGTGTTTTTCATGAACTTTAAAAAATACTGGATATGTTGCCTTTTTACTATTCAAACAAATGACATGTTATAAGTTATTAAACCAGATGTTATCATACTGAAACAAAGTGTTAGATAATAGCTTTACACATGATATAGTAACACCTTGAGTAATAGGGAGTAAAATGTTATTTTCTTGACAGTAAAAGATAGTATGTGCTGCTGTTTGACACTTTGTTATTTTCATATCTTTCAAATCTGATTAAGTTTGGTCTTCAAATTTTACAGAGATGTAGAATCTCACCTCCCCTACTTGTGGTAATTTATTTGAGAATTGTTCACAGTAAAATGTTATTTTTTTACATTAAAAGATAGTATATGATGTTGTTTGGTACTTTGTTATTTTCATATCTCTAAAATCCAATTGAGTTTGGTCTTCAAATTTTATAGGGTCGTAGAAGCTCACCTACCCTACGTATGGTAATTTTTTGAGAATTTTTTGAAAACTTGTAAATTTTACACCATAAGATTGCTGTATACAGCATATAATAACACATTGAGTAACAAGCAGTAAGACATAGTTTTCTTAACAGTAAAAGATAGTATATGCTGCTGTTTAGCATTTTGTTTTTTCTTATATCTCTCAAATCCAATTGATTTTGGTCTTCAAATTTCACAAGGTTGTAGAATCTCACCACCCCTACGTGTGGTAATTTTTTTTGAGATTTTTTCACAGTAAAATTATTTTTTTTACAAGAAAATATAGTATACACTGTTGTTTGACACTTTGTTATTTTCATATCTCTCAAATCTGATTTAGTTTGGTCTTTAAATTTTACAGGATTGTAGAAGCTCAACTCCCCTACATGTGGTAATTTTTTGAGAATTTTCACAATATAATGTTATTTTATTGACATTAAAAGATAGTATATTTTGCTGTTTGGCACTTTGTTATTTTCATATCTCTCAAATCCAATTGAGTTTGATCTTTAAATTTTACAGGGTCATAGAAGCTCACCTACCCTACGTATGGTAATTTTTTGAGATTTTTTGAAAATTTTTACATATAATTTTCATAAATTTAACATCATAAGGGTGTTGTATGCAGTATATAGTAATACATTGAGTAATAGGCAGTAAGATGTAGTTTTTATGACAGTAAAAGGTAGCATATGCTGCTATTTAGCACTTTATTTTTTATATCTCTCAAATCCTATTGACTTTGGCCTTCAAATTTTACAGGGTTGTAGAATATCACCTCCCCTACGTGTGGTAATTTTTTGAGAATTTTTTACAATAAAATATTATTTGTTTAACAGTAAAATATATGTACACCAATAATAAAATCTATGTATGTGAATAGCAAAATCTGATTCATACGGTTTTTATTGGCGAGACTTACATCATTACTTTCTCTCATCATTAGTAAGCTACTGGTAAAAACCGTTCGTGAATCGGAGCTGCTAATAAAAAGTTATGGCTAAAAAAACAAAAAACATGTTTATGTACAAACTAGAAACTCATTTACTAGCTGCTCTGACTACATAGGTAATTGGCTTAGCCAACACGCGTCACGCGGGCATACTTGGGATGTTTTCTAGGCTATACGCTTATTACGACCAGTGCGTAGAATAAGCATCGCTATGCGCAGGAGTATAATAGCGCTACCGTGTGTATATATATTAAAGATCGACTAAAATGCGACTACATAAAATCATGAAGCTAAAACCACACGTGTTTTCTATATCGAGTTTTTATTTGGTTTTCTATCTGTATTCTTTTTGCCCTCATGGAAGTTTATCATTTGCTATGTTATCATCGAATGATGTGTAGAACTCGACGTTCCAAATACAGTCGTCGATGACCCCAAGTTCGATTTCGACGATAATCAACAAGGCAAGCACTCCTTTTGACCATGTTGATCCCAGTTTTATAAAAATGTTTTATGCATGCCCTATGTTTAAATACATATTGCTATATTGTGGATAGTGGTAAATATAACCTTCATTGATGGTTTTCCTTAATCAATAGTGGTAGATAACCCTAGGTTTTGGATTGACACTCAATAACAACAAAATGGGTGTATTCGTTTATACATGCTTCTATTTAGTAAGCCTTAGAAATAAGCATACACATAGCAGGCTTTACTTTTCATGATAAACTGTGAACATGATGGTTAATATGATCAATGGAAATATCTTAAAAATGAAAATAAAACTATGAATTTGACACGGACGATTATTGGCAATAGCCGGGTGTGCATGGAACTTGCACGTGGAGATTATTGCTCGGGTCGGATTAAGGACCGAACTATGGGTTGTTTTCAAGTCAAGACAACCATACAACCACAAGACTGGTATGAGACAGCCTTAACCTAGTAAGTTACTTAGAACTAGTTTTACACATTGGAAGGCTATAGTAGTACGTGTTTTCAGTGACTGATTGCTCGGAGGGGCGCCCACACCGAGGTGTTGGGAATAACGTTTGCTGATACAACAGTGTATGCCATGCTTGTAAGGCCCACATTTTTTATAATGAATATCAATAATGGGTACCATGTGCATACAATACTAGTCCCATTATCAGTAGCTAGTACGCACAAATACAAATTGATACCATAGTCACACATAAGCTTTATTACATAACGTAAGCAAGTTTACATAATATTTTTACAATACCAAAAGTAAAACTGCAGTGGAGACAACTTCTTGTAGTATGCCTTTTTAACCCATTGTCCCACATGCAACTGACAAGGTAAAGCCTTAGAATAATTCATCGTTAAATTCCCCGAATCCTGTATCAACGTATGAATCGTCGGGGTAATCTGATTCTTCACCTAAAAACATCAACATAGGCAAGTTGAGTAATCACGTACTCGCAAGACTTTTACAAATCCTATAATACATGCAGGTCATTTCAATGGAAAGGCTATTACGGTTAATTTGCATAAAGCCAGGTTGAAATGTAAAAATAGAATAGTAATTTGTAATAAAATTTGCTTAAGAGCAGATTAAATAAACTGATAGTATGTAAGTACGAGTAAATGAAATTTCAAACCTGGGTATAAAGACCCTATCCAAAACCAGTTCTACTGACACACAGTAGAGTTCACCGACACACGGTAGAAACCGTATTTTATGAAAATAAACAAAACTGCTAACTATGTGATGACTTTACCAAGTTCCCATAACCGCGGGTACGGCTAATCGATTAGTTTTACACTCTGCAGAGGTATACAGCTTTCCCCACAAGACATGACTGACTCTTTGAGCAATCGATATTTGCACACTTCCTTTGGTGTGCCACAGAGAGTCATGTTATAACTGTTACATTATTTAATTTTGACTTCGCACCAGCACGGTGACGATAAACCCATTCTGTGGCGTAAGAACTCAGAGCATAGAAATGATGGAACTACCCACAGTATGGCGTACACCATTATATTGGTAGACGTTTATTCCATAATCACCTCGGTGTGGACGTCCCATCGAGCAATTTATTAAGAAACAACTCGTACTACTCCGGCCTTCCAAGTGCAAAACCAGTTTTAAATAACTTAATAAGTTAGAGCTGTCTCATACCAGCACTTGTGGTTGTATGATAATTCTTGGCTTGAAAACAACCCATAGTTCGGTCCTTAACTCGACACGGGCAATAATCTCCCCCTACACTACGTGCAAAAACATGCACACCCGGCTATTGCCAATAATTGCCCGCATCTAAACCATAGTTTTGTTTTCCATTTTTGATCAAAATACCAACCACAAAGAGAGGTCATACCCATTTAAATGTCATATCCAACATTTTTAATCATGTCACGGTTTTATATTGCTTTCAGCATGGCTAAGCATAACACTAAGTGTAAGTGACCCAATTTGACATCAAATATTGTCTATATTATTCTAGGGTATCAAGGTTCACAAATCCATACTTATCAAGGAAGTTCTATAAAACTACAGGTACAACTACCAGTTTCTATAATATAGTAGACTTTAATAAAAATAAAGTATGCAGTAAAACGTTTAATGAAAATATTTATAAAGCTGGGATCAATATGATCAAAGGGAATGCTTGCCTTGTTGATTTTCCTTGACGTCAAACTCTTGTTCGTCGAATATACTGGATTCGTCGGGTTCTACACGTCGTATGGCAATACACAGCAAATACCAAATTTCAATAGGGCCAAAAAGAAATCAGATGGAAATATTCAAATAAAATAACTTCATAATTCAGGAGTGATTGCATGAATTATTTTTTCTTATTTGCAACTTAAAAGATTTAATTTATTTAGATCATTATTGCACCATTTTATCACATATTTAACAACTTAAATTTTTCTTATAGCAAACCCTAAGTATTTTTACATATTCAGGTTTCTGAGGTTACAAGAAATCTAACAAAATTTATTTTACTAAATTTGGTGGTCATTTGCAAAAATTCCATGTATGACATATTTCTAACTCTTTCTTTAAATTTAAATTAAAAATTCAAATAAAATTCAATTATGAAATATTTTTGCATATTATGAATTTACATGATTTACCATGAATTTATAAATTTATTTCATACAATTTGAACAGTTAGTTCAAAAGATATTCAAGTTTGAATATTCTAGGTTTTATAAAATATAGAAAATTGGAAATATGCCGAAAATGGAAAGTACGCTTTCGCGGGGGGGATGCGCTTTCCCTTTTTGGGTTGCGCCGGGCCGAGGCGCTGACAGGCCGGGCCCACATGGCAACGGGCTGGCACGCAGCGGCGATCGACACGCGGCTCGCATGATCGCATGGTACAGACGGCCGACAAATGGTCCGCGACGACAATGGCCGGGCGATCGACAGTCGTTCCCACAAGTCGACGCAGTACGTACCGGGCGCAAGCGGCCGACAGTCGGGCCCGCTTGGCGGTGACCAGAGCGGCGGCGATGGCGCCGAGCTCACGGCGGCGAACTAGCACCATGGCGGCGGAATCGGTTCCACCACGAGCATCAGTGGACCCATGCGCACACGTGGGCGGTGGCGCAGTGGCCGGAGATGGCCGAGACGGGGGGTTCCACCGGCGGGGTTCGACGGCGACCACGGCCCACTGGCGCTCCTGCAAAATTAGACTTCTCCGAGCTTGAAGATCACATCGGAGAGCATCAGCGAGTCTCAAGGATCCCATTTCCTGTTTCGGTTCAAAGAATGAGTAGCGGAGGAAGGTTCTCACCGTGCGGCTGTGGCGTTCGAGACGGTTGCACGGTGCGGGGGCTCGCTGGAGAAGAGGGGCTGGAACCAACGGTGTGGACAAGTCCCTGGCGACGAGAGGAAACTATAGCTCGGGTGGATTGGAGAGGGATGGGTTGAGGCGGAAGAATTTGGGGTTTCCCCTTTACTCGTTTTTCACCGGAGTTGGGGAAGAAGAGCGGAAGAGGCGGCGAATGGGGTTCATAGGGCGACGACCGGGTGAGCTGTGATGAGGGCAACGCTTTTTATACGGGCTCGAAGGCGGTTGGGGCGAGCTGGCGAGGAGGATTAGTCGGCGCAGGGGCGACCTGGCGCGAGAGAACAGAGAGAGGGCGAGAAGAACGCGGCACGGAGGCTAAAACGCAGGGGCCAGGTGGCAGCGAGGTCGGCTGGGCTTGACTGGCTGACAAGCCGGGCCCACAAGTCAGCGAGATGAAAAAAGAACTCGGGCGAAGGCTCTGGATAGAATAAGAGGAAAACGGAAATTTATGGGGTCAAACGGACTCCAAATTTTACAAAAAATTTACCATAGGTCTGTAAGGTTATTAACAGATTCTAGTAAAGTTTTTACCATTTTATGCTCAGTGAATAATTTTAAATAATTCTGACAATGCAACTACTGCTTTTCTGCCAATTCTGTTTTTCATTTAATTGATGACCTAAATGAATTTAATATTTTATAAAATTTTTCATGAGAGTCTTAAATGGTATTTTACACCATCTATAAATTTTTTAGATTTATTTATTTATTTTTAATTTTTAATAATTCTTAGATTACTATTTTCCAATTTATTTCTTCAAAGTTTTTTGAATTTTTAAAATTATAAAATTAATTATAAATTTTTTTATATTTTTACAGGAGGTTGATAATCTGCTGACGTAAGCATGGTAAAAATTTTGACTCAGGATAACTTCCTGAGAAGTCTACAAAATTCTTTTACCTTCTTTTCTGATTTTCTTTTCACATGATTTGCTTTGATTAAATTATATTTTATTTGGTCCAGCTCTTCCACCGACTTAATCTGGATGGAGAGAGCCTTAAGATTTTTGTTATGACTTTTTTAGATTTTTGTTGACTTGGTATTTTTACTTTTACCATTTTACTATATCTTTTAATTCACTTTCTTGTATTAAGAAAAAGCCAAAAAAATATCCAATAAATCCAGAAATTTCAGAAATAATACACAAACAATTTTTAATTTATTTTATTAATTTTGAGGCTGTTACACACCATGAGCACCAGTAGTCCCATGCGCACCCGTGGGTGGTGGCGGTTCGGCCGGAGGTGGCCTGTAGCGGTGCGCCATCGTGTGGGGGCGGCGGCGGACATGGCCGGCGGCGAAACTGCGAAATTGAGGCTTCCCGAGCTTGAAGATCACCATGGTGAGCATCAGTGAGTCTCAAGGAGTCGGTTTTTGGCTTTCATTCGAAGAAATAGGTATCGGAGAGGGGTTCTCACCATGCGGATGCAGCGGCGGACGGAGGGGCTAGGCGCGGTGGCTTGTCGGAGAAGAAGAGTTCAAACTGAAGGTGAGGGAAGGTCCCTGGCGACGAGAGGATGCTTTGGCTCGGCTGGTTCTAGCTGGAATTGGCTATAGAGGTGGAATGCGGGATTTTCCCTTTTCTCAGTTTTTCGCCGAAGTTGGGGAAGACGGGATGGTTTCAGGCGGAACGGCGATCGAGAGAGCAACGCGCGGTGGTATGGGCAACCGGGGGTACTTATAGCTAGCTAAGGCGGTTCGGGGTCAAGGCGCGAGAGAGATCGGTCGATCAGGCGAGCTGGCGTCGGCGCGAGAGAACAGAGAGGGGGGAGAAGAACGCATGGGGGAGAGGCTGACGCGTGGGGGCGAGGTGGCAGAGAGTCTGTCGGCAGGGGCCAACTGTCCGTGCAGGCCCACATGGCAGCAACCGAAGGGAGGAGAGATCGGCTAGGTTCTGGACAGCACGGGAGAAATACAGCGAATTTGATAGTCCAACGGCTGAGGAAAATTATGAAAATTTTACCATGGGTTGGAAAGATAATTAAAATCTTCCAATAAAAATTTAAAATTTTTATGCTATGTTTATAATTTTAAATAATTCTTACAATTAGCTTTTATTTTTCTGCCAATTCTGTTTTTCATTTAATTTATGACCAACATAAGGTTAACATTTTGTAGAACTTTTTATCATAGTCTGAGATAGTATTATCCACTTTATGTAAAATTTTCAGATTTTATGTATTAATATTGAATGTTTAATAATTCTGACATTACTATTTTCAAATTTATTTCTTCACTGTTTTTGAATTTGTAAAATTACAAAATTAATCATTTAATTTTTGATATTTTTACAGAAGGTAGTAACTGTACTGATTTCGGCAGAGTAAAAATTTCACCTCGGGATAGCATCTTGAGAATTCTAAAAAATTCTATTACTTTTTGTCCTGAATTTTCTTTTACATGATTTGCTTTGATTAAATTATATTTTAATTGGTCTAGGTCCTCCACCGCCTTAATATGGCTGTAGAGAGCCCTAAGATTTTTATTATGAATTTTGTAGATTTTGGTTGACTTGGTATTTTTACTTTTTACTTTTACCATTTTACTATATCCTTTAATCCAATTTCTTTTATTAAAGAAAAGCCAAAAGAATTTCTAATAATTCTAGAAAATTCAGAAATAATACACAAAAGACTATTAATTCACTTTTCTTTATTTTATTAATTTTGAGGCTGTTACAATGCTTTGGGGAGGAGTTAGACAATGGGGTGTATAACCCTTTATCGTACAGTGATTGTACAAATATCTTTTGTCACCATAGTATGGGTTTATTGTCGCCGGGTTGGTGCAAAGCTAGAGCTAGGCAATGTAACGGTTATATTATGATCTCTTTGCCGACACACCAAAGGAAGTGTGTTACTGGCCTGATAAAAGAGGTTGATCATTTCTTGTGGGTAAAGTTGTACACATCTACAAAGCGTAAAGCTTTTCGAAGCCGAGCCCGCGGTCATGGGTACTTGATAAAGTCATCACATAGTTAGATGTTTTATTTTTATGAAAACCTAGTTTATGCCATGTGATGGCAAGAAATGATTCATTGTGGTGATCACGTTATGAAGGTTTGTAGATTTAATTACTTATGCTTACATACTGTTATTTTATTTACGTATCAGCTTGTTTTTACTGAAATTTTGTTTGCAATCTATTATTCAGTATTTGCAATTCAAATTGGCTTTATGCAAATTAACTGTATAATTAAGCCTTTCTCTTGATTCGAGCCTGCATATATATTATAGGTTTTGTAAAAGTCTTGCGAGTACGTGAAGTACTCAACTTGCTATTGTTGTTGTTTTAGGTGAAGAACTAGAATACCCCGACAATATTTACTTTGACGCGGGATTTGGGGATGTTAACGATGCGTTTTTCTAGGGTTTTACCTTATCAGTTGCCTATAAGAGTAATGTGCAAACAAGTCTTTTGGTTTTTCCGCTGCAACAGTTATGTATTTTTGGTTTGTAAGTCAGAATTTACTCAATGAAATATATGTACTTTATGTATGAATGTGATATCAATATTGTAAAATGTGCGTACTAGCCACTGATCATGGGACTAGTACTGTATGCACATGGAACCCATTATTGGTATTTAATATCAAAAATAGGTGCCTTATAAGACTCCAGTGTTTTCTATTCCAAAAGGCGTATATGTATCTTAACTCTAGATCGGGTTGATGGTTTATGAATATTGTCATGTTGGGCTTCAAGTTGTTTGTTCAAGCTAAAAATATCACTCAACCTCCTTATATTTATACAACAAATGAGGTCGGGTGCGACAAGGGACACATATCATCTGCTACGCCTAGGCCTGTAAACGAGCCAAGCTCGAGCAATCCTAGCCTCTTAGGCTCGAGCTCGGTAAAAGCTCGAGCCGAGCTCGAGTTGGGGTTCGAGCCTAGATCTAGATTCGAGCTCGACTCGAGTAAGCTCGTAACAATAAACAATTCAATATGCACTTTTTTTAACAACAAAAAATGCTCAAGAAAGGGGAAGAAATTTATTCCGATTTAAAGGTTGGGCAATGTCGCCCTTTGATTTGGCGACATGCTTTGTTGCCATTTCAAATGTCAACATTGTGTACGTCGCTATTTCAAATGGTTGCATAGGCCTATTTTTGTTTTTTTCCGGTGTATTAATTATGTAAAATTAATATATATATATATATTATTTTTTAAAAAAGGCATCTCTAGACATGGAAGAAAAGCAGCCACTCGTCGATCGTGTTGTCGACGTAACATCACCAATCGTACATGCATGCAAGCAAGCTGGGGCCTGGCTCGATCACCCAACAAACTTTCTGGCTAGCTAGCTAGCCTAGCTGCACGTTGCAACACTGCCGGTACTTGTCGTGCGTAGAAATCAAGTGCTACGAGCCGATGGGAGCGGCGGCGGCAGCAGCCGCAGTGAAGTGAGCGACGTGGCCACTGCAGCTGAGCTCCGGCGCCGGTTCATGCACAGGCGGCCTGCCGCCGCCGGCTCCTCCTCCCCTCAGGAAGCCCTTGCAGAGCCCCGTCCAAAACTCGCGGTCCGGGTCGCCGCCCTCTGCCGTCCTCCGTGCGTCCTCGCCCACGCACCTCTGCAACCACAATCATCACTTGATTAGAGGGAGAAAGAGGGAGTTTTCCCGAGTGTTGTATAGACAATCAGTAATCCCAATGTTATATGTACATTGATGGTGGTGTTGTTGACGAGGCGGTCGATGAGGTTGTTCAGGATGTCCTTGCCGTACTCCGGGTGGCCCTGGATGCCGAGGACATGGTGGCCGACGGCGAACATCTCCACGCTCGTCTTCTCCGAGTAGGCCATCACCTTGGCCCTCGGCGGTATCTCCCACACCTAAAAAAGTACACGGAATTTTGTTTGGTAAACTAGGTCATATACTCATATAGGCTAGCTATATATGCATAGGACAGGAGAAAATCAGACAGTGAAAGTACACGTGTGACAAAAGTAGATGCGCTCGTACCCACCGTCAATTTGGCGAAGCCACGACCACGAGAAATCACTCTGTTTCCCCACCGGCAATTTGGCGAAGCCACGACCACAAGTACTCGCTCTATTTCCGAATATGCCTTGTTCTAGCTTTAAATTTTGAGAGATGTTTCAATGCTTTTTTTTTTTATAGTTATATAAATATTAAAGTATGAATGAATGATAGATAGTGATTATTTTCTCCTTCGCTTGCTTCAAGGTTTGTGCAACTTATATTAGAAGGGAAAGTATTGAAGCACTGCTCTTAAATTTTTATTCTTAACTACATATTGTTCTTTTAAGGTGGTTTTTTACCATTTTTTCTTCTATACCTTTTTTTTTAACTATTTTCAATGTAATTTACTAACATGGACTAGAGTAAAACATATTATCCAAATTAAGATATAATGAGGAGGAGATATGCAAACTTTTATAAATATGCTTTCGTGAAAGTGCAAAAACATAAAACAACATTTATTCAGAACAGAGGGAGTAATAATCACAAATAGAGCCGACGAATTGCAAGCGGTAACGTTTATGCCATACAAAATTGCGCATCTAAAGTCAAACACCCACCAATTTGGCCAAGTTTCCGGAATTAGGATTAGAATATACGCACTAATCGAAGCCCCCGAAAGGCCTACATGCATGTCAAGTTGCTAATTAAATGTTGGAGCATCGGTGAAAACTAAAGAAGTACACACACCTCATCTTGGTGCACCTCGACGATAGAGGCGCTCCGTGGGAGCTCCTCTAGATCCCCAAGGAGCTTGAAGCCTTCCAAATCTTGCACAAAGGTCACCTTCTTCACCCCTACGTCCCATCCGCTGAGTGATTTGCCCACCCTTCCCCCCAATGCTCGGCACAAAATCTAATCAAAAACAAGAAAAGCATTCACCAAATTAATATATGGAGTAGTGTCGTAAAATCATCGCACGTTTATCAGAATTGATATGCGTACGAACGAAATCATGCATGGTTTTATAACATCTACTATCTAGCGGCCGATACACCCGACTGACAGGTGGATCCGATTGACGACAAGGTGTCTAGGTGACTGTCAACTAAGTTGGTGTCACAAAGTTTTGCAAGAAGTAGAGTGGTAGCTAGCCCTTACCTGGTGGCCGAAGCAGATGCCGAGGAGGCGCTTCTTCATGGCATGGATGGTCTGGATGAGGAGGCAGAGGCGGAGGATCCACAGGTCGTCGCCGTAGGCGTCGTGCGGGCTGCCGCTGACGACGAAGCCGTCGTAGCGCCCGAGGTCTTCCGCGGCCGGGAACTCGCCGTCGATGACGCGGAAGCAGTCCCAGCTCTCGCCATCACCGCCGAACGCGTCGACGAAGACGTTGTAGTAGCCGCCGTACACCTTCCTGGCGTAGTCGGAGTCGTTCAGCGCCAGCAGCAGCGCGTACCTCCTCCCTCCCGCCGCCTTCGGCTTCGTCACCGTCGTCATCGGAACTCGGAAGCAAGTAGCGAGGCGCAACCAAGCTATAGATAGCTAGCTAGCTTAGACAAGTGTATGCGTTAGTGTGTGCTACTGCTAGTGAGCTGCGACGCAAGTTAATCTGGGCCTAGCTTGTTTTTATGGAGGTGCAATGGGAGTACGTGTGGCCGTGTGGGTGCGTGTAGTTGGGGTCGCGTCGCGATCGCTTGTGAAACACATGGTCACGTTGGCTTATTTATATTAGTATATTATTGGCCAAGTGGTAAGGCAGCGGGTTTTGGTCCCGTTACGGTTTCCATCGAGATGGGGGAGCGAGTTGAGATTGGCCAACAATCCAAACGCGCTGATGCGCCCCCTATCAGAATCAGAATGTATTCTCTTGTAAGAAGAAGAAGAAGAGAAGATTTGCTGCAATGTATTTGTTATTGCTTGATTAGGACCTCTTATTTACAGCTCCATAATATAGTTGTGTAACAGTCGGGTCTCAATCGGTTGCTGAATCACGTGATGTCGTCGGCATATATTAAACAATTTAAGAGATCGAGTGAAAGTAAGCTTTGATTGATTTGCCTGTACGTTTACCATGCAGCCCTGTCAACTCTGAAGAATTTGTATGATCGGTTAAGTCGGAGTGTGAATGACTGGTAAATTTTCCTCTAAGTATTCAATAATCTTTTTATTTGAGTAGCTAGCTATAGAGAGCTAAAAAGATTAAGATTGAACCTTCAAACAATAGCAATCGTCCCAAACCAAAAAGCTAGAACAAGCTGCATAAATACTTGAGTCGGATTATCGTACTAACTTGGATAATTAATCCGGATGAACACAACAAAAACAGCAGCACACATCTCAACATCAAAACAAGCACAAGTTTTCAAAACGTGGCTCCAAATGACTTTAAATTTGAAACACAACTTCCCTAGGATATTAAAAATCTATTCTAACCAGCAATCTCAAAGATCACTGTCAAAGTTCCAACCATTATTCATTTGAGAAGAGTGAGAACCTGGTAAAAAGGAGAAAATACGATCTACTCAAGCTCATGAGATCTAGATTCCAAAGATGGTCACACCTCAAGAAACCAAGAAAACCAAACAAAAATGCAAATAGAACATGGAGTAGAAAGTTTGATATTCTATTACCACATTGAGATGAATGGTTACAACCACTCTACCTAAAGGGCGAACCCTAATTAAGGGCGCGTAACACCTAACAAACTATAGTCTCTCTTGGACGCTCAAGTGCAAAACACCTGTCTCTCTAACGCCCCTTTATATAATGGAGGCTCACATGAAACCTTAACTTGGCCCCAAAGTGGATATTATACACCATACATACCCATGGGAATCCGTTAACCCATTACACAACCAGGTTTTTCACTTAACAACTCATGCACGATTTTCAAATCGTCATCTTCAACCTTGGCTCCAATAGCTCGAATCCATCATGTCTTGTCCTCAGCAAACTCTCCTTGATCTACACCACTTAGGCATTATAAACACAGTTTTTATTTCCAGTTTTGGGCAAATAACCTCATCGCCCATCAACTGATGTTTTTTGATCCCTTTGCCTTGAAGCATCGCCCATGCTTTATCATCTTCCGTGTGGCCACAATGACTTCTCACCAAGCCTCTCATGTGCTCAGATTCATGAACCGTCCTCGCTAGCAAACAGATCCAAGTCGCTTGGTAAGCCACATGTCCTGCTTGACTTTGACCACTTGTACCTTTTATGGTTCTTGTCCATCTTGTTCCTTGGTTCACACCAACCATCTCAACCGGCCTCCATAATTGCTCTGGACTTGGTTCTCCTAACGAACTCCTAGTCCTCCTATTCATTAACCATAGTTGACTCCAAATCGCATACACAATAATAAACCAAGCAAACCATTTTCGGGCATAAGATATTTTCAACTTTACCCAAGTCGATCCATAAACGTACCATGCAACACATGTGCGCTAGCACCAACACCCTAAAGACATCAATTCATTCGACCTTTTTTTTATGAAAAATGAACTCATTCAACCTTGCTCCATATGCACCATAACTTTCAAATAGCAAGATATCATTATAGAAAACTCACAATTGCCTTAAAAACATCACTAATAGATTCATCTTGAAGTCCTCTACAAAAGACATTAAGGCCCTATGGCCACCGAATCAACGTAACACTCTAAAATGGGTCAAAACATCAAAATGTGCTTGCTGGAAAATTTATCTGCCCCATGATTCGAGTGACCCGGATGTTCCGACTCACACTGATTTCACCTTGGATACCCTTTGGATTAATATCTGACCTATGATATGAGTGACTCGGATGATCCGACTCACATTGAATTCTTCGTGGACACTCTCTGGATCAATGATTTGACCTATGATCCGAGTGATATGGATGATCTGACTCACTTTAAATTCACCTTGAACACAATTTGGATAGCCTATATATATGTGTACTCCCTCCGTCGCTAAACATGTATTATCGTGGGATTCTTGCGGTTAATTTTTAAAAACTTTAACCTTTAATATATGTTGAAGTATATGGCTTCATCACATGAAAATATCGTTATATTTGTCTTAGAAAGTACTCATATATATAATGGATAATTTTTATTACTTTTACTATTATATTATTGTCAAAAAAACCATGCACACACGTACTGACCTCCTATGCTAATTAGACTGTGTTAAGATCAGTAACGGGCAATTATAATACGACTACTGATCATGAGTGATTTGACTATTGATCCGAGTGATCTAAATAATTCGACTCACATTGAATTCACTTTGGACACTATCTGAATAGCCTACATATGTATACTCCTATATACTCCCTCGGTAACTAAAATAACGACATATTTGTCTTGGAAAGTACTAATAATGGATATTTTTATTACTTTTACTATTATATTATTGTCAAAAAACCATGCCCACGTACTTTGGCGTCCTGTGCCACTGACACGAGTACTGATCATGAGTGATTGCCGAAATTAAAGCATATATATTCCCCCCAAAAGAGCAGCCCCAACGCATGCTGGATTGATTCCTAATCTGATTGTACGTATTCTGTGCTTTTCCTTTTTATTTTTCCGTCAGAAAGTTTTAGCTAGTTAATTAACACGTACGTACGTTCCCATATAAAATACCACTACAAGTTGGTCCTGTTTCTGCTGACTCATAATGTCGTGTTTATAAACTCATCACTCCTCTCGGGCCCTCGGCTAATAGAAAGTCAGGACCAAATATTAATTAATTAGTAAACGCTTCATGGACAGAAGCCGGCCGGCCAGCTGACGCGCGACTAGCTAGCGGTGTTCTTTATCAGAATAGATTAGATTAGACCAGGCCAGTGTTCTTTATTTGATTAGATCAGATCAGATGGTCCTGCAGCCAAATGGATACATGCATTACTCTTCCCGTTAATTATCAGGAGCCATATCCGTGCTGTAATACGAGTAGATTTCTTGCAATAGCTTGAACTTTTCGCACTACGTACTACAGAATGGTACATCACTATCGCTTCGTCTGTATCGGTTCTTAAGTTTTTAGGAAAAAACGATTGTGATAGATGACTTAGGAGAGGCATTAATCATAATCACTATCGGTTCTCAGGTTAGAAGTGATAGTGATGAAGACTGGAACATCACTTTTCGGTTCTTATGCGAGAAGTGATAGTGATGTGCATTATCATCACTATCGGTTTTCATATAAAAAGCGATAGTGATGTGTACGGGCTCATCACCATCGCTTTTTATATGGGAACCAATTGTGATGACTATGATAATCACTATCGCTTGGCTTATAAGAACCGACTGTGATGTGCATGATTACATCACTATTGCTTTTTATATGAGAACCGATAGTGATGTGCCCGTTAGGTTATTTATACCACTCGAGTTGAACTCTTCTCTGTTATTGTTCCAGAGGAGGTTTCTCCGCCGTCACCAGAAAAAATAGCTCATATTCTGTGGTTAGAAGCAATACTTGGTGAGAAAATTTGAAATCCTCAAGGGTGGGTGTTAAGAGGGTTAATTTGAAGCCCTAACTTGAGGAGATTTTCCCTTATTTTGCATAATTTGTGGTTTTCTTCAAAATATGAGCATTCCTTCAAACCCCTTTAATTTTGCACTATGTAATTTTGATATATCGCGAAGAAAGTCTAGATTGCACTGGAATTGTGTATGTCCTATCAGATCTCACACCCTTTATTTCACAAGCATGTACACATGTATTTAATTATCTTAATTTGTAGTGCTTTGATGTTAATATGGAATTATTATTGTTGTCACCTGATGAATGCTAGAGTTTAGAGTGCGGAACCTACGTCTCCCGTTCGTGGATGCTTGTTTATAAATATGCCGAACGAAATGGCATATTTATAAGCGAGCAGTCTCGAATTGTCCACGTTCTTTGGACAGTTCGAGGATATGTAAAGGGCAAGTTCTAAGCTATGTTGTACAATGCAGAGTAGAGATTTGGTAGCGTCTCCTCGGTATTCTCGGATACACACCCTCTTGACCTGTTGTCGAGGCGTGTATATGGAGAATAGCGAGATCTCGCCAAATTTTCTCCGAGTTGTAAAACGGCTTAGGAACTTGTCGAATCACATATCCTCGAATGGGATTAGACCAAACCTATTTAGAGATTAGGAGTCATCGTTGGTACCCTTGTTTTGTTTAGTTGTAGTCAAAAGATCAGAGGCTCTTGCACTATATAATTAGATTGTTTGATATCATTGTTGATGTTAAAAATGTATATCTCCTATCTAGGAATTGGAAGCTCTAAACCAGGGAAGAATCTAGGTATCGATTGGGAGAACACATTTTATATATCTTGCAGAACTTGCGGTCCTCTATTTTGCAAAGGTAATATTAAATGAAATGATGTCTCAATATTTCAAATAGCTAGCTAGCTTCTTTGTCGCTCCAGATTCTTCCTTAATTTATTGTGTGAAGTTTAATTGCAGATGAACCGTAAGGAATGGATGTATGACAAAAGTCGTGTGAGTCTTTGAATTTCAGAGGGTGTTAAGGAGTTCAAAAAATTGCCGAACAGACGGGGTGAGGAGGGTGTAGACTTCATATACTGTCCTTGCATTGATTGCACCAATCGAGAAGATTTAACAACCCACTCAAATTGAGGACCACGATTCGACGTGGCCGTGAGGAATTACACGTGTTGGATCCATCACGGGAGACAGGTAGTACCTGCCGGTATGCAATGAAGACACGGTGGAACCGAATGATGAGTTGCGACTGATATGTTTGAGGAGGAGAATTTGGACCAAATCTTTGCGGGATGTGGAGGGTAATTATACGAAAGAGAGTTTGAAAAGTTTAAAAGCTTGATGGAAGACGATGCCAAACCCATTGTTCACAAAGTTGCAAAGCGAATACACCAAGTTGGGTTCGGTCCTTGCATTGTTCGAACTGAAGGCAAAACACCGTTGGACAGATACAAGTTTCAATGCACTTCTAGTTCTTTTATCGGATCTGCTTCCCGAGGGAAACGAGTTGCCAACAAGCATTTATGAAGCGAAGAAGCTACTATGACCCATGGGAATGGAAATAGAAAGGATACATGCATGTCCGAATGGTTGCATCTTGTACCGTAACGCACATCAGGAGCTGCACGTGTGTCCAGTTTGCGGTGTGCCCCGGTACAAACAAAAGGAGAAGCGTAATGACAAGAAGCGTAAGAGTCGGGGCAACGATGGTGAAGAGGTCACTAAAGGTGCACCGGCCAAGGTTTTGTGGTACTTGCCCATCATTCCCCGTCTGAAGCGGTTGTTTGCAAATCCCAGAGAGGCAAAATTGTTGCGTTGGCATTATGAATCTCGAAAGGAAGATGGCAATCTGAGACACCCTGCTGATTCGGCTCAATGGAGAAACATCGATTGGAAACATGAGTAGTTTGGTGCCGAAATGAGGAACATAAGATTTGGGTTGAGTACCAAGCGGAATGAATCCATTTGGTAACATGAGCGATCGTCCACAAAGACACTGCCGATTCATTGTGTATCTACAACCTCCTCCTTGGTTGTGTATGAAGCGGAAGTATATCATGATGTCATTACTAATCTCGGGACCCAAACAGCTGGGAAATGATATTGATGTGTACCTTGCACCACTAATCGAGGACTTGGTAAAATTGTGGAATGAGGGTGTCGTGGTGTGGGATGCGTACAAAAGAGAGCATTTCACCCTACGGGCTATGGTATTTTGCACCATAAATGATTTCCGGCTCTTGGTAATTTGGCGGTTTCTGATCTGAAAGGAGCCAAAGCGTGTCCGATTTGTGAAGAGGAGACCGAGAGTCTATGGCTGCCAAATTCAAAAAAGCGTGTATATGGGTCACCGAGGTTTCTACCTCGAAGTCATCGATACCGTAAGATGGATGACAAATTTGATGGGAAGAGGAAGTCCGTTCGCACCGCATGACCCATGAGTGGAAGGCAAGTATATTCACGTGTAGAGGATATCGATGTTGAGACGGAAAAGAGTCAGAATCTGTTCGCCCAAGGACAATTTGGAAGAAGAGGTCAATATTTTGGGACTTACCATCTTTGGAAGAAGTTAGATGTCCGACATTGTATTGATGTCATGCATGTTGAAAAGAATGTCTGCGATAATTTGGTTGGCATCTGCTGAACATACAGGAAGACCAAGGATGGTGTGAATGCTCGTCGTGACATGGCCTACATGGGAATCGGGCCAAGGCTTGCAGTGATAGAGGAGGATGGAAAAGGTCCGTACATCCCCATTGCATGCTACACCTGTCCAAGAAGGAGAAAGAAGATCTTTGCAAAAGTCTCCAAGGTATTAAAGTTCCATCGGCTACTCGCAAACATTAAGAAGCTTGTGTCTATGGATGATTTGAAGTTGTTGGGCATGAAGTCCCACGATCATCATGTATTGATGACCCAAATGCTCCCGGTTGCAATCCGAAATATTACGCAGAGGATGTCGGGTTGGCAATCACGGTTGTGTTTTTCTTCAATGCGATCTCCTGCAAAGTTATTGACCCGATATGCTAGACAACCTACAGAGTGAGGTGGTGCGGACTACGTGTCGACTTGAGATGCATTTCCACCGTCGTTCTTCGACGTAATGGTCCACCTTGTTGTTCACCTTGTCGAGAGATTAAGATATGTGGGCCGCTTTCCTCGTTACATGTATCCGTTCGAGAGGTACATGGGTATATTAAAGTCCTACGTGAGGAATCGGTCAAGCTCGAGGGTAGTATTGTTGAAGGTTATGGGATGAAGAGGTTATTGAGTTACGTGTGGACTACCTAGGTAAAAGACAAGCAATCGGTGTTCTGTATCTCGTCACGAGGCGGACTTGCCGTAAAGGAACCATTGGGTCCAAACTAATGAGTCAGAGGTTTGATATGTATTGCAAAGCGCATTTGTGATCTTGCGAGCAGTAGCAGAAGTTCGTCCATACATCGGCGACATAAGTTGATATTACGGAAGAGAATCCACAAATGGATGACCTCTCCATCGCACAAGAACACAACGATCGATTCCTCACATGGTTCAAAGAAAAAGCGGAGGTCTCCTTTAGTGAGAACGTAAAATGGTTAGCTGACGGACCAAGATTTAATGTACATACATGGCAGGGATACGATATTAATGGTTACACCTTTTACACTGAGAGTCAAGATTCCAAGAGTACTGTCCAAAACAGTGGTGTGTGCATAAATGCTTTCTCTGATTATCATCACTCGAAAAGAGTCTCTCCAACCACAATGAACTCCTACTATGGGTTGATCGAAGAAATTTGGGAGCTCGATTACGGAATATACCAAGTTCCATTGTTCCGATGTAAGTGGGTAGGACTTCCACATGGAGTGAAGGTCGACAAGAGAGGCTTTACTATTGCGGATCTCAGCAGACTCGCCTACAAAGATGACCCATTCGTCCTTGCGAAGCAAACAACTCAAGTCTTCTACGTGCGTGATCCGGCCAATCCGAGGTTGCACATCATTCTTCATGGCAAGAGACGGATCGTAGGAGTTGAAGATGTTGTAGACGAAGAAGAGTATAACCAATTCGATGAGGTACCTTCATTTGCAGATGGGGCCTGTCTTAGTGGGGATGACGACACACATGGAGCCAATTATACATGCGAGTAGATCATCATGAAGGGCAGTATTGTAAATAAATGGACTATTATAATGTTTGTTGTTAATCACATTGTTGTATTATGTATGTGAAATAGTTTACAATGCTCTGAAAGTAAAAATCCATGGTGAATTGCTTGCAAATAGTCGAATCATCATTTATGGAAATTATCGTGCAATTCCGGAGTAATTTGAAAAAGTTTTGACTTTTCTACGCTTTACGCACAAATTTCTGCAAAATTCCTAATAATTTGAACAATGCACGAAAAAGTTATGGCATTTTCTCTCTTCTCTCTGATGAAATGATGAAAATTCAGAACTTGCAGATAGGTGATAAAGTTTATTATTAGTAAGCAATACCACAATAAGGAAAGTGTACTGGACCATATATGGAGCTATTGTCCAGCAATTACATATAGTGTAGTCTCGATGCGATGTACAATCTATATAATTCTGAGACACAGAAATGAGGCTAAACTATATGAAATCATTTTTGGAAATTTTTAAAAAACTTGGACTTCATCTGAAAAAGTTTTGACTTTTCAACTATGTAAGGAAAATTCATGCCTACAAAGTGAATTTTGGCATCTTTTTGCAATGCTAACTCTTTTCGCAAAATTCTTTTGGATAAGATTTGCGATATCCCAAAGTATATTTCTGAAAATTTCAAATAATTCCAACGATATTTGCAAAAGTTGTTCACTCTTGATTTAATTACGAAAATTTAGAGACTTCATGATTTATGCGGAAAGGCAATAGTGCAATGAACTACATCGATGTCGGTTTTCACGAGAACCGATTGAGATAATGATCTATCAGAATCAGTTTTCTTTAAAAAAGTGATACGGATATTGAAGCATCAGTGTCGGTTTTTTTATGTCAAGCGATACTAATGAATAACATCAGTGTCGGTTTTTTATGTGAAGCGACACTAATGAATAACATCAGTAGCGGCTTTATTGTGTGAAGCGATACTAATGGCTTATATCAGTGTCGGTTTTATTAAAAAAAGTGATACAGATATTGAGCATCAGTGTCGGTTATGTATTTGAAGTGACACTGATGATAGTATCGATGTCGGTTTTCAAAAAAGCGTATCGATATTGAGCATCAGTGTCGGTTATGTATTTGAAGTGACACTGATGATAGTAGCAATATCGGTTTTCTGAAAAAAAGCGTCTCGATATTCTCTGTCGCTTCGTTTTATTCCAAGACACGGCCGATTGGCGCGTGCGTGCGATCGACCTCCGCGCCCCACCCCGCCTTAACCCTAGCTAGCTCCCGCCCGCGCTCGACCTCCGCGCCCACCCCAACGGCCACCGCCCGTCGGCGCCCCCCCCGCCCTGCGCGCGCCCGACCACCCTCCGCCCTACCCGCCACTCGACCTCCGTCGCCCCACGCCCGTCGCCCACCGCTGCGCGACGCCCCTCGCCCGCCCGCCCTCCACCCCCCCTGCCGCCCGCCCGACACTCGACCTCCGTCGCCCCACGCCCGTCGCCCGCGCCCCGCGCGCGCCCTCCGCCCCGCCCGCCCTTTGCCCGCCCCCGCCTGACGCCCGTCGCCCGCACCACCGCCTCGACGCCCGCCCACCTCGCCCGACGGCCACGCCTTCTCGCCGACGGCATGTTCTTCAGGTCTGTGGCGGTTTGATTTTGTAAATGTTCATGTAGTGGAACAAACTAGCATGGTTTGATTTTGTAAATGTTTAGATCAAGCTGCTGTTGCTACTGATCGTCTTATCCTAGACACCTTGTTTGTTTTATTTAATAGGATCTTTGCTTATCGTATGAAACTTAGTGAAATTTGTTGGTTTGTATTGATTTTAGTTATATTTACTGAAGTTTGAAATGCTTTTACCTAATGTGAAGTGGAATTTTAAAGTACAGAGTGCGTAATGACTATTACCCTGCATGATTTGCATTCACTAGTTATATGTAGGAAGCCGAAATCGATTAAGGTCTTGTTCAAGCAACGATGATGCTTTTCCGATGTGGTACTATGTTAGTAGCCTCTTCATGATTATGGTTGTGCTGACTATCATGACAGCTCTGAATCTTTACGTTCGCACTGGTTAGCAGTATAAATTTTAAATGGGCGGAGTTAATTTCTAGGTTGAGCTACTTTGATACGCTTTTCTAATGTGCTAGCTTGTTAGCCTGTATTATTTAGAAGTAGGCCTGTGCTTGTGAATTTCTAACGGTTTGATACAAAAAGCATGGCTCATTGTGGCATCATCATGTTACTATATCTTGACTTCTAATGATATCATACTCATATCCTTTCTAGAAATGGATTGTGAATTGTGAACTTGAAATGACGGTGGGATGAGATAAGTTTGATTACCTTCTCAACTGAAGGGGCATGGAAGAACTGCTTTATGGACATTTAGTGCAATATAAAATTTTTCTTGTCTTGTGTGACTAATTGTGTTTCAGACTACTAAATTACTAACATCTTATTCAATTGTTCAACTTATACATACAGCTAGTTATAAAATTAGAGATGACAAGCAACGACTTATGCTTAAATTGTCAAGTTTATAGTGGCAACTTAAACTTTTACACAAGACAATCATGAAGACATAATAGCTCAGATTTTACAGAATGTTCTCAAGTAAAGAAAAAGGCTGTTCGATAGCACTAAGGAACATAGCACCGTGAAGCTTGCTTCTATTGCAACAAATAACTAACAAGAGAGAAACAAGGCACAATTGATAGAAGCGATACTAAATACATGAGCTTTAATGTTTTCCTCTTGTATCCTACCATCTGCATGCATCAGGAAATAACCTTTATTTTAATAGTTAAGAGCTATATGTACTTAAACATTCTAGTGCATGGCAGACTTGAGTGTCTCGAGTGTTGTGTGAACTTCGTGATGATTGGTGACCCGGCAATGATTCTAGACACAGCTACATGCTTCATTTCGATCTCTTTTCATAATTGTGCATGTGTAAAACAATAATCACGATACTTATGTTTTGTGTTATATCTTTTGAAGGTCATTATTACTTTAATGAAAGGTACCAAGCTCATCTAGTATAGCCGGAAAGGAAAACACACGATCCGCTTGTTCAGACTTTCTAGTGTAAGTTCATCAGCATGCTCCTTTGATCTTGACATGGATATATGTTCCAGAATGATTCAAATATCATGTTCACTTTACATCTACTTGCTTGTGATTCTTTTGCAAACATTTACGAGTTCAAATTTCACAATGCATGCTTTCATCACCTACATGTTATTATTGTTACTATAATATGATCTACGTTAGAGTTCGCAACGCGTAACCTCGTCTCCGTTCGAGTACTTGTTTATGAATATGCCATTTCGGCACATTCATAAGCAAGCGATCTCAAGTATCCACGTTTTTGGACGGTTCGAGGATATGTGGTTCAAGCAAGTTCTTGAGTTGTTGTATACCTCGAGTAGATTTGGAAGCATCTCCCTACGGTGTTCTCGGGTACACACCCTCTTGACTGTTGTCGAGGCGTGTATCCGGAGAACAGTGAGAAGATCTTTGCCAAATTTCTCTAGAGTTGTACAACGGCTTAGGAACTTGCTCGAACCATATATCCTCGAATGGGATTAGGACCAAACCTATCTAGAGATTAGGGGTTATCGTTGAGTGCGTATTTAGTTGGTCAACGGATAGACTTTTCTTGAAGATCATTCGTTCATACATTCTTGTACTAAAAATGTTAGAACAATTACATCTTATTACTAATCTAATCACTCTTGCTTTACATGATTTGTTGTCAAGTTCACAAAATAGGTGCAATTGCTTTCTCTCATGTCAATATATGACCTTATCGGATAAGAAAACTCAAAATGTCACAATTAGAGAGCATCGGCTCCTCGCTAGAAGCAGTAGAAGGTGCTCTGAGGCAGAGCCAAGTTCCAAATGTTGAGGGGCCGAGTAAGGTCGAGAAGGCCGAGGACCTAACAAAGGGGCCACAGAGAGAACACGCATGTTCTCCACTTCAATGCCACGAAGTGCACGGGTCCTCCCAAGTACAAGAGGCGATACCGGTCATTCCTCGGTCAATTGGTGAGGAGAGAGTGCCCATAACGATTAAGGATTGGAGAAAGGAAGTCGGTAGAAGCGGAAGAATCGGTTGTGGGGCGAGGTTAAGGGCAAATGGATTATAGAGGAGGAAGATGATTGCAGCGAGGCGATGCGCCTTGAAGAGGATGGGTGTGGCCTTGAGGCGCTCGAGGTCCTCATGCACGGTGAGTGCGTCTTGAAAGGTCGTACACCATTCGAGAGGTATCCGTTCGTTACTACGCTTGTTTGGGAGGAGTTCACGGCGATGAAGGATACGCCCGAGGCAGAGCGGCTAGAGAGAGAATACCGCTATCCGGAGGCACAACACGCACCGCACCACCTCGATGCAGATGGCTATGAGGGGAAGAAGAAGCGAGTGGGCGCGACTAGCCGAGGAGTCGCGAACTCCGGGCAGCGATGCCTTACTCCCATATATGTGAGCAGACGCATGGCCCGGGTATTAGCGAGGACAAAGAAAACCCCGATGGGCGACTTGTAGTCGCAAACCCGCTCTGCGCACATCGTCTTTACCATCGTAAGACATCGACTTAGTACATTGCGGTTGGCCCGACTTGTTGTATTTGGATCTAATTCGTACTCGCTTATTGCGGGAGGAGGTAAGCCGGCGGAAGAGCGGGGACCTTCGAGCCAAGGGTCAAAGGATATCACGTGCGTCTGCGATCGGGAAGCCCGACTATAAGGGTCGGGTGCTTGTCGTAGGGTCGGGGCATACGAAGAAGTCCTACTTCCATGATGACGCTTCGAGTGCTAGATCAAGATCATGGGAGGCACGTGCGGAGCGCCTCAAGGAGACGCTCAGGGAGCAGCTCAGGGAGGAGATCAAGGATGAGATGAGGGGGGAGATAATGGCACGTGAAGATGAGATAAGGGGCGAGATGATGGCACATGAAGATGAGATAAGGGGGGAGATGATGGCACGTGAAGAGCACCTGAGGGCCGAGATGATGGCGATGATCTCTCAGAGTCAGAGCCTCTAGTAGAGAAGCCTGTGCCCCGACCTAGCAGCTGTGGTTCCAAAAATGATAAGACCGATCCCCAGCTGAAGGTAATAATTAATTTTTCCTAACTTAAAGCTACAAGTGTAACTCCCACAATGTTTCTCCTCAAGTTGCGTACATCTTGCAGGCCCCTGCTAAGTGCCAGCTGACCACCCTTACGGAAGACGGATTTCCTGTCGAGGCTGCACGCGGGGTTGCATTTCCATGCAAGGAGACCGACACTGTGCATGGTCAGCCTTTGGGGAAGGGCTACATGAGGGTGCAGGTGGACTACGTCCACGAACACTTCTTATCACATGTGCTCGAGTTCCCCCCCAACGAAGATATCAGCACTCTCGGACAAGCACGCATGTCGTTCATCAAGTGGCCCACGACGGGTGTCGTACTGGTCAAGGTAAAAATCCCCGCGTCTTCTCTACCATTCCAGTAGTACTGCAATAAGTTAAATATGCGCGTGCTTTGCGAGTTCCTACCGCACTGTGCTTGCTCCTCGCTCCCATACATTCCCACCACCGTGATGAGTCCTACAGAGTGCAGAGCTCACGTGTAAAAGGACAAGCACGACACCAACAAAACCACAAGAGGCCTCGAGACTCCTTCCGCCAAGAAGGCAAAGGCGATAAAGGCCAACGCCTTGAGGTACACGAAAAGCCCACTACCTTAACCTCGAAGACTCCTTCGCCCGAAAGGAAAGTCAACACAGCCACGGACATCCCTTACGATTTTAAGGCATACGTACATGGAAAGCCCCTGATTGCATCCAACGAACTAAATGATCTAGGCAGGTGGACTCGCATGCTCCATGGATGGTACATAGATAAGGTGAATGAGGAAGAGCGTCAAGTTGACTTCAATGTGATGTATAAAAGGTACATTTCCACCGTGACGAGAATGGGATATTCCTGTCGGTTTGAGGATCATTTCGTGTGTACCAATTAATGGCGTCGATATTTCTATTTTACGATCACGGGCCTTTGTGAGTATCGCACCATACATCATGGTGATGACTTTTATAGGATTTTGCATTATGTTTTCTAATATCAACATGAGTTGCGGGCAATGAGACAATGAGCCGTGACGAATCAAAACCAAGTTGGGTTAAATCGACCCGAGCTTGTGTCTGCGACCACGGCTAGGCTTTATCCGATGTTCGTTCTTTGGCTCGTCAAGGGGTATTGCATCTTGAGTCGAAGAAGGACTTCGTTGTAATCTTGTACCACGAGGAGTAAGTAGTACAAACCCTTCAATTACTTATGCGCACTTAAACCGTATGCGAACTTATTTCCTTGCACTACATTCCATTTAATAAGCAACCATTGGGTTCTACTCGTCCTCGTCCGAGCGAAAAACACGATCTACATTTTTAACTCAATCAAGAAGAGACCGATGGCCTACGCGATCAAGTGTCCTTTGCGATAAGTACATTACCGTAACGTAACACTTTACGAATTTAACTATATTTTTTACTCAATGGCATCCCTCCAATATATGTAGGGGTTTCTCGGACTATGTCGATGAAGGAGGGTCACACGATAAGAAAAAGGGCAAGACGTTGGAGTATAAGAAATTCACGGTACAAGTGCCTAGCATATATACGATTAATTTTTTCGACATCTAATCTTCGTGTGTTAATTTCTTTTATCTCTTCACGATGTCATCAACAGGCAGCGATGACCTGTGCGGCTTCTATGTCATGCAACACATATTGGTTGTGGTCGGCGGCTCACACCTTTTTCCTAAGGTATATGTACATGCATACTTAGCCTTTCACTTACAAATTTTGAAACTTAAATCCATGCACTCATTTATGTTTTGCAGAAGATCAATATCCCCCAGAAGAGCTTAGACAACAAAGCACTTAAACAATTTACGAGACCACTTATGCCAATGGTGCTGGTTAGAAGTTATATCGAGGACGGTAGGTTTAGAGATTACAAGCGTCCTACTAGTCCATATGGAAACAATATTAATTGTATATGTCAATGTGATATATATGCACGTGTCTTGATTGTTAAGCATGTTTGTGTTTGTATGTTGTGAGCGAATGGGCTATATGTATTGTAATTTAAGTGTTTGTGTTCCGTGAATGTGATATGTGCATTTTGTGTTCTGTATTGTGAATGTGATATATGCCCATTGTTAATATTTGTCATTTTGGGTAATATGGAAAATTGCAACACCACCATGAGGGTCATCAGAATCGGTTCTTATGTGGAACCGATTCTGATAACCACATAATTGGAACCGATTCTGATAACCACATAATTGGAACCGATTCTGATAAAGTCTCATCCGAATCGGTTTTTTGAAAAAAGCGATTGTGATGACACAATCATTAGAATCGGTTCTTAAGATGAACTGATTCTGATGACCTCTTATCAGAATCGGTTCTTTTAAGCAAGCGATTGTGATGACCACATCAGTAGAATCGGTTCTTTGACGGAAGCGATTGTGATAACCATACCGTTACAATCGGTTCTTCGAAGAAAGCGATTGTGATGATCCATCATCAGAATCGGCTCTTTCAAAGAAGTGATTGTGATGACCCCTCATTAGAATCGGTTCTTGTATGGAACCGATTCTAATGAGGGGTCATCACAATCACTTCTTTGAAAGAACCGATTCGGATGACACATTATCAGAATCGGTTCAATAGAAGAACCGATTCTAATGAGGGATCATCACAATCGCTTCGTTGAAAGAACCGATTCTAATGATGCTTTTATCACAATCGGGCCAAAACCGACTGTGATAACTCCACCTCATCACTATCTAAAGACTTCGTATCGCCACTTGAACCGACTGTAATGGCAAAAAAGAACCGATTCTGATTGACAATTCTGTAGTAGTGTCGGTTCACTGGTTGGTAGGGTTAACAAAATCGGTTTGAAAAAAATCGATCGAAATTCGAATTTCGAAAATCGGAAATATCGAGCCGAAAATCGGTCGAAAATCGTGGAGTTTCAAAATCAAAAAAATTGAAAAGAAAAATAAAAAATTGTCTTTTTTCATGGAAAATCGGTCGATTTCCGTGGAAAATCGGCCGATTTCCGTGGAAAATTGACATGCAAGTTGAACTTTTTGGGTGAACGATTTTCACCGATTTTCGACCGGTTTACGTCGCATTTTTTTTTTGAATTTTTGTTTTTTATTTTTTTTAAATTACACCGGTTTATCGGGCGGTTTTAGAAGCCGTTCCGCACCGATACGACCGAAAATCGCGATATTCGACCGATTTTGGCGATTTTGCGAACCCTGCTGGTTGGTAGTATATTGCAACAACTGCTCGGGACCAAAGAACTAGGTAGCTAATTAAACTAGCACTTTTACTGTACATAATATTGAATATTAGCTATTTATTCTACTTTAGATTAGTTAAGATTTAGTTATACTTCCACTGGTAGTATTAGTAGTAGAAATCATATGGTATTTTTGTGTAAAATTCAGAATTGCTTCGTGGGCTGCGTAGGACAGAGGGCTCGATGTGTTAGTGCGAGGCCACAACATCGTCATGAATCAGGCTGACGGAGGCCGCGTCGTCGTCAAGATCCGGGAGGGCGCCGACTGCACCATCAACAGGAACCAGGAGGGCGCTAGCCGCGGCGTGGTCATAATCCGAGAGGGTACCGACAGGAAGACAGAGACTGCGGTGTTGACAAGACCAGATTGCGGCAACGGCGAAAAAAAGAGAGTAGCGATAACGAGTAACGCAACAAAGGGCGACGGCGGCGAAAAATAAAGGTCAGCGATAATGATCAACGAGTAACTAGCAAAGGATTAAAAGTCCATAATACCTCTGAGAAATGTACTGCTCTAATTTTTACTACCACTATTTATTATCCATGTTGTCCACCGTAAAATTGCTTAATTAAACAACGGGCTTCCGCTATGCAATTAATACATATATTGGTATATATGCAAGTGTTGAATGCACGTATGCGTACGCGTATAAAAATTATATACGCACTGTACATGTGATGCGTACGTAGCATCTGAAGAAATGGAGGAGCGGCAGAAACATGATTTATAGTGACACCTTTTAAGCACGAAGTTAATGGTCTAACGCAAATCACGTTTCTATCTAGCTAGCACACGAATATAAGTAAAGTTAATGCATATCACGTTTCTATCTAGCTAGCAAACGAATATAAGTAAAGTTAACACAAATATAAGTAAAGTTAACACCTTTTAAGCACGAAGTTAACACGAGCTAGCTAGTGCGACCGCAACCGCTAACTAGAGAGCACTCACCTGCGTACAGTGCCCAAGTCGATCCTATCTCCCGGCAAAGCGTGTGGCGTTGGCTCTCTTCGGCTACGCTCACGCGGTGCACGCGGTTGGCCGGCGGGGCCCTGCCTGGCATGATGCGCAGCTGTGTTCATAAGTGGAACAACAAAACGGCTACTATTTTTCGGTTAAACATATTAATTAACCGGAAAAAAATTACTGACCCGTATCAAATATAAACAGTGAATCGTTTTCTCAAGAAATCTTCGATGTATTTACATGAGGATTTTATACTATCTAATAGATTGTATTTGCTTGTTATTAGGTACGAAGATTGCACATATGTCAATTAGAGCTTAATTACGTTAGCGTACTATAGTAGATCCTAGCGGGAGGCGAGGGAGAACGGGAGTCACATGAAATGTCTACAAGGCAGCACATGCCCAAGTAGGAAGCAAGCCCACTCAGCTAAGTTACAAGAGAGGAAAGGGTCAGCCCAATTCGGCCAATAGAAGAAATAAAGAAAGAAAGAGATAAGGTTGAATTGGATTTGAAAATCAAATGAGTCAAATTTGAATTGCCAGAGCAGCCGTTCTTAAAAAGCCCACAACTTTCACTTCCGAACTCAAATTGAGGCATTCTTGGACTTGTTTGAAAGCTTCGAAAGTCCTTTCTATTTCACTCCGTTTACGAGAAGGTCAGAATCAGCTTCATTCTATCTTAATTTGGTCAACGAGTATATGCTTCCTGGTTGACCGAATTATATTAGGAATTAGAGTTAGAGATAGATTCCAGAAGGGTGGAACCCACCTTGGCCGGCCCTAGGCCAGGTTGTACGCTCTCTTAGTACCTTTTATATATTTGTGTTGTTCTCTATTGTAAACTAAGACTATGTTATTTTCAAGATAGCTAATATTGTTTTTTATTGGGTTTATGCTACGCGGCATCTTTTGTTCTTACGATTTTCTTGAAAAATAACTCTGTTGTTCTTACGATTTATTTGTGATTGCAAGAGCCGTACGTCTACTTCTTGCATGATCGAGTAGCCATTGATCATGAGCGTCTTCTTGGACGAATTCATTTGTCGCAGATTGATGTATTGAGACTGTTGGCACCGTTGTGTTTGTCGGGGTTCACGGATCCAAAATTATCCTTGATCCTACGTCGTGAAGATCGAGCACCCCGTATCATCAAAGTGTCGGATTGACATGGTAGGATTATTTACCCCTAGATTAGTTTAATTTTTCAATCCTAAATCAAAAATTGCTCCACAAAAGTTAAACCCTTAATTTAATCTATAAATTTAATTAGTGAGTTTTGCTAAGTTTTGATCCATTAGATTGCTTGTGCTAATTGCTGATCAATTTTCGTTCGCGTACCTTTTTTTAATCTGTCCAGTACCATATTTTCATCATTCGCATACAAACTCGAATTTTAGTGTTCTTGTACTCCTTGAAAACCTTACGATTAGCACTACAATTCTTCTTCTGGGCACAAATCCAAATTCGTTCTTTTTCTATGAAATCTTCATCCGTCAAAGTCGACTCGCCCAAATTAGGGTTTCTAGTAGATGGTTCGGTATTTTGGCCATACTTACTGCATCCGAACTTAGATTTGGAAAAAAAATTGACTTTCCTAAATCCTTAGAGAGTCCTCTATAAAACATTATGGGGCGTCCTTTGTGTTTTAGATTCATTCAAACCTAATTTGATTCAGATTTGGATTCGGTTAAGTCGGCTAAAATCAAGTCAATTTTGAGATGTTCAACATTTGAAACATAACTTTTACACCCGAACTCCAAATTGCATTTTCGTGTACTTTGTTGAAAGCTTAGAACTTCTACAAAGATTCATTTCATTTTCACAAATCTTGATTCATCAGTTGTCAAACTTTTATTGAGGCGACTGTAAGATCGAGGAAGCCGACTAGAGGGGGGTGAATAGGCGGTTTTAAAATTCTTATCACTAAACACACGCTCTATTGATCTCTATGTCAAAACCTAAACAATAAACAATGCGGAAGCGATAAACTAATGTTTTGACAAATAAGAGGCTAAATCAACTAGGCTTACAAAGTGCACTAGCTAATTATGTCTCTACTCAAGAATATAAAATCCTCAAGACAATCAAGCAATTTAATTCTAGGAATGTAAATTGCAATAATGTAAATAGAGAATTGCAAGCAAACATAAAGAGACACATCGATGTTTTACCGTGGTGTTCGGAGACTTGTCGGTCTCCCCTAATCCACGTTGAGGCAAGCCCAAACCACTTTAGACCGGCTCCACGAATTGAGCACCCGCCTCGATTCCACTAGTGGTAGCTCTTTCCCCCTCCGGGTAGGCGAGCTCCGACCTTCACAACTTTGCCGGGCCTTCTCACAATCTCCTTGAGAAGGTCACCGCGCACGACGTCTCCACACGCCGTCTAGGTGTCAGCAAACACCAAGAGTAATAAGTCAAGCTCTCTAGCTTGAACCTCACCAAGTGCAACACATGCACAAGGATGCTCAATCCTTCTCTAGATGCAACACATGCAACTAGAGGTTTCTCTCCTTGCTCACAAAGTGCAACACATGCACAATATGGAGGAGAGGCTCACACTAGCTCAAGAGAAAGCAAATCAACACCAAAGAGATTCTACACAAGAAACTCTAAATCAAATTCATCTCAAATCACTCAAATATGGCTCTATGAGCTCATGGGGTTTTGCTCTCACAAGAATACCTCAAATGGGTGCTAGAGCAGCAACAAAACCCTCCTAGCTCGGCCCCTTTTATAGCTCCTCAAGAAAACTAGCCGTTGGAGGTTGAAATGGGGTAAAAACGCAGTAAACCCGGTGCTACCGCGCTACCGCCCTACTAGGGCCGATAGCACCGGCCTTTAGGCCAACGGTCACTTCTGTGCATTAAAAACACCAAAAACTAGCCGTTGCTACAGTACCCCGGTGCTACCGCCCATTTAGGACCGATAGCACCGGCCATTTCCACCAACAAATCCTTCTCTGGAGTTTTTACACCTCCTCTGGGCCTGTAGTACCGCCCCGGGTGGTCCTACCGCCCATTTGGGGACGGGGCGGTGCTACCGCCCATGTAGGGGCGGTGCTACCACTGTTAGAGTCACTAAAACGCTCATAACTTTTTACTCCGAACTCCGATTTAGGTGATTTTTGATTCTATGCGAAGCTTATCACGAGGGCTACAATATACACCCATTTTCAAGATTTAGGCAACCATATATATTTTTAAATATCACAAAAATAAAAGACTCTAATGTAGTCATTCAAGTGTAAAATCTGATTTCTCGAAATCCCTCACATAGACTTGATCAAGGGCATGACTACAAGCTAGAGGGAGTCAATAAGATCTATTCTTATGCCATTTGGTGATCAACTCATGATCAAAACAATTTGCAAAACACATGTGCAAATAAACCGAGAATCCATGAGATCAATCCTCTAGCCATGTAAGGATCAACACATGATCCCGACACTTTGCAAAACACATTTACAAATGCCAACACATGCTCTAGGATCAAAACCATAATCTCTAGGTTATTTGCAAAACACATTTGCAAATAGAAAAATCATAAACTTTACTTAGCCTTGTGATGATCAACACATGATCAAATCACAAACTAAAACACCGATGCATGAGCTCTCACCTTTTGCAACATATGCAAAACTTAGCTCTATACAAAAACCACATAAACCAAATTACATGAGCTATCTCCACTTTTGCAACACATGCAAATCCATAGCTCCATGCAAAAACCAAATCGATTAAGATTCAATAAGAAGCGAGCATGAGATTCCTTATTTGCAACACATACAAATACTTAGCTCATGCAAGAACCAACCAAGAGAGTGAGCTAGAGTGAACCGGATTGAGTTCATCAACACATGATGAAGCTCAAGCTAAAATACTTAACCCCTCTTAATAGTACGGCACCTAACTAGCAACCCGGTCTCCCATCCAAACACCGAGACCGGTAAAAGACTAGGAACACATCCTTAGCCCTAGTTAGTTATACCTTTGCCTCTGGCACATCCACTTGGAGCTTGTATGATTTCCATCTTCTCTCCAAGTCGGGATCTTCGTCTTGTTCATCAACTCATGATGACGTCCTTGTCCCGTTCATCCATCTCAACCTTGCACTTAACCTATTTCAAACTCATTGAAAGTGTTAATCCAAAACATATGGTTGTTTCAATCATCATTGCACTCTATTAACACATAATGGATGCTCCCAAGATCCTTTGATCTTTTCCTTTGATGATTGACCACAACCCAAAGATAAATGATTGAAAGATTAATTGTGTCTTGAGTATACTAATGCAACTAATGCTTCATATACATAAGAACTTTCGATTGCCCTAGGATCAACAAAGTGAACCATAAACACATGACTAGTTCTTTGTTGATTGAATGGCAACCGAACACAATTTAAATGTAATTAAATTGTCATGAGTATATATTAACTACATAAGTTTCATATACTCAATTCGATGGAACCTAAAAGTAATGATCCAATTTATATGGAGTGGTGGAAAGGGATCAATACTCTTAAGACCATTAATTATAGACTAAACTCTGTTAGATGTGTGCATGCAAATAATTGAACTTGAATCAATATGCACATATTCAATTTTGTATTGCTTTGGAGTTTATCCTATATTGCTATGAGTATACTACAATTACACAAGTTAAATATACTCAAATTGTTGTTTCAAAGTAATGATCCTTAATATAGAAAGATGGATTAGATCAAAGCTATTGAAACTTCAAGATTAAGCATGAACTCTCTCTAAATGTGTGCATTCATGTATATATGGAGTTGGAAACAAAATACACAAATTAAGGTTAAAACTATGGTGGAGTTCACCCTTTGTCTTGAATCCAAGGAATGTATCTAGAAATAATAAAGTTACATTTGATACATACCTTTTGGATTTCCATTTTTCTTTTTCATGAGACTTTGATATTTCCATCTTTTCATCCAAAAGAGGCTAAGAGAGTTAAGTTCATCGAAAGTGTTAGTCTTATAAAAGATTTGTCATTACTTAACAATTGAGACTAATCAATATTATGATTATCAAAAGAGTTAGTCTCAATATTAGATTTGTCATTAATACCAAAACCAACTTAATGGATCTTGAACTTTCAGTGACAACTTTGCCTCCCTAAATCAATCGAACTAGCGTTTAGCCTAACATTATGAGTTCTAGCTTGTGCCTTGACTTCTTTGAGTCCAATAGCATCAACAAAAGTGTAGAATCATAAAAGTAACGGTACCTACATCCTTTAGGAATCAATTCTTCAGTTGTGACAACTTTGATCCCAATTGAGATTGGCTATTTAGTATTGCTTAGGGTTGTTTCTATTGATATGTACATTGTATGATCTTGAATTATCATATTATTATATTTTCTAACATCAAGTTAGGGATTACTAAACTTTGTTCATACTAATGCTGACCGAAAGTCACCAAAAGAAATAAAAGAGAAAGAAAGAGCCAAAAGACCAATAACAGAAAGAAAGAATCAAAGAAAAGAGAATAGTGCCCGGCCACACTACATTGAGTAAAACCCTAATTTGTGTTCGTTATTTTTGTATTGTGTAATTGTATTAATTAGTGAGAATTCTTGTGCCATTTTAAATTTTTAAGCAATTAGCTAGCGTCCCTCTATAACTTATGCAGCACGAGATTTGCTACTAAAATTATACATGTTTAACTCATTCCATTGGTTATATTAAATTCCATCATCTTTGTATGTGTGTTGTCTTGCAATTCACTTATATCCTTGAGATCAGCAACTAGGGAATTCAAATTCTAGTTTGGATCATTACTTATCATTACAATAACTAAAATTTTCAGATTGTACAAAATATACACTAACCCTCCAAGCTCCACATATTAGCCATTGTCACGTGCATCTCTTCGACCGTGAATTCATTTGGGTAATCACCTTCAACCTATCTATCGTCACCAGAGAGCGTACAACTCCTCAATTCAAAGAAGGGCTCATAAGAACTTTGGATGGTAAGAAGAGGGTGAGGATGAGTGATTCCACATATAAATATTGTTTATGTTTGCTACTAATCATGGTATGTTACGAGTATGAGAAATTTTCGTTCTATGAAAGTAATGATCTAAAGGAGTATCTTACTTAAGAAGAACAAATGGAAAAGATGTTTTCAAATTTAAGAAGCTTCTCAAAGTCAAAGAGGTGATGTGCACCACTATCGAGTTTGAAGATTATGCATATAGTTGGTGGCAACAACTTTTTTGGGAAAAAACTCGTTACATCTTGGTTGGATTTAAAAATAGTCATAAGAAGCTATTTTGTGCCATGCTATTGTGAGCAAGAGCTACTTCACCATATGGAGAGCATTATACAAGGGTACAAATATGTCCAAGATTACTATGTTGAGTTGCATAGTGCAATATGTCGTGCCTATATCACTAGTACATTTAAAGAGAAGGCATACTTCCAAAGAGGTTTAAATTTTAGTATCGCCACTGTGCTTCAACATAAGTATTTTAGTAGCATATTTAATCCTGTGGATTGTGCTAGTGAAGAGGAAATAATAAGAAGTGTCATATACCTAGGTTTAATCTTAGGGTACCAATCCATGAGAGCCACATAGCCAAATTGAATGGGAGTGGCGAAAAGAGTGAGTTGTATGATTCCACCAAATACGAGGTTGAGAGCATCCAAATTGAGAGTTTGAGTGATACACCAAAAGAAAAGAGAGAAGTAGATAAAATTAAAAGTGAGGTATTTCTCAAACTAATTACTTACTCTCTATTTCTAGTGTCGTTTCACATATTCTGCAGGTTGACATTGATAATGAGGAACTGAATGCTAAACAGCCCATGCCACTGGAGGTAAAAGATGAGGATATAACAAAGATTGGAGATGGACCGCTTGCAATCCCATTGTTAGATCATGAAGAAACTTTACCTACAATACCAACATCGACTGAGGAGAATGTTAAATATAACACCAAAGTTGTTGAATTGGTAGAACATTACAAAGAGGTGAGTAAAATAAGAACTCTTGTGTTTCTTTAATGATTCCATGTTCTAAATGTAATATGCTTAATTTACATAATATGAAATTTATTACTCATAAGGAAGTTCTTACTAGAATATCCCCTGATGATTCTTTGTGTTATATCATATTCGATGAACCAAAAGAGCCGTCTAGTGTGATTGATAAGATCTTTGAAATTGCATGCCTAAAATCACTAATTAGTACCTACGACTAGGGCTATAAAAAAAGCTCAAGGCTCGTGAGCTACTCGAGCTCGGCTCGATTCGAGCTCCAAACAAGCCGAACTTTACTTGATCTCTAACTCGCGAGCTTCACCGAGCTGAGCTCGAATAGCTTGCAATCCTAATAAATTTACAAATCAGTTGTTAAATATTACTATTTGTTAACTCTTACTGAGTTTGCTTAAGCCGAGCTCGAGCTTGAGTATTTTTTATTATTAAAAATAGTGTATATTGAATTGTTTATTGTTGTTGAGTTTACTCGAGCTTGGACTAAGCTGAGCTCGAGCTTGTGTCCAAGCTCAAACTCTAACTCGAGATCGGCTTGAGCTTTTACTGAGCTTGAGCCTAGCAGGCCAGGCTCGCTCGAGCTCGGCTCATTTACAGATCTACCTACGACTATACTTATAAATTCAATTTGATTGAAGATTATGGTGTAGATTACAAGTTTTATGTTCATCAAATGTATATTACCTGTAATAAGATTGCTAAATTGAAGTTTCATAATTTGGACAACCCACCTTTTGTGCGATGTTTATGTAACCAGAGTAGCGCAGTTGAAGGATGGAAGGCTATAAAAATTTGCCCACTCATATTAGAACGATTTGATGCGTTGTTGTCCATTACTAACTTATATACATGCTTACAAAAGTGTAGAACAGAATTTCTCGATGTGAGAGGAAATAATGTGGGTATTATGTTTGTAATTATCAATTTAATATATGTATATGCATCCTATGGTTGTTATTATGCTAAACATCGTATGGAAAGGAGTGATAAAAATAGATGATATCTACATATATCATGTATACACATTGTCCTCTTTGCTTAGTACACTTTTAGTTTATTAGAAGACAAGGCAAAACCGAGGATGACTTTTCTTGAATAAAGGGAGGATGATGCGGATATAATTACTGCTAGTTTTTTTTGTTAAATATATTAATTAATCGGAAAAAATTACTAAGCCACATCAAATATAAACATGTGAATCTTTTCCATAAGCAATCTTTGTTATATTTATATGAGAATTATATACTACCTAATAGAGGGTGCTTACTTGTTATTAGATACGAAGATTGCACAAATATCAATTGGAGATAAATTGCGTTAATGTACCATAGTGGACCCTAGCGGGAGACCAAGGAGGATGGGAGCCACATGGAAGGACTATAAGGCAGCATGGGCCCAAGTGGGAAGCAGGCCCACTCGGCTAAGGTGTAGGGGAGGCAAGGCCCAGCCCAATTTGGCCAAGAGGAAAGGAAAGAAAGGGATAAGGCTAGATTGGATTTGGGGAGCAAAGGAGTCCAATTCAGATTACCAAACTTGTCAATCTTAAAAAGCCCATAACTTTCACGTCCGAACTCGGATTGATGTTTTCTTGGACTTGTTTGAATGCTTGAAAAGTCCTTTCTATTTCTCTCTGTTATGAGAAGGTCAAAATCGGCTCTTTCTATCTTTAATTCAGTCGATAAGTATATGCTCTCTAGTTGACCAAATTAGATTAGGAATAAGAGATAGAGTTCAAAAGGGTGGGACCCACCTTGGTTGGCCCTAGGCCAAGTGTAAGATCGAGGATGCTGACTAGAGGGGGGGTGAATAGGCGGCTTTAAAAATTCTTTTACGATTAATTAAAATCTCGTCTAAGTACACGTGCGGGGTTAAATTTACAAAAAAACATGGTGCTAGGGGCTAGTCTATACACCTTTATAATGCACTTAAGCATTCTTTTCTACGTCCACCCCAAATAATGTATCCCATTAGAGATGGCCCAACCTTCATGCACCCAGCGAAACGTCCCAAGAAACTTGCCTCCATCAAAATTAACCTCTCAGATCTTTCCTCAGCTTTACTCACCCACATCCGATGGCCATTGTTTAATGTGTCTAACTCATCCCTGTGGCCCAGCAGATCTCCTCCACCTCGGCATCATCTCAAGGAAAAGAAACAAATATCCTGGAATTAAGGAAAAGGAAACAAACGTTCTAGAAAAGGAAAAGACCGTATATTACGTGCTGGGAAAAGGAAACCGGAAGACAGGGCACTATACTAGTAAGGAATAGGTTCTCATCCATCTTAGTTCATCACAGAAACTTCTTGTTAAATCAAGACACGCCATTGCATACGTGGGAATCAGTTGAGCCATTGCTTTTATTAGAATTTCTTTTCCTGCTCTTCACAACAACGTTTTCTTCCAAACCTGAAGTTTATTTTTTTATTTTTTTCCTTTGGGGTATGAAAGGCCTTTGATTTGGATCGCTGGCCAATATAAACCGACAGCCCCAAGTATTTCTCATTTACGGCTTCAGATGGCAAGTGCAAGACACTCCAATGGTATAGACAGTGGTGGCATGTAATACATCTCTATATTATTTATAGATAGAACTAAAGATAAATCATACAATAGGTTGTCTATGGACACTCCAATGGTATAGACAGTGGTTGCATGTAATACATCTCTATATTATTTATAGATAGAACTAAAGATAAATCATACAATAGGTTGTCTATGTAGTTGTCTGTAATATTCTCATACAATTAATGAGTTATATATACAATGATATACAAAGTATAAAACAGTTTAAAAAACCAGCTTTGAAATATTAGACACCATTTTTCTTTCTCCTTCATATCATCTAAAATTCTATGTGAGATAGAACTACAGATATAATATCATATACCATTGTACATATCCTTAGCTCGCGCTACTAAGGAGAGAATACACAACCACTACATCTTTAAAAAAAGGTTTCTTTGGCACTCTAACCACTAGGGCTATTAAAAAAGCTCAACCCTCGCAAACTGCTTGAGCTCGGCTCATCCCAAGCTCAATTCGAGCTTGACCCGAGCCCCAAACGAAGCGAGCTCAAGCCTACCCTCAAGTTCACGAGCCTAACAAACCGAACTCGAATAATTCATATAGGCTCGATCTCCCAGGCCATCTTGGCCTTGCTCTCTCCACCTAGACTCGGCCAGACGGACACCCGCCACCCCAAAGACCCAAACGGCCACCACACCCATGGCAGGATAGAGACAAGAGTATGAGACTCTGAGAAATGCTACGTCGGTCTCAGGCCCTTTACTCCCGAGTCCCGAAGTCTCGATTCCCCTTCCTTCCCAAACCCTATATCTTGCCATGTCGCAGACGAACTAGGAGGCGGAAAAGATGTGAGGATTCGGTTTCCCTTCTATTCGTTGTGTTTATTCGCGGCGTATTTTAGTGGGTGACGTAACTGCGTTTTGCCTGGTTGTTGTCGAGCTTAATCGAACCGAACTCAAGCCTACTTGAGCTTGTGCCGAGCCAAGCTCGAGTTAGCTCTAAGCTCGGACCCCAACTTAAACTCGTTCGAGCTCGATCTTGAAAGGTTAAGCTCGCTCGAGTTCGGCTTGTTCACAGCCTACCAGCCACACGGACACCGTCTCGTGGGACCCTAACTCCTTTTACTGGGCCACAAATGATTTGGGCCGAACCTTGTAGGTGGCCTTCGGACCCACCTACACCCCTACCGCCACAACACAACACACCTGCTGTCTCTCGCGTCCTCTCCTCCCAAAACTCCCGAGGCATCGGCGCGACGCCCACCTGCTAAAACCCTAGCCCGAGCAGCAGCAGCGGGAGAGAAGGAAGAAAGCCTCTCACGGCCGCGATCCCCCGCCCGCCGCAGAGCCGCCATGAAGCTGACGGTGAAGACCCTCAAGGGAACCCACTTCGAGATCCGGGTGCAGCCCGCCGACACCGTGAGATCCCCCACCCGCTCCCCCCATTTCGTTTCAAAAAATTTCTCCCACCGAATTTTCTCGTGCTGGTGTTTTTCTCTTTTTTTTTTCCCTCTCGGACGGGGTTCTTGATTTTCACTGGATTTGGCTCTTCGCGGCGATTTTGTTTAGGGAGTTTGCTAGCATTTCGAACAATGGAGGTGCTTCGATGGTGAGCTAGCTGCTCGGGGCTTGTGGTTTAGCGTGGATGGAGGCCATGGGGTTCTAATTGGGGTTTTTCGGGGTGGGGGTTAGCTCGTTTGATTCAGTGTGGTGTCGCGAGGTAAGGATCTGGATGTGCTGCCGCCGCCAGTGGGAGATTTGGCTCCGGCCGTTGCTCCTGATGCTGTTTGCGTTGTATCCTTGGAGTGCTTGTGACCGGCCGGGAGCACGGAGATATGCAGTTTTTGGGAGGAGGACGGAGAAGTATGGGGATGAGTTTTCATGAAGGATGGGTTTCGCTATCAGGGCTTTAGCGTCGCTGTATTGTTGTAGGCAAATAATTTTGGCAGTGCTCCAAATGGACAGGATTGATAGACAACTTACTGTTTGTCTGTTCATGCCCTTCTTTCAATGAAATGGAGGCGCTGTGATGATGAGTTGTTCTGGTTCTGTGGTCTTGGTAGGATGGAGGGCTGGAGCTGGTGGGGATTTAGGTCCATGACAAGTGTTGTTCGTGGACTAGGATTCGATTTGGTGTCGCAGGGTGGAGATTTGGGAGTGCTATTGTTGGTGCTGCCCCATCTTCAGCCACCAGATGTCCTTTGAATGGCTTGTACACTGTTCTTCTCCACCTCCATTTCCCTTTGCCATGAGGGGTGCAGGCGCCAAAGGGGCATAGATTTATACTGCTTGTTTGCAAACCGTTTATTAATCATAGCCAAAAGGGTTTTGTAACATTTATTATTGTTCCAAGATTTCGCTAACTGTTTGCTTTGAATCAGATTATGGTTGTGAAGAAGAACATTGAAGACATACAAGGGAAGGATAGCTATCCATGGGGCCAGCAACTGCTGATTCACAATGGCAAGGTTTTGAAAGATGAAAGTACATTGGAGGAGAATAAAGTCAGTGAAGATGGGTTTCTAGTTGTCATGCTTAGCAAGGTACGTTGCTTACTCACTCTATATAATAGGAATGGTTTCAGTTACATAATATGCTTTATTGAATTGTTTGAGCAACTGAACATTGGGTGGAATAATTGTGACAACCTGATTTAGTAAGAAGAACTTGGCATGGAATTTACCCGAATAATAGCATAAACCGTAACATGTGAAAAGTAAATTTAGATATTAGATGTAAAAGTTATTCACCTATAACAAATATGCTTGGACCAGCGGCATTCTTTGATAATTTGCAGTTTACTAATCATCTTGCATAAGCTAATAATATTCTTCCTATGTAGAAGCTATACTATACAATATTCCTTTTATGTCATAGTACAAAAAATACTACAGTCTTTCTGATTCTGCCTGTTCCATGCACAATATGCATGTTGTGAGGAATGATGTATCCACTATGTTTATTGTTACCATTATTTATAATTACGTTATTCAGCATTTTCTTTTGTGCCTGTACTCTTGTTTGTTGCTTTCAAAGATGAATATTTACTTAACTTCTGCAGAGTAAAGCTTCTGGCTCTAGTGGAGCTTCATCTGCCCAGGTAAAATTCTTCTCTTTGGGATGGAAACAGAAATACTGGGCCTATTTACTGACTGTGTGAACCATTATTAGCCTTCAAGCTCTGCTGCAACCAGGCAAGCGCCTCCTCCAGATGCTCCACGACAAGTTCCTCAACCCCTGTGGGTCTCCTACTGCATTTCTTCTTTGCCTCTTCTTTCATTTACATTGGGATATTCTTAAATTAGCTGGACTCATCATCTTTCTGCAGGGTTGCACGAACTACAACTTCTCAGGCTGAAAGACCTTCTGCAGAGTACGTTTGCAGTCTGACAATATTTGTATTTGGGGCCTTTATGTACCATTTAAATCCATGTTTCTTTATGTATCCCTCCCAAGGAAAAAACTGTATTAACCTTCACAGCACGCACTTCTGAAGTTTATTGCAGAATTAAATCTTGCAACCTTGCATAAATGAGCATAGCTGGCTAAGGTCCACTGTGAAGAATGGCAGACAGCCGGACACACACAAGCAGTGGGGTCAACTATTAGATTGCGGTTTGCCAGGGAGAAGAGAAACAAAAATCGAATTCCTAACTTCACCATCAAAATGTAACATGGCCCTATAGTAGTAGAAGCAGTGAGTTAAACACAGGTGAATGGTCAATGACAGCAAATCTAGATAGGAAATTACAAACGTATAACATAATTAGGTGAAACTCTGGAATGGATGAAAACCAAATGCCGTTGAAACAGCAAATCGCTGAGCTGATCAACTGGTGAGTTTTTTTAGAAACAGAGGGCAAAGCACTCCATTCCACTTTTATTAAAATGAAACAACCATAATCTGTTCTGAGTGGGTCAACAGGAAGTTAGGCCTCACTCCCACTGGATTTTGGGAATGTAGTAACTATATGGAAGATATATCTGTAATGGTCTTATGAATGTAGACTCCGCCATTTCCTTTTCAATTAAATCGACTTATTTTACTAACTTTATTTACTCTTGTCTCTTTTTGTTAGGGCCTCTTCAAACACTTATGATCATGCAGCATCAAATCTACTGTCGGGAAGCAATATTGACACAATGATTAACCAGCTAATGGAGATGGGTGGTGGCAGTTGGGACAGAGATAAAGTCCAAAGGGCTCTTCGTGCCGCTTATAACAACCCAGAGCGTGCCGTTGAATATCTATATTCTGTGTGTATTTTTTTCCCCTTGTAAATATTGAATTTGGATCCAATTTCTGACTCTAATAGTTGGTATTTGTTTCTCCCAAACATCAGGGTATTCCAGTAACAGCCGAAGTTGCTGTTCCAGCTGGTGGTCAAGGGGCAAACACAACTGAGCCAGCTCCTACTGGGGAAGCCAGTCTCTCTGGAATTCCAAACATAGCTCCGTTAAATCTTTTCCCACAGGTTTATTTGCTAATATTTTTCATCCATTACCATTGCCTATTGGAGCATGCATTGACCAATTGAACAATGAAGCAGGGGGGTTCCAATGCTGGAGGTGGTGCTGGTGGTGGACCACTTGATTTTCTTAGAAATAGCCAACAGGTTGTCATCTTTTCTGTTTTGTCACTTAATATTTTATCTTTGGTTCTTTATGACTTTCCTCAGCAAAAATACAATATTAGGAAACACAATGATGCCCGCGGGCTTGTGCCAATCCATTATCTTTTGTCATCAATGCTTATCGAGATAGGTGATGATCTAACGTAGTAGAACAGCATCGTCACTTGTGCATGAACTTATAATTTGATCGTAACCAGCCCTAACTTCAATTATTATAATTGGATTGTGTAAATGCTGGAAGTTGTTTGTGTATGTACACAAATCCATACCATTTATGGTAGAGTAAAACGTGTGCCTGGACGAGTTTATGAGTATTGTGTGTAGATGTGTTAAGTAAGAACGTAGAAATTGTAGTAGGATAGCATTTAATGTATTCAGTATAGTTGTTTGTAAAGTGATGTCATTATGTCATAATTAATTCCCCGGGCCCACCCTCCTCTCTCTCTCTCTGGAAGTAGAGGTAAGCCACACACACTGTAGCATGTAATCATTTATTGCTATTTGGGATGTTTTTGTGCACTATACTGTGGTAGTATCTTGCGCTTACAATCCGAAAAACCTGGTTATTTATACACACCAAAGTTGTGAAATGCTCTATACTTCTGCTGAGTATAGAAACACAGAGAAGTAGTGAAGTTTTGTACTTGGGAAGTCTCAGAAGTGTCGTTATCAATACCTCAGATCATGCAATAATCATAAAAAAATATACTCCACAGATTGCATGAATCTCAATCACTCTAATGGGTGCTATAGATAGGACTCGCACACCCCTAGCCCTGAGCACCAAATCCTTTCAGCTGTGATATTATCGTTTAGCTTTTTGATAAGCAGCAATAGAACCATTGTAACCATGATAAGACCCCACACCCCTGTGGCCTGAGCACCAAAACCTCTGCTGTGGTATTATCTTTTAGCTTTTTGATAAGCAGCAATAGAACCGTTGTAAGCATGATAAGACCCCACCCCCCTGAGCACCAAATACTCTCTGCTGTTATATTACCTTTTAGCTTTTTGATAAGTAGTAATTGAATCGTTGTAACCATGATAAGGCCCTTTCGATATTGCTGTTAGCATATCCTTATTTCTGATCCATTTTTTGTATCCCGATTGCCAATAGCACACCCTATCATCTTGTGCTAGAACAGACCTTGACCCAATATTGTACTAGCGTCAACTTGAAACTTCCGTTCATTTTTTTTTTAGCTAGTACCTATTTCCATTCAAAGTAATGGAAATTTCTGTTCACTTTATATTGATAGAATGAGGTTTCTGTCCACTATACCCTGCTGCTGTTCTAGTTATTGAAGTAATAATATTATCTTAATTATTTTGCAGTTTCAAGCACTTCGGGAAATGATCCATACAAATCCACAAATTTTGCAGGTTTTGTATTCTTGTTTCGACTTATATGCTATGGCTTCCTGTGTATCACCTGTCTAACCTTTGTGCTGGTACCGTATTATAGCCTATGCTCCAGGAGTTGAGCAAGCAGAATCCTCAACTTCTGAGGTTGATTCAGGAGAATCATGATGACTTCCTTCAATTACTAAATGAGCCCTTGGAAGGTGGTGATGGGTAAGCATTCTTTATTTGCTTGATTCAAATTTCTGGTTTCATTTGATTGGGCTAAAGGATTCGTTAGTACTAAATTTTTATTCTTAATTATAAAATTGAAACATCATCAATCTTTTCTTTGTCTGCTTCTCCGCCACTTGCCATGATTTATTTTTCTGGTTTCATTTGATTGGGCTACAGGTTTCATTAGTACTAAATTTGCATTCTTAATTATAACATTGATGAACATTCAACATTGATCTGTTCTTTGTCTGCTTCATGGCCACTTGCCAGCAGGTGTAGATTTTTGCTGAATTTTTTGTTTTGATTCGATCCTATGTAATCATCACCAGGATGTATCTCTGGTTTTCATGTTTGAATTGAACTTTTTTTTGTTATGTTTCAAGTTTGCCATCGCGGTAATAAGTTATGAACTAAATATGATATGATATTTGAGAAACGTAATGCTTTAAAGAACCTGTATGCTACTTTATTCTATATTTCAATTAGTTTCTGCATTTTCTCCCTCTGTTACTTGCATGTTCTTGTTTCTGTGGACATCAAATTCCTTTCCCTGAATTTTCCCGTGAATACTGATATAGTGATATCTCATCCACTTACCTACCCTACTTCCCTGACATCGCCAGGGACTTCTTAGACCAACCTGAGCAGGATGAGATGCCTCATGCTATCAGTGTCACACCAGAAGAGCAAGAGGCAATTGGACGGGTATGTATGACAATGTGAATTTACTTGCCTCTTGTTTCATAAATACATGCATCGCATCACGTTATCACCACTTATGGCTTTGTTATCGTATTTCAGCTTGAGGCCATGGGTTTTGACAGAGCACGTGTCATCGAAGCATTCTTTGCCTGTGACAGGAATGAGCAACTAGCTGTAAACTATCTTCTTGAGCATGCCGCTGATGAAGATTAGAGGGAATAGTTCACATTCGGTAAGAATTTTGTCATCTTCTGGCTGATTATCTTCCTGCCTTAATTAATAGTAGTTCAGTTCTGAAGGAACGTATACACTAACGATGGTGCTTTGTTTGCGGGGACAATGACAGCTTGTTCTGCACATCTGACCCAAATTGATCAATGCTGCGGAAGTTTGCGGATAACTGTGTTCCAAGTGACTACACAAGTTGAGATGGGGCTAACACAGTTGAATCGATTCTCTCTTTGTGCAAGACGTAGGCTGTTACTTGCTGCCTCATGCATTTAAAGACATGTAGCTTAGCATTTCTTATCGGGAGCTATCTGAATGACGGAGTTGCACTGAAATGTTGCTTCCTGTCAGTCTCTGACCAATGTCAGTAGTGGTAAACATCCGATCCGATGATATACATTGTGCTCAACACTAGTCTGTGTTACATATCGGGTGAAACCAAGGCGAGACAAGAAAAAGGTTTAAGCCCTATTTAGAATGTAGGAATTTTACAAGAATTTCGGAGGTAGAATCTTGTGTACCTCAAATTGAAGGTGCAGTATTCACCCTCCTTGATTTTCTACGGGTCCTAAAATTTCAAAATTTATTGCTGTGCACACGTTGTGAGGCGCAAGCGGGACAAGGCTTCCTTTCCCTTCCAAAGTCCAAAGGAATAAATCTAGTTTATAACTCTAGCCTTGGGTCGACTTTCAATTTACCGTCGTACCATCCATGTTCCATTTCGTCTTCTTTCTCCTCTCCTGTGTCTCGCTATCTCCCCCTCTCTCTCCGTTCTCTTTCTTCTCATGGCACAGGCACACCACTCTCCTCGTGCCGTTGCTCCTTCCACTCCATCTCCACACTAGTCCTAGTCGTCCTCCTCGCCTACCAGTGCTGCTGGCCACGCCGTCTTTTCCGACTATGTTCAAACCGCGCCTCAGCTGAGTTTCTCGGCATTCTTTGCGTCGGTAGAGTGAAAGCTACCTACGTCTGGGCCGAGATCGTGCCGGAAGTCTTCCGCCGTTCCGTCCTCCCCAACACCGCCGGCGAGCGCAACCAAGGTCGACAGCGCCGCGAGCTCCATCATCGACGCCGTCTGCGTGACGGCGTTCCTGAAGGTCCGCTCCGTCAACCTGATGGTCGACGGACACGACGAGCGCTACATCGTCAGGCCCCGCGTCCCGGAGCCGTTCGAGGTGAAGAGCCTGACCCGGAGGTGTTCTCGAGGTCGTTGTGAGTGCAGTTCGCGGCGGTGGACGTCGTCGAGGGCCCGAAGGTCGGCACCGCGTGGACTGCCCGTTCTCCATGCGGTGCGTCCTGCCGGAGAGCAACTACACCGAGGAAGACGCAATCTTACAATCCATGTTCTGCTTGGATGAACAGCTCGAGCTCGGCGCCTCGCTCGTCCACCTCGACGGCGTCCCGCGTAACCCGCTTGCCGCTAGCAATGTGAACACAGTTCCTCGCGCTCCACGATAAGCCCTGAGGTCGATGTGGAAGATCGCGTGATGTACTGATGTTTATGTAGTGTTGAACACTGTGAATTCCTTTTTCGTAAATGAACGCAGTAACTTATAGTCCATCACACCATGAATTAGTAGTGTTGAACATTGTGAATTCCTTTTTCAGATGAACAAGCATTGGCCTCAGGTATCATAAGGGTAAACAGATAATAATTTGCTCTGTTATTATTAGTTGCTTCTCAAGGTGAAAAGACTGCTGTTGACGTCAAAAACTTGAAGTAGGGTTTCTGACAGCAGCACACCAGACGAACACCTGGTTCAAGAGCGTGCCAGTCGATTTGACCTAAAATATAAAATTCACTCGAAGCCGATCGTTGGGATCAATCGGCTTAGACTCAATCAGCTTGAAGCCGATCAAGATCAAAGTATCAGAATAGATCTAATTAGCCGATTAAGGCTAATCAGAGGATAAAATTCTCTCAAAACCGATCGTAACGATCAATCAGCTTAAACTCAATCAGCTTGAAGCCGATCAAGATCAAGGTATCAGAATAGATCTAATTAACCGATTAAGGCTAATCAGAGGATAAAATTCTCTCAAAGCCGATCGTAACGATCAATCGGCTTAGACTCAATCAGCTTGAAGCCGATTAAGATCAAAGTAACAAGGTAAGTCCAACTAGCCGATTAAGGCTAATCGGAGGATAAAGCGGATCGATTACGAAGAAGGCGATGCGCAACAAAATCGAATAAATCAAACACAGGCGTAATTTGAAGAAGATCAACAATCGGCGATGCGCAACTTTATTGATCGAGATCGAATTACAAAGACTAAATTACAAGAACTACTCCTAATCGACGGAAAAGTAGATGAAAAGTAGAAGTGAATTGGTTGGTTGGCTCTGGCGACTTTTACGATCACCTCTAGACCTCTTTTATAGCCATTGGCGATAGAGTCTGGCACAACACGTTAGGAATAGAATCCGTATCGGCCTCTATTTAGAGGTGCTTTCCTTAACAACCGGTTTTGTTTCCAAATATCTTGATCCGTTATCCAATCGTATCTTGTTGATCTTAGGCTACGATTTTGACCCTATCGCCAAATTTTGGTGCAAACATATGCCCCCATTTTGGGAGATAACATGTTATCTTCAAAAATTTTCATCATCGACTTGAACATATATTTTCTTACCATAGCCAAATTTTTAAGCGCATCGAGTTAATTTGGCTTTCAGTCGATGTCGGCCAACTCGTATATTCGTATTTGAGTTTTAGCCAATCAATACCTAACGATTACCTTGGACAAACCGGCGCACACTACACGATCTCACGTTGATCCCTTACCAAATCGGCTATCACGGTGTACGCGTGGTATGATTTTCCAGACTAGATCGGCCGTCGAACAAAAATCATTAGCCAAATCCGGTTTTTCTTCCACTCTTTTCTCGCAATCTTAATCGGATGAAGCTCATTAAAAGTTTTATCCCTTCGTTTTCTTGTTCGACTTCCTCATCTCTTGGGTCCTTAGCGCTCGGGTCTTCTTCTTTGTGATCGGCTTAAACACGGAGGACACCATCTCGGCTTTAGTTCGATCGACTTACATATTTTTCCTAACAGATCCATACTAGCGCGATGTTAGACCCTTCATCTTGGTCTTGTTTACGACTTATGGTCGGCTTAGAAATTCTATCTTTAGCCGACCATCGCCGCTATCACCTTGACATGGGTAATACGCATCGGACATGTGTTTGGTGATGGCAAAGCTAATCTCCTCTCCCAACAAAATTGCCAAAAGGGCACCGTTGGTGAGCTCTTTCGGGCCGCTTAGCGATATTCATTAAGTAGATGTGGAGGACTTCGTCGTGGCCTTTCATTCCTTCTTTTATATTTTGCTAGTAGTTGGGAAAAAGTGGGCCGACTTACGTATCGACTACGTAGTGGCAATGCTCTCTCAGCCTGATAACTCTTTGGTGTGATTGTTTTAGAAAAATTTCCTTCATGGTCGGCTTTTATTTGTATAGAGCCAACGGTAATCATGAGTGTCTTATTGCCATCGAATTTGATTGTACATCGGCAGCGTGTCATTTTATAGCCGATGATATATGAATTTGATCCTTAGGCTCTGCATCTTGTGTCGGCTTTTCCTTCTTTTTAGAGCAATGAACCATGTTAATTGGAAAAGGATTAGCGTCGGCTCCATCGTCGGCTCTTACGCAAATTTTAGTTGGTCATCCTCTATAGCCGATTGTATCTTGTCTTTGTTATTCTTCAATTCATCTTTGAAGCCGTTATCATCGGAGACTTGACTTTCTTGGTGATACTCATTGTAGGAGATGACTTAAATTGGTGAATTCACCTTGTCACGATTTTTCTCTTAATGGGGTATCAACCTCGAAAGCTAAATCGCCAACCGATTATCGAGCAGGTAACACTAAAACACCTATTTCTCACTTCCCTGAATCTCTTAACATAATCATTTACCGATTCCGGTCTTACATTGGATGAACTTAGATCTGAAATCCGAGCTCGAGGTATCGGAGAAAAAGTACTCATGGAATCGGCTTTCCAAATCGTTCCAAAATGAACCGAATTTGGAGGTAGACTAGCAAACCAAGTGAAAGCAACTCCGATAAAGACAAGGGAATAATCTAATTTTGACTGTCGGATGAAATTGCCTCGCCACACCGAGCGATAAAGCGTCCGAGCGTGCTCTAAGGTCGTGACGAATCATTCCCGAAAATTTGGCAAAATCGGGAACTTTAAAATTATGTGGATATTGCATGCGATCTATATAATCCGGATCTGACTTTCTATAGCCGATGACTCTACCCTTTGGTTGTGGCCGAATTGATCTCTCAACACGCGAAATCGGTCACCGAATTAATGTTGTTAGCCGACAAGACCTCGGGTTACGCCAATGACTAGTATTACGCCCCAGAGTGCAAACTCTGGGTGTCGGTTAGACCGAGCCGACGGGTTTTGTTGGTTTTGCTCATACCGTCGTACCTCCTAGCCGATGGTTCTCGTGACGGGGACAAAGGGCTCTGCGTAGGTTATCACCTTATGAGGACCCGATTCACAGGCGAATCGGCTCTTGGTATTATGCGTGCCTAATTTGTTCAATCGGTGTGAGACCGATTGTAGGAAAATATTAAGCGGAGTTGGCGGTAAAGTAGCCGACACGCGTTTAGTTTAGCGGCATCGATTATGCGCTGATAATGTGCTACCCACTCGGTAGAGGATCTCGTGGTAGCATGGCGGTAGGTTGAGTCGGCATCATAGTGGGAGTGGAGTTGTGGCCGATGGTTTAGGATCGGTGACGTACTCTGCGTATTTTGCGCTATTGAAAAGCGAGGATAACTTGGTAGAGCTTGCATCGGGTCAGCGGACTCCCGGATGATGCCAATTCTTGGCGATTGTCTTCACACTATTCGCAATCGCCGGCTTCGGCGTTGTAACAAGAGCCGATGATTGGTTTACGGCAGCGTGATGTATAGATTGATTAATCATAGCCGATAATTCGGCTTGGCGGGTAGGTATGAACTTAGGACCATCGTGATGCTGCATTGCAAAGGGCATTGACCGTCGGCAGCGATCTTTTGAGTGACGCCACATCTAGTCTTCGATAGCAATTCAAACATCATCTCTTCTAGAGCGACTTTTTGATCTTCAATTTCTTTGCGTTGCTCGAGTTAAATCATCCATCGTTGGGACGATTATAGCTTGGCGAGATCGGATGGTGAAATTGATTTGCTTGATCTTGCCATCTGGTCCCACCGGCGTGCCAAGTGTGTTGGCGTCAAAAACTTGAAGTAGGGTTTCGACAGAAGACACGGATGAACACTGGTTCAAGAGCGTGCGGTCGATTTGACACAGAAGACAAGGTGAAAATATAAAATTCACTCGAAGCCGATCGTTGGGATCAATCGGCTTAGACTCAATCGACTTGAAGCCGATCAAGATCAAAGTATCGAGAATAGATCTAATTAGCGATTAAGGCTAATCGGAGGATAAAATTCTCTCAAAGCCGATCGTAACGATCAATCGACTTAAACTCAATCACTTGAAGCGATCAAGATCAAGGTATCAGAATAGATCTAATTAGCCGATTAAGGCTAATCAGAGGATAAAATTCTCTCAAAGCCGATCGTAACGATCAATCGGCTTAGACTCAATCATCTTGAAGCCAATTAAGATCAAAGTAACAGGTAAGTTCAACTAGCGATTAAGGCTAATCGGAGGATAAAAGCGGATCGATTACGAAGAAGGCGATGCGCAACAAAATCGAATAAATCAAACACAGGCGTAATTTGAAGAAGATCAACAATCGGCGATGCGCAACTTTATTGATCGAGATCGAATTACAAAGACTAAATTACAAGAACTACTCCTAGTCGACAGAAAAGTAGATGAAAAATAGAAGTGAATTGGTTGGTTGGCTCTGGGCAGCTTTTCTGATCATCTCTAGACCTCTTTTATAGCCATTGGCCGATAGAGTCCTGGTACAACACGTTAGGAATAGAATCCGTATCGACCTCTATTTGGAGGGTGCTTTCCTTAACAACCTGTTTTGTTTCCAAATATCTTGATCCGTTATCCAATCGTATCTTGTTGATCTTAAACTGCCGATTTTGACCCTATCTACCAAATTTTGGTGCAAACAACTGCACATACGGAATCGACTAAGGAAAACCATAGGGTGCAAAAATAACAGTTGCGCAAACGATTGGCCTCATTTGCATCTCATAGTGTGCAGCATAGCTTGGAATCGATTGATGCCAAGCAAATGCAGAATGCCTGGTAGCCAGTCAAGGGGTATCTACAGAAGATATCTTCCCATTAGGGACGCTGCTTGTTACATACATGGTGAATGACGACGAACAATTAGTGGCTCACCTGAAGTCCATTATGTACTTGGACTTCCCAATCCTACCAAGCTGCAGAACTGTCTGCCTTCCATTCTCCTGTCAAGCAAAAGTTGTTGATCGGTTACTTATGCTGCCAGCCTCAGGCCGATCTAACTCCTACAAAGTAGAAGGAATGTTACCTCCAAAGTCATCTGGAAGTTCTTCACTGATGTCTGCACCTTGTATCCCATCCTCCCTGCCCTCTCTCTGAAGTCTAGTTCATAGCGCCTTGTTATCTGTTATAAATGCAGAAAAGGAAACATAATAGTGGTAGCTTAAATCTTGAGTCTTGGCATATCAATCCGAAGACTCTAAACAAATTTCTTGCAAGAAACTGCTTACGTTGTTGTAGACAGGAGATCTTGAGCAGAGTAGGTCAGCTCTGCTCGTCTTCCCCTGCCAATCCTTTGGAAGGCCAATGATGTGCTGAATCTGCAATATTTCTACAATTAAACTCCAAGCTACTCCACTGAATCTACCAGTGTTCCAACTGATTTTACCTGAGCAGAATTGTTAGTCTTCAGCTGCATGGAATGGTTCTTGGGGATCCATGCCCTCGTGCTTCTGAAACTCCCAGTAAGCGTAGTAATGGTAGGGGCAAACCTGCAGAAACCCAAACCTGGTCGAGAAAAACCGTATCACTCCTGAACTTGTCACAGATGGAGATTGAATCTTACGCGACAACGCTGAGGAGTCGCTTCGACTGGCTCTTGAGCTCATCGACCCGGTTCCCCTACACCGACAACCGTGAACACTCAATCAGTGGTTCATATGCACCAAGAAGGATTAAGAGTTATCAAGAGGAATAAATACTAAATAGTGATTGTACCTGGCCCCAAATTTGGTACTTGGATCCAACAAGGTTGGAGCCCACTGTCCCCAGGAAGTTCTTGTCGGAGCTGCAGAAGACGCCGTCCTGGTTCTGCGCCACGACGAACTCCGACCTCCCTCTCCTCCTCCGGTGACGCGCCACCGCCAGCTTCCGGTCCTGCCGCCCCTGTCCCTCCTGCCATTCCACAAAACAAAGATGAGACGGGATCTTTATGACACAAATCTAAGCAATTAATCAGAGCAATTAGCAACAAGTCCATCTTGTTCTCCCCTGCATCTGCAGTGCAGATTGGCTCGAGCAAAGAAGGGAAGATTGAATGCAGGAAGAGGTTGGGATTAACTCACGTTGGTGTAGAGGGAATAGAGCGCCACCCCTCTGGCTCCGGCGGCTGCCTCCTTGGCTATTACGCAGGTGCACCTCCCGACGTCCAACGGCAGAGGCCGGCACAGCAGCGCCCTGTTGGGGAGGGTGGCCCAGGAGGAGGCCGGCGCGGACTCGTTGTCGGAGAGGTCCCACGCCTCGTAGGACGACGACGGCGGGGGTAGCAGCTCCCTCCCCCTCGGCCCCACAAAGAACACGGGCTCCGCCTCCGACGACGACGACGAGGACTCGTCCCTCATGCGGAGCTGCAGCGACGACGGCTTCAGCGGCGGCGCCGGCTGCGCTTGCTCAGCAGCACTATCATCAGGCTTAAGCTTGCTCTTTTCTTCTCTCTTGCGGCCAAGATTGGAGCCCTCGTTCTCCTTCTCAGCGGAGACCGCCGGCCCGCGAGGTCTCGCGGCGGTGCCGGCGTTGGAACTGAGGGGATGTAGGGGCTCCCTCTTGGGCGTGGCTGCCATTGGAGGCAGCTTCTCGTCTCTCTCTCTCTCTCTCTCTCTCTGTGAGCTTGATGGGGGCAAGCTTTGCTAGTGCAGTTGGTTGGTGTTTGTTTTTAGTGGAGTCATGGTGCTGATTTGGAGGGAGGATTTAAATTTGAAATGCGAAGTGGAGGTGGGTGGTAACGGTCGTCGTCTTGGGAATTGGGCCTTCTTGGTGATGTGATTCGCTTATGGACTTTTCTTGCATTTTGCCATTTTGGTAGCTTTTTTGGTAGTACTTCGCTTGCAAGTGCAATCTCATTTGAATTCAGGTGTGGTCCAATGTTAATGCGCCTGGGAAATGGGAACCACAGTAGGAATTGAGTTCGGGGTGACCGGAACGTAAAATTGGAACACCCTAAAATTGTCCAAAAATTTCTGTGCTCCAGATGAGCCATAAAATGGAAATTTTGTTGCAATGTTAAAAGTTCAATAAATTTTGTTTTTTTAAAAAAAATAATTTGGTCCTACAAATCATATTTTTCCACTAGTTTTGCGTACAACAGGTGTAACTCCGCATTATTTCAAAGTAGCACTACACTTAAATGTTTGGAGGGATGTGCTTCAATTTTGGACTAAAAACCCCTCAAACAGCATGACTGCAAAACAGCTGAGAAGTCAAGTCACAGTCAAAGCACCCCCTAAAACTGCAGCTGTTGGGGAGGAGCTTTTCAACTGTGGCTTCACTCAACTGCCTCCCTACTCGCTCTGCCTCCCTCCTTGTCCCACCATCTCCTCACTCGGTCGCCTCCCCACTAGGTTGTTCCCTAAAAACTACAGCTGCAGCAGCCAGTTTGTCAAACGGCATATAAAAAAAACCACAATCATTAATTACAGTCTAACAAATCAAACGTAACTATTTATCCCAATCGTAGCCTTCAAACAGACCCTTAAATTAGCTAGTGATTTTCTTGCTTTTGTTGCCTTGCGTTGCATACAGCAGTGATGCCGAGAACCTCACAGCGATGAGCGAAATAAATGAAGCGCTGGGAGTCTGGGAGACTGGAACAGCTGGGCCGTAACGCTGACGCTTCTGTGTTTGTTAAAGCTGACCTCAGCTTTTATTTCGAAGTGCCACTAACATACATGTCAGTTGCCATTTTTTTATAATGTGAAAGTACGAAACAAGCCAGCTTTGGAAGCAGTTCTGTGCTCAGTTTATGGCATTGACCACTGAGCATGTTTAATGTTCTGTAGCAACTTGTTTAAATTTTTAAACCTCCAAAGTTCAAACATTGTGTCTGTCGCGAGGGACGGAGCTACCTCCCGAGTCCCGGAAAAGAGTGGGCGACTGCTTGAACTTCCTGATGACGAGCAGTAGAATTTCAGTGCAGTTTATTTGTTATCAGACATTATAGAAATCGTGTCTTCCTAAGTAAACTCTTGGCCGTAGCTAGACTTGTCTAGTCTCTTAAAATTTCTTACTCCGCCATTGGTCCGTATAGTACTCACTATAGTTGTAAAACTATAACGTCCGTCGTAGATCAAACACAATGCACCGATCAAATAGTAAGAACAATCATAGAGAGTATACACAATATAAAAAGTCAAAACTCTCTCTTTCTTAGATTGATTTTCTTGTAAAGAGGTGACATATTTATACTGAAAGCAAACAAGAGATAGATTCAGATTCTCCTACAACGAGATAAAGCCTAAATGTATTTGAACAACTAGGACTCAGAGTCCAACTATATCTCCCAGTAAGTAATATAGAAATCTCCCTATGCAACATGGCGTCTGTACCTAGGCTAGGTTATGCCCCTGCTTTTCTTTTTGATATACGTGCTTAGGGTGCTAATGGGCTTAGACCAGTCTAGACTTTTGAATTAGGCTGATCTAAAATTGTAAATAGATTGAACTTATTTTGGATCTATAGCTATTTGGCTAGATCTAGGCTAGCTTGGGTCAAGCTTTGACCTTATATTTAAATCTCTCACCACCAACCAGGTAAATCAATTAATGTTGCTTTTAGCACTAATGCTTTCTTTTTTGTTTTACATACTTCAGCAGCATACATTAAGTTCTAACTTTCAACCTCTATTTCTAGTGAGTGTGATATGTAATTATAGACATTGGAGTATTCTTTCTTTTTTTGCTTATTAAGACTGTAACAGTTATTTGAGTTGATGGTTTACAGTGTCATATTCAAGTGATAATAATGTGTTTCCAAATGGTGCTATTCTTGAAGCAAAATATAGAAATAATAGTTTTAGAATCAGTTGATAGTAGGTTAATAAGAAAGAGGATATATCCTCATGGCCATCAATATCCGTGAGTTTTTCTTTTGTTTAAGAATTTAGTTACGATGATATATAATAATTTTACTTATAGCAAATGTTGATTGAATTTTGAGTTAGCACTGGATTGTTTAGCTCATTTTTGCCCTATAATTTAAAATAATGATGGACTTATTCAGCTAAACATGTCCTTTGCACATAGGTAGCAGAAGCAGCACGGCAGCGTATGTGACTTTTGTTAAGTTTCATGTGTGCTTGATTGCAATTAGCTCATTGTGTGGCTTGCTAAGACTAACTGTAGGTAAGGAGGTTAGTGTTAGATCCAGTATATCAATTGAGTTGTAAACTAAGTAGCGCCGTATAAAATTTCATGGGATGGTATTTTCTTGAGATCTTTGATCTTTTGTGAGGACTTTGATGTTTGATCTTTACTCTACCTTATCTGAGTTTTTGTATGGATAAGTTTATTTGGATAGTGCATGTTTATTATATATTCCGATTACGCAATAGTTCATTTACGATCTAAGAAATAGCTTTATCACTTGAATAGCACCGTAAACTATCAATTCATCAAACAAACAGTTTGTCCAGATGAAGGCCCAAATCAAGGCTTAGACTTTTATTTAGGCTCAAAGCAGGCTTGGACCTCACTTCTTTTAGATCATACTGGATATAGATCTATAAAAAAATATTAGACTTGGACCTTATCTATGCTGGATTTTGACTCATTAGCATCCTTATACGGGCTTTACATTCTAGTATAGTAGTGCTACAGAAGCGAAGTATAGGCCAGATTAGGCCTAGTACGAAAATGAACACGGAGTTCGTAGAATTTTTGGGAGGGCGCGTGAGCTTCTGTCTACAAAGCTTGCACCTGAAAAGGCCGCTGGAAATCGATCTTATTCGATGAATGCGCAAATGTTAGGGATGGGCGGATGGCGAATCATCTCATCAAGGTCATTGTTGTCGTCTTCTTCTTTATTTTTGCTTTCTTTGACTGTACAAAGCATTGCGCCAATGACAAATTAGAATTAGTTTACGGTAAGTGGGCCATGCCTGATGAGAAATTGAGAACATACAATTCTCCTTAAGGGCTTGAATGTCTAAGACAAAAAAAATGAAGAGTAAACCATCCGAACAAAAGACTTAGGTGTGTTTGGTTAGTAGAATGAGGTTGAATGTGATGGATGGTACTGTACAATTTGGTTCTATTGTTTTGGGTGAATGGAATGGTTCGGTATCTATAAGGAATATTTCTTAAATTTATATCTCACTGTCTAAAATGGGATGGTTCTATTCAAGCCGTAAAACACATGGATAATTTTTTTCTTAAACCATCCCATACACATACCATTTGGTATAAACAACCAAACACATTCATAGTGTTTGTGAAAAGATTGTTATTTACAAAGGAGAGGATGTTAGAGTTGACCTTATATCCGTCACTAATAGACTTAGCCTAATGAGGAGCTACTGCATTTTTTTAAGAAAAAAACAACAATAGGCGCTATCACACGAAAAAAATATAGGATATCAACACAATCCACTCATTGCATCGACACGACTACAGTTCGGACCTGTAACCATATAACTTGCCCTTAATGGTTTTTTCAGGAGAAATCCATCTTCAGACGTTTTGCTTTAGATTCTCATGAAACAACATAGTCGCAGGTGTAGAGGTGGGTATCTGGGCCGGGCCATTTTGGGCAGCACAAGGCACGCCCGACTTAATCCGGTCCAGAGCTCGGCATGGTACTGTTGATATCGGGCCGTGGCGATCGATGCGTTTGCTCGGGCGTCGCCGGCCCGCCAATCGCACGCACCGCGCGCCCGACACGGCACAGCCCACATAGCTCTCGGGCAGAATACGGCAGGGCACGCTGTCGAGGCCAAGGCACGCGGCAGGGCAAGCGGCCGGGGCCAAGGCACGTGGTCGAGCACGCGCCGCACGGCCGCCTAAGCCGCTGGCTCGCCTCGCCGCTGTCGCCTCTCGCGTCGCCTTGCACACCGCGCACACGCTGAACCGCTTGGCCCGCCTCGCGACGGTTGCCTTGCGCTCGACCGCCTCCGCGCCACCTTGCCCGGCCAAGGCGCGCGTCGGACCGCTGGCTCGACTCGACGCGGTCACCTCGCTGCCGTGGCCGCCTCGCGTGCGGCTGCCTCGCGCGTCATGGCCGCCGGGGTGGGAGGAGGAGGGTCATGGCCTCGCGGGAGGGGAGGAGGAGGGTCGCGGTGAAGGATCGATATGGCCTAGAGGGGGGGTGAATAGGCAATTTTACAAATTCTAGCAATTTTAATCAACTAACTTAATTTTAACGAGAGTAACTTATAGCAAGAATAAAGCAGAATTCAAGAAACTAATAATAACAACGAAAGCAATAAAAGAAATGATACAGGAGAGACAAAGTTTTATCACGTGGTTCAGAGCCGCACTCCTAATCCACGTTGAAGCACTTCTTTCGAAGTTCAGCTTCTCCAAAGCTAGTCGCAGTAGCTCTGGTGCTCACTCAGGTAACTCTTTCACTTCTCCAGTGAGGTGAGTTCCAAACCTCTCACAAACACAGTTGCCTTCCACAAACAACTTTGGACAGGTCACACTGTTTACTTCCTCCAAACTGTTTAGGATCACCAAGATCCAAGAGTAATAAACCTTGCACAAGTTCTGTCTCTTGGTTCACTTTGCAAATCACGCAACTAGACACTGACTTGGAGCTTACACACTAAGGGATGTATGAAGATTTTTGTGTGAAAATGAAGCACATAGTCCTTTTTGAGAATGAGAGCTATATGTCAATGCCAAAATGTAAGGAGTTCATCTATATCAATGGTAGATGGCTCAGGAAATGCTTATATAGCCATTTTGGGTGAAAATAGCCGTTACACCTGCTACAGTAGCCGTTGGACGTGTCAGATGTCAGAAACAACAGAAATACGCACGTACAACGGACTATGTATCAGTGCTTAGCGATACTGGTTGTGTGTATGTCGGACCAAATTTCAGAGTTCACGACGGACCAAATATTTTGGTCCGTAGTACATGGGTTGATCAAGAAGATGGTCTAGCATACAACTGAGAGAGAGATATGAGTATCAGACTAAATTGCTTGGTCCGTTACACATGACTTTCAAAGGATTTTGCTTAGGCATAGAGACCTATGTACGTCGGACCAAGATTTTGGTCCGTCATACATGGACAAAGCAAGAGATTTGCCAGGAATAGAGACACATGTACTTCGGACCAAATTTTTGGTCCGTTATGCATGGACTTCATAGAAGATTGGTTTTAGCAAGAAGAAACATGTACTTCAGACCAAATTTTTGGTCCGTTATGCATGGACTTCATAGAAGATTGGTTTTGGCAAGACGACACATGTACTTCGGACCAAATTTTTGGTCCGTTATACATGGACTTCACAGAAGATTGGTGCCAAGAACCTTTTTCGACATAGATAAATTTTATCCCGGCTTTTCAATCTAGCAACGGACTTAAAGTAATTAAACACAAATATTTTGTTCGTTTCCTAAGTAAAAACCTCTTTTGAAGGTAGAGAATACTTATTTTAGGTTTCGATTAAAAGGAACATCAAAGATTTAGTCCGGCCAAAAACTTATACATCGAAGGGATCTTGGGACCAAAAATTTTTTTGGTCTGCTGAAGATAGGAAACCTAAGACATCTTTGGTCCGATATTGAGGAGAGAATATTGCATGTATGCCGGACCAAATATTTGGTCCGTCATACATAGGCAGACTTTTGACTAAGATGATTTTCAAGGAATGTTTGACCAAGAATATGTGGATATGAAAGCGAGTATATTTTAATCTGAAAAACAGATATACAAAGGGAGTTTTGACATAGAATAGATTCAAGGTTTGCAACGGACTGAAGAATATAGATAGATAAAGATTGGTCCGTTGTACTGAAAGGTATAGTTTTAGAAGGGTAAAGACTAAGTGTCTTTTGCTCCAAGTGATCTAGTTTTGCTTTTGCCTAACAAACTATTCCCTTGTGCAAAGTCCCTCTTTTGGACAACTAAAAAAGATAAAACACCTAGGCTATTCGACTTAAAACATCTCTCAAGACATAAACTATAAACTGAAAGCCTTAATCTTGTTGTCCCAGCTTATTTCATCATAGGTTCCAGCTCACTTTCTTCAAGCTTTGAACATTACTAACTTAGTCATCAATACCAAAACCATAATAATATAAAAAAAATTGAGGGGTGCCTAGATGCTATCAATCTCCCACTTTTTGGTAATTAATGACAACATACCTTTTAGTTAGTAATATCTTATTTATTCTGCAAAACAGAGTTAGCTGAATATACTGACAGCAAAAATAAATAGAGAGTGAATTTGCTCCTCCTTAATGAAAGCATTCATATCAAAGTAGAGAATCCGAGCATATAGTATCTAAACAGTTAAACAGTTGAAAAGAATATAAATAACAAATCACACCATAAACATAGCACAGAACAAATACATAATATTCATATAGATAAGCCAGCCTATAGAGGAGAACTAAGGTTTTTCTCCCCCTTTGGCATCAATAGCCAAAAAGGGGCCCTATTTGCGCTTTGAAAAGAGTCTTTTGAGCTAGCCCTGAGCTTTGCTTTTCTTTGGAGAAGAGACAGGTTGTTCATCAGTAGCTTCTTGTCTTGGATTATCTGGCCTTTGAGACATAGCTCGATCATGCCAACTTGGATAGTCTGGGTTTCCTGGCTGGATAACCAACAGTTGAAGATCTGACTGAATTTGATCCAAAGATTCATTTATATTGCGAGTCTCAGCAAGGACGTCGCCCACATCATATATGCAATCATGTGCCAAAGTAGTATGGTCGAGCAAGGCATCTTCATAAATTCGCACGGATGATCTAATTGGTGTCGCATCCATAGTCGATTGCTTGTATGAGATGTGCTTGCGCTTCCACTTGATTTCTCGGTTTCTTGTAGTGATCATCCATCTTACGTTCATATCATACATCATGTCCTTGATCGATTTTGAGTAGTGTCGAGTGTTGGACATCTTTGTCTAAGATTTTCCCGATTTTTGCTTAGGTGGTCAAATCTTGACATGGCTTCATTATAGAACTTTATTTCTTCCTCATATCTTTGAGCTGCTGCATTCTGATCTTCCATGTATCTAGCTTGGAATCCTCTCTGATCAGCATAGTATTGTTGCTCAAAGTTTGAAAACCAGGAAGGCTGAGAGTCAAAGATGTTTTCTTGAGCCTGAAATGTGTTATCTTGTCCTTGCTCATCATACTTTGGAGAGGAGGGTATGGGATACTGACAATCAAATAAACTTTCCCAACCAGGAAACGTATCCCTTTGATCATGCTCAGGATGAGCTGATGATGAAGGATAGAAGGGTTCATATTGTCGGGTATTTGGATGCCATCCTACACCCTCCGACTTCATTTTCATTTGCTCTGATCCGAAAGTCTGCGCTTCCATGAACCTTGCTGCTGCAGCTGCTTCTTGAAGTTGATAAATTTGTTGCTCTTCATCCAAGGTTCTATCAACTGAGCTAGAAAGCTTTTGAGTAGCAGATCATCCATATTCCATGATTCATTTCCATGAATCACTTGATTCTTCTAGCGAAAGGTGGCTCGAGACTTTCCTTTTCCTTTTGAACACTAGGTTCTCTGTTATTTCTGCTCTGATCAGACATATGATGACTTTCATACTCTTGATGATAGCTTCCATAGGATTGATGCCAGAAGTCACTTTGTTGTGCTTGGGAAAGACTTCTAGCACTATTTCTGTCAAACTCATTTTCAACATCAACCCTTTCTTCACTTTCTTCTTCAGGCTGAATTGGTTGATTTTCTGCCACTCTTTGAAGAAAACCAGAAATCCTTAGACTTTGTCCAGTAGCTTGATGCATACTATATTTCTTTGGAAAGCATTTGAATTCTTTATTCAGTCATCTTGAGAGATAATGCCTTGAGCCAACAGACTCAAAGTGATTAAGCGGGCAAAAGGCAAAGAGCTCTTGAACTTTTTATAGATGGCTTCTTCCATCCGCCCAAAGAAGTAATCAACTAGATCTACAGTTGTCTTGATAGAATGAGATGTAACAACCAAGCTAACACCGAGGTTATTCCTTCTTTATATCCGCACTTGGGATATATAGTATGCCTCAATATTAAAAGCGTAACCTTAGCTTCTTGAGACAGAGCAGACACCCTATTTGGATTAAAATCCTCACTTGAGGTGTCTTTGTATATGTGCCCTGACACTTGTAAGTCTGGCATGTCCCCACACGTCTCCACCTCTGATGTGGATACATCTTTTCAAAGATTCTTGTCTTATTTGATAGAGGACTAGAAGCTCCTATTGCTGATTCAAAGCGAGATGACTTGATTTTTCTTATTTTTCCATTCGAGTGAACATGATGTATTTTCTTTGCTTGTTCACTAGTAAAGATGCATAAAACTCTAGAGTCCTTGAGAAACTCCATGGAATAGTTTTGTTTGACATGATTCTTATTAGTCCAGGAGTGGAGTTTATGCAATCAAACAGTCCAGATGATCCAATAATATTTTTCACTTGATCCCAGTCTACATATTGGTGATTTGACAGAGCAGAAATCAACTTTCCTTTTCCATCTCTTCTTTTCAGATAGGCATTGTAAATATTTTTGTGTAACAAGGACACAAAATTTTCACCTGTGGTTGGCCTTGACTCGGGAACTGACCTTTTCACCGACTAACCGAATCGCTCTTAACTTCTTAGTACTAAGTTTTGCGGTTCTTCACCACTAAGAATATCAATTTCAGAGATTAGTTCAGTGCTTTCTGAGGAGGATTCGCTGTCGGGTTCATAGGGACAATCCTCAGAGGATGACTCGTAATCAACTATCCGCTTTCCTTTTCTTGGATGAGAGGTTACTATTTTTCGGTTTGGTCGAGCAAAGATTATGAACATCGGGATTAGAACTGGTCCTTGAGGTTGTTCAGGCACATTTGTTTCAGAAGATGAACTGGATCTTCTTTGCTTCTTACTCTTAACTTTATCAATGATTTTTCCAATCAAACCCCTTTTATCTGGATTCTTTGACCTCATTCTGACTCAAACAGACTCAGGACCAGACTCTCTTCACGAAGAACAGACCTAAAAAGGAAGAACTAAGTCTAAGCACTAGGTCTAGGGTTCGAGATTTTGAAGAGAAAAAGAGAAGTTCTAAGGAACTTACTGAAATTGAAGGAGATTCTTGCGCACAATGTCGAACGATCACCGTCGCCAAGATCCGGTCAGGATTTGCTTCGGTGAAGAGAGGAAAGAAACTTCCGGTTTAGAGAAGTTTTTGCGCAAGCAAGGCAATAACAAGGAGGTTTTTGATGGAAGAAGTTACTGCATTGAATGCATTTGCATAAGTAAATAGACCTTGGAAACTGACACCTTTTAACCAGGGTAGTTGGAGGGGAACATAAATTTTTTTGTAAGGACAGTGGGACCTCTCCTTTTTTAGGACAGTTTGAGCAGGCACAGAGAGTCCCAAAGAAATAAGGACAGGATAGCAATAGGTAAGACCTAAAGCAATAGGTAAGATTTTGAACAACTTTTGAAATCTTGAGAGGAAAATAAGGAATTTTATTTAAGCTTGGTATAAATTGTTTGAATTTAGATAAGAGTTAAGACTTAGAGATATTTAATCATGAGGCAGACTTGACTTTAAACGGATTTGGACAGATTACAATTTGGGCCGGACCAAAAGTTTTGTACTCACTGGACCGATTTAGTCCGCTTGGTATTAAGACCAAAGTCTTATTATCGACGGACCAAAAATTTAGTCCGAGAGCATTATCGGTTTATTTGAGATTGGTCCGATCCAAGTAGGAACCTGTAACTTAGAGTTGTTCTCAGTCTGCATTATGTCTATATTTCTGAAAATTTTAAAGATAAGAGATATATCTAAGATCAACAACCAAATTCAATCAAACAAATGATTTCAGTTAATGTTTGAGTTTGATAATCAAGTAAGCTTAAGTATTTCTTTAAACTAAGCTTATCTGAAAAACTCAAGTACTTTAATATGCATACTTTGCTGAAAAAGGCAAATGAAAACTTTGGGTTTCCTTTAAAATTTTTGATTAGATACGAATGATCATAGAAGGTGAGTCTTATAGCAGCAGTTTGTTAAAACGAACTTTATTCAAAGAGTTATTTTATCTTGACATTTTTACTTTATCCATATCATGTAGTCGTAACAGTAAGCTGTCGATCTAGAGCCGCGAATGATCATAACGAGTTATGCGACTAGTCGAAGTCATGTTTTAGCGACGTACACTTATAAATAGAGTTTAACTGATAAAGAATGAGAGACAAGAAATGACTCAAAGAGCATTTTAGAACATCATCATTTTATTTAAATACAGAGTCCCGGGTTACATGATCAGAGGAAACGGGACAAGATAAGAACAAAAACTAGTTTTCTCCTCTACGCGCGCGCCCTAAAGCTTCTATGGCGCTGCTCTGGCCTTGGAAAGAGCTGGGAAGGCTTCAAGAAAGGCATCTACGGCCTCACTGTCTTCTGCAATAGCCCTTTCTTCAGCTAGCTCTGCCAGAGCACGATCAAACTCCCTCCAGAGCCCTGCAAACTCTGGGTCGTCTCGATCATCGTTGTAGGGTCTTTTCGGCATGGTGAAGAACTTAGATTAGAGCAGAAAAGAGAAGGGATAAGTTAAGAATTTTATTTTCAGGGTCTCTAGAACGCCTTTTATAGCCATTTCGACAAGAGAGAAGTAAATACATCAAAATTCGAAGCGACTTTGAAGTTAGAGAAGATGCGGAAAAATTGGGAGTTACGGAAAACGAAACGATTTTTGACAGAAAATTATGCAAAGCTGGGGTAAGAAACCAAGGGAAAAGAGCATTAGGATATACATGGTAAACAAAAGTGCTCCCCCTTAGTCAGACATTATCGAGCAATATTTGAAAAAGCAATGATATTTAGTTCATTTCTTAATTTTGAAAATTTGGCCTCATCAAGCGGCTTAGTGAAAATATCAGCCAATTGGTCCTCGCCTACATGACTAAGCATAATATTTCCTTTAGCAACATGATCACGAATAAAGTGATGTCGAATTTCTACATGCTTCGCTCGAATGTTGGACCGGATTGTTTGCTATTTTCATTGCACTTTCATTATCACAAAGAAAGGTACATTATCAAATTTTATACCAAAATCTAAGAATGTTTGTTTGATGAATAAGATTTGAGCACAGCAACTTCCAGCAGCCACATATTCGGCCTCGGCAGTGGATAGTGCTACTGAATTTTGCTTTTTAGAAAACCAAGAAACTAAAGACCTTCCAAGCAAATGATGGCTCCCGAGGTGCTCTTACGATCAATCTTGCATCTGGCATAATCAGAATCTGAGTAGCCTAGAAGCTCAAAAGGAGCACCTTTGGGGTACCATAAACCAATACTAGAAGTAAACTTAAGATATCTAAATATTCTTTTTACTGCAGTCAAGTGAATTTCTTTAGGAGCAACTTGAAATCTAGCACACATACACACACTAAACATGATATCAGGCCTAGATGATGTCAAGTATAGTAAAGAACCTATCATGGATTTAAAAAGCTTTTGATTAACAGACTTACCTCCCACATCTTGTTCAAGATGTGTATTAGTAGCCATGGGAGTCTTTATGATCTTGCATTCTTCCATTTTGAAGCGTTTGAGAAGATCCTTAGTATATTTTTCTTGCGAAATAAAGGTTCCTTCCTTTAACTGCTTGATTTGAAATCCCAGAAAGAATGATAGTTCCCCAATCATAGACATCTCGAATTCTTTGGCCATCATGTCACCAAATTCTTTACAAAGAGAAGTATTAGTACTGCCAAAGATAATATCATCAACATATATTTGACAAATCATTAATGTTCCATTGATGTCTTTTAAAAACAATGTTGGATCAACCTTTCCAGTTTTGAAGTCCTTATTGAGTAAAAAATCTCTAAGACGCTCATACCAAGCTCTAGGAGCTTGTTTTAGACCATACAGAGCCTTAGATAATTTATACACGTGGTTTGGCAAATTTGGGTCTTCAAAACCAGGTGGTTGTTCAACATAGACAATTTCATCAATGAATCCATTTAGAAATGCACTTTTTACATCCATTTGAAATAGAGTGATATTAAAATGAGTAGCAAAGGCAAGAAGAAATCGAATAGCTTCAAGACGAGCCACTGGGGCATAAGTCTCTCCATAGTCCAATCCTTCTATTTGAGTAAATCCTTGAGCTACAAGTCCGGCTTTATTCCTTATCACCACTCCATTTTCATCTTGCTTATTTCAACACCCATTTTGTACCAATAACATTGTGATCCTTTGGGCGATTTGTTAAAATCCAGACTTTGTTTCTTTTAAAATTGTTAAGTTCTTCTTCCATAGAAATTATCCAATCAGATCTTCTAGTGCTTCTTCCATCGCTTTAGGCTCAATACACGAGACAAAAGAGTAATGTTCACAAAAAGAAGCTTGTCTAGAATGAGTTTGAACCCCCTTACTGAATTCACCAATGATTTGATCTGAGGGATGATCTTTAGCAATGGTATGATGGCTTTTGATGTGAACTGGACGATCTTGTTCTTTTCATCTTCTTTTCCTCTTGAGTTCCATCATGAGGCACCATTGATTGAGTGGGGAGTTCATCCTTGTCTTCTTTTGGTCGAATATCACCCACTTCCATCTTCTTCATTGCTTGTGCCAAGCCATCATCTCCTACATCATCTAAATTCTCATGCTCACCTTGTGAGCCTTTAGATTCATCAAACTTTACATCATAAGTTTCTTCTACCAGTCCAGTGGTATTATTAAAGACTCTATATGCTTTGGATTTAGAGGAATATCCTAGCATGAAGCCAGTGTCACATCTAGTTTGAAATTTTCCCAAATGAGTTCTCTTTTTATAGATATAAACTTTACAACCAAACACGCGAAAATATGATACACTTGGTCTTCTTCCTACCAAGAGTTCATAAGGAGTTTTCTTAAGCAATCTATGAAGATAAAGTCTATTTACAGCATGACAAGCAGTATTGATTGCTTCAGCCCAAAAGGCATCAGAGGTTACATATTCATCTAGCATAGATCTAGCCATTTCAATCAAGGTTCGATTTTTCCTTTCAACAACACCATTTTGCTGAGGAGTATAAGTGGCAGAGAGTTCATGCTTAATTCCTAATTCATCACAATATTCAATAATATTTGTGTTAACGAACTCAAATCCATTGTCACTTCTTATTTTCTTGATGGGACAATCAAATTCATTTTGAGCCCTTTTTGCAAAATTTTTGAAGATTTTTCCAACTTCACTTTTGTTTGGCAAAAAGAATACCCAAGTGAATCTGGAAAAATCATCAACAATTACTAAACAATAAGAGTTACCACCAATGCTGGCATATGAGGTGGGACCAAACACATCCATATGCAGAAGCTCAAGGGGTCTAGTGGTGGACATGATACTTTTAATTGGGTGAGAATTGGCTACTTGTTTGCCTGCTTGACAAGCACTACATAGCTTATTCTTTTCAAATTTGACATCTTTCAAACCCACCACAAGCTCATTTTTGAAAAGTTTCTTTAGATTAGACATACCTACATGCCCCAGACGCCTATACCAAAGCCATCCAAGGGAAACTTTGGCTAACAGGCAGGTTGAGATACATGAGGAGTTATATTTGAAATCTACTAAATAGAGATTTTGAAATCTAAAACCTTTGAATATAAGCTTTTCATTTTTATCAAATACAGTTACCCCATCAGAAGTGAAGTTACAATGAAATCCAAGATCACATAATTGAGCAAGATGATGAAATTAAAGTTTAAGGAATCAACGAGAAGAACATTGTCAATAGAGTGATGTTTGATATGGCAATCTTACCAAGACCTTTTACTTTCTTTTGCTGTTGCCTCCAAAGGTGATTTTGTGACTTGGATCACTTTCTCCTTCAATAGAAGTGAACATTCTTGAGGTACCGGTCATGTGTTGAGTGCAGCCACTGTCTATGACCCAATGTCTGCCTCCACTCTTATAATTTACTTTTTCCTCATCTGATCTTGCCATAAGACAGAGAGGGAATAAGGGTGGCGGTGGAGTTGACTCATCTAGAGCGAGTCCAGCTAGCCCCTTTGACTTCGGACTTTCTTCTTCTGAGGATGAGTCTTCGCTTTCACTTTCATCGTCGGTGACCCATTCTCCTATGTGAGCTTCTCCCTTTCCTTTCTTCATAAATCTCTTAGAGTAGCTCTTCTTGAAAAACTTCTTCTTTGATTTTTCATGAGTCTTTTCTTCATCCTCATCATCCTTATTCTTGTACTTTCTCTTCTTCTTGATTTTGTTGGGACACCGAGCAGCTATGTGTCCCTTTTCATTGCAATCAAAACATACAACATTAGAAAAAGGATTTTTCTTTGAGTAAGAGTTTGACCTTTCTCTGTCTTTGAAATTGACCCTTCTCATGAGTTTGTTTGCTCTTCTCATGAGTAGAGCTAATTTCTTCACGTCTTCATCTTCATCTTCACTTGACTCATCATCATCTTCTTCAGATGAGTCTTGAACAACTTCTTTGGCCTTTAATGCGATGGATTTCTTTCTTGGGGCATCTTCATCAGCCAGAGTGAGCTCATGAGCAGATATTTTGCCCAGTAGTTCAGTTGGAGTGAGCCTTTTAAGATCACCACTGTTAGACAGATAAGTGATCAAGCTGTGATATGATCGTGGAAGCACTCTAATCATCTTCCTGCATACTTCAACATCTGAAATTTTAGTTCCTAAGCCCTTTAGTTCATTTACAATAGGATTTAGCCTAGAGAACATATCATTTGCATTTTCTTGAGAAAGCATTTTGAATTGATCAAATTTTTCCCTAACAACATAGTATTTTTCTTCTTTTACATCAGAGGTACCTTTATGAATTTCTTGTAATGTTGTCCATATATCGTATGCAGAAGTAAGATTACTTACTCTATCAAAGACTTCTAAGCTAAGACAGGAAAATATGGCATTTCTAGCTTGGGCATCATATTGCATATTTTGAATTTCACCCGGAGTGGGTTCTCCATATGCAGATTGCCCTTCGTGTATGACACGAGGAGGCATAGGCTCTCTCAGAACCTCCACACATCATACCCAACACTTCTAAATAGCATCTCATCCTAATTTTCCAATAAGCGTAGTTTGTGCCATCAAAAACAGGTACTCTACCAATACTAACCGTTGCAGAACCATTTCCCTCAGCCATTTACCAAAGCTAGTTAAGCTAAACAAGGTAAACCTATGCTCTGATACCACTTGAAGGATCGATATGGCCTAGAGGGGGGGTGAATAGGCAATTTTATAAATTCTAGCAATTTTAATCAACTAACCTAATTTTAACGAGAGTAACTTATAGCAAGAATAAAGCAGAATTCAAGCAACTAATAATAACAGCGAAAGCAATAAAAGAAATGATACAGGAGAGACAAAGTTTTATCCCGTGGTTCAGAGCCGCACTCCTAATCCACGTTGAAGCACTTCTTTCGAAGTTCAGCTTCTCCAAAGCTAGTCGCAGTAGCTCTGGTGCTCACTCAGGTAACTCTTTCACTTCTCCAGTGAGGTGAGTTCCAAACCTCTCACAAACACAGTTGCCTTCCACAAACACCTTTAGACAGGTCACGCTGTTTACTTCCTCCAAGCTGTCTAGGATCACCAAGATCCAAGAGTAATAAACCTTGCACAAGTTATGTCTCTTGGTTCACTTTGCAAATCACGCAACTAGACACTGACTTGGAGCTTACACACTCAGGGATGTTTGAAGATTTTTGTGTGAAAATGAAGCACATACTCCTTTTTGAGAATGAGAGCTATATGTCAATGCCAAAATGTAAGGAGTTCATCTATATCAATGGTAGATGGCTCAGGAAATGCTTATATAGCCATTTTGGGTGAAAATAGCCGTTACACTGCTCTGAGAGCCGCTGGACGTGTCGATGTCGAAACAATGTAAATACGCACGTACAACGGACTATGTATCAGTGCTTAGCGATACTGGTTGTGTGTATGTCGGACCAAATTTCAGAGTTCACGACGGACCAAATATTTTGGTCCGTAGTACATGGGTTGATCAAGAAGATGGTCTAGCATACAACTGAGAGAGAGATATGAGTATCAGACTAAATTGCTTGGTCCGTTACACATGACTTTCAAAGGATTTTGCTTAGGCATAGAGACCTATGTACGTCGGACCAAGATTTTGGTCCGTCATACATGGACAAAGCAAGAGATTTGCCAGGAATAGAGACACATGTACTTCGGACCAAATTTTTGGTCCGTTATGCATGGACTTCATAGAAGATTGGTTTTAGCAAGAAGACACATGTACTTCAGACCAAATTTTTGGTCCGTTATGCATGGACTTCATAGAAGATTGGTTTTGGCAAGACGACACATGTATTTCGGACCAAATTTTTGGTCCGTTATACATGGACTTCACAGAAGATTGGTGCCAAGAACCTTTTTCGACATAGATAAATTTTATCCCGGCTTTTCAATCTAGCAACGGACTTAAAGTAATTAAACACAAATATTTTGTCCGTTTCCTAAGTAAAAACCTCTTTTGAAGGTAGAGAATACTTATTTTAGGTTTCGATTAAAAGGAACATCAAAGATTTAGTCCGGCCAAAAACTTATACACTGAAAGGGATGCCGGACCAAAAATTTTTTTGGTCTGCTGAAGATAGGAAACCTAAGACATCTTTGGTCCGATACTGAGGAGAGAATATTGCATGTATGCTGGGCCAAATATTTGGTCCGTCATACATAGGCAGACTTTTGACTAAGATGATTTTCAAAGAATGTTTGACCAAGAATATGTGGATATGAAAGCGAGTATATTTTAATCTTAAAAACAGATATACAAAGGGAGTTTTGACATAGAATAGATTCAAGGTTTGCAACGGACTGAAGAATATAGATAGATAAAGATTGGTCCGTTGTATTGAAAGGTATAGTTTTAGAAGGGTAAAGACTAAGTGTCTTTTGCTCCAAGTGATCTAGTTTTGCTTTTGCCTAACAAACTATTTCCTTGTGCAAAGTCTCTCTTTTGGACAACTAAAAAAGATAAAACACCTAGGCTATTCGACTTAAAACATCTCCCAAGACATAAACTATAAACTGAAAGCCTTAATCTTGTTGTCCCAACTTATTTCATCATAGGTTCCATCTCACTTTCTTCAAGCTTTGAACATTGCTAACTTAGTCATCAATACCAAAACCATAATAATATAAAAATAAAATTGAGGGATGCCTAGATGCTATCACGCGGCCGCGAGGGAGGGGAGTTCGCAAGGAGGGAGCCGGTGGGAAGGAGGGGTTCGCAGGGGAGGGGAGAGGGGAGGGAGGGGCCGTCGGCGGTTGACGGGGAGGAAGGGCGGCGCGCACGAATGGGGAATGGAGAGGGCGACGCCAAATGGGGGTGTTGGGCGGATAAGGATGGCCAGAGGAAGAAAAGAAAAGAAGGAGAGGAAGAAAAAGAAAGGAGTGGAGAAAAGAAAAAGAGAAAAAGAAGAGGGGGAAAAAGAAAAAAAAGAAAAGTTTAAAAAATTAATTTGAGAAAATAATTTTTTTCTTTTTTTATAGGCAAATTAAACCTATTAATAGAGTTTTATCGTGAATTGGATTAAATCTATTATACTGATAAATGTATGTACCAATTTTGCAATTTGTTATTCAACTGGTTCGACAACCACTCTCTATGTCACTCTTTCTCTCCGACTCTCTATGTCACACTCTACAGCTCACTCTCTCTGGATCACTCTCACTCTCTCAGTCCCTCTCTCTCCCTCCGACTCTCTCTGTCCCTCTCTCCTCCGACTCTGTGGTCATCTCTCTCCCTCCTCTCCCTCGATTCTCTATGCTCGGTCCCTCTCTCTCCTCAACTCTCTCACTCGGGCGTTGGGAGCCAGGCAAGTAAATTTGTAAGTCCCTCCCTCTCCTCGTGAGTCCAAGATTCTCCCTATGTCACTCAATCTTAGCGAGAGGGTTTGATAGCGCTCTCTCCTTTCTTGTTCTTCTCTCTTTAGCCCCGCCTCCTTTTATCTGAATGAAGGGCAAGGTTACATCGAGTCGAGGAAAGCGAGGTGACCTACGCTAGAGCTCCGGCCCTTCGCCCCGTGGATCGTCGCCACCGCCTTGCCCATGCCGGGTTGGTAGCCTTGGTGGTCTCTCTGTGATCCTTGCGAATCGCCGACGCCGAGGTGCGTGACGCCGTGTCGCCGGAGGAGCGCGCCGCTCGTGTGACGTGATCCGGTTGATGGGGCGGAAGCTTTGTCTTCTAAATACCGGATCTTCTGGGAAGGAGCCACCGCCTCGTATAGTCGCCCGATTGACCTTATCCGAGGGTGCGTGGCGGTAGGCGGTGAGGACGACACGCGCACTCGGCGCTCACCACCTTGGTTTGGTTGAGTCGGAGATCCCGCCCGCCAAGAGGGGTGAGCGCCGTTGTCTCTGGATTCCCTCCGCCGACGGAAGCGGATGCCTTTCGCGGTCTCGCAGCTCTGTTAAGTTGGAGATATGCTTGAGGCCGGCTCGCCGCCTGGGCTGTTGGGGTATCCTTTTTATTAGTATTCGTCGATAGCCCCGAACTCCTGCCGATTTTGCAGATTCGGTTGGGGTTGAACTTGACGAAAGTGGTGGCGGGCCCGTAGGTCGGTCCACCGATCCGGTAAGCGATTCCGTCGGGTGTGCCGTTGGACTTGGCGGCTGTCCCGAGTTTGGCGAGGGCATTTGAACCGCCGGGCTTTACTTGCCTCGTTGCGCATGCCGAGCGTGAGTTTAGCGCCGCGCCCGCCGTCTTCTTGACCGCCTCGGGTTTCGGTGAAGGATGCTTCGTTTTCGGCACCGCATTTACTCGAGACGCTTAGCCTCCTTAGTCCGGATATATATATCCGCAGCGCCGTAGCTTGCTTGAAGGGGACGAGAGCTTTTTCTTTGTTCTTTCAAATGGCTTCAGACATCCTCTAGTCTTTAGCTTCGCGATGGCGTCGCGAGAAGAAGAAGATCCTCCGCCGAAGCTTTGGTTTGAGTTCGACCAGCGATGGCCGAGCTCGTGGAGGAAGAAGCTGCAGCTCGCGACAGCGCTCGTTGACGCTACGCCGAGGCCGCCCGAGGCTCGAGGTGGTAAGGGGGCCCTTCGAGGCGATGGCGCAAGGGCGCCGATCGTGAGTTAGTGCGGCCGCGTCGATGTCGCCGAACGGCAGCAGAGGCATCGGCGTGTTGCTTCGCGGCCGCGGCGGCCGTCCGTCGGCCGACCGTGCAAGGGCCTATCGACATGCGTCGGTGCCACCGATGCCGCACGGATGTTTGATAGGTTCTAGGCGTGGGTAGAGTCTGCTGTGGTGCAACGTGGCCACTCTTGTATCCGTCTGCATCCGTGTAAAGTTGTGTAAAGTTTGAGCTGTTGGCCTATAATGAAATTTTCTTTTTCTTTATGAAAATGTCTCGCGATGAGTTTGCTTTAATTTTAATCGTTGTGGATGGTGCCTCGCCGTCAGTATGACGGATGCCTCGTGAGGTTGGTGTCCGAGTGCCTTGGTCGGCGGGACGACCGATGCCTCTGAGGTTCGGTGTCCAGTGCTTTGGTCGGCGGGACGGCCGGATGCCTCGTGAGGTTCGGTGTCCGAGTGCTCGCTTAACGTCAGAAGCTAGACGAAGGCCTTGGTCGGCAGGACGACCGGATGCCTCCGTGAGGTTCTAGTGTCCGATCGCCTTGGTGGCGCAGGACGGCCGGATGCCTCTGTGAGGTTCTCGTGTCCGAAAGTGCCTTGGGGCGGGACGGCCGGATGCCTCGTGAGGTTCGGTGTCCGAGTGCTCGCTTAACGTCGTAGCTAGACGTGCCTTGGTCGGCAGGACGACCGGATGCCTCTGTGAGGTTCTAGTGTCCGATCGCTTGGTGGCAGGGCGACCGATGCCTCGTGAGGTTCTCGTGTCAAAGTGCCTTGGCTCGGCGGGACGGCCCGATGCCTCCGTGAGGTTCGGTGTCCGAGTGCCTTGGTCGGCAGGCGACCGGATGCCTCTGTGAGGTTGGTGTCCGAGTGCTCGCTTAACGTCGTAGCTAGACACAGGCCTTGGCGGGGACGACCGGATGCCTCGTGAGGTTCGGTGTCCGAGTGCCTTGGTCGGCGGGACGGCCGGATGCCTCGTGAGGTTCTCGTGTCCGAGTGCCTTGGTGGCGGGACGGCCGGATGCCTCTGTGAGGTTGGGTGTCCGAGTGCTCGCTTAACGTCGTAGCTAGACAAATTGCCTTGGTGGCGAGGACGACCGGATGCCTCGTGAGGTTCTAGTGTCCGATCGCTTGGTGGCAGGGGACGACCGATGCCTCTGTGGTTCGGGTGTCCGAGTGCTCGCTTAACGTCGAGCTAAGACGCTGCCTTGGTGGCAGGACGACCGGATGCCTCTCGTGAGGTTCGGGTGTCAAGTGCCTGCCTTGGCGGCACGACCGGATGCCTCGTGAGGTTCTCGTGTCCGAAAGTGCCTGGCTCTGGCGGACGACCGGATGCCTCTGTGAGGTTGGTGTCCGAGTGCTCGCTTAACGCCGAGCTAGACAGCTGCCTTGGTCGGCAGGACGACCGGATGCCTCCGTGAGGTTCTAGTGTCCGAGTGCCTGGTGGCAGGACGACCGGATGCCTCCGTGAGGTTGGTGTCCGAGTGCTCGTTAACGTCGTGAGCTAGACAGCTGCCTTGGTCGGCAGGGGACGACACCGGATGCCTCCGAGGTTCTAGTGTCCGACCGCCTTTGGTCGGCGGGACGACCGGATGCCTCTGTGAGGTTCGGTGTGTCAGAGTGCCTTGGTCGGCGGGACGACCGGATGCCTCTCGTGAGGTTCGGGTGTCCGAGTGCCTTGGTCGGCAGGACGACCGGATGCCTCTGTGAGGTTGGTGTCCAGTGCTCGCTTAACGTCGAGCTAGACACGGTGCCTTGGTCGGCGGACGACCGGATGCCTCTTTGAGGTTCCGTGTCCGAGTGCCTTGGTCGGCGTGGCGCACCGGATGCCTCTGTGGAGGTTCGGTGTCCGAGTGCTCGCTTTAACGCCGTAGCTGGACGTGAGTGCTCGTTTACCGTCGTGAGCCGGACGTGAGTGCTCGCGTTACCGGCCGTGCCGGACGTGAGTGCTCGCTTAACGCCGTGAGCCGGACGTGAGTGCTCGTTCGTCGTAGCCGGACGTGGGGCATCCTTCTCGAGTCCTCGTCGCGAGGGTAGTCTGAGAGGAATGGCCGCCGTCTCCCACATGTATACCCCATCCGCAGTGTGGGACCGGGGGATGAGCGCGCGCTTACGCGTTGGTTTGAACGCCGTGCTCGTGGAGCTAATAGCGTAGTCCGAGTGGGTCCCGGAGGTCCCGCCAAGGGACACTCCGAGCGACGGTCCCGCAGTAGGGTGTCCAGCCCGCTGTGGGCGACCCATAAAAACCTTTCTTTACTCAATCCCAGATGGACTCTGGGTCGTCCGCCGACCAGAAAGCAGACAGTGGCCGTCGCTCATTGATGAGCTCCCGGAGAGTGTGAAGTATGGTCTCGACGCGAGTAGAGGTGATTAGGCGTCGCCACCGACCTAACCGAGGGCCCACCGGGGCTCACCTCATACCGCCCCTTGCTCAAGTTTTTCTTTGAGGCGGCTTTATACCCATCCAGTGGGGTAGGCCTTTTTGAACCCACACCTCATTGGCCCCGGGCGCAAGCCACAAAGCTTTTGCTGATCTTGGGGCCGCAGCTGCCCGATGGGCTTTCGCGCGCGCCGAGCAACTGCTCGCCTAAAGGCGAGACCGAGGTTACGGACACGTTGTTCGGGGCGGCGCTTTATGGCCTTGGCGCCGACAAGACAGGATTAAAAGCGGAGTGGTATTAGGAACCGAGTTACAGCCGGGCGCGACAGACGAGGGTGGTCGCGACGCTTCGCTTGACGGGCGCCGCTATGCCCGGCGCTCGTCCTCTCCTCTATAAATTGGGTGCTTTCGAGTGGTCACGTTTTCTTGCCCTTTCGCTGCCTGCTCAAACAAGAAGAGCACCAGAGAGCTAAGGAAAGAAAACCCCACCTTTCTTTCTCACCTTCCGGTCGTCTCCCCGTGAAGATGTCGTGGCCGAGTGCTCACAAGAAGAGCGTAGGCGCTCGGCTTGTGAAGAAGGGCTTCCTCATGCCGCAGACCTTCCTACCGGAGGGTGCCGACCGGAGGAGACTGAACGGGCGCCGAAAGGCAGCTCCCGACCCAGTCGTCGCGACAGCGACCGTGCTCGGAAGGAAGAAGGTAAAGAGCATGCTAGGAAGAGGAAAAGAGTTTAGGATAGAATCGCCTTAACTTTTCAATGTTCGGGCATTAGGAGGATGCGACCATCGGCGCCCTTGAGTCGGAAGGTGCGGGTCGGAGAACTTCCACGACGGTGAAAGGACCCTCCTGTGGGGCGCTACTTGTGCTTATCTTTGGTTGTCTAGACCCGACGCAGAACCAAGTCGCCCGGTGACTGAAGGATCGCCCTCGAACTTGGCGGTGTGGTCAGGCTTGTTGATATCTGGCCGACGCAGATGGCCACGCCGCGCGTCATGGTCGATGGCGTCTTGTTGCAGGCGAGCCCGAGCCTCATCAAGGCTTGCAATCTCGGGAGCCACTGGGCAAAGCGGCTGCCAACACCATAAAGAAGGGTGTGAACTCCGCCGCCGGTCGGCGTGGTCCGCAGACTCCAGAGGACGGAGGCAGCCTCGGCTACCGGCGCCACCGCGAAATGCTGAGCCCAAGATCCGCGCTTGAGTCCTTGAAGGATCATCTGCGCTATGTTAGTCCGCGGATGGGCTATCACGCCCAATCGACACGGATGTTGAAGTCGCCACGTATCTCGAAATTCCTTCCCCTCGTGTTCTCGGTGATGATGGAGTTTGGGACTCCAAACCCGATGTCGCGAAGAAGATGGCCGCTACCGACGTATGTCACTCTCTACCGCGACGAGTAGGTGGGTGAAGCTCCCGGCGCTTCACGAAGGTTCGACCAAATCGAGTCCCAGACGGCAAAAGGCCACGTGATGGGATCGTCAAAGTAAAGCAGGGCTCGTCACGAGCAAAGAACCGCATCCTTCGCAGTGCGTGCGATATCTCGGCGTCGACACGGCTCTCCGACGGGCCCATCCTTGCGATCGCCGAGATCTTCTCTGATTGGCCTCGATGCCTCGCCAGAGACGATGAAGCCTAAGAGCTTTCCTTTGGGGACCCCAAGACGCACACTGGGTTGAGCTTTATGCGAAACCGTCGGTCGGTTCGCGAAAGTCTCTTCTAGGTCGGCGATAAGGTCGTCACCTTCACGGTCTTTACGACAATATCGTCGACATATGCCTCAACGCTTGCGGCCGATCCGGTCATTGAAGCACGTTTGCATACATCGCCGGTATGTAGCGCCCGCGTTCTTGCCGAAGGGCATTGTGACATAGCAAGAACGAGCCGAACGGAGTGATGAAGGAAGTCGCGAGTCGGTCGGACTCCTTTAGCGCAATCTGGTGGTAGCCCGAGTAGGCATCCGAAAGGAAAGAGACTCGCACCTTGCCATTGGAGTCGATGACTTGGTCAATGCGAGGTGGGAATGGGTCCTCGGGGCATGCTTTGTTGAGACTCGTATAGTCAACACACATTCTCCATTGCCGTTCTTCTTTTTACAAGTACAGAGGTTGGCTAGCCACTCGTGGTGGCGCACCTCTTTTATGAACCCCGCCGCCAAGAGTTTGGCGATCTCTCCTATAACCTGCGCGCTTCCTCGTCGGCGGCGCGGCGTGGGCGACCGCTTTGAGCCCGGTCGGACGCCAAGGAGTGCTCGGCGACCTCCTTTGAATGCCCGGCATGTCGGAGGACCTCCATGCGAAGACATCTTTGTTAGTGCGAGGAAGTCGACGAGCCGCTTCCTATTTGGCGGGAGCGGCTCGACCAAGACGGTCTTGGTCTGATCACGAGGATCGACCGTGACCTCTTCGTGTCTGGCGGATTGAAGGATCCCGCACCGATTTGTCGGATTCGGGGACGGACTCGGCGGCTTCCTTCCGAGCTTGTTGAGTTCCGCAGAGCAACGACCGCCGAGGCGAGCTCGCACCGCCGCGCTTTCGCAGATTGAAGGCAGCTGGAAAGACGATGCCGCGTGATGACTCCATGCGGTCCGCATCTTGACTTTGAGGTAGGCGTGGCGGGATCGCCATGAACTTGGCGTAGCATGGCCTCCCAGGATGGCGTGGTAGGCGCGGGAAACCACCTCGAAGGTGAGGTCTCGGTGCGGAAGTTTCGGCTCTCGAAGGTGACGGCGCAGTCGACCGCCGAGCGGATGGGCTTGCTGCCGGGATGACGCCATGGAAAGGTGCCTTGCTTGGCCGAGGCTTGAGCGCGGACCTTATAGCGTCGAACGCCTCAACGAGGATGTTAAGCAGCGCGCTTCGCCCATCGCGACTTTCGTGAGGCGCCGTTCGACGACGGGTCGACCACCAGCGGTACCTCCTACCGTGGACGCGATCGGTGATCGGTCCGATCAAAGGTGATCGGGAACTCCACCACCGAAGATATTGGGGACGCCGACGCGGGCGTGTGGACCTCGCGATAGCGAGCTTGAGTCGACGCTTGTCGCCAGAGTGCGGATCCTCCGAAGATCATGAGGCGTCGCCGGGCTCGGGAACTCGTCGTCGCCTTCTTCTCCGCTGTTCGCGGGAGCATGGCGGGCTTCTTTCCTTTGCTCCGCAGCCGCAGGTGGTGACGCTAGAGAGATAGCGCCAGACTTCGCAGCCCCGATATTGTGTTGACGAGAACCCATGGTTCGGGCATGGGCCGCCCATCAATTTCGAAGTGGTTTGGCGACGGCCGGCCGCGCCGCCGCTAAGGAGGCGGTCGACCGTGGCATACACACTGGGTCTCACGATCGCTTCCCGTCGCGCTTAAGCTTGCGGGCGGTGGAGAGACGATTTTGACGCCGGGCTCTGCTGGCCTTTCCTCCTCCGAAAATAGCCCTACGGCCTCCTCGCCGAGGCGTGGTTGGTGGCGATGTCGAGGAGTTCCTTGGTGGTCTGGGCTTGAGGCACCGGCTTGTACCAAGGCCTGCGGAGGTGCCGTGATGAAGGCTCCCACGACATCGGCGTCGGAGATGTCGGGGAGCTGCTCGTTGCTAATACGTTGGCGGGAAAACCACGGATGTAGTCCCGGAGGTTTCCCGGCTGCTTGTTTGCAGCCCTTCAGTCAGGAGTTTCTGTGCCGACAGGCGCTTGTAAGTGCCTCGAAGTTACCGACAAGAGATTCTTCAAGTCACCCGTTCGATAGCTTCATTTTTTGGCGGCGGTACTCGAGCCGAGCTCGAGCCGAGTCCGCGAGGTAGATGGGAGGTACCGATGATGAAGAGATCATCCGTCGCTTTGGTTTTCCTCGCGACCGCATGCGAGCTTGCATCTTGAGCGGACACAGGTTGGTGGCCCGTGTACTTGGCAATGTTGGTAGGCGCCGGACCCAAGGCGGAAATCCACTGGCGGATCCTTGGCAAAAGCCGTGGTCCGACCATCGGGGCTCGGCCGCGTAGAGGGCGCACCATCCGCAACACGTGAGTGGGGGCGCCCTCCGCCATCTTTCTTCGGCGCCTCAAGGGTGGCGCGGATGTCGTAGGCATTACCGAGGCGCCGGGCGGGTCGTGAGGCACGGGGTGGTTCATGGCGGAGGCGCGGTCTTGGCCGCACCTACCGGCTTCGCTCCGCGGCGGCAGACGGGCCGATGGCGGTGATTTGGTAGCGCCCGGTGGTAGGAGCGGAGGCTCAGATATGCCGCGACGGCGCTCCACCACCCGACCACCACCTGGTAAGTAGCTCGCCTCCGGGTTTGCGGGCTCGGAAGGCCTCGGGCAAGATTGCGTGCCGCAGCCACGCTTTGGCTCGCGTTAGGAAAAAGCCGGGGCGCGGATTACGCCTCACCTTGTGGTGCTCTTGGCGCGCGCCCGTCGCGTTGCCGCCAAGACTTTGCGCTGCGGGCTCGCCCTGCTCGAGTCGGCTCGAGTCGGCTCGAGGGCGGACCGCCGACTCCCTCCTCCTCTCCGCGTTGCCGTTGGAGCTCGGTAGCGCGAGCTCGAAGCGCTCGGGCCAAGCGCTTAGCGAGACCCCATAGCTGGTATTCCCCCTCACCTGCCTCAGTCGGTGTGGGGCCGGACGGGGACCGTCCAGAGCGGTGGCTACGACCAATCGGCCAGGCTCGCCACGTTGCACTCGCGAGTGCCGCTGGCGCGGGATACTCCGCGCCGGAGCCGGGCCGTGGTGGAAGAGTCTTCCAAAGAACTCGTGGGCGGAGGTTGGCATGTAGCCACCATCGCCACCGATCGCGGCCTACGAGGGTGACATGGTCACCGCCCGCCTACGGAGTTTTTCCCGACGGGCGGCGAAAGACTCCTCGTCCCGCCGGCTCTGCAGGGCGCCCAAGCCGGAGCTTAGCGGTCGCTGGAGAGGACGCCAAGCTCTCGGCGCCGTTTTCCGGAGACGGCGGGACGAGCGTGAGCCAACCGCCCCTCTCTCCTCCTGAATGGTTAGACTCTCCGACTCACTACTCGGTTCGTGTGTGGTGTTGTATTCTCAGATGATCGCACTCTCTCGCTCTCCCCTCCGACTGCCCCTGAATCGTTTAGCCCCGCCTCTATCAGCCTCTCTCGAGGTGACCTACGCTAGGAGCTCTCCTCCTGGATCTGTCGCCACTCCGTCTTGCCCATGCCGGGTTGGTCTTGGTGGTCTCTCTACTCTCTCTCTGCCGGGAGGACGACTCTATGTCACTCTCTCCTCCGACTGAGGACGACACGCGGCACTCTCACCACCTTGGTTTGGTTGGGTCACTCTCTTACTCACTCGGTCTCCTCTTAGTCCCTCTCTCTCCCTCCCTCTCTCTCCCTCCGTCTCTCTGTGTCACTCTCTCTTTGACTCACTCTCACTCTCTCAGTCCCTCTCTCTCCCTCCGACTCTCTGTATCACTCTCACTCTCTACCCATCTCTCTCCCTCCGACTCTCTGTGTCACTCTCTCTGACTCACTCTTACTCTCTCAGTCCCTCTCTTACTCCGACTCTCTATGTCACTCTCTCAGTCCCTCTCTCCCCTTCTCCTTGGTCGACACAACGCCTAGCTATCTCCACTCCTATCGCCGCTCGCTCACTCATCGCTCTCTCTCTCTCTCGCCATGGTAGTCCCTTCATTGTATTTTTCGCTAGTTGTGCCATACTATCACCCACGTTATGGTAGCCTCTCTTTTGTCTTTCTTGCTATGTCATCGCCCTCTACCTCTCCCTACACCATGCTCCCCGCCTCCGCCATCCTCTAGTCCTTCCTCCCCCATCAACCCCGTCGACGACCACAGATGCCCCACCATTTCAATCCAACTTCGGTGACTCAATCGATCGATGCATCTTTCCTCTCGTCAGAATAGTGCAAATGAGCCGGACCTAGGCCGGCACGGCACGAAGCATAAATTGGCCATGCCTGGGCTCGCCGAAGGCGAGTCGAGCCGGCACGGTGGGCACGACTAGTCGTCGCGGTCCAGCACGGATTCAGGCACAAAGCACGATGGACCCGTGCCGGGTCAGCCCGGCACGACACGACGCCCACCTCTACAGGTGGCACACGATGCACTGGATCTGTCCATCATATTGATATTGCTCACAAAAGACTTTACTTATAACAAGTCATCACCTGGGCGAACTAAGCTTTAGCTCAGTTAGCGCAAGCGCCTGGTGCGCGCTCCACCCAGTGCGGTTCGAGTCTCTCCTCGACGTAGGTGCGCATGTGAGCTGAGTACGTGCATGAGTGTGTTGTGTGTGTGTATGTACGTAGCTCGGTTGTTGTCTTTCTTTAGTGAATGGCAGAGTTTCTGACTTATTTTTTAAAAAAAAATAATAAGTGATCACCTGGAACTAAATATGAAAACGCATATCTAATTTTACTGGAAACAATCATAGGAGATTAACACTACCCGCTTAAAGAACGATATTCCAAACGGTTAGATACTAGATCCTCACCCACACGGACCGCCCCCGGCGTCCCCACCGGCAGACGAAAAGGCAGCGGGGCTCTCCAATCTCCATCATAAGATGAGTGAAACAAAGGGAAAAGTGTGTGCGATACAGGAAATCCATGTGCCCGCCCCCGGCTCACCCCTGCGGCTGCCAACGCCCGCGCGCTCCCCGCCAAGATTTGCCAGGTGCCTCATCTCATCGCCCTATAAACACCTCTCCCTCTCCCCCGCACAAGCCGCGAACCGGCCCAGCGAGTCGCGCAGACAGAGAGAGAGAGAGAGAGAGAGAGCCACCGGGTCTCATGGGAGCGCGGTCGACGGCGGTGGCGAGGCGGAGCCGCGGCGGCAAGGAGGGGGCGGCGGCCGTGTCGGCCATGGCGCCGTCGGAGGGGGGCAGGCGGAGGCTTCGGCTAGTCGGGTACGAGGAGCTGCCCGAGTACCTCAAGGACAACGAGTACATCCGCGGGCACTACCGCGCCGAGTGGCCCATCCGCGACGCCCTCCTCAGCGCCTTCGCCTGGCACAACGAGACGCTCAACGTCTGGACGTGCGTGAAATCGGCCGATCCAGCCGCCTCTCCTTCCTCCTTCCCCCGATTTCGATCGATTGGAGTTGCCGTTGTCCATCGATTGGTTCATCTGGCGTGCGTTGCATTTCGCAGGCATTTGGGAGGGTTCCTGCTGTTCGTGGCGCTCGCCCTCGCCGGAGGGGCCAGGGAGGCCGTCGGCGAGGTCGCACCGGTGATCATGAGGTACATACATACGCAGCACACAACTCTTCGTTCCTTTCCTACTTTTTTTATAAAAAAAATAGTATTGTTCTTGTTCAATCTTAGGGGGGGGGGGGGGGGGGGTGAAATTGTTCTTCAACTCCTCTGCGTGATTACTGATTAGCAGGTGCTAGAAACTTGAAGTGGAAGTTTGCTATTCTGCCCTCTAAATTAGTTGTATTCACGATCCTATCTCACACGGGAAACCTCCATGCATAGACAAATTTCTTCACGCGTAGCTTAGTCTGCATCTCCTACCGTAGGTCGTTTTCGGATAAAATATCGCCCACGACGGGATTCTAAAATTCGGATATTTCGGATAAATCTCTTTCGAAATTCAAAAATCAAAATTCAAATCCGGTTCGTTTTGTACCGAGAAAAAACGGAATTCGCCGAAAAATACCGAAATTTTGGCCTTTTTGCAACGAGAAAAAAGTGGGTCAAACGATGTCGAACAATTTTGCAATTTTGTTTAGAGAGTCCTGACACATAGATGATATTTCCATAAAAATTTTAGATTATTCTGAAGTCTGTGGAATTTTCAAAAATTCAAACATTGCTACTGTTTTGATAAAACACTGACCGGCAATTTTGAACCGAATGCAAAATGGTTCAAACCACGTTATAAACATTTGATTTTTTTTTTGCATGGTTATGATGTATCTCTAATACTCATATAAAATTTTCAGATGATGATCAAACTGTATGAATTTTTAAAAATTCGAACAGTACTACTGCCCTTTTAAAAGGCTTACCGGTAAACTTGAACAAAATGAAAAATTATCTAAACCATGTTAAAAACTTTTGAAAATTTTTGTAGATAGTCATGATGTAACATTAATGTCGATTTAAGATTTTTTGATGATGATCATTCTCAAATAATGTTTTAAAATTCAGACAGTGCTACGTCTTGATAAAAGCCTGATGATCAATACATAGATTTTCTTTAGCAATAAAAAAAAGTTTAAATTTTTTGAAAATTTTACAAAATGGTGATAAGGAAGTTATTAATATCTTATAAAAATTTTGAATTATGATCACACTCCAGTGAATTTATAAAAATTTTACAAGGCACATTATCATTTATGTTCTTTTCTTTTTGATTTCTGAAATATAATATAACAAAAAAAATTATTCGGCCGGTGGTTTAGATTTCGGAGTGGTCCGAAATCCGAAATTTCGCTGAAATTCGACGAGATTTGGAACCTGACCGTAGGTGCGTGTTTACGATGATTCACTAGAGCCATCGAGGCCCACATACAGCATGCTTTACAAACTACAATGTAAACAAATTCTGTTCGTATGTACGCGTAGCGACACGAACTATACCTCATATTCGTGTAAGTGTAACATCGATCATTTAGAGTAGATACCCTCTACATTTGAGAGATAGATTGTGAAGTATTATTGGTGCCAAGTAGTACTAGTTTCAAGTTTTCAGCCTCTCCAACTCGATGCAAGTGTATTTTAATTGTCATGTAAAATTTTATTAGATGCTGCCCATGTCATAGTAACTAAGAACTCACTGTCCTATGCGTATACGTGTGAGAATCTCACGAACAGGACGGATCGAGAAAAATAATTTATTAAGGTTATCACGCACTAATTATAAAATAATCTCTTGTATACATAGTATACTGTCGTAAATTATGTATAAAATTGTCGGAGTCACGTAACCGTGGGCCGTGGCCAATACACTTGGATCCTATGAGGCTATGAACGAGACGTGGCTAGGTCATGTCGGCAAAAAAAATATGGAGTGTTAGGCTAGCACTTCGCATATACAATAATGGGTTTGAGTGGTGAAAATTCCAAATGGGGTTTCAATGGGAGCATGTGATGGTCTTTTCTCGATGTTCTTCCACCATGGTGCCGACCTAGTACTACTTTTCTTTACGCGAACGCCCTATAACTATGTGCCATTTGTCTTGCAGGCTTGTGGTGGGATCAGCTAATACCTCATGGCAGAGCGATCATTCGGTAAGAAACACGTCTGACATTAGCATGTCTTGTTTTCAGAGTATTTTCGGTAGCACATTTTAAACTCTACATGTCAGCAAATATATCCATATAGGCATACAGTACGCATAAATTTGTACCTAACTAGAAAAGATCGAGGAGGATTTAGGAGTTAGGAACTTAGGACCCATTTGAAACTCATAACTCCCATGGAAACTCGAGTGAATATTTCCTTCCTAAAAATTCTTGTGCGATTTCCCGCACCCTAAATGGGCTTTCGGTTGCCAGTAAAGCTTAAAATGAGTAGGATTCCGAGACCAATGGTCGTAGATAACATGATTGGAATGAGTAACGAGGTGCACCAGCAGAATACAATTATTCAGATAATAGGAGTAGTGTACCACCCTGAGTAAATATGATTACACCAATGAGTAGCTAGTTAATCCACTCGAGTCTCACCAGTCACCACACGGAGAAAGAGGGAAAAAGACATGCATGGACCGATGGACAACGGTACGAGCTAGCTGTTCATGTTCATGTGCAGTTAGCCTAGGGACATAGCGGGGGGCACATCCACATGATCAGCCTTGTCCTTGCACTCTGCGGCTTGCACGAACACAAGGACAGGACACCACAGTTGAAGATGCCCTGCCTCGGGTGATGTACAGTAGTTGTACAAGCAAGCATGTATGTGCAACAAAGAATGTTGTGGCCGACGGGCGATGAGTCGGCAAGATCATGTGCTAAATATCCTTGGTACTTCTCTCCTCTCGTCTCCTCTAGCCAACTTTGAATCATGGGCACTGGAGTTTTAACCAAAGAATCGTAGCAAGATGGATTGATAGGTTGGGTTCCATAAGTTTTGTAGGAACTGCCATAGGTTATGTTGAGTTTAAGTCTGATACAAATTCGCTTCATATTCTATCTCAAATCTACTTTTACACGAAGTTTGCTATATACTACTATAAATATATTCCTGTAGTCTATGGAATAGAGCAAAGTATGCAAAACCTTATTGTAAACATCTCCTTATGTAGCGATATTGCTTTCGTGTATCTGTGGTTTTTCCGTAAGGGTTTTCCACGTTAAAATATCTGTCACCCGTTCCTTTGATTGTATAATTTTGCCCTGCATTTTTCGACAGGTTATTCTGTTTGTTAGCCAACCAACCAAACTTAAACCTCTCAAATTCCACGGTTACACTACTGCCAGCTAAAATAAGCTTAACGTATCCGGATCGAAAGAGTGAGTCCACACTTGTCTGATTGCTACAGATCTTTGTCGAGATCATCCAAGCTTGGCTTGCAAAAGAACATCGCAATTGCACGGGTCATAGGTCCACGACCACGCATGCGAGTCCTTTCCTAATCGCCCTTCCGATCGATTGCCGCCGTCCAACCAATCAAACAATGAAACCAAGCAGCCGTGTGTAGCCTGTACCATTCGAGGCTGTTCACCGCTTCACCTCCTGCTGCAACGTAACCCCCTGTCTACTTCAAAAAAATCACGGCATTTAGCCTTTTTTCCCTTCGCATCGCATCGTAAAACAGGAGACATTACTACCTTGGAACCTTCTGTAATCATGTGTCAGTGATGTTACGGCACATCACAGACAGTTCATAAATTATGAACTGTCTGTGATAGAACATATCACAGACGGTTTCAAACTAAAACCGTCTTTGAAATATCACAGACGATTTTAATTTGAAACCGTCTGTGATGTTACGATATCACAGACGGTTTTAGTTTGAAATCGTCTGTGATGTTACTTTTGGAAACAAAAAAAATATCATCACGTATAGATGATATTTCTGTGATTCAGCTGCTCTGTGCTAGTTTAGGTATAATGAAAGAGCTACTGGATGTGAAATATCCCATGTCTCTGCTCTAAAGAATAAAAAACTTTGAAGGCCGTTTTGAGGCTCTAAACGACGTTTTTTCGCGATCGACTTTTTTTCGGAGCCTCGCGTGAACTTCTGATGTGGCCCCCTGATTTATGGATTTTCAAAAGGAACTTTTCGTTAGCTTTCCAACGAGCTCAAGAACGTCACGATCGGAGCTCGTATGCAAAAGTTATGACTATTTTACCGAAACGTGTACGAATCGAAAACGAAAACAAAAGCGCCTGTGGACTAACCTATTTCTCAATTCCTTAGAGATGTAGCATCTATGACCTTTAACCCTCATGAAATTTCAGAAACACTTGCTCATGCCTTGGCCGCACCAGTGAGCCTTCTTCCTCAACCACGGCGCACGATGGCAGGCAATCCTGGTTGTCTTCCGTAGCTTATAATAGGTAAATTGGAACATTCTAATCACCCTGAAGCTCCGTCTGAAACCCATCACACCCGGTTGGTCGTATCTCGCCGACACGGCTTGGCTACCATAACCGCCGCCGCCTCCTCTCGATGGCACACCAATTCTGGTTACCACCAGTAGCTCTAAGACCTTACCTACATGTGAGAAGAGAAGAGTAGAAGAGAAGTGAGAAGAGAGAAGAGAAGAGGAGATCGAGCAGGAGAAATGAGAAGAAATTAAGTAGCTGGCAGCGGGTGGTATTTTAAAGGAGGTTGAAAATGAGACGAGCGGGAAGTTCAAATTTGGTGAGAGCGGAAAAGTTCAAATATTATCACAGACGGTTCTATCTGGATAAACCGTCTGTGATAAACATAGAATCACAGACCGTCTGGGACAATACATGATATCACAGACGGTTTTATTTAAAAATCGTCTGTGATATTGATGTATATCATTGATGGTTTTTGAAGAGTATCGTCTGTGGTGACGTCACTGACGGTTGCAACATAGAACCGTCAGTGATATTTATCGTCACAGACGTTGTGGTGATGTCACTGACGGTTGCAACATAGAACCGTCAGTGATATTTATCGTTACAGACGATTTTGAAGAACTATCTGTGATAAGACGTTTAATATAAGTCTTTCTATAGTAGTGAGAAGTCGTAAAAGGAGTGCTTTTTTGGTTGATGCGTTTGCGACATTTTCACGTTTGCTCCAGAAGCCCAGATGATCCCCTGAAGCGCGACACAAGGCACTGGCTTTTTCAGCTCCCCCCCTCCATTTGGTCCGGTTGAGCAGACAAGACAAAGTGGCAGATCTTTGTAGTCGTTGATATCCGTGTCTGGCCGAGCACAACTCGAAATTATCCTTAGCCATTTTCATTTTTGAGTATCATGCTTGCATTTAAGCATTTTTCTTCGTATGCATATATTCTTAGTCCACTTGTTATTGTCCCAGCCAATGGTATTATGGTAAAATGTGGTTTTTTCCTCTAGTATTTTAGCATTTTCAACGCTTTGTATATGATTGAGAGCAGGGTTTGAAATTTCATTTTCGGTTCACATCTTGGAGATGGGCGATATCTCAGATTTTTAGACAAAATCTAGTCAAAATTGAAAAGACAAATTTGAAATTCGGAATTTTTGAAACGGAATTTCTGAAATTTCGGCTAAAATTACCAAAATTGCTGAAATCTCGGTAAAATTCAACTGAGTGAAAAATTGTCAAAACGATGTTAGAAATTTTTTGTCCTAATATATCACTAATATTCCTATAAAAATTTCAGATGATGATCAAGCCTGAGAAATTTTTAAAAATCTAATAGTGCTACTGTTATGATAAAAAGCTAACCGACAAATTTCAACCGAATGAAAAGTGATTCAAATTATGTTAGAAAATTTTGAAAATTTTTATGGATGGTCCTGATGCATCAGTGATGTTCTCATAAAATTTTTAGATGATGATCAAGCTTAAGGAATTTTCAAAAATTCGGACAGTGCTACTATTCTAATAAAAAACTGACCAATAAATTTTAACCGAATGAAAAATAGTTCAGACCATGTTAGAAAATTTTGAAAAATTTGGGGATAGTCCTGAAGCATCACTAATGTTCTCATAAATTTTTTAGATGATGATCAAGTCTGAGGAATTTTAAAAAATTCTGACAGTGCTATTGTTTTGATAAAAGCCTAGCTAAATACATGTATTGTATCTATAGATTTGATTGAGTAATAAGACAAGGTTTAGAATTTTTGAAACTTTTAAAAAGGGTTCTGAGGCAATGCTTAAACTCTCATAAAAATTTTGGATCGTGATCACATTCGAGCGAATTTATAAAATTTTGACAATGTTACTGTCTCATTTATGTTCTTCTGTTTTTGATTTTTTTAAAAGATAACAAATAAAGTTCAATCCTTTTGAAATTTTTTTCTATATGATCCTAAACTACTAAAGATGGTACTATAAATTTTTCAAAGAATGATCAAGCTTGTACAATTTTTATAAAAATCTATCAGTATTTTTGTTATTTTTATAAAACGTCTCAAAAAATAGTTTTTTCAAATATTTTCGTGGAAGATGATATTCTTAAGGGTTATTGACCTAAATCCAGTCAAAAAAAAGTTAAAATTACCTATATTTCAGCGAAATTTACCAAAATATCGTCAAAAATTCTGAAATTACCATAGCAATTTGAAAAGAAATTAATTTTTTTATTCGCTCGGGATTTTGAACTTGAATTTGAGAGTCTGATTTGCAGTAATGTACTACTACACTCCTGGTTGTAGGACAGTTGAGAATCATCTGCAAGCATGATAATTGTCGCATTGGCAGCTCAATTAGCACTAACACTGGTGTGCATTGCCGTTGAATTTTGCATACAGGGACTGCCGGGCCATGACGCGGCGGCGGTTCTGGGCGGGCACGGCGTGCCTCGGTGGCCGCGGATGGTGTTCCTGGTGGGCGCCATATCGTGCTTGGCCACCAGCGCGGTGGCGCACCTCCTGGCGTGCCACTCGCGCCGCGCCAGCGTCGTCTTCTGGCAGCTCGATTACGCCGGCATCTCCGTCATGATCGTTGCCTCCTTCGTCCCGCCGGTGTACTACGCCTTCCTGTGCCACCCGCCGGCGCGCGTCGCCTACCTGTCCGCCATCACCGTGCTCGGAGCGCTCATCGTCGCCGTGCTGCTCTCGCCTTCCTGTTCGTCCCCACGGTTCCGCCGCCTCCGCGCCGCGCTGTTCCTGGCCATGGGCCTCTCCGGCATCGTCCCGGCCGTGCACGCGCTCTGGCTCAACTGGGGACACGCCGCGTGCTACCTGGCGCTCGCGCTGGAGGTGGCCATGGGGCTCGCCTACGCCACCGGCGCGTGGTTCTACGTCAGCCGCGTGCCGGAGAAGTGGCGCCCCGGCGCGTTCGACGTCGTCGGCCACAGCCACCAGATCTTCCACGTGCTCGTGCTCGTCGGCGCGGTCACGCACTACGTCGCCGTCGCCGTGCTGCTCGACTGGCGGGAAAAGGTGGCCGTCGCATGCGGCGCGACATCGTAAGGGTAGATTGTAGCAAGAGAGAGGTGGTTGATTAATTCATGGACAGCCAGAGAAAACATGCCTTTGGGTTGATTCAACTATCATTCAAAGGCAAAATTGGAGTAGTATGCATTGATTGGGATTTAGAGGCAATGTGTGAACTTGTCATTTGATCTGTACAATGCAATTGATAAGATTGATTAATGAGATTGCACTGTCTAGTGTCTCCACATTCATTAGCATTTGGAAGTTTCAGATTGCAGCATTTCCTCTTTAGTGATAAGCGTTGCAATTTTAACTTCAAAATTTATTGTATGTGTAGCTCCCGTTTGGAATGCAACAATTTATTTGGATTCATCGGGAAATTAGAATTGTTTCCTTTGATAGTTCCAGTGAAATTATAGGTGCAGTCATGTTCAGAGAGAACATTCATAGAACACATCAAACTTTGGGAACATTCATAGAACACATTTTGTCTCATTCGTTTTTACAAACTTCTCCAAACTTTGAGTAATGGAGCAAGCAAAAAAGTTGAGAAAAACTCAAGTTGGAAATGCTGGATTCAGCTGGTCTCTCACTCAGGCCACCATCAACAAGAGTCTTCAGTCACAAGAAGCACCTTCAAGGCTGCAATAACTGGCAAGATGCAAACTGTGTTGCAATCCCTTGATGCGATCCTTCGGCTTCAATCGAACACGGCAAGCTTGTCGTACTCCGGCCCGGCGATGGCCTTCTCCATGACGGCCCTCGGGGTGACGATGCCGCCGCCGTCGAGGAACATCTTGAGCAGGTTCTTGGAGAACCCGCTGACCAGCGCAACCCCCTTCTGGCCGGACGTCACCGGGACGGCCTTAGAGTCCCTCAGGTTCCAGAACACCACCTCCGGCACGGCCGCGCCGTAGCCGGCCTCCGTGAACTTGCGCACGATCACCTCGTAGTCCGTCTCCCATGGCTGCGCCGACGCCTGGTCGAACTCCATGTCGCTGAACACGAACACCCGCCTTACCATCCTCTGCGGCGGCAGGCCGGCGCCCACGGCCACCTCAAGGATCTTGTCGAACACCGCCTGGAAGTTGGTGTTCATGCCCCAGTCCATGAAGCGGATGAAATCCACCTTGTTGGAGAGAATATCGCCGGTGATCCTGTGGATCTCCGGGCGGTGGCTAAAGGTGATCACGCGGCCGCGCCACGGGTCGTCGCTGAGCTCGGACACGAGGAGGCCGAGCGCGACGCACACGTCCATGGGTAGGCCGGACATGCTGCCGGACACGTCGCACACGGCGACGCAGTTGGTGAGCTTGCCGAGAGAGCGCATGTCGTCGACCATGCGCTGCCACTGCAGGTCGGCCACGCCGCCGTCGTCGCCGAGGGAACTGATGATCTCGTGCGGGAGCAGCGCGCCCGCGGCGATCTTTTTCTTGCCAGACTTGACGTCGGCGAGGTAGGCGTTGAAGCGCTCGGCGTCGCGCTTGAGGAAGAGGTCCTTGTAGTTCTTCATGGCCACGGAGGCGACGCGCGTGTACACGACGGACTCCCACGCGCGCGCCGAGATGAAGACCTCGGGCAGCTTGAGCGCGCAGCGGAGCGGCACGAGCGCCGTCCTGCGGAGGAGCTCGCGCGCGCGGTACGCGTAGTGCGCGTCTGGGAGGTCCACAGCGAGCTCCGGCGACGATCCCCTGGGGAAGAGGCGCCGCGCGACGGCCTCGCAGAGGAGGGTGGAGCGGTCGTAGGACTTGTCCAGTGAGGGGCACCACTTCGCCGCGAGCGAGAACTCCCGGACCTTGCCGTCGGCGAGCTTGCGCATGTCCTGCGCGAGGAGGTCGGCGAACAGGTCGGCCGTGCGGTCGTGCAGGGTCCGGTACGTGGGGTCGCGGCTGTACCTCTCCACCGCCCTCGCCGCGCCATGCGCCCTCTTGCTCCGGCGCGACACAGCCGCCGCGGCCGAGAGTTTCCGGTCGTGCTCCAGGCTGGCCGCGACGCGCTCCTCGGTCGTGCCGACGCACGGGGCGCGGTCCTCGCGGCGCGGCTTGCGGCTGCGGAAGCGGCCTCGGCCTCGGCCGCGGCCGCGGCCCACAAATTCGCCGTCCTCGGCGGCGAGGCGGGCCTTCTTGCCGGGGGTCCTGGTGGACACGCCGCCGTGCACGATGCGGTGGAGCAGCTCGGGGAGGTCCTTGAGGTATCCGAATGCGGCGACGGACGCGGCGTTGAGCGCGAGGGTGGTGGGGTGGTGGGCGTGGAGCCAGAGCGCGGCGGCGTAGAAGCCCTCGCGGTCGGACTTGCCGGAGCCCCGCACGCCGCGGAGGTTGGCGACGAGGCGGAGCGCGGTGGCCGGATCGGCGGCCCACGCGCCGGCGAGGAGCGAGGCCACGGAGGCGGCCGGCGTGCCGGGCACCACGTTGAAGAAGAAGTCGAGGCAGGGGTCCCCCGAGGACACGAACGTCGGCGAGAGGTTCTCCGTGAGCGCCTTCCCCTCCGCCGCCTTGCCAGTCTCCTCGTTGAAGTTGGCGTCCATCAGGTCCAAGAACGCGTCGCCGGTTGGCGCTGCCACGGCTTGGCGGGCCTCCGGTGGACCGACGAGGGTGTAGGAGACGGCGGTCGCGGCCATTGAGATCACCGGAGGGCCTGGGAAGGGGTGGTAAAGGGTTCGGGATTGGGATTGGGCTTGGGCCCTTTGGGATGGTGTGAGGAGAGTCTGAGAGAGGAGGAACGGGGAAGGTGGGGGAATATATGGAGTGAGGTTTCGTGGCAGGCAAGGCTTGGATTAAGTCGGTGGGAGCGACGAACCGACTTAGTTACAACCCTTGACTATCGTGTTCCTCGTGGACTCGTTTGCCTTCTCATTTCAAGCTGCTACGTCGGCGGCCACGTGGCGCGAGAGGCTACGGCCTACGGCGTTGACCTCTCAAATCAAATTGCGCTGCTTCCTGGTGCGTCTTACCAACTCGCGCTCGCAACATTTCTAGCCTTGAGAAAGCGATTTTTATCGCATTTCATGGTTCAACCTTCACCTGATGATAAAGACACATGTTTTTGGTTGAGGTTGTAGGTTTAAACTTGATCGAGAACATTATATTATGGTCGTCAATTTTTCTGTATTCCTTGGTAATCATTCTTATTGTTTTGTTATCGCTTCTGATCCTGCTTCGAAATGTCAGACGATATTTGTCCCTACTCTACTTGGTCAAATTAAGTGGCAGCTGTGAAAAGATTTGCGGTTTAATTACTGTTATATTTACTAAAAAAGAACACTTACGTGACCTCCACTCATACGTTATCTTTGCCATTTTTTTAACGATCTTTGTCAACTTCTCTAAACCAAACCGTTTGAGAGAATCGCATTCTTTTGTTGTTGCTATCAGACTATGGAGACGGATACCCAATTCTTCCTCCCAATCCCTTTTTAGGTCACGATCAAAAGCCACTTTGACACTTGATTCTAGTGTGTGCGTATCAACCATGTAGTTCACTGAACTAGACATTGTTGATACTAATCGCCAAAGCTAGCAAATTAAGCTTTGTTCAATAGAAAACAGAGATACTAACCAGTAAAAATTGACAAGACAAAAACGAGACATGAAGTGAAAGAATATTCAGTCTGCTTGAACGGAGATCATAACATCAGTAACCGAGTCTATTTACAGGGGGAAGCTGATCGTATGCACAAAGATGAAGCGACAAGCCAAGTCTATAAATTGTGATTAATATATACAGTTGAGAGTTTCTCCCTTCATTTCAGCAGCCATAGGCAGGATCAGGAAGGTTGTTTCAACGAATTGTGTCAGGTAGCATCGCGACTGTCACCACGAAGTACTCACAGCCCGGAGGCAGATTGTACGGGTTCAGCATGGAAGCGGGCAGCCGCCGGCCACCGCTATCAGGGTGCGAACCTTCCATCTGGTCGCCGTGCGCAGGCGGCTTCGCTACACGCCGCTCGATGTGCACAATCTGCCCAATTATGTAGGCGGGGTGACGTGGATGGTGTTCTGTGAACAGGGCCACAGATTCCTCGGAGAGGAGGTAGTTCGAGCAGTTCCGGTTGATCGCCTCGTAATGCCCAGCAGGGTTCCGAACAAAGACCGCTAGCTCATGAACTTCGAAACGACCAAATGATATCTTCTCCTTGCTGGCCTGTTAAAAAGGTTTTGAAGCAGACACCACAGCATAATTGCTTGTTATCTCACAATTAACAAAATAAAAGAGATTTAACCCATAAGTGATCGCTAATCAGTCATATGAGTTCATGGCTTGATGCAGAAATTAAGGTCGAAAGCAATCTCAGCCAGGTCTTATTTCAGTAACTTTCAAAAACACATTTAAGCTTGTGTTTGCTACATTGGTTTGTTTGATCGTTTCACTGGAGGATGTCTGTTTTATCAAGCTCATCAATCATGACTAATTCATTATTTATCAAATTCAAGATGCATCTGATTTTTGTATATCTACCATTGTAAAATATTTGCATCTTGTGATTGCAGAAGTCACAAGGCATACCTGCTTTTCTAGTTGAAGTTTACTATATAGATTTTTAATCACTTCTTTCTCCGCCTCCAACTCTCTTACAAGAATTCCATGTGCTACTTCCACCTTTGAATAGCGTTCTAGCAGCTCAGCACTATGGCATGACAAAAAACCGACTTTGTCTGCCAGGATCTTGATGCATTGCTGAAACTGAATGGTAGAATCAGCTTCATCCTTCTTTACAGAGCTGGAACAAAAAAAGACATTACCAAGGAGACAGTACGTACAGCACGTAGATATCTCTTCAGCAACAGAGTGATCAAGTCTAATGGAGGAAAAAACAAATACTTCTCTGAAGTAGTAATAAGTAACTTTAGCCAGAGAAACATTGGGCAAAAAGAGAGAACCCTTTGAAGGGACTAACATTATTTTAACATCAGATTACGAAACGTAGTGTGTCTAACATAGTTAGTCCTTTGACAAATCATTTTTTCCTATGAGCAGATAAACTTTTGCAATGCCCTCACACAGCACAATTTACTAGGAAGTGTGCAAAATTCTCTGCCTAAATAACATCTACTGTCTAAGTCTCTGAATAAAGCACCAAGACAAGATACAACAATCTGAACATGTTTCTTAGAAGTTCCTTTCATTCTATTATGTTTGTTAAGTCTCATAGACTGCCAGATCATGACTCACTAATTACTCCGCTACGTCCTAGTGTCCTACTACAATGAGCTTGGAATGAGAAACACATGGTTCCATTGCAAGACAATGGAGACCATATTCCACAGGCTAAAGCTCTGAAAGGAAAGGAAATGATGGCTGTAGACTTAGAAGCATACATATCTATGGCCAACTAATGAATCTAGGGTCGCTGAAAGAAATACAAACGGACTGATATTAATATAACTTAATGCAAATGTAAGCAACACCATACCTTGCTAAGGATAGGGCTAAAGAACGCAGTGAGTCTGCAAAGCCAGACATGCCTGGCGCAGTGACACAGTTATTTAGTCTGTCAAACAGAACATGTATCCTCAGAGCAGATGACCGCAGAGCATCATACTCAATAGCCCGTCTATCAGCTGAACATTTGTTGGTACGAGCCTCTTCTCTTGCCTCATGTAAGCAGTTCTCCAGGTGCGCACAATTCATCTACATACAAATTTGTAAAAAAAACTAGAACAATTAGAGCACAAAAGGAAACTATTGCAATTTGCAAGTAGTAGCTGAAGATTATCCCAGATCCCGTATATTTTACCTGAGACTCATCAAGAAGACCCCGGGTGTGTTCTAGTTCTTTCTTCAGAGAGTTAACATCATTCATGATAACACCAAGCTTACTTTCCGCTTCATCCAACTGTTTTGATTTTTCATCTAGGGTATTTTGCAACTCTGACACAAGGAGCTCCTTACTCCTCAACTCCAAAGTATGATGATCATTAGTTCTGGAGTTTAAGATACTAAGAGGGTCTTCTATAGGAGCATCAGAAGTGTCAGCCATAGTGAGTTGAGTCAATATTCGCCCTTCCTTATCAATGTTGACGATCTTATGTTTGCTATCGCGTGGCAATTCTGCCATGAAAGCATCCAGATTATTGCAAGCTGCTGAATCGAGTAACTGCAAGTTCAGTCCACCCGAAATGTCGGTCATATTTTCATCCCCACTTTCTGTTTGTTTAGAAGGCTGTTCAGATGTTGAAGAGGTCTCATCCATGGCTACACTTGATTCGTCGCGCAATTGGGTTTGCCTGCTTCCAGATACATCCAGGTTGCAGTCATTACCTTTAAATGCAGAGAGGAGGGAATCAGATGCATCTTTGCTTCCTGAAGCCATGTGCCCTTGTATGTACTGGTTCGCTAATTGTTCTTCAAGCTCTTGGATACGCTTTTCATAGGACAAGCATTGTTCCTGCTTTGCCGTGAGCATTGACTGAAGTTGACTAGCATACTCGTCCTTTGCAGAAAGTGCCTCAGCTGTTTTTTCCCTCGCATTTTGCAATACACTATCAATTTGCCCTTCATCAATAGGTTCATATCCATATTCAGCACCAAAAGTGCACAAAACTACAATTGCAGAAGCAAGTTCTGCTTTTAATCTGGCGTTCTCCACTTCTAGATTACTTGTTCCTGTAATATCTACAGTATCACAGCCCACCAGAAAATCCTGGAAATCCATTTTATCATCAGTATACAGATGGTTTTGTTCAGATTTACTCAAATTTCCACTGGTACTAGAATTGCTCAATGAAGACCTAGGTAGCTGTGATCTCTCAGATTTCAGAAAAGACCACACCAAAGACTGGGGAGCAAGCTTTTCCACATCATCAACATCAATCGGAAGTAGATCACAATCAAATGGAGCAACTTTCACATCACATTGGCTCGGAGAATCACACAGTCCCATGGAAATCATGATATCTTCCAGAATGTACTTACTCCATGTCCTAAAGAAAACCTCTCGTCTTCTTATCTCAGCTTCACGCTCTGTTGCCAGTTTTTCAGCAAGCTGTCCAGCCAAGCCAGTATACAATTTAAAACAAGACTTTCTTCGTACTACCTCAGCAAGACAAGCCCTGTATGCATGGCCCAAACCACCGACTCGTTTCAGCCTATCAAAGTCTCTGTCTTGATGGCACATCACCTCTTGGAATGCATGGAGCTCATTCATCGTGTCCTTGATACCAATCTGAGCAGATTTGACCCTTTGCATACATACATGTACTAAAGCATTCATTTCATTCTTCTTGGCCTTGTATTTCTCAAGCAACTTTGTAAGCACGTGATCAAAATTATGTATGCTGGGCAAGTTAACCTTTTCATGTACTTCATAGATACGACCAACTGCTGATACTGCATCATGAGGTCGGAGAGAAGCAGAAAGCTGGCAAGTTGAGCAGTCATCAACAAGCTTCTTTGATGTATCCACATCTTTACTGCAGAACATAAGAGTTTTCAGGAGAGAGTTAACAAAAGCATATTTCAAATTGTTGGAAAAATATAACACACTTAAGACAATGAGATAACTAACATATAAAGAATTTAGCAATCAAAACAAATCTCATGATAAGCAATTCTTACACAGCACTATCAAGACATACAAAGAGTAGCTAGCATATCCCTATAACAAGCCAGTAATATGTAGCATAAAGCCCATTTGCATCTGGTATGTTGCCAACATATCGCTAAAGCAAATCATAAGAACAGGAAATTCAGCATAGCATTTGTGATCAAATCGACGTATTTTCTCCATGACACAATAACCATTCCTTCCACCATGCTAAACTATTTCCTATTTTCCATTTTTTCCTAAGTAGTTTAGTTAAGTCATGTACAATACAAAGGTACCCGCAATCAAATTTAGATGATTCAAGCCAATCTAGAATTCTAGATAGTAGTAATCAATAGTTCTCAGTAAGTTCACACATAGCAGTAACATAATAACTAGGTAAAAGATACGCTCAGTGCCTCAGTCTAACCTTAGAGACTGCATGATGCTCTTCTGGTCACCGATGACTCTCTGATGCTCCTTTATCAGTGCCTCAAGATCTTTGCATGCACTTGAGCTCATAGAACTAAACAAGCTCTCCACCCTCTTCTTCAGCTCCACAAAGTTTGCCTTCAGCTGCGAGACCTTAACCTCAAACTGCTTATGTGAGCTGAAGCACCCATCCACCAACCTCCTCAGGTCATTCTCCTCACTAAGATCCAGCAAGCACCGCCTCCCCTCGCACTGCAAAGCTGGGTGCAGCCTAACAGCACGGAGCCTCTGCACGTCTCTCTCGAAATTTGCCAGCATCTCAACGTGCCCACGGTGCTGCTGCGAGAAGCACCGCAGAAAATCTGAGTATCGCTGCGAGAGCTTCCGAAATGTGTGCTCCAGGTTGCTCTTGGCCGTGTCCAGCGCCCGCTCCTGCACCTGCCGCTCCCGCAGCAGCCTCCTGCACAGCTCGTACTTCGCCACGCTCGATTGGTACACCGCGTTGGCCACCTGGAAGTGGTACCTGAACCTGATTTCGTAAGACACCAACGCCTTCAACGCTGGGTCGGCAGACGCCTCCGATGCCGGGGTGTCCTGAGGCCGGGGCGGCGGCGGAATAGATGGCTCAGGAATGTCGATGGACTCCAGCGCCGGGCGCGGGGAATCGGCGTGGAGGCGGGCCTTGTTGTAGAGGAAGACCTCGCGGTCGTCTCGGGGGAGCTTGTAGTAAGCGAGGGGGTGAGCACCGTCGAGCGAGGTGTTGCCGCAGAGGAGGAGCTGGTCGGCGGGCGGGATGCCGCAGAGGTGCTCGATAGATCGCTGGATGGCCTGAACGGCCGTGCAGCCACCGCACTCGAACTCGAAGCTGTGGCCGTTCTCCGCCACGTGCACCAACAGGTTCTGCCCCAGCACTACCGCCGCGTCCTCCGCGCCGGCGCTGCCGCCACCCGTCACCGCTGACCCGGAACTCATCTTACCCGCAAGTTCCTCACAAATTCTTCAACTCAAAACTTACTTTTTTTCCCTTTTTGCCTCACGCAGTTCAGATTAAATCTGCAGTTCTACCATACCACCAAACAAGGCAACCACCAAACGCACACAGTTCTTGCCAAAACACCAAATTCTCAATATCTCAAAACGGGGAGTGTGCAAGGACACCAAGCAAATCACACAAAGCCGTGGCCTTCTCCGCTCACGGCTCCGACCACGCACACCCAATCTAGGCGGCTTTCTTGGAATTCCGGTAAGAGACGGGGACTCCGGGGATGGAATCGAAGTTCCTTGTCCCAATTCGGCCGGTTCACAAATCCCGTACGGATTCGGGAGTGAGAGGCGGAGTTTTGGGATTTCCCGATCAACAGATGGAAGCGACCTCCAAGACGCAATCCGACCCCTCCGGCGAGAGGATTCTGATTCCGCCTGTGTTTGATTCGGTCGCGGAGGAAGGGAGATCGAGAAACCGAGATGGGATTTTCTTGGTGGGAAGAAGGATTGAGCAGTAGAGTTAGCACCAGGAAGACGAGGAGATGAGGAAGAGGACGGGAAGGAGAAAAAATACAAAAAGTAAAATATCAAAAGGGGGTGAATAGAAAATTGTACTACGCTACCGGCGTGTTGGATTAATGTTGCGGGGATTTTTGCGGAGGCATCCTTCCAGATTCCAGAATTGACGTGGGCGTGACCGCGTGAGTTATCGGAGAGTCTGCTTCTGTCGTAAGAGTCCTCTTTGGGCACGCTTTTTTTTTCTTATAGCTTAAAGCTAGTTAAAAAAAAACAGTTTAAAAGCATTTTATTTTTATACGGGGGTAGAGTAGCTAATACTAGGAAAGTGTCCGCGGCGCACGCCGCGGCCGTCGCCTGCCACGTGAGCAAATCGAGAAAGCGTGCGCACGTCGCTCTCAACGCGAGTAAATCGAGGAAACACGTGATGTAAGCGCTTTTTTTCTGGAAAAAGACATAAGTGTAATAATTTTAAAAAAAGAAAAAGAACCTAAATGTAGCGCCTGCTTAACGCTAAAAAACGCAAAAAGGACATAAACAATTTTTTTCAAAAAAAAGGACCCAAGCGTTTTTTTCGCAAAAGGGCCTAAATGTAAAAAAACAGCAAAAAGACCTAAACGTAGCGCGTATTTTTGTTTCTGGGCAAAGGACTGACTTTTTTTTTTCTCGAAAAAGGATTAAATGTAATTTCAATTTTCCCAAAAGGACCCGAGCGCTACGCCTAAAAACGCTAAAAGGGCAAGAATGTAATATATATTCTTATTTTTAAAAGGACCTATATGTATTTTTTTTCAAAAGGATCCAGATGTAATTTTTTTTCACCGGCTCGGCTCGAGCCGCGAGCCGAGCCGGCTTGCTCCCGGCTCAAAGCAAGGAGGAGGAGGAGGCAGGAACTCTTCAGACTTTAGTAGAGGGGATGATTACATTAACTTTAGCGGCATTAATCTAAAATTAACCATTATTAAACTAAAAACATATTTCCTATATCTTTTGACTTTTAGTTATGTATAAATGTTTATGGCTTTTCAAAAATCTCGATTAAACAATCGTCCTTTTGTTTAAACTTTAACTTTTAGGGTTTTAAACTAAAGAAAAAGTACAAACAAATAAGGTATATGGCTTGGTTCATCCAAAGGCTATTTTTCTACACGAGTTTGGTAAGTAAAACAAAAACAATATGGAGTACAATAGTGTGAAAGTGTCAAATCTGACAAGGTAATTAAGTAGTTGTGGTAAAAAAAAGCTAACTTAGGCCCCATTTGGGGTTTTAAGTCAGCTTCAGCTTCCAAAAAACCAGTAAGCCTTCTAAATATTTCAGCTTTTTAAGCGATTTTTTGTATAAGCTAAAAGCCATATATAACTAGCAAAAGCCAAAAACTGAAAGCTGAGCTGAACGTGCTTTTGCATCTTATTGCTGAGAAAAATTAGCTATTTGTCAAAAGTCTCTTATAAAAAACTACAGCTGTTTTTCAGCCTAGAAAGCCAAAGATTATTTTTTCAAAAAAGCTACAAGTCCCCCAAACAGGCCCTTAGATTCAAAGTGGCTACAATGGCAACTTCTAAAATTTGTACATGATTTCATACGAGAGTTTAAAGGTATATAAATAATGTATATCCATATGATTTAGGGGCAATTTGCTCAATAATATTACAAAGATTCTACGAGTTAGAAAATAACGTAGATATGTCACTAATATGTGGCCTCAAGACTCACGTGTTATTCTCACAAATTTTCCCTATATGTCAAGCCTATATTATTAGATTGACAACTCTACTTTAGCACTACACTTGATTTGATGAATGTTAATATTGTTCATCGGAAACTATCTGATCCGTTTTCACCCTTACTACTAAGGATGAACCTGAAGGTAAGACATTTTAAATTTTCGACCTCTTTTTCCATCTTCTTCTTTATTAAGAAGTTTTAATGGCATTTTTTATCAGTTCTGACCGCTGAGGAGACTTGGTCGAGGATTGCATCCATTCTGCGGGTGTCCTTAGATGGCTCCAACCAGGCTGCTTTGGGCAAGCAGCCTTCTAGCCTGATCGGGCAGGCCAATGAGTTCATTAATGAAAACATCGAGGTAAGTACCAAGTAACTCTCTTTTGGTGATTTTTGTTCACTAACTGTTTTACACTAACAATTAGGTCTATTTTTAGAGGTATGGTCAGAAACGAGCTGTCAACCAGACTGAGGTCGATGCCATGATTCCACCGAATAAGAAGATGAGGACTTCCACTAGGAGTTCTTCGAAGATGGTGGACCCGACCACCGCTCAGACTAGTGCTGATCCGACCAGCAATAGTCATGCCTTGGTGCCGGTCGGTGCTATACGCTTTAAGCGTGTGCATGATCGGCCTCAGGCACAAGGGAAAAAGGTGATGTTTGTTATTGGAACGTAGACGAGGACTTCATCCTAAATGTGCAATAAAAAAAGATATGGCAATTGGGATCTACCATATAGACACCTTCTCAAATTCCACTTTATTCAGGGCAAAAGTGAGGAGGAGGTGAAAGTTCAAGCTCCATTAATTTGGTTTTGATGTTAATGATAAATCTAATATTGAGATTAACCCTTTTGATAATGATAATATTAATTAGTCATAATTGTTAATTAATAACAAATATTTTTATGACACTAATTCTTTTGTTGAGCTTAACTCTTATTAGTCTCTTTTGGATAAAAAAAGATGAAAATATCAAAGATATGCATTCGAGTTAATATTATCATATCTTGTCGCATTCTTTGGATATAATATTCATGATCATATTGATAAATCCAAATATGAGACTAACTCTTTTATTGAGTATATCTTTGATTATTCTCATCTCAGTGAAAAATAAAAATCCCAAAGGTATGCATCAAATACAACTCTATTATTTTAGACGCATTCCTTAGATTCAAGAGAAAGGATGAACTCCACTGTATGTTCAATCTTAAGATGTGCATAATGTTTTCAATTTCATATATACATGAATGCACACATTTAAGGGGAGTTCATGATTTATCTTGAAGTTTCAAAGTATTGATCCCTTTCATCTTGCCACACATTTCAAGGATCATTACTTTGAAACAAATACCTTGAGTATATAAAACTTGTGCAGTCTTAATATACTCATGATGATTTAGATTTAGAATAAACTCTAAAGCTATCTCAAGTTGAATATGTGCATATTGGTTCATAGTCAATATATATATGCACACATCTAAATGGAGTTAACTCTATACTTAACGGTCTAAAAATGAAGGACCAAAAAGGCGATCAGAGGGGGGAGGGGCGAATGATCACAAATAAAATTTTCCCCTAAAAATCAAACCACCAAGAACACAGATCGAATGACTGTACAATCTAAATAGATGGTCGGATGAACAGTACCCCCGACCAGGAGGTCGAATGAACAGTGCTCGGATAAACAAAATAAAACTGCGCTGGTCGAATGAATAGCAAATTGGTCAGATGAACAATGTTCGGATGAACAGTACTGTGGACTGGTCGTCAGCACTGGTCGGATGAACACTATTTGGGGATGAGCAATGTTCGGGTGAATAGTAAATCGTCATGGTCTCAAAAACAAGAATCGTTGTAACTTTTGATCGGCTGATCTAAAACCCGTGAAACTTTGTGTGCACCTTCCTATAGATGTCAAGAACCTATTCCAACCTTCAATCGCAAGGATTGATGTCAAAATTCTAACCTTTTTCCAGTTTAACGAACGCTGCACCTAAAGCTGGTCAAAAACACAAACTTCACCCTTAGCTTGCTCGTAGGGAATTGATGATCAGGATGATCTTAGATGACCTCCCACATATCACAGCAAGTAAGAACACCAAAGAATTACCCTTCAAACAAACAAGAACACGATCTACAAGGATCTTTCTTCTACCAAGCACAAAGATCTGTTTCTTGCAGAAACTGAAAAGAAGAGGTTGTAGATCGCCTAGATGATTGGGATATGATTTATAGAAGATTCATCCAGCAATCTTTTATCCTTGGCACAAGATCCAAAAGCACTTAGAAGGAGAGGAGGCAAATCTAGATGTGCAGAAAGTAACTTGCAAGAATTTAAATGCTGAATTTAAAGCATAATATAAATGCTGGAAATAAATTCAGAATAGAGAAATGAAACTTTTATTTCTAGGAAGGAAGATTTTACAAAGCCTTACAACAAAGTGGGCAAAACTCAAAAGAGCACTAAAACCTCAAAAACCTTCAAAGAGGGGAGAGCTACCTCTACCCCTCTATTTATACTACTCTTGAGTCATCCTCCACCCTTGGATGAGTTCCTTCAACCATAAGGAACACCATCAAGGGCTGGGAATGACTCACTCATATATGGGCTAAACCGACACCTACAACCATACCGGGTTTTGCACATTTTTCAAAGCATACTAACTTGACCCGCTACTCTATCTTCTAGACCGCGATCGAACGGCCCTCCTTGATCCGAGTAGCTCCAAGTTAGCATCTCATCCATTCCCTTGTCTTCTTAGCTTGCAGGTACTCCCTGGCCTCAGTCATCTTTGACGACACCTTGACCGTTTGGACCTCAGCTCTCCCAGTCTAGTCCCGATCTCCTCCGCCTCATAATGACCTAGCTCCGAAGTCCTGCAACCATCATAGACAAGGAAAACACATCACATAACAATGTCCAACAACGTATGCAATCAAATCAACACATAACTAGAATGATACACAATTTGTCCCGACTAGTTTACAATCTTTCCCAATCAGTTCACAAACTATCCCAACCAGTTCACAACCAGTCCCGACCAGTTTATAAACTGTCCAAATCAAAATCAAACTTGTGCACCACAAGCTCAACAACAATCAATTACTCATCACAAACATGGGTAGACCTCCAAATGGTCTTTCACAAAAGTATTAATCCCTTTCCATTATTCCATATATTGACGATCATTACCTTGAAACCTATCTCATAAGTATATGAAACTTGCGTGGTTGAAATATACTCATACCAATTTAAATTGGTTTTCAGCTTGTCGCTCAATCATCAAAGAATAGATCATTGGATCTAGGCTCTCCATCATGTGTTGATGGCGTGCTTTGTTGATTAAGGACAACTAGAAGTGCTTGAGTATATGAAGCTTTAGTAGCACTAGTATACTGAAGATCAATTTAATTTAAATCAATCTTGATTTGGGTTGTCGTCAATCATCGAAGGAGTAGATCAAGGGATCTAGGGCAACCATTATGTGTTAAATGTGCGTGTTGATGATTGGGACAACCGTGTATATTGGACTAATATTTTCAATCAGTTGTGAAATAGGTTAAGTCTAATTTTGATCAAGACTTTGGATGACATAATGTGTTGATGGTAATCAAGTCAAGACTCGGGATGAAGGATATCATTATGGGTTGATGAGCATCAAGGAAGGATCCCGAAGTGAAGAGGGGAGTTCATCATGTTATTGAAAGCTCCAAGTGGTTGCGCGAGGCAAATGAATAACTAGCATAAGGCTAAAGATGTATTCCTGGTCTTCTAAAGGTCTTGGTGTTTGGTTGGGAGACCGGGTTACTAGTATAGGTTTTCATACTATTAAAAGGGGTCGAGTCTTATAGCTCGACTCTTAACATGTGTTGATGGCCCAATCCCGCTTACTCTAGCCCATACTCTCTTGATTTGGTTTTTGTATGGAGCAATTATTTGTGAATGTGGTTTGCAAATAATCGTAGTGCATGCTTGCTATCTTATTAATTTGATTCTTTGTATGGAGCTAAGTATTTACGAATGCGCTTTGCAAATAGTTGTAGATCATGCTTAATGTTGTCTTGCAAATTTATTTTGCAAATGGCTAAAGATCATGTGTCGATCATCACATGACTCAAAGATGTGATCTTGATTGTTCTTTGTTGCATAACAGTATTTAATGTGTTCTGCAAAAATATTGAAAGTCATGCAAGAACTCTTCTTAGTATGTAACTAGAATTTACAAATGTATTTTGCGAATTGTTAGAGATCATGTATTGATCACATGGCTATGCTTGAGTTCTTGGCTCAAGAATTGATCTTGTTAATTATTAAGTGCTCTTGTTTGCATGATTTATATTTGTAAATGTGTTTTGCAAAATATTGGTGTTCATGCATTTGATATTAGAACATGTGATGAAAATTTGCAAATGTATTTTGCAAATTGGTGTGATCATGTGTTGATCACCACATGACTCAAAAAGTGGTTCTTATTTGAAAAGAAAAGATTTTCATGTGAAATCTAGATTTTTCTAGAAAACTGGGCACTACCACTGCGGTGTGGTAGTACCGCCCCCTGAGGCCGGTAGTACCGCTCAGTCATTACTACCACCCATTAGGGACGGTAGTTATTTTCTAAAGGTGGATTTTCTCAGTTTTCTGAGGCCAACACTGTCGCTACCTTGGTCTGGTACTACCGCAGGTCCGGTAGTTCCGCCCTTGAGGACGGTAGCTATTTTCCAAATCATGTGTTACTCCGTGATTTTCTCTAGCTGGTAGTACCGCAGGTAGAGGTCGGTACTACCGCTCGGGCGGTAGGTCCACTCCTACATGGGCGGTAGTACTAGAGTACTATAGCAATGGCTAGTATTATGTGCATTTAATGCTCAAATTCGACCGTTGGCCTGGAGGCTGCGGTAGTACCAGATTTACTGATTTCTACCGATTTTGCACTCAAACGGCTAGTTTTCTTTAGGGGCTATAAAAGGATGCCTGGGATAGCATTTGAGAGTTGTTGCTCATTTTGGTAGAGTTGTGCATGTATTGCACTCTCTCATTTGTATTCTTGAGCTAGAGTGAGCCTCTCCTTACAAATGTGCATATGTTGCAATTTGTGATCAAGGAGAGTGTTTCTATTTTCATGTGTTGCATTTAGAAAAGGATTGAGAGATCCTTGTCCATATGTTGCACTTGGAGAGAAGACATGTGCATGTGTTGTACTTAGTGATCATCATTGTGCATGTGTTACACTTGGTGAGGATCAAGCTAGAAGCTTGATTTGTTACTCTTGGTGTTTGGCGACACCTAGACGGCATTGGAGGCGTCGTGCACGATGATCTTCTCAAGAAGGTTGTGAGAAGACCTGGCAAATTGTAAAGGTCGAAGTTCGCCTACCCGGAGGGGGAAAGAGCTACCACTAGTGGATTTGAGGTGTGGGCTTAATTCATAGAGCCGATCCAATTCATTTGGGCTTACCTTAACATGGATTAGGGGAGATCGGCAAGTCTCTGAATACCACAGTAAAAAGATTGTATGTCAATCTCTTGGTTTGCTTTATATTGCTATTTACATCTTTGCAATTTACATTAATAGAATTGAATTGCTTCTTTATATATTTAGGATTGCAAATCTTGATCTAGACAGGAGGATGATGCTCCTCTCATTGTATTAAGGAAGATAAGGACTCCCGTCTTGGATGTAGGGGTGTCTTCAAATATTATGGTATACTGGGTTATGGACTTAGGAATATGTTGCAGGTATTTTTCTTCTACTATCCTTTATTTATGAGTATTATCTCTTCATAATCTAAGCATATATATATATTTTTTGTCTCGATCCTCATGCAGCCGCCCCTGATTCTTCTATGGATCAGGACGCAAGTGCTTAAGTAGGTGTAGAGGCCAATCCGCTAGTCACACTTGCAACAACTAGCTTGGAGCAGGCCGTGGCATCAATTGAAGTGGCTAGCCAAGGAGCTCTGACCAGTGGGCAAGAGGGTCCAAACAGTGCAGTGGGTGAAAACCCTACAGCCACTGTTGAAGACCCTTTGGTCGGGAGGCTGCATCAATCGCGGAGGAGGTCGATGCGCCTCCTACGATGACAACAGGATTGGTCGGGATGACCACCGCTACTAAAGAGGTCTCCATAGTCATGGAGACTGAAGATATCCCTGTTGCGGCAAAGGAGACGCTGGTCGTTCTAACTAGCGGGATTGGGGTGGAAGTGATGACTACAAAAGCCACGACCATTGACATCCTAATCCCAGTGACTTTAACACTAGCATCTTCCTCTGGTCATTCCAACCAGAAGGACTTGAAGCAAGTTTTTGATAACTTGCTATCAAAGGTAATCATCTCATTTTCTCATCTTAAAATTTTTAAGAATAATCATCTCATTTTCTCATCTTAAATTTTTAAGAAGAGGTATTTTAATCCATTTGCTACTTTGCTTTTTATAGCATTTGCAAGAACTGTTCGACCTGTTAAGTCGACAAGCAAAGACTTTAACCAAGGCCGAAGTATAAAAAAATAACAAAAAGGTATGTTTGATAACGACCTCCTCTTCTTGTTTTATCATCAAGGATTTCTTCTAGCAAGTCAGTTTGGGAAACAGATTGGAAGAACAAATCATGGAGTTAGAAAAGCAACTCTTGGTGGCTCAAAATACCACAAAAGGCTATAAGTTTGATCTTGTCAAGGCCAATGACGAGTACAAATTTTATGAAGAGAAGAGCATTAGACTCCATGAGGCCTTTAAAAGAAATAAAGAAAAACCCGATCTTTTCCTATGTAGTTGACCTAGAGTACCGAGGTTATGATGATTGCTAGTCATAGGCCCCCTCCGGATGCCGACCCTTTGTCATAGCACCCCCTTTGGCTGGACCTGTACCCCTACCAAAGGGTGTTATAGCCGCCTCTGGTTCCCAATCGGGGGTCCGTCATCTTCCTGAACCTGGCTGACATGTGTCCATGGGCTTTGTTATCCTTTCGGAGCTTGATCATCAGTGGCTTGACCCTTCGGCTCGTTGACGAAGGGGGTCGTCTTGTCAGCAGGCTTCAAGGGGCGAGGTGGATGGCCGCTGCCCCCCTTCAGTACATGTGGACAATCTGCAAGGGGACGAGCCGACGATCTGGATGTTTTGACTCTTTCTGCTGTCTTTGTGATGAGGGGAACTTTGGTGTATTGTTGCTGTCCCACAACAGTAGCCCCTTGCAGTCGAGGGCTTGCCTTGCCTGGCCGAAACCGCGTGTCATTTCCCCGTAGGGTGTAGGTGGTCGTCCCCTTTGGCTCGGTGTAGGATCGAGACCGAGCGTTTTCGCTGGGCTTTTGGGCTTCTAGTTCTTGTCATTTTCTTGTAGTGCACTTTAATGGTGCTTGGTGACGTGTCCGGTTTTTACTAGTTGTGCCCGATCATTTTGGTTTTTGAGGCCCAACGTTATCTATAAATAGTGCCGGTGGGCGGTTGGTGTGTGTCCATATAGCTTTGGCCAGTGTTGTGTTCTTCGTTGAAATCATGTCTTGTGTCGAACCCCCTCGGACCCCTTTGTTAAGCTTGCAAAGTATAGAAATGGCGAAGAAAGGAAAGTATGTTGCGAATTCTGCGCCCAAGGTGTACTATCCATGAGATCGAATCCATCAGCTCTCCTTACTTTCATCAATTCCAGCGGAAGCCCAAAGGTCTTCTATGTCCATTGATAGATGTGTCCGAACAAGAACAGCTTCAGAAATATAAACACTAAACAGAACTCCAACCAATCTGATTCACCTGACATACGCTACAATAGGTTGACCTAAAGTTATTATATGTACATTTACCTTATCATCAATTAACCAGACATGGAGATAAGACACTGATCGATTGTGTATCAGCCGAGCCAAGCTGAGCAGTGTGCAAGCAGGCCTCACATGGATCCATCATGTCGAGTCCTGTTCCAAGTCTGATTTGAGCCACTCAGATTAAGCTGTCGAGGACCACTGCTCGTGTCAAATCCGAACCATCCATGATCCATGCGTTGGAGATGTGGAATAAACCGTTTATGGAGCACCGGTTGCTCTTTTCCAAAAACAAGAACGCCTTGTGTAACATCCTGGCTCTACTTTGTATGCAACATCAATAAGAAAGAACAAACATATATGTTGTATATTATCAATTGTGGTCTAAGTTTACAAAAGAGAATAACACAAAATATATAAGAGAGACAATGAGAGGGTGTGCAACCTGGTCTAGGGCCATCCAAGGTGGGTCCCACCTTCATGGACTCTATCTCTAACTCAAATTCTTAATCTAATTAGGTCACTCTAAAAGCTGATACTCATCAGCCCGATTAAAGATAGAAATAAGTCGATTCTAACTGTCTTGTAATGAAGTGAAATAGAGAGGACATTCCAAGCTTTCAAACAAGTCCAAGAATGCCGCAATCCAAGTTTGTATGTGAGAAATATAGCCTTTTTAATTTCAGTTGGTCTGGTATTCCGAATTGAGCTCTTTTGTTCTCCAAATTCAATTCAACCTTATCTCTTTCTGTTTTCCTATTCTTGGTCGAATTGGACTTGAGACTTGTCTCCTCCTACATTAGCTACATAGGCTTCTCCCACTCGGACCTCCTTGGCCACAAGTGCCTTGTGTCCCGGCTGCATGGGTCACATGGGGTAATATCCCATGTGGTCCACTTCTTGTTTTTCATGTGGCTCCCATCCTCTATTGCTCGTGTTGTATTTCATCATTGTCCATCGATGTAACTATGTTCCATTTAACGTTTGGCCCTTCTTCGTACATAACAGCAAACAATGGTATGCTATTAGATAGTATATACTATTCTTATATAATAAAAGGAATTGAATAAGGAACAAATTCACTTGTTAATATTTGATATGGCTTAGTAATTTTTTTAATTAATTAAGATGTTGAATTGAAACGTATTGAACATATGCATACTAGTAGGGTGCCCGTGCGTTGCAACAGAATCCTAAAAAGGGGGATACATATAAGTAGAAAGGATCCTAAGCCATACAATAAAGTACAATTTCTTTCATACATCAAGTTGAGCATATCTCGGCAAGCTAGTAAATAAATCAGATTATAAACAAATATTTTATGTTGAGTCTCATCCAACATGAATACAAATAAAACATGTTTTAGTTGTATTATAAGATATCTATAATGTAAGAACTTTGTAGATGACATTCTAAGTAAACGTCTCATCTGAATTAAAGCGCCCATCCTTTGTAGCACAGTAAATATTTTAAGATTGCTCATAGAAGTAGCTTGTGAGAGTGCGATGTAGAGTTGTCCATGAGAGAACCAGATCAGGAAGATAGAGACATACATTTAGGATAGTTTGGCCATGTGCCTTGCAAATGATAACAATGATTTGTTTCTTCAAAATCCTTAAAAATATCTGCCAAGCACATTTGGCTACACAGATTCAGGTTCCCTGTAGAAAAAAGAAAGAAGGATTATTCACATGGCAACTATTACTTTGATTATCATTTAAAGCTTAGGATTATCCACATGTCAACTATTACTTTGATTAGCATTTTAAACTTTATTAGTTTTTAGGCAAAAATCACTTTGAGAAATGTATTATGAACCATCAACCAAAGTAATATATGCATTTTAGGAGGGCAATTAACTTCAAACTTCTCGAATAATGACACTCCTAACACTAAATATGTGCAAACCATTGGAAATGAGCTTCGAGACAGATTAATTTTCACCCCTATTTAGCTCCACTGATTTAACAATTCTCACAATCTTATACCACACATACATAAGCCTCTCCTCTATAGAAGATATATGAGACAGGCCAAAATCTCCATGGCAAACATAACTTCCATGGATAGAACCATGTGTAGAACCATTTTTCGTTGTTTGCCATGTATAGAACTGATCTGGGTTAGCAAATTTTGGAACTGATCTAAGATGTGTTATAAACATAGTATGAATCAGAAAGCCTGACCTTGTAGGTGGGGAACAAGATTTCATCACAGTGCTAGTTCCTCCTAGAGAGACTCTGCCTACCATTGTAGACTCACCTTCAACCACACCAACCAAAGCAGAATAACACAAACCTAAGAGGACAAGAAATGCAGAGCCAACTAGACAACAGAAAACAACCGATTTTAATGCAGAACACATCATCTTAAGCTCAATTGGGCTTTTTAGTTGATGTGAAGCACACCTAGTGGTGGTTGTTCTGATATATTGAAATGTTCTCTAGGTATACATACAATGTAGGAGGGAAGAAAATTCATAGATATTTCAATAATAAAAAATGGCAGTATGCTTGAAGCTCTTTATATTAAAAATGATGTTATATTAATCTTACAAAACAATTATATTACCATATACTGAATAAATATGAAAGGTCTTGCCATAGGAAAAAGAAAAGTGAAAAGATGCACATAATTGGATCGAACTTTAGCAATACATCACAAGCTCAGCCCACCATTCATGTTCCCTTTTCAGTAGGTAATATGGACTTCAATTAATGAGAAAATTATCTAATTTTTGTACATTTCCATTGTAAGAAAATTGTAACATCGGAAGAATGTTCTTCGTCAAATTAATTGTAGTCTACTTCCTATGTTTGCTTTGTGCTTTCTAATAACTAATCAGTTAATTATGCAAATACTAGTTCAGTGCCCATGCGTTGCTATGGAAAATAAAATTGGTACCGAAACATAAAGGTCAAGCAATAAAAGAAAATTATGTTACAAGATCAAACATCTATTCCTCCCCATTACAAAAGTTTTTATGGTTTCTCCTCCGATATGAATAAAAACCAAATATATTGTATATAATACATAAGGCATTCATGGTATTAGAACATATTTAGAAATTATACTAGTTCAGTGCCCGTGCGTTGCTACGAAAAATAAAATTGGTAACGAAACATACAGGTCAAGCAATAAAAGAAAATTATGTTACAAGATCAAACATCTATTTCTCCCGATTACAAAAGTTTTTATTGTTTCTCCTCCAACATGAATAAAAACCAAATATATTGTACATAGTACATAAGGCATTCATAACATTAGAACATATTTAGAAATGATATTCTTGGTATACGTTCCGAAAAATCTGAAAATAAAGTTACATTGCAACACAACTTGGATATCATTTTGATCAAACCTTGTATATGATGTGAGTACTTCTCTGTAGACAATGTTTTTTGTGAGGTTCCCGTGATTTTTCCTAAACTTCTGGCCCTTGTCCTTCTTCTTGTCTGCGATGGCAAGTATCTTGATGTTGATTCTGGTAGTGGCTCTAGATAGCGCAACATACAGTTGCCCATGAAAGAAAATTGGTTCAGGGAGGTAGACATTGACATTCGGGATGGTCTGCCCTTGCGCCATGTTCATTGTCATTGCGAAGCTGACCCTGACCAGGAACTGCTTCCTCTTGAATCTAAATGGGAACATCTCGTCGTCAGAGGGACATAGAGATATTCGAGGCAAGAACACCCTCTTCCCGGCGTACTGGCCAAGCACAATCTCGGCATCCATAGCATTCTTTTGGAATGCCCGGACTACAAGTCTCATCCCGTTGCATAGTCCATTTGCAGGGTCAATGTTACACAATAGTATCACGTGACAGTTAATCTTGAGCTTGAGTACATGCAAAGGTAGACCATTAAGGGTCAGGGTGTTTAGGAATTCAAGAGGGTAGTAGCTATGGGGATCATCCTCCGCATAGTCGAAGCTATGGTACACCATCTCCCCATGAAACCGGTCAATCATCTTCATATTGATCCTATTAATGCACTCGTTTCGGGTCGACAGGATGGCCCGAGATGTGATATAGTTGGCATCCGATAGGTTGTCATCCAGCATAGGGAAAACACTCTGTATGAGTTTATCGATGCCTGTGCTATTTCCCATATATGTCACACAGATCTGGTCGGGAAGTCGCACGCAGCCATCCTCATTAGTCTCCTCAATACCATTCCCGACCCACAATAGGTACTCTACGTACTCAGGATCACTCTGGGCCCTCATGTTACGTACGAGCTTTAGCTGCTGCATGCAATCCCATAGTTATGACTTACGCAGCGTCGCGTCAGTTATCAGTGGCCTTGTCCCCTTACGAACAACCGGTAGAACCTGCCTGAAGTCTCCATCGAACACAATTGTTTTCCCACCGAACGGCAGATTACGTCGGCCCATGATGTCCCGCATGCTACTGTCCAGGGCCTCCACCGCCTGTCACCTAATCATGGAGGCTTCGTCCCATATTATCAATGACGCCTGCTAAAGAAGCTTAGCGGACCCACTTTGCTTTGTAAAGCTACAGACCGCCCCATTTATAATGTTGAGTGGGATCTTAAACCTCGAGTGCGTTGTCCTGCCTCCAGGCATGATGGATGTGGCTACGCCCGACGTTACGGTTGCCACTGATATCTTGCCATCACCTCGGATCTTCGCAAGCAAAGCTTTATATAGGAATGTTTTTTCGATGCCTCCCGGACCATCTACGAAGAAGACATCTCCGTCGCCATTGTCAACCTCAGATAATATGTCGACGTACACTGCCATTTGCTCAGGGTTGAGGGAGGACGATAGAAATATATACTCATCGTCGACCTGGATTGTTAACTCCTCGTATATCTCTCTGGCCTCTACGTCGGCGTTGTCTTGAGACTCATCTATAACAGGGAGAGGAAACTATGTTATGCCCTTCCCCATCGATTGGAGTGTATTTCTAATGTCCAACAGCACCATCTACTCAACCGTCTGTTGGCATGCGTGGAAACAGTGGTAGTCGTCTGACATTCCCTCAAGGTGCCTTTCCCAAAACCCACACACGTCGCTTGGCTCGCAGAATACTAGTATAGCTGCAAAGAGCCTCCTGAGCGATGATGGCATCTGGAAAAGCTCAGCCTCAGTAAGACACTCCCCTAGGGTGTTGTCAGCCTCGATAAGTCCCCTCTTCTCAGCGCTTCACGGAAGAATGGCTAGACTACACCGTTCACCGTCCTGAGTTCTTCAAAGGAGGTGGCACCAGGTACGTGGTTTAGGAGAACCCTCAGATAGTAGCGCTCCTCTCGTTCGGATGAGCTGACATGATTCTGCCAACTTGTGTTCATTCTACCCTCTTCTTACATTGCTTCAGGCCTGACTACCAAATAAATGCCGCTGGAAAAATCCCTATACAAGATCCCTCGAGCCTTCTTGCATGTTCGGTTCATCTTGAAATACTCTGTCAGCATGGTCCTCTCGACGCCATGCTGGGCAACAACATCATGAAGATCTTGGCCCGCAGAAAACGAGACCATGTGCATGTTCAGTAGATGTAGCTACATTTGCAACATAGGTGGGGAGACCTTGCTAAGGTCGAAGTTGTAGATCCTCCATAGAGCTTCAGGTGGGGTAACCCACCTGGCGTCCCTAAACTGTTTAATCTCATCAATGTTTCCATTGCTATCGGGTTTATTGAGAGCTACAGAAGTACGGTCGTGGCCCTTGTAAATGTACTTGAATAGGTACTTTACGGCTTTTATGCTTGAGCAAACCTCCATGTTTATATGGCAGTTGTACTTCCTCAAAAGGTAAGGAATGTATGACACTAGCCACCTATTGTCAAGCGTCCGCCCTCGAACCTTTGCATGGCGGCCATAATCCCTTCTCCTGTATAAGGGATACGAGTCATTGCCTTATATTGTAGATGCGTTGAAAATACGTGGGTAGTAGTTATTGCATCTACCCTCCTGCATGCACACATTCTTCACATTTAGGGCTCCGCATGGGCCATGCATCATATGCTTAATGACCATATCGTACAACTCTGGGTACTTGTTCCTGTCTGGGAGCTCAGTGGAGATGAGACAATCAAACTGCTCTGGACACATGAGTTTGTACCCCCTTCATGATAAGAAGGAAGTGAACATGCGAAAGACCCATCTTCTGGAACTCGATGACGTACACATAAGCAACTACTGTGCCAAGGATATGCCTCTTGACTAGTTGTTCCTTGAGGTTCTCAAGCTTGGCTCTGAATACCCAAACGATGATATCAGGGCGGTCCTGTGGGGTCTGTCCAGGCTCTAACTCTCATATTATCTCCTTCCAGTTAGGGTTGCAGGTCATAGTCAGGAAGATGTCTGCTAGCTCATCAAAGTATATGTCTTCCATTGTGTCGTCACCTAGATGGATTCAAGTTGAGGTGTTGGATTCTATATAAAAGAGAGAGAGATGATGTCTGGACTACCTCCACCAGCAAACATGTAGTACTCATCATCTATATCCTCCTCTACAATCGTTTCTATACCACCTGTCATTTTTCGTGAGTACAGGTTAATAACGGTTACGTAGGGTGTGTTTGGTTAAGTGCACCACCCTAGCCTGTCTCGTATGAGCTATCCAGGCTAGCCATGGCCTGTATAAGTGGATGCAAGTTGAGTTGTTTGGTTGCTTGTTTATGCATCTTATGGGCCTGCATTGGAGAGAAGCCCAATTTCTGTGTTTCCTCCATCCTGCATGAGTGGGTGCAATTGCATTCACCTGGCCTGGATGAACAGGAAACCAAACATGTATCTAACAGATACAGTTGCATCCACTCATGCGATTTAGGCTTCATGCAGGCAATCAAACACACCCATAGTTGCAAAAGTAAATATAAATGTAGATGTTACCATCATCTGTAATGAATGACTGCGTTGGGGGATCTGCAGTAGCGAAGCCATGCGATGATGGATCAGCCACCACTGAAGCATCTGACTATGGCCATTGCATTGCAATTGATTCAGAGCATGGGGTGTTTCTCCTACTCGTGTAGCTTACATTATGTTCATGTAGCAATGCTTGCCTATCATCTGGTGTAATTATTTGCCTGGCTGATCTTCTACGGGCGTTAATGTCATCCCTCTCCTTGGTTGTTATACTTTGCCTACATGCTCTTCGACGTGCATTTGACTCTTGCCTTTCTTTGGGGGCCAAACTTCGACTACGTGCTCTTCGATGAGCATTAACCTCTTCGCTTTGTTTAGGTGTTAAACTTTAACGATGTGCTCTGTCACGTTCTCGTCTTGCTTACCTTTGCTCTGGTGTAAGAGATGCATTCCTAGCATTTTGTCGATGACACCTTGATTGTATTTGTTCTTCTGTAAGGGTTGCATTCCTTGCATACTGTCCACCACAGCTTGCCACACTTTGCGCAAGTGTAATGCGAGCCTCTACTTGACCAAGACTTGGCTGCCTTTGCTCCTCTGTCATGGTAGCAGAACTTTCAGCAACATTGTGGTAATTCATCCTATCTGAAGTGTACGGCGCATGTAATAATAATGAGCTAATTTGAGGTGCCGCAATGTTTGTGAATAGAACACACATGACAGGGAAAAAACAGCTTGCACCATTTGAGCAATCACCTTGTAGCGATACACCCATCGTGAGGGTACTTCGAGGTGGAATTTTGTATAGCGTAGTTTTTGATTATGCTTATCTTATTTGTTCGAAGACGAATAACTTTGACTTTGAATATTGTATCCTTCACGTATAAATAAGCTAGTAGGGGCTCGTGGCAAAATAGCGGTGCGAGGTCTCTTTGGAGCATGATGTGCATCCATCATTGCCAAAATGATATTTCAAAAAACATAGCATGCGGCAGCGGCGGGAGAGATGCTGAGAGGGATCGACGGCTTTGGGGAACTGGGGGATAGAGAACACAGCGAGAAGGACGACTCGCAGCCACTACTCTTCTATAACTGACAAGTGGGACAAAGGGTTTGTGGGACCACGTTGTCATTGATGTGACTGGAAAAAGGTAAGGGGTAGTAAGGTTGGGGTGGTGAGAGTAGAGAACGGACGGCCGCCACCAACTCATAATTAGAAGTAGTAGAGATAACATGGAAGCCATGTTCCTCCCGATAAACAACAATAAAGTCTAGTTTCTATAGACTGTAGTAATATGACAACAATTTTCTAGTTTTCATCTAGATATTAACGCAATCAGCTAGTAAACAGCAAAGTAATTGTTCCTATGAATGACAATTTCTAGCCTCCCAAATTGATCACAGTTTCGACTTGTTGGCTACAAAATCATAGAAGAAAGTAGATAAAAAAATGTAGGATAATAAATTAGTTAAAAGTAATAAGCATGGACTCACCACAAGAGAAAGGGAGGAAGCAAATGTAACCAATTTTCTATCTAACAAATAACTGAAAGCAGACCCAACTCCTAATTGAACACCCATCCTCGCACGAACTGCCAACTGCTCGCATCATGATCATCACCGCAAGAGCCAATCCATGCAAGGGAAGGGGACATAAGAAGGGAAGGCTCTTCTTCTACCACACCACAATGCCGGTGTGCTCCTCCTGTTGCAGCGCTAATGCTACTCTTTCCCATGACCAAGACGCAGTTTCTAGTTCAGACTCTGTTCTCCAGCAAGGGTTGCCACCGCCTCCTCTATTGCATCCGGCTCCGACCTTGTGAGGTACCTAGGTTTGTAGGCTAGCCTCGGAGGCCGGGGAGGTCGTGGCGAGCAGGGAGGCAAGCGCAGCTGCAACCTCCTTTGCTGCGCTTCTTCACCACTCCACATCTGAGCTTCGCTGGTAGTCGCATAGATAGGATTTGGGACTCAGTTGCGAGCGCTCGCACTACCTACTTGCATCCATGTCGATGTCGGTCCTTCTCCTTGCAGCTCGTAAAGGGTAGATGTTGAGGGTGGTGGTGGAGAAGAAGAATCAGAAGTGGGAGGCGGCGAGATTTGAGAGGGAGAGTTAAGCACGTCGGATCAAGGAAGGGGAGGGGGTGTGGCGTCGAGATGGTTTGAGATGGAAGATGTTGTGGTTGGAGCGGTTCGTGCCGTGTAAGCCCTTGCGAAGATGAGAGGAAGGGGCAAGTGAGAGCATCTAGGCTCCCTATTTGTATAAATTATGCTTATTATATAGATTTTGGTGTTGATGACTAAAAAGGATACTCAGTGTAAACTGAAAATAGTCAGATTTGATGGTCATGGCTAAGGTGTTTTTCTAGTTATGGCTTGGGAGTTGATTCAAGTCATATAGTTAAAATCACCGTACTATTAAGATGGATTATACATAAGAAATGATCTTGGTTCATATGCAAAATCACTAAGATTACTTGGAGCATAGGACTTTTCATATTTCTCACTCAAAAATCCAAAGCTCTATCTTCTTAGCCAAAACAACTCTCTCTGGACCAAAACTTCTTTCTGGTTCAGGCGCTCAAAGACCTTAGTTAAAATTCCAACCGAGCGTACAACATGTACGCCGGACCGATATTTTCGGTCCGACGTTGAGAATTATCTTCACCGAGCGTACTCCATGTACGCCGGACCGACTTTTTCAGTCCGGCATTAAGAATTCTTCATTGATTCTATTTCAACCAAGTATAACTATCATATGTCGGACCAATCTGAATTCCTTCTTTAATTTAGTCTGGCATAAGTTATACTTTCACTTGAAATAAAATTCTAGTCTATGTTAAAATCTATTTTAACCAGAAATGTAAAGTCTGATGCAAACCAGAATTCCTTGTGTACGTCGGACCAACTTTTTCAGTCCGGCGCAAACTTGTTTCTCTCTATTTAAACTAGCCGTTTTCCCATGTACGCCGGACCAACTTTTTCAGTCCGACACAAACGTTATTTGCTGGTACTCAAAAGAAACAAAAACATGTGTACACCGGACCAACTTTTTCGGTCCGGCGCAAGCATTGTCTTGCAGGTATCAAAGCTAAACAATGCATGTATACGACGGACCAATATTTTCGGCCCGGCGTAAATGGGTCTCTCTGAGTTCAACAAAGCTTCTCTATCCTATGTACCCCGGACCAAAATTTTCGGTTCGGCGTGTGTGTAGTTTGACTTATGAGTCATACACCGTAGAATTCTTGCAAAAGGGTAGCGGTTGACCTACCCCATCTAACCTACCGACCCCCAACGGGCAAATGGTAGGTGTAACGGTTATTTCTGTTCAGGATCTATATATAGAATGCCTGGCTTCACAAACGAGATGAAGAGCTTTGCACATTCACATCTTTGATATCCTGAACATCTTTGACATCATTCAAATCCTATACAACTCTTGATCTTTAGAATTCCTGAGCTTCATTCTCATCAAGAGTTAGAGCTTCAACTCAGAAAATCACAAACATTCATTCTGAATATTTAGAGTGCTTGCTCCAAGCTAAGTCTAGTTTGCATCCAGCTACTGAACCAAGAGACAGGGCTTGTGGATAGTCTATTACTCTTGGAACTAGCTGTTCCTAGACGGTTGGAGAAGTTGTTGGTGCGACCTATCCAATAGTGATTGTGGAAGGCCACCATTGCTGTGAAAGGTTGAGACTCACCTCACTGGAGTAGTGAAAGAGTCAAGATAGTGGAAAACCAAAAGCTATTGAGATTGGCTGTTTGGTGGAGCAATACTTTTGAGGAAGTGCTCTAACGGGGACGTAGGAGTGATCTCTGAACCTCGGTGGAAAATCGTTGAGTTCTCCTGTTCTTGTTTATCATTGCTCATTTTTCTCTTATAGTTTGTCATTCGAAATTCTCTTTCTTACAAAGTTTTCTTGAACAAGTGTTGTGCTGAACTTTTATATTAATTGCTTCCATTTCTATTTTTATTGAGAAAAGTTTTTCATAATAATTAAAAAGTTTTAAAGTTGCCTATTCACCCCCCTCTAGGCCAACTTGGTCCTTACAGCGGGACGATCGGGTTAAATCCCCTTCTATCTCAGCCGTTGTGTCAGATCCAATAGACTAGGTGTTCTGAAGAAGAACGGACAACCGCCACCAACTCTTAATTAGAAGTAGTAGAGATAGAGTTAGTGTCACATTCTCCTTCCACGTGGCCCTTTGAATTTTGATGCCATCCATTTGGATACAGGAATTCCGTTGAAAAGTTCATCACAGAAACCGCTCGATTTCTGCATGAATCCAAGTTTTTTTACCACATTCCAAACGCGGTCTCAACGCAAATTGCTTTCAGAAACTAGCCCAACTAAGGATATGTTTGGTACAGCTCCAACTCCACCAGATCCGTAGATCTGGTAGAGCTGGGTATTCCTAGCTCCACCAGATCTGTGAAGCTGGAGTAGAGATGGCAATGGGCCCCGATCCCCGTTTCCCCGCGGGGAATTCCTCTATTAGGGGACGGGGACGGGGAAATTTACTCCCCGCAGGGGGTTTATTGGGGAAATTATTGCCCCGTCGGGGATGGCGGGGCCAGGGACGTTCCGCTATTCCCCGTCCCCGTTACCCGTCCCCCTCCCCGATTAGCTCTGACAGGTGGGTCCTTCTATAGTAAACCCTAGAATCCTAGATCCAAATCACTGCCTCCAATCCAACCGAGTGTTCTGTTGTCTATTGGCTTCCATCCAAATCCCTAGTCCTCTCCTCTCCTCCCATTCCTCCCAGACGCCACAGTCGCGTCGCCGCCAGACGCAGCCTCCGAGCAGATTCACCACGCTCGTCCTGCAGACGCCGTCGCCGCCGCCCAGACGCATCCTCCGAGCAGGTCCTCTTCGCCCGCCGCCGAGCAGACTTCCACGCTGCCCAGAAATCGTCCAGAGTCCCAGACGCTAACGCCTGACGCCCCCAAGGTCTGTATATGTAGTTCTACTTCTACACTTACCTCCATTTTTCAGCTCTACAAGCCAAGGCTCTAAGATTCACTAGAAGATCCGACCTTTAATCCTCTCAAGAAATATCGCCCTAGAAGATCTGTCATAAAATGAAATAGAATAACTCATATCAGACTTATGAGCAAAAATTAACTACTGACAAGCCCCTTGTAATTTCTCTGGTATGTTCCCATCTTTTCTGCAAGGCTGCACAATGCATAGTGGCGAGCACTTGTACTTTTTTATGTGCTATTTTTGAATCTTTTACTTCAACAAATCATTTGCATGCAAAGTGGATGACAAATGTGCTTCACTGCAGAATTTTAGTCAAGTTTGTCCCTTTCTAGGATCCAAAGGTGAAATATTTTTTCCTGCACAAACTGCAATGCTAAAATGTCACTATTAGATTCCCTTGTTTGCTGCATTTAGTATTTTTACACAATAAATCTATGTTATTCATTAAAAATGTTCCTTTCAAGAACAGTATGGTTTGACTTTGAACAAGTAGGCTGATTTAGTCGAGAGGGTTTTAAATGTTTTCTCTTATAACTATGATATTACATAGAAGTATAGAACAGATACATGATTCATAGTGTGGTTTGCTTTAGCTTCTATTATTTGACAATCTGGCAACTGTTGGATATAGGTCATTGATCTAGCAACTTCTCTAGCCAAAGTTGCGGATGTCGATAGAAATCTTGGGAAAGAAAATGTGGCAAGTCGACGGTTTTGAGGAAGCAATTAAATGCCTTGAGAAGTTGAAGCTGGATTCTGAACAAGCTAGTCTTGAGCAACGAGTAGCTAAAATCTATCCCTGTTTTACCTCCTCTAGTCTTTGTGCTCTAGTGTGTTGTTATGGACTAACTTTTGTTCTGTATCTTTGCAGCGCCGCTCAGTTCTTGATTTTCTACACAAAAATTGGATGATAAGTAAGATACATGGTCCCCCTAAGCGCATACCCACAGAAACGATATGTACTATCCATAATGGGGTTCAACTGCAGTATTCTTATGACGCATATGGAAAGAGTTGCTCCAGAAATGGTGATTAGTGTGGATTACCACTTGAAGTTGGACGCTTTGTTTCCTTTGGTGATTCTTGTCATTCTGTTTGCATATATTTTAGCGGTATTCTGTTAATCTGGATCAGGAATTTCAAGAGTCAGAAAGAAAGAATTCAGGTCTTAATTAACATCTTGTGACAAACGGATTTGGGTCTTTGACCGGAAGCCAAGTATTACTTGGCATATATGCGCAACTGATGCAAATTTGACTTGCGCAGAATACGACTAGTCTTGTCACAAATTTGTTATTGAAATGTTTAATTTTCTTTTGTTAGCAGTCTGTGACTGATTAGCCACACATAATGTTTGGTGATGGATGATCATGAGCCGCCTGATTCGTTTCACTCGTTCATTTTCGGGGATTACCCCCCGTCGGGGCCCCGCGAACCCGTCGGGGGTCGGGGACGGGGGAAATTATGCCCCGTGTGCGGGGACGGGGACGGGTGACACCTAAGCTATCGGGGATCGGGGATGCGAGGGTGATCCCCGCGGGGATTTTCCCCGTTGCCACCCCTAAGCTGGAGCGTGGGTATATTAAGGGGGTGTTTGGCACAGCTCCAGCTCCACCAAAATCTGTGGAGTTGGTGGAGTAGAGTATTCGTAACTCTCGAAATTTATGGAGCTGGAGCTGTGGGTACATTAAGAGTGTTTAGATGGGTCATCTTGTTTACATTTTAGACTAAAAATATAAACTTAATTCACTTTATTTTAGTCTACAAGCTCCAGATCTGAGGTAGAATTGGGATCAAGTGCATTTCAAATGTTTTCAAATGCATTTCAAATGTTTTCAAGTATCTAACCCTTGGCTAGAAGCTAAAAGTCAAACTTTGGCTTAAAAAGATCTTTGTGATCTTGCTTTTGCATTTAACTTCAAATTTTTCTAAAGCAATATCTATTTGGAGTTTGAAAAAGTGGTCAATACAAAACTCATAGGGTTGGTCATTTTAAGCATTTCTTTAGTTCAAAGTTTTTCCAAACGATCAACCGTTCAAAAGTTATAGCCATTTGAATTTAACCAAAATTCTTCATTTCACCCAAAATGACCCGTTGTTGCATTTTGTGGATTTCGCTATTTGAATTGGATTTATTTGCATATCTTGGATTGAAATAGTATTTCTAACTCATACAAAGCTATGAAAGTTCAAATCTCCATAAATTTCAATCCGGAATGCATTTTGAACATTTGGCGAAAATTCAATTTCTTTTCAAACCCTCAAAGCAAAATTTGGCATATCTTTTGATTGGAGACTCCTTTTGGAAAACTCTTTTGGAAAAGTTTCTTGGGAGTCTAAATAATGTTTATGCCTAATTTCAAATAATTTCAACTTAATTTGAAATAGTTATGCCTTTTCTCTCTTCGATCTTATTTGGCATACTCTTGCATTAAGTTGGATTTTACGATTTGAATGGATTTGATTATGCAAATAGGCTTATAAACATCTCTCTAAATCATATGAAGCCATATAATTGCATATTACCATTCAAAACTCATTTGGTTCTATTTTGAGGATTTGGTGAAAATCTTAATCTTTTATGTGTTTCATATGCATCTTTCATCATATTTCTAAATGAAATTTATTTATTGAAAATCCTTGTTGAAAACCTTCTCTCACATATGGAGTTCATATCTGAAAATTCTCAAATTTATTTGAACTCATTTATGAGATTGTTGACTTTATTTGACTTAGTGTCAAAACTAAACCTCCTATGCTTCTTTTGATCTAATTTTTATTGGAGGGTGATATTTGAGAAAATCCTTTTGGAAAAAGTCTCTTGGATGTTCATGGATCATTTCGCAAAATCTTATGGCTATTGGACTTCATTTGATCAAGATTTGATCCAAATTCAAAATGTTGATTTTAGGGATGAAGTGAACAACCGAATATCCGGGTAATATATCCGAGTATCAGGATTATCCGACACTCGGATCAAAATACCGAGTATCCGGGTTGTACAACTCGCCCAAATTCTAAAATTGCTATCTATACTTTCTTGCAATATCTTGTTCATCCTATTTTGGGGTTTCTCCTTGCTCAAATCAATATTCAGTCTTCATAGCCCTCGAAGAGGATTTCTAGTCGGATCTGTTCCGCGTTGATGATTTTTGTATTTGAGCAATAGTTTAAAAGTTATAATCGACTTTGTGCTGCTATTTGAATCTTTTTGAGATTTTAAGAGTTTTGAATTGGCATCTTGGCAAGCCTTTCAAGATGAAAACTAAGTGAACTTATTCATTGTTCCAAGCTTCTGAGTGGAGCATATCTATTTAAGTTTTCATTCCAATGAAAGTGCATCTTTTGGCTAAGTTATTCGAAATTGGATTTAGTTGTAACTTAGCCTCAAAATGTTTTCTCTCTTGCATAACTTGAGTTTATTATGGAAAAGAAAATTTCCTTGTAAGCTCAAGAGTGAGTTTGAATGTGTTTTACTCATTGTCTCTCTTACAAGTGGGTGTCAAGATCAAATTTGAATGAGTTTCAAATATTTTCATTATAAAGTGATGTAATAAAATCTTCAATTGATATCTTCAAATTGTTTTAAATTGCATGCAAAGAGTATTGTCTTGTATATCATATATATCATGCATGTTGTACTTAGACATTATCAAACTAACTTGGGTCAAATTAAAAGATATTTGTTCCGGAAATCGTGTGCTTGTCTATTGATGTTCAAGGTATTGGAAAAGGGTCATCTTCGACGGTGGGATGAAGTAAATGGAGAGGAGCTCCATAGTACGAGGATCTAAGACCAAGCGGTGATCATGACCAATTCGAACATGCGGTGGACAAGAATCGACAAAGGACGTGTTTCTTTTCGACCATATTCAATAATGTCTGTGCACACCATTATGTTAAATTGTGTTATTCTAAATGGTGTTGTATTTTTCAATTGATATGATTAATTGGTATCTTTCAAGAGGTATCCTCTAATCCTAAATTGTTTTGAAGTGTCATCTAACTTGCATTCAGCATTATCAAGAACTAAAAGGTACATATGGGTAACACATTGCAAAGAGGTATGCCCTTGATAAGTTTATGAAATTCTTGATCATGAAAGTGCATCTTACTTATACAATTTTGATTCATGATTTTGTATATATCTTGTGATCATATAAGCAATTCCTTCTTGTGTAATCTTCTTTATATGATCTTGATGTTTAAAGAATATGTGAAATCATATTCGTGTGTCATGTTTAAGCATCACTTATATCCTAAGAATCATGACTTCTTTAATTTGGTATAACTAGAAAAATCTATTACCTAAATCTTGGAAATAATTGGTATCATATCTTGCCTAGATTTAGGGGGAGCTTAATATTATTGTCATATTACTAGCTCCTTATCTTTATTTTATTTCTCCCTAATCTTTTTATTGAGTGTGCAATCAAGGGGGAGAACAGATTTTATTGAATAAACAATAAGAATCTTTTAAGCACCTTTTTGGGATTAATGACAAAAGGGGGAGAATTTATGGATTTATCAATTGTCCCCTAATGACTTGTAAGTATGATCTCTTATTGTATCTTTATGCTTGTTTTAATGTTAAAATATCTTAATATTGTCATTTGGTGCAATTGATAATAGGTTTGTCATAAATCACCAAAAAGGGGGAGATTGAAAGTGCATCTAGGCACTTATGTTATTTTGGTGATTAATGAATGTTATTTTGGTGATTAATGACAAACACTCATAATGACAATCTATGTAAATTAAGTAAATGCTTAACTTAGTGCTTAACAAATGACAAACCTCTAATATGATTATATTGCTATGAGACTAACTTGTTATTGCCTAGTTGAGTATCAGTCTCATCCATTTAGAGGAAAATCAAATAGGAAGGTTAAGCAAAGATAAGGTATGCAATTTTGGTATCTATTCTATATTTGTTATTGCATTCCTTTCGTGCAAATGCATAGTGAACTCCAAGTAGCATGTTGATTATATATATGCACATTGGTTAATGTCATATTTATTTGTGCATATATATTCATTTGAGTTCATTATAGTATGCATGTATTAACTAGAGTTAAACTTCATATTGCTATAGATTGACTTGGTGCATGCATGTTTTATTTGTATATCTTCTCATGCAATTCTCTTAGTGAAGTTTATCTAGTGTTGGATCACATATTTACTCTTACTCCAAATGTTATTTGCACATGTACAATTCGTGTATATTCTATCATGTGCTTCATTTAAGTAAAGTCTGTGATCCTTGCCATGATTTAATTGATTCATCATATTGGCAATTATATATCTCTCTAGTACATATAGATCAATTACATATTCATCATGATGTACTTAGTAGAGAACATTTCTTATATCAAGTGTTTCTATTTTGTGTTGTGCTTCTTTATATGAAACACTTGTTGTAATCAACTGTTCACAAATATCAACTCTATTCATATCTATTGAGCTTTTGGGACTAATGTCTTTCATGAGTAGTTTGGAAAGAATTAGGTCCCGTATGTGTATGATGACCAAAGTATCTTGGAGGATGATCATTGTCGAGGTCAACAAGACGGCGGTGTCACCAAGAGTCGAGGACTAAGTCAAGAGCAACTTGGCGTGGAGATCGTCGAGAGAGGATGATCAAGTCAAGGTTGATAGGACGAGAGTCTCATGAGGTGAATCGAGTCGAGTTGGACAAGGCGAAGATGTCATCAATTATATGGTGAAGGTCTTCATGCATCGACATCAAGAAAGAAGACGGCAAGTGACTATGTCTAGACTTATATTATCTTTGATTTAATTTGAGTCTAAGGATTGCCGTACTATTAAGAGGGATGCGATGTCGAATGACTTTAGATGTGTCAAGTGCTCAAGTGATCCATCCTTGTGAATCTTAGAAAGAGAGTGGTGTTGGTAGTCTTAGGAAAGTGAGGGTTGTAGGTCTCTCTTGATTTCTTTGTGAAATCTGTGGTTATCCTTTGAGTTTTGGGTAGTGAGACCTTGTTGGTTGTGTAGCCCTCGTTCTTAGCTTTCGGGAGAGTCCAAAATCTTTGAAATCGAGTCCGAGTCAAAAGTTATGCTCGTTTTAAATCGAGTGCTCGATCTTGATTCGGACTATCCGAGTTAGTCCGGACTATCCGGATCATCCGAGTATCCGGATATTCATCCGGACTCTCGGATTGAGTCTCTCTGTTAGTTTTTTCATCAATCCGAGTATCCGGATTGAAATCCGAGACTCCGGATTGTGCGCACCAGCCCTCAACGGCTAGTTTTTTGGGAGGTCTATATATAGCCCTTCCTCCTTCTTTTTGAGAGAGCCTTTTGGAGGAGCTTTTTGGAGGGGTTTTTGGAGTGGATTTTGAGAGGTGTGTGAGGGGCTTTGAGGGAGCTTTTACCCTTAGATCTAAGTGATCCCCTTGTGAGAAGGGTTGGGAAGAGTTTGTTGAGTGAGATTTGAGTTGGTTGAGCACTTGATTTCATCTCCAAGTTTGTTCTTCGTGAGCATTTGTTACTCTTGGAGGTTGAGGACTCCTAGACGGCTAGGAGGTCGCCTCGAGCCACCGGAGCTTTGTGTGGTTGGTCGTGGGAAGTTTGTGAAGGCAGTTCCGCCTCCGTAAGGGAAGGAATCAAAGGAGTGAAGACCGGCGAGTGCATTTGTGCAACAGGGAGGAAGAGGGTTGAAAGAGACCCGGCTCAAGTGTGACCGAGCCGCCTCAACGGAGACGTAGGATCCCCTCAAGGATCCGAACTTGGGTGAAAAATCATCGCTCTCAAGTTTGCTTCTTTCTCTTGCTTTAGCATTTGTTTTTGAATCTTGAAATTGCCCGATCTACTCTTTTGTTGTGTTTGGCTCCGGATCTTCTATGCCCTCGTGCACTGACATCATTTAGATCTTTTGTATTCAAGTAGATTGTTGAAAAATTGCAAAGATTTAAAATCTCCATTCGAAATCTCAATCCGAGTATCCGAATCCTGAACCGGACGGATCCGGATAATCCGAGTATCCGGATTGAATACCGGACACTCGGGTTAGGACCTCGGGATTGGACTATCCGAGTATCCGGATTGAATACCCTGACAGTCCGGATAATCCGAGTATCCGGATTGAATAACCGGACACTCCGGGTTAGGACCTCGAGGATCGGACTATCCGAGTATCCGGATTGAGTATCCGGACACTCCGATTGTTCAGAAATTCGGAGATTTTATTTAGCTACAAATTTTTATTCATTTGCATTTAAGTTACAAAGTTTTTAATCCGCCTATTCACCCCCCCCTCTAGGCGTCATCCCCTGTCCTTTCAGTAGCTTTTTTGAAAAACTGCTTTTTAACCTAGATTGAAAAACACCTGTAGTTTTTTTATAAGAGACGATTTGATAAATAGCTAATTTCTCCTAGCAATAAGCTGTAAAAACAGGTCTAACCCAGCTTTCAACTTTTGAATTTTGCTAGTTATACATGGCTTCCAGCTTATGCTAAAAAACCGTTTAAAAACTGAGCTGTTTAAGAGTACTCCCAGACAGGTAGGGATGAAAACAGAATGAAAATGGTTGGTAAATAGTTGTTCCGATTCCATTTCCATATTTTTTACCAGTAACGGAAACGAAATCGGAAACTCCGGAAACGGATAGTGACGGAAATAGAAGCGGAACGGAACAGAACGGGTACGGAAGCGAAAAATTTCACAAGAATGTAGTACATGATCTATTCAAAGTTCCAAACATACAAACTTTGAATAGTATTGTAATTACACATAACAACATCTTAGTAACATTAGCCAACATTGAGTATGGTATGAACAAGGACATGTAAACATTGTACTAGATCCTCCATTAAAGACAGCACCCAACTAGCTAGCCCTGTCTGTTTTTCAGAAAATGGAAACCAGGCAATGTTCCATTGTTTCTCACGGCTCACGGTACGCTCACATCACAAGCTTACTCTGAAACATAGCAAGAATCTCTATAGCTTTTTTTTTGAAGAATTTTCTCTTTGTTTCAGAAATTAGGCATGTTAATTACTCCATGCATTTTTACCCCCATGCCGTAATTCTCTTGTTCATGACGAAAATACGGTTTCCATAGCAGTTTCAGAGTTTGAGTAGGTTGAGTTGTTGAGCCGGATAACAAACAGTGTTTTATCCGATTAAAGTTTCGAGGAGTTTGTAGAGTCTGATAGGAGTAAGAAGTTCGGATTTCAATTTGTAATTGCATCTGTATTTGCTTATATAAGTAATAGAGAAAAACAGAAAACACTGCAATTGCGCAGCACCAAAAATCAGTTTCTCTGTTCTTCCTGTGTTTTTGCCTGAAACTTGCTATCGTGAGTTTTATCAACTCCAGGAAGCAGTGATTGTTTATGTGTTGTCGTGAACATCTGTTTGTAGGGGAAGGTTTCGACTTCTCAACAGAGAAAGAGTTTCTGTTTTCTGTAAAGCAGAACTGAGATAATAATCATAAGGAAAAAGTGACTTCAGAATTGAAGTTTAGACTTCACGCAGAGGAGTTTTTCCAACACTTACCTGCATCATCATGATGGTGTTGTGGGGCTCGACACCCCAGTGGTCATTGCCGGGGTAGGGGACGAGGTCCTCCTTGGGCAGCAGCAGCCGCCGCTCCAGAAACCACAAGTCCTCCAAGCTGTAGTCCGTGGCGGCCTCCGCGAAGTAGACGCTGTCGGCAATGCACCGGATGGCGGGGCCCCGGTCTTCGGTTCCATGATGCGGCCCGCAAGCGGGTAGAAGAACACCAGCGCCTTGGCCAGCATGTCGCGAATGATCCTGGGTGCTACGTCGGCGCCCGACTAGAAGATGTGCATCGACTCCACCAGGCCCCGGTGTGTCAGGTACCGGTCTACCCACACCAGCGGCAGCGTCTCGTCTGGGGTCGCCGACGTCGGCTTCACCGCGCCCTCTGAGATCCTTGTCACCTTGAAGCTCGCCACCGCTGCCGCCATGCTCGCTTGTCGGGGGGCGACAGAGCGCAGTGGGGGTCGCCGGTCAGGGGTGCAGTGTGGGGCATCGGTCGAGGGCCGCCGGTGGGGGGGGGGGGCGGCACCGCTGCAGCCTGCGCCTTGCGGGGCCGGGGGACAAGACGATGAGTGGTGTCGCAGACTCGCGGCGGGTTGGGCCTTGACGTCATGACCGAGTACTGGGCTAGACGTGTGTTTGGAATTTCCGATTACAATTATAAGAAAATTTCGTTCTATTTCTGTTTTCGTTGAAATTGACTCTCCTGTTTTCGATTCCATTTTTAGAAAAAAAATATTTTCGTACCAATACTTTTCGATTCCGTTTCCAAAAATAATCTTCCGTTTCCGTTTTTATCTGAAACTGTCGGGAAGTTTCCGTTCCCTTCTTGTCCCTACAGACAGGGCCTAAAGCGCTCGAGCCGCCTCGCGCGTCGCAACCCGCGTTCCGCTCCGACCTCAGTAGCGCCTCCGCCTCCTTCCCTTCCCCTGCCTGCCTTCCGCGGCCAGCCGAAACCCTAGGGACCCTCCGAATCGCCGCCCGGTTCGGTTCGCCTCGCTGCCGGGCGCAAGGTAAGCGCGCCTCGTTCGTCTACCCCCATCTCGCGTCCGATTGCTAGGGTTTGTTCGTCGGAGTGGCTGGTGTCACCCTGTTCTAGGTGCTGCTGGTGTAGAGCTCGTGCGCCTTCTGCTCGTTCTGTTTGGGCCGTGATTTTCCGCGGCGGCGGTGCTGGCATAGGTTTGTGTCTAGGGACGGGTCTGCGTGGGGTTAGTGGTGATCTGTGACGTGTGATGAGCTGATGATAGGTTAAGTTTCTCCGTAGATTTTTGGCTTGGACCATCGCTCATAGCGTCAGAGTGGCTGCAATCACTTTAATGCTCATGATTTACGTGTGCGTGTGTTTTTCCCTTTTTATAATAAGTTAGATTTGATTTTGATGATATATAGTGTGGTAGAAACGTTTGAAGTGCTCGGATCTGATGCTCTGGTGATGATTGTATGCTAGTGTCCAGATGAGTTCAAAGAAGCTTGCATTCCACCGGTATAAGGAGAATGAGGAGGCGAGGAAGAAGGTCAGGGGTTTGAGTCCCTTTTAACCTTCCCAAAAAATTGCTAATTGTTTCTTTTTTGTGTGTACTTTCCGTTTATGTCTGATTTTAACTGCTTTTGGTATGTGAAGAAGGAGGAAGATGAAGCGGCACGTGTGTACGCGGAGTTCGTCGAGTCATTCAAGGGTGAAAGCATGTCTGGGTCAAAGTTTGTCCGAGGGGGTGTGATTGATCCCAATGCCAAGCTGAGGACTGATTCTGAAGGTTAGTGATAGGGGTTGTAATTTTCCTATACTTTGCCATAGTTGCTCCCCAGTTTGTAGTTTCAATACCAATCTTGATGGATATATGCATTGTTTCTTTTATTGCTCCAATTAATCAAGAGGCCGGCCTTTTTATTCATTCAGCAAATGCAGGTGGAAAGTCCAAAGATGGGGGGTCTGTTCCAAAGAAGGGCAGTAGGTAAACGGCAAAAATACTTGATTTCTAGAAGATGGTATCTTGTGGTACCACTGCTACAAAGACAGTCATGTGGCCAATGTAATCGGAATTCAGAGACCAACCACGAGCTGTTTTTAAATGTCTATATACTAATTTACTTTCGTTATAATTATGATTTGTGAATTGTTTGCTCATTTAACTTTGAACTATTATCAAGTGCTGAATGCATTTAAAAGATGAGAAAGGTGGTCTGAAGAAGAAAATAGTCTTGGCTGGTCTTATGAATAACCATGCAACCTTTTTTCATGGTGTATTTCATTAGCATGCTGTAGTGCTGACTATAGTTGCGTACACCATCTCGACAGAGCAATCCATTATTGTTGACTTGCTGCTTAAGCTCATACTAATATTACATAACTTATATTTTGGCCTTTTCAGTACTATGGCTATGACTTTGATACAGTTATGTTGTGTTCATAAAAATGAACATTTTGTAGAGGCTTATAGACCATGTCTAATCCTTGGAGGCCTTAGGTTCCTTTCGTATTAATATCCACAGGATTGTAACTGATGGCTAGTTGCCTATCCATGAATTGTCTCGACTCATGATACAACCTTTAACTTGCATTTGAGTATCTCATTTTTCGCAGTTCTTGTTCATTGTACCCTTTTGGCATGACAATTCCTTTTAGTTCTGTGTCTGTAAAAAGGTTCCTGCTCCTTAATAGTATGCAGGTGTTGTACTGAGTATGAAGAATACCCATGTTGCATCTAGATACTGATGATGGCTCATGTTGTATTTGGGGGTGTTCCTGTAAGAACTTACAAATTCATTTCAATTGCCAGTTATGCTGATTGTAGTTTCTAGAATCTTGAACAGGTCTCTGAATCCTACAATCTACATCTGCAGCTGTGCGGAACAATTTGTTTATATAGGGAAAATTATGAAACCACAATATGATTGAGACTACTGATAATACTATCCTGTAACTTCATGTAGTTGACTAGAAATCAAATAATTCTAATACTGTTGTCGCTTCCAATAAAAATAATTGTATATTTTACTTTATGATCAACATATTCAAGAATTTAATATGAAATTACCGTGTTTTATTGTGAGGTGGTATCTTTTGCTTGCACAATTTAGAAACATTTTCAGTTTATTAAGAATGTTCGGTACATATGCAGCATTGTGAGGAAATACTCATAATTTTGCAAAACCTACCCAATCAAGTTAATGAGTATATGGATTGCAGTAAATATTTGAATTTGAATTTAGCTAATTATAGTGACGGAGAACTCTATTGGAGGTTGATGTAATCTAGATTTACTGATTTAGGGCTACTTTGTGGTTTCTATGCTGCACTACTCTGTGAATTTTATTTAGTTATGGGATTTTTTACTAATTAAATTAAGATTTGGCTGTTATGGCTCTAAAACCGATGCTTTCAACTTATTTTTTCAAAAAGTAGAAAAATGCAAGTGCTTCTGAAAAGCCAATAATTCCAAACGAGTCTTAGTTATTTTTTGGACCCTCCTTATGTACTCATGCTAGAATAAGTGACCCCCCTGTGTACTCATGCTAGAGTAAGTTGCAAGTGTTCTGTGGTGTCCACTAAATCATTGCAGGCAATGGTTTATAAGTGTAAGCTTTAGGATTAACTATACTTTTTATTAAAATATGGTTGCTTCAAACATCGGAAATCTAAAATTCTATGACGTGTATATTGGATAAACATGATTTCAAAAAGAGAAAATATGCCAAAGTAGAGGAAGGTGAAGGTTCCGTTAATCTAACTTAGTGTATCCAAAATACCCCTGCAGGTAGGGCAGTAGGTTTATTTAGTAACTTACCCTGCTGCTGTTTTTTGGGTTCATTTTGTTTTTGTCGTTTTTCATAACCCCGTGTCATCTATCTTCACATATGATACGTAGGATAATCTAACTACTTATGAGTGTGATAGATACCTTATACATAGTATACTTCTATCCAGGTATGTTCCATCTTTTTTGCCGCCGTCATTTGGAAAAGAGCCAGAGAAAAAGGTTAGGACACTTTCAATATTCTTATGATTGTCTCAGTAGTCAGTATAGTTCTTTGTTTAATGATTATCTTGGCATGCAGAAGGAAGTGGAGCGGCCAAAGGAAAAGGAAAAAGAAAAAGGAAAGCCAAGAGTAATAGATAAGTTCTTGGAGGAACTCAAGTTTGAGCAAGAGCTTCGAGAAAGGCGTGAGGGTCGGCACAGTGACACCTCCGTGGTATGTACTTACATACGTGTTGAAATCGACCTGTTGGCTCTTTCCACTAGACAGCATTTTAAATACACCTATGTGGTAATTTAGATTATGTTTAGTTTGTTGAAATGTTCTCTGTTAATTGACTAGAATGTAGAACACCAATGTTTCTAGCTTATCTGCAACTTCTAGGAATTCTTTAAATTAGATTTCCATCTCATAAGAAAAAATTAGTGATTAATTCACAGACTTCTCTCTAGAAATATTTGTAATAGTATTAGTGTGTTATATTGATGTTTCAAGCTTTTTCCTGCAGCCCTCCAGCCGTTTTGATGAACTACCAGATGAATTTGATCCCATTGGGAGATTTCCTGGATCATTTGATGATGGGGATCCACAAACTACAAACTTATATGTTGGCAATCTCTCTCCCAAGGTTGATTTTCTCTACCGCACATGTTCTGTCCAAACATAATTCCAAGTTTATATGCAACATGGTTAGCTTAATGGTGCACTATATGATGTTAGGTGGATGAGAATTTTCTTTTGAGGACGTTTGGTCGGTTTGGACCTATTGCTAGTGTCAAGATTATGTGGCCTCGAACAGAAGAGGAACGCAGAAGGCAAAGGAATTGTGGTTTTGTTGCCTTCATGAATAGAGCAGATGGACAGGCAGCCAAGGATGAAATGCAAGGTTACTGTGCACTTTCATTTGGTGGCAGGCACCATGTTTGCCCATTTTTCTTTGGGAGCTTGAAATATTACTTCTGTACTTGCTTTCAAAATACTACTTCTATTCCCGCTTTCAATTTACTTAAATGATTCATTCCAGGTGTTGTTGTGTATGACTATGAACTGAAGATTGGGTGGGGTAAATCTGTTGCTCTTCCATCTCAGGCACTGCCTGCTCCTCCCCCAGGACACATGGCCATCAGAAATAAGGAGGTTGTTTCTTTCGCCCTTTGTGTTATATCAAAATTTATATGTTCAGCTAACTTTTTCATAATATTTTACAAGTTTTAAATATAATTTCTTCTTGTTGCCACATGAATTGTCGTTGGTGACCTTTAAACTGTAATATTTTATACAGGGTAGTAATGTCATCATATCTGGTTCTGGTGGTCCACCTGTTGCATCTGTTACACCACAAACCTCGGAGCTGGTAGGGAAATTCTTACATAACCTTTTGTCCCTGCTCTTTGTTGTGGGATGCCAATTTTTTTTATTTTTTATTTTTTGTGATTTTGCAATATTGCTATATGCATTTGTCCTTGCGTAGTGGTCTTGCTATCCAGGTCATCTTGTCGCCATAAAAGCAATATCATTTAAAATTTTCCCATGTTTTGCCTTGAAGGATGAATGGTTCATAATTCACAATGCTGCCCATTTGAGTTCTCGCTCTCTCTTTTTTTTAAAGAAGTATTTAAGTGCTTGAATTGTACAGACCAAGAGAAAATTCATCACTTACCTTGTTGCATACATCTTATTATCTTAATGTCTGGAATATTCTTTCATCTTTCCTCAGTTGGCACATCAATCATGTAGTCCTTTCCAGCACTAGTTCAAATGCCCGTGCGTTGCTACGGATTAAAAAATCGTATGATTCCAACATGTTTAGCCTAGGCTTGGACTGTGCCACGCACTTGGCATTGCTGCAGTGAGTCGGTGACCTCCCGAGCTTTGTCTCGGCACATGTCATGCTTATACCACTATGCTTGACTACACAGTGCCTTCACCTCCTCTGTGACAACCCATGTCATGCTGCCATCATTGGGATGAACCGCGCCATGCCCTTGGCTCTGCCACGGAGCACGGCAACTTGCGTCGAGCTGCTTGCATGATCACAATGATCCAAATCACATAGTTTTTTTAAAAATAGGGAGTGTACTCTTAGGAAATACATCATATGAATAAGTAAAAAGGAATGTTCAGATGGATATTTGGTAAAGCTCACATGCTCCTAGCTTCTCTCTTAGAATTTTAGCGCGGTACCGATTGTGTATAACATCATAAGAAAGATGGGATGCACATAAAATGTCTCGAGTATATTAAAGTTTGTACTTTTATATACATCAAATGATCACTATCTCCAAAGAAATTGCGACAACTCATGAAAACTACAAAAACCCGATTTTTGTCATAAAAAATTTCTATCTACAACATTTCATGGCCTTCACATGGAATAGTAGATGCGACATCAAAAGGTATGAAAGAGGTAACAAGAGTTTGTTTTGGTTTTGATCTATAGTATTCAAGTGGCTTCAAGATGCATACCTCTAAATGATGTATGCACAGCGTTCATAAAGTGCACAGACAGAACTGCGAAACTGCTCCAGTACCCAATTCCAATCTGTACATGCATCAAGATCACATGAATTATCACCCCAATTAAATGTGCCGCAATTATCAAAATAAAGAGGCTAATAGGCTAAGTCCTGACTGAAAATTGCAAGTCTGCATACACATAACTCGCCTCGCTGATGACAAACACCCTGATGTTATAAAGACGAACAACCTTTCAGCAAGCTAGAAGTCTTGTATGATACAAATGTGCAAAGGAAATTAGTGAAAGAGACAATCACCAAGAAGAACTGAACTTCAATTGTTCTATGAAATTAATACTCTGCCAAAAAAAAAGGAAGGATCAAAACCATGAAAACGCATGAGAAAAAAGGAAGTGTAAAATGCAATGATAAGTACTACACTGGAAAAAAAGAGCTCATTTCCACATGTTTATGAATGCAGAAGAAATGTGAGAAGAAGAATAACAAGAACAAATAAAGGCAAAGCATTTTAATAGTATCGTTACCTCTGTTGTGATGGATCCATTGTACAAATGTCAACCTATTTACTCTCTTTCTCTGGCAAATAAGCAAATGCATGAAGGTCTATTGAATTACACTTTGAAAGGTCTACTGAATTACAAATAAGGAGCGAATGAAGCAAATACTAATTTCAAGGTCTAACTCATATCTTGTGCCGAAAATTTGTTTGGGCCGGATGAGGTGCGCATGGATGTCCAATTGAGACAAAAACAGGTTGAGAGAAAAAGGATGATAATGCTGCGTTCATAAATTTTAGGCCTTGAAATAAGGAACGATGCAATGAACTTAAAAGATACTTCAACGCGATATTGAAACAATTAACAAATGAAATAAAATACCATTGCAAATACTAAAAAAATGGAATATAAACTAACATAACCAATTTGCCGTGAGTTGGGCTCATATCTCGAACAGATGATGGGCAACCGTGATATGGGTGATGCCGAAATCCATGGTTACCAGAGTATTTTTTGTTCAGGTTATAAGTTATAGTCAACAAAGTCAAGGCTCCGATAAAAATATCTGAATCACTTATTGATCTTATTAAAGCTTTAAATTAACCACATTAATAGCAGAATAGTTCAACTGTTCGAGAACAGAGGTTCTCTTAAACCAGAAATTTGCCAAACAATAAGCTAGCTACTAACATGTCTTAACAAAAGCAAGTATTGACTCAATATAGACGCCATCCAAAATCTGCAGCAAGCTCGTGTTTGTTTCTATATGCATCCACCTGTCACCTTTTCACATATTCCACAAAAGTGAAGAACTGGCATTGCTTCTCGAGATGCATATGTTGTTTAACTAACAAGGGCTTCCAGATTGTATTCTAATATAAAATGATATAATTTGTCTTAGCAGTCATGTTTAGTAAATGAAAGAGCAAACTGTAGCATTAAAACCAAAAGGTTTTTTTTTTTGGTTAGAATGCAAGTTCAAATTAGAGAAGAGCAGCACTGCAATCTAAGGGGCCATTGACATCTCTCTCTCTCGTACCAATGCAAGGAATTATTGACATACTCTGCAGCTCACTGTGCACTTACCAAGTAATCAATCTTGTAGATTGTTTTTAAAAAAATCCCGGCTTCACAAAAGGATTCATGCAACAGAACTGTTAAGTGTCACAATCGAAACGTAAGTAACCAAAGGACATGAGTTATGACGCAGGCCTCAAGTTCCCAGTCTCCAGCTGATTGTGCCAACATTGTTGTACATATGTATGTTCTCGTGGATTTCTTCCCTGTCAGGAAGCAACAAGTGCACAACTTTGATGTCTATTCTCTTCTCTTGCAATATGGTACAAAAATTATAGACTGAAATGGATACTTTGAAGTTTTCAATGAACCATAATATACCAAGGAGAGGCAAGAAGCCAAGAAAAGGGAGATATCAAATTGGATACCTCGAGGTGTTGCTATTTTTGGGATTCTGTTAGTAAAGAATAGCACAATGTACCATAATATACCAAAGAGAGGCAAGAAGCCAAGGAAAGGGGGATATCAAATTGGATACCTCGAGGTGTTGTCATTTTTGGGATTCTGTCAGTAAAGAATAGCATATATTTATCATCAAATCTGCATGCACATACAAATTCTGCTGTCACTTAGTAATCTAGTCATCATCAGCAAAAGTGTTAACTCCAAATGATTGGGGCATTTCATCGAACATGTCTGGCTCGTTCTCAAACCACACACAAAAGCACATACTTGCAGGCATTGAGGGATTCGATGTGGTGAGCACAGTGGCAGACTGAAAGTGCACAAGGGATGGCCGTAGGTGGCAGCCGCGACCTTGGGCTAGAAAGACGATGGCCTTAGGCGAGTGTCGCGGTGGACGGGAATGGGTAGCGGCAGCGCAGTCATGGCCGCCACTACGATTTGAGCTGCCTGTTGCCCACCTTCCCTTTGCTGGCACCGCGGCCTTGGGCCTTGGGTAGGTGGCAAAGCGGTAGGCATTGTGGTTAGGATTGCTGGTTGCTGGGGCAAAGGGGTAGTAGCAGCAGCAGTGGCCTTGCTGTAACGTAAATATAAAGGGATTAATCCTATTCGCCTTGGTGGTGATGAGCCACGCTGTCGCCAGATCTGGTATGATCCGCATTGTCTCGCTGTCGCCGTCTGGGAGGTTGCCACGAGGGGGTGGAGGAGGAGGTTGCGGAGCCATGGCCTCTTGCACACACAATCGCCGTATCTAGCCTCTTGGAGCTCGAGGAAGGCATGCGGTTGCCGGATCCGGTCGCCCGAGTTTGTTGGGGACGTGCAGACACTGGTATTGGAGATGGGCGAGTAAGAGGAAGGGGTGGGAGCTGGTGGCGTGGTGGAACTGGCGACTCGTCGGAGGTGACGCTGTGGTGGAGAGAGGCGGCGCTGACCGTGGGCAGCGAACATGATGTTTTGGGGGTGCACGCTCGGGGCTTGGATGAGCGTGATGTTGCGTTGTGAGACGAACAGAAGAGCGGAAGGTGAGGAGGGAGCCCGAAGAAGACAGCACGTAAAGGGGGGAGAGGAGGGAGAGAGCGGACGCGGGGGCGTGATGGGGGCCACAGGTCGGCGCCGATTTTTTATGCGAGGAGGAGCAAGGAAGAGGCAGACTGACAAACCACCACTAGCTTCTTTTAAAGTAGCAAAGATATTCACCACCACTGTCTTGTATGTAACTTTGCCAATCATGTTCTTTAATATCTCATAAGCGCAGATATAATATGTAGCTCCATTGTTGTTTCCAAACTCTCAAGTAGGCAAATCCAAAAAGTTGTCTTGAAAAAGGATATTGGCAGTTAGCCAGTTGCATGATATCTTTTGATTTTGCATTAAATTTGGTTTTGTAACTTCAATTTGTGGATTCATTTGGTACAGGTCCTTACACCAAACGTTCCTGATATAGTGGTTGCTCCACCAGATGATACACATCTTCGGCATGTAATTGACACAATGGCTCTTCATGTACTTGATGGTGGATGTGCTTTCGAACAAGCTGTAATGGAGAGAGGGCGAGGAAATTCTTTATTTAGCTTCTTGTTTGATCTTAAATCAAAAGAGCACACATACTATGTTTGGAGGTTATACTCCTTTGCTCAGGTACCTGTTGATGTTTGTGTTACTAAATTTTCTATTGCTACCTCCACTATGATCTAGCAATAGAAGATAGTTTATATCTGTGTTATCCATTCAAACCTGCAGTTTGCTGTTCGAAGTGGTGATAATAAAGCTTTGTCTTAACTGCTGTCTTTTCTAGTGTCATTGATTGCAATACAGATGTATGATTGTTTGATCATTAGAACATGTTTGCATTGTATATGTTTTGCTCAGTGGAAACCAATTAAATGGTCAAATTGAACAGTCTTTTAGTTTATTGAAATTTATTACTTTGGAACCTTTCAGCTTGCTCTCTAGAATTTTATCTTAATCTCCTAATATTGGCTGGAAAAGAAGATCTTTTTAGGAACCAGCCACTTAAGTTCTTGCATCTGTAAAACATATGTATGTATAAGCTATATGCAAATCATTGTACTGACAGAGCGCTAACAATTAACTGCTTATGATATTGGAACACAGGGTGATACTTTACAACGATGGCGAACAGAACCGTTTATCATGATCACAGGAAGTGGAAGGTAATAGGGGTGCACAATGATATTCCATTATGTGTTTGTCCTGTGCTTATTGACTGTGGTGACACGATGTTGTATTAAATATGTTATTTCAGATGGGTTCCACCTGCTTTGCCATCCAGCAAAAGCCCAGATCGTGAAAAAGAATCTACTTTTGCAGCTGGTAGAAGCAGGGTAAGAGTTTGTTGACGTTGTCAGAGACTTTATTACTTTGCACGATGGTGCAAATAATTTTGTACTATTAAGGCTAATTTGCCTTCTCTTTCTCCAGCGTGTTGAAGTGGAGCGTACATTGACTGATTCACAGCGTGATGAATTTGAGGACATGCTTCGGGCATTGACATTAGAGAGGAGTCAGATAAAGGAGGCTATGGGATTTGCCTTGGATAACGCTGATGCTGCTGGAGAGGTAATGCCTACCTTATGTCACATTTGACTTAAAAGAGTTAATTTCTCCTTTTGCTTTCTTTTACTTTGAACTTTAGATTATAAATTCACTACTCTGGTTTAGGTGCATCTGTTTCACATGTTTTGCTAGTCTTCTCTCTCTTTCTGAACTGGCCTACATGAAAAATTCAATGACTTGTAACCACATTGAGATCAGCTAATAGCTTGATCATTATGAGTTAACAACCTTGAGCCCAGGTCATGGATACACTAGCATGAACTATCTGTATGAAGCGTACCCCTTTTGATGAGATATATGTCTAACGAGAGTAAAGATCGAAAAATGGGTAAAATTGGTAACATGTAGAGTGAACTTTCATTGATGAAATGCTATCTTTTGTTATGAAACTATAGCCACAATTAGTTAGAATGATGAAGATGCTGTCAGTGTCAGGGTTAGCGGTGCATAGTTAGGTTTATGCGTAGCAATCCTGTACTCCAAAAAATCTATTGCATCCATCATTCAATTGACACTGGTTTATTCCTTGAGCATTGTTTGAGCGATACATATTAACTATTGGGACTTGGGACCTTCTGGTGGTTTCTATAATTGTATATGTTTTGTTCTCTGCTTAGTTTTCATTTATTTTATGTGAATTTGGACTTCAGAGGCCTACTTGATATTGCAGTATACTTTAATAATCTTCTGCAGTTCACATTGCTTGAGTACTCTACTGATTGATGCTGGTCTTGTATATTCAGATTGTCGAGGTTCTTACAGAATCTTTGACACTTAAGGAAACACCTATCCCAACCAAGGTCGCCCGGCTTATGCTTGTGTCTGACATCCTTCATAACAGTAGTGCTCCCGTGAAGAATGCTTCTGCATTCCGAACCAAGTTTGAGGCTGCTATACCTGATCTTATGGAGAGCTTCAATGACTTGTACCGCAGTATCACAGGAAGGATTACTGCTGAAGCACTGAAGGTAACTTGTATTGCTCTATTTGTTGAGTTCTTGTGTTTATTCTTTTCTTTGATGTTCTTACATGTAAGCACTCATTTATTACTACTCTGCAGGAGAGGGTTTTAAAAGTTCTACAAGTATGGGCAGACTGGTTCTTGTTTTCCGATGCATACCTGAATGGGCTGAGAGCTACCTTTCTTAGATCAGGCAATTCTGGGGTCATTCCGTTCCACTCTCTATGTGGCGATGCACCTGAAATTGAAAATAAAACTAGCTCTGAGAATGGCAATGATGGATTTAGGCTTAATGAAGATGGTGCCTTGGCCACAGGAAAAGCAGCAGCAACAAAGGAGCTGTTAGGGCTTCCGCTAGCTGAACTTGAACGTCGTTGCAAACATAATGGCCTCTCACTATGTGGTGGTAAAGAGATGATGGTTGCCAGGTTGCTAAACTTGGAAGAGGCTGAGAAGGAGCGGGTGTATGAGAAAGATGTTGACATGAAATATGGACAAGGCGAACCACATAAAACTGGAAGAGAGGAAATTGGTGTGAAAGCTCATAGTGATTTGAGACTTGGAACTGGTGATGATGAATCAGATATATTGGGGCCCTCTCGCCCCATTATGGAAACAGGCCAAGGACGCTCTAGAGAGAGTGTGTCGACTGAAGTTCAATCAGTTCCAAGCAAGAAGCCAAAAATTGATCCTGTTTTGCCAGCTTCTAAATGGAGTCGAGAGGATGACAGCAGCGATGATGAAGATAGAAGAGGCGGTCGAGGTTTGGGATTAAGCTATTCATCTGGAAGTGATATTGCTGGTGATCCTGGGAAGGCTGATGCAACAGAAGTTAGTAGTGATCACACAAGCCATCACCCAGATACAATTGTTGATGAAGAGCATAGGTACTTTCCCCGGTGTATCATTTTACCATTTCATGACCAATTTTTATATCATTTGTTAGGTAAGCACGTTTTTTAACTGTAATTGCACAATGCCTTCTGATCTGCAGGCAGAAGTTGAGGCAGATTGAGATTGCTGTCATGCAGCATCGTGAATCTCTTGAGGAGAAGGGTTTGAGGAACACGGAGGAGATTGAGAGGAAGGTTGCCAGCCACCGTAGGCATCTTCAGTCTGAATATGGTTTATCTTCTTCAACTGATGGTGCAAACAACAGGCGGTCTTCTGGTATGTAAGGCGGGAAGGATATATCCTGCTTATGTGATAGCATTTTTGTTGCTTTGGCACATACATCTCCATTATTGAAAGATATTTTCACCTTCACTTAATAGTTTATTTGATAACAATGAGCCATGCTGTACCCTTCATTTGTATATTTTGGTTTAATGGTGTTTGTTGTGATGTTCCTTGTATGAAAATACTATTCTATATTGCAGCGAGAACATCATTGGAGCGGAAAGAAAGGCACGATGATGCTCGGGATTCTTCCAGGAAGCGGCGTCGGAGCCTGAGCAGGAGCCGTAGTCCTTTGAGGAAGTCACTGGAGAGAGAACGAGAGCAGAATCGCAACAGAGAGAGATCACATGGTAATGATGTCGGGAGAGACAGGGTTCGTGAAAAAAGTGCAGGCCGAGGGAGGGATGACTACTATGATAGAAGCAGAGACCGGGACAAGGATAGGAGAAAGGGAAGGTGATTGGTGCTTGAAAATCTCCCATGTTGTGCATTCATCCTTCGCCTGAATAAGGTTGTAGGAGCAAGGTAATATTTGAGCTGGGCTGCATCACTTGATAAACGGGGCTTTCCATGACCTGCTCCATTCCTTTATGAACCTGTTTGTAATGGGTAGTTTTGAGGATTAAGGTGATACTTCTCAGAGAGGAACTACTTTGTAGTTTGAAGAACAGAATTAGTGTGTGAACTGTGAAACATCAAATAGAGTAAGCACATTTTTGAAGTAGTAACAGCGGAATGCTGCTCATTATGGCCATCGACCGCAGCTAAGTAACTTGCTTTGATGACAGTTGCTGTTTAGATATTTGCTCTGATGAGATTGCTTAATGCTGTAAATTATCTGTCCATTCAGGCGCAGCAGTTGTGCACCGTTGCCGCTTCTCTGCCCGATAGCCATTCTGAAATATAGTAGCCCGCATTTCTGCCCGGAAAACGACCAGCCGTTTCCGAGTTTTACCCGGATTGTCCCAAAAGAATATGGATGATTGGACGGCACTTGTAATACAGGGACCAATGTAAGAACGTGTATCATCATGTCTGGGCACGGGAGATTGTGCACTTGCTGGCTTCTAACAATTTCGAAAGGAACGAGGAACCTAACTGGCACCTGTCTTGAACAAATTCGATTCTAACTAAGAAGGAATGAGGAACCCATCTGGCATCTTTCTAACAAAAAAAAAAAAAGCTTCGAAAAGGGCCTAACCTAGTGAGGATTGGGGCATCTTGTAAAGATGGTAGTAGTAGAATTCTAGGAAGTTACTGGCGTCATCTATATCTTATGAAAAGCAGCAACTGTAGCAGTACTAGGTAGCATGGGATAATGGCATCGCTGTGGTCCAAAACCAACCGTTGGGACGTCCCAACGAACACAAGCACGGAGACGAACGCCAACATGAACACGTACGAAAGCTGTGTGCGTCACTACTCACAAGGCAACCTGCATGACCCCATCTAAAGCTAAGCTACAGCGAATGAAATCTTAATTAAAGCCAATCCGGTTATTAAGCAAGCTCACCAAGAAGCAAAGCCTGTTATTTGCATGCGTTCTGCAACTTCCATCCTACTTTTCTTCTGTGTTTTTTTTAAGAGGGTGACTATGGTGGTATATATGTATGTAATTTATGCATTGCAGATACACTTTTCTCACGATTCGCTATAAGTGAGTGGTGGAAAGCGGGAAAAAATTTATAAGAGAAAGAAAGGTTAAGAACTTTTTGCTACTAAAAGTTGTATATATTATAGCCACCCTTTTCTTCTCTGTTAGAAAAAAAATTCTCAACCTTTTTTTTGAAGGGTGTTATTTGAAAAGGGTTTCAACACCAGTAAAAATCAAGGCCACATTAAGTAGAGCAAATCAGACCTTAAAAAAAGTAGAGCAACTCAGCATTTCAGCTTCCAGGAGCATGGAGTTTTCCATTCCATCACCTTTCGGCTTTTGCCGTCACAGCTGCTTTCCTCCGTAGAAAGGAGATGAATCAGATTCAGATGGATTTGCCATTTTGCCCGTGGGTGTCAGTTTTCACTTCCAGTTAATACCTTTGCACGACGACGAGGTTAGCACTGAGGGGCGAGCATATGACTGTTGACCAATGACCACACACATTGACGATCATGAGAGAGTAGGAGAGGCTAGACAGAGATGTTTTTCCTCGGAATTAATGAGCTTGTCCTCCTTGCTATAGAGAGATTAACACAAAAGATAAGCATAAGAAAAGTCATCAGTGCCACGATAAAAGTGCATACCGCATCCTTAGAAGTTTTCAGGAAAAATGCTTTCCTCACACCGATTTTTACATGGATCAGATGTATATGCCCTCGTGACTTGTGTGGTTTTTGTGCATGTTCGTTTCGTGAATGAGTTTCTCTCACGTACTAGACATGCATATTTCTCCACACCAATTTCAGCTAGGGCAGTAAGGGACTTAGCATTGCTACCATGGAGGCCGGTGGAGTGGTGGACACACTGGAATATATATGATCCTCTATGACAATGTGACATGATCGGATAATTAGTTCTACGCAGTGGTAACACGGCGTATTGATGTATTGAGTGGACCTCCAGCGAGCCAGAGCCTAATTCAGCTTAACTAGTGAATTACAGTTGAATTTTATTTCCTCTGAACCAAGTTAACTTTTGAGTTTAAGCAAAGTCACCGTTATATCAGTTTTATCGGCACAACCATGAATTGTATTAATCTGATTCGTATCTAGAGACCATTACACCAATTGTTTATTATCCCTTAGCGACATGATTAACTTTATACTGAATTGGTGATAGAACCTTGTTGCTATTTGAAACGGCGACAGGCAGACGTGTATGTTTGTAAAATTTTGTTTCGACGTATTATTTTTGTAAAATTATTTTAAAAATATATTATTTTAAAAAATAATTCGCAATTAACCCGAGACAGCAACGTGATGCATGAATATCCCATTCCCAGCAGCAACGACGCCATCGTCCTCAAATCCATTTCACGCTCGCCAGCCAGCGTACGCCTATCTTATCGGCATCCTGCCCCTCCGCGATCGCAAGGGCCGCCCGCCTCGCCATCAAAACTCCAGATCGGAATCCCTCCAGTCCTCCCCCGAGAATCCACCACACGCCTGCCGGATCCGCCACCTTCTGCTGCGTCTGGGCGAGCGCGAGCGCAAGGTGTAAAATCTTCGCTCGGTTCTTGGCCAGAGCTCCCTCCTTTCTACGCTCGGTTCTTGATGTTGCTTCTTGGCGCGTGTCTTTGGGTTGTATTTTTTCCTTCTGGAGGTTGGATTTTTTGGAGGTGGGCGGCTGTTATCTCGGTCGATCTTGGGGTGTTCTTGGAGGAGTCGATTGTATGGCTGAATTGTTGGGTGGGAGCTGTTAGGAAGTGGTGTGGGGATGATAGATTTGAGCTGGGAATAGTTTATGCTTATGTCTGGTCATCATGGACCATTTCTTGTTATTAACGACAAATTTGCACGAATTTTACCTTAAGAATGTGCTTCCTCATGGGGGTTCATATGAAGCAGTACATACGATTGCGTATTTTATCAAAAGAAAACTATCTTATCTTGTTTAGGCGTACCTGTTGGATGGTGAGAGTTAGACTTCACCAAAGTCGGGGTTCAAGGAAAAAGAGGTTAGCATGTTGTCATAGCCCTTTGTTTTGCTTGCAGGATGCATTTTATAATTCGGATTATTCTCATTTTGATCTGTGCATTACATTTTAATAAAATTGTCATCTCATTCATTGTGATAATTATGGGTGGTGATTGGCTAAAGTGTCCTATGAAAGAGTATGGCTGAGAAAATAGTAGATTGATTAAGGGAGGAGCCCAAGGCTCAAGTACATATAGGCAAGGATATCCCTAAGAATAGGAAAGATCTAATCTAGGAGATCCTTGCCAAACATAACCAACTAACCATAGCAAGGATATCCCTAAGAATAGGAAAGATCTAATCTAGAGATCCTTGCCAAACATAACCAACTAACCATGGCAAGGATATCCTAAAAATAGGAAAGATCTAATCTAGAGATCCTTGCCAAACATAACCAACTAACCACCGGAGGAGTACATTACGCTAACACGCCTCGTAGTCTAACGTCGTGGTTAGCCACGGACATCAGATTGGACCGAAACTCAAGAACACGAAGAAGGCGACCCTTTCGTGAAGATGTCGTGAACCGGGATGTCGTGGGAGCGTGGAGAACCCGCGACGGCACCCATGGCTACCTTCTCACGAACGGTGAAGATCGATCTCGATGTGCCGTCCGTTGATGTTGAACGGGTTGGAGGACATGTAGATCGACCGAGCGTTATCGCAGATGAACAACCGGTATGCCGCGAGCGGAATGTGGAGCTCATGAAGAAGCCTGCCGAAGCCAAGAAGCCTCAAGAACACCATTGGCGACAGCGCGGTGCTCGACCTCGATCTTTGGAGGCGGGACACGGTGTTCGGCGTTTGGAGGACCGGAGACCGTGTTGTCACCAAGGAACACAAAGATAGCCCGAGGTGGACTTGCGCGAATCGGGATATGACCCGGCCAGTCGAGATCGAATAAACCACCAAGTCATCCACGGGTCAACGGTCGAAGATGAAGACCAGTGTGAAAGTACCGAATGTAGCGAAGGATGCGCTGAGGGCGGCCAGTGGGGCTCGAGGGTCGTGCATGTAAAGGCAAACCTGCTTTGCAGCGTAAGCGATGTCGGGCCGTGTGAAGGTCGATCATTGCAAAGCGTAAGCAAGACTCCGTAGTCGGATGGGTCAAGAACCGGAGCTCCGAGCCGGCGAGACCTTGGAAATTTGGTATCCACAGGCGTTGTGCATGGTTTGCACTCGGCCATCCCAAAGACGATCCAAGATGTCAATCATGTAACGGCGCCGAGAGAGAACCATCTTTATCGACCATCTGCTACGAACTCGCATCCCGAGGAAGTGATGGAGTTGCCCAAATCCTTCATGGCAAACTCCTGCACGGAGGGTCGAGATGACCGCCGCAGGAGGTGTGTCGAGGCGGTGAGGACGATGTCATCAACGTAGAGGAAGCGGGTAGGCCGTGTCGCGCTGCTACGGCAGTAGACAAACAATGAAGTGTCCGACTTGGCTTCCACAAAACCAAGAGAGACGGATCGTGGCGAAGCGGCCGTATTCAAGCACGGGAGCCCGCTTGAGACCGTAGAGCGACTTGTTCGACGAGCAGAGACAAAGTTGGGCTGGCAGATCCTCGAATCCGGAGGGTGAAGCCAGCAACACGGTCTGTCAAGGTGCCATGGAGGAAGGCGTTCTTGACATCGAAGTGGTGAATCGCCAGCCCTTTGGCGAGAGAGCGAGAGAAAACCATCAGGCGAACCGTGGTGGGCTTGACGGCCGGACCAATGTCTCGGCAAAGTCGATGCGGTGGCCAGCGGTGAAGCGCGAAGGACCAACGTGCCTTGTAGCGCTCAGAGAACCGTCGGCGTGGAACTTGTGTTTGAAGATCCACTTGCCCGTGACAATGTTGGTATGTCGCGCGCGGAACCAACTCCCAAGTGCGGTTACGGAGAAGGGCAAGATGTTCTTCCTCCATAGCGACCGCCAATTGGGATCGGCAAGGCGCCACGGAAGGTCTTGAACCGGGGGCGATGGCGCGAGATGGTACAAGGATGGTACGCGAAACCGTCCTTGGCCCGAGTCGTCATCTTGTCTTTGGTTCACTTTGTCGGAACGGCAATGGCACTCGAGCACCGAGGCCGGTGTCGCAGGGCCCCAGTCTTGTCGAGAGACCGCACTGGTTTGGGCGCCGAGTAGGCCGCGCGCGGGAGGCGCTGCGTGGCTGCGCCAGAAGTTGGGTGGAGAAGCGGTGCCGCGTGGCGCGGGACCCGCACGTGGGAGCGCGGAGAAGCCGTCGATGCCGCGGGATCGTGGCCGCTGCGTGGCGCGAGGACGGCTGACGGACGACGCACCGGTTGGCGAGGACGGCACCACCCGCACGTCACGAGCGCGGAAATCTCGTGATCATGGCCGGGCGCAGAAGCGATCTGACGTCGACATGGGGCCGATAGCAATGGTGGTGGCGGGAGGACTGCAGGAGACAGTTGGCGACCCTATGGGAAGGCGCGCGGGTTAGGGAATTCATCGAGGAAGGTGAAGTCCGTAGCGGTGGGAGGGAGGTATGCTCGCAAAGGAAAAGCGGTCTCGTCAAAGAGAACATGGCGGAAGATGATGATTCTATTTGTGGTAGGATCAAGACATCGATATCCCTTGTGGTGAGCAGAATAACCAAGGAAGATGCAGAGGGCAGAGCGCGGGGCAAGTTTGTGGGAGCGATGGCGTAAAGATTGGGGTAACATTTACGACCAAAAACACGCAGATTATCGACAACAGCGGTGCCTTTAGAAGAGAGCAAAGTGCGGGTTGAAAAATCCAGTGTCTTGGTCGGCAAGATGTTGAGGAGGAGAGTTGCAGTGTGCAACGCCTCAGCTCAATACGAAGGTGGCATGCTCGCCTGAAACAGAAGAGAGCGAATGACATCGTTAGTGGTACGAATAATCCGCTCACCGACTGCTCGCGAGGACGTGTAGGGACACGACATGCGGCCCGAACGCCATGTGCGAGGAAGAAGGTGCGCGACCGGAGTTGTCGAACTCCGTACCGTTGTCACTCTGGACGGCCTTGACGCATGCGCCGAATTGGGTAGACACATAGGCGAAAAAGTTAGACAGGGTGGAAAACGTGTCAGATTTAAGCCGTAAAGGAAACGTCCACAGGTGATGTGAGCAGTCATCAAGAACAACTAAGTAATATTTGTAACTGAGACACTAACAATGGGAGATGTCCATAAGTCACAATGAATAAGATCAAAGTTGTTTGACGCTCGAGATACTGAAGGATGAAAAGGAAGACGAACATGTCGTCCTAGCTGACACGCATGGCACAAGGATTCCAAACTTTTATTACAGCCAAGGATAGCCGAAGTGAGTTTGGAGAGGCCTCGCGACCTGGTGGCCGAGGCGGTGGTGCCACAGTGGAGGATGGCGTGGAGTTGGCAACAAGGAGTGAGCCACGGGCGGTGCGGCGGGTAGAGCGGACCGAGCTATTGCACTGATGATCACGTTCGCAGAGAAGATCCTTCACGAGAACAACCATACGGGTCAAACTCCACAGAATAATTGTTATCGATGAGTGAATTGTGAACGTAAATAAGATTCTTGATAAGTCGAGGAAACAAGAACATTATTTAGAACAAGAGAGCCAAGGCGTCGAGCCGGTGGCGGTGATGAGGTGAGCGAACCATTACCGACAACAATGGAGGTGGGAGAGGATCTGAGGGGTTGAGGAGTGAGAGAGGGTACCATCATGGAGGTCATGTGGGAAGAGGCACTGTATCAAGGTACCCGATCGTTGTTCGCCGTGGAGCGAGGGGCGACTTGGGCCGAACGTGGAGGCCGGGAGAATTTCGTCCCGAGCGGAGACCCCACCATGGTGGTGCTTGGCATTACGCTGGCTTCTTTGTTGGTTAGGCACGGCAGGAAGGCTCATTTGTTGGCGGCGGAGTGCATTCTTTGGGCAAGCAGCGCTCTTTGTTGGGATTGTTGCTTTGTTGGGGCCGACGCTACTGGAGAAGCCGGGCGGGAGGAGGCGACGGGGACCGGACCACATTTGGATGGACCTGTTCCACGGGTTGAAGAACGATGGCACCATTGCGCCACCACCGCCAGCGCAGCAGCCGCGATCGTCGCGGCGTAGAGGAGTAGCCGGAGGAGAAGCGCCACGCCAGTGCAGAAGCGATCTTGCGCCGAGAAGGTGCGGTGGTCCTTCGCTTTTTCTTCTTCTTCTTGGGGCGGCCGGACGAGAGGACCGTTCTCGGTCAGTCGGCCGACCGGGCGCGGGCGAGTAGAGCCGATGGCGACGAGGGCGTCGGAGGAGCAGAGGGAGTTCGCACCATGTTGATCTCCTCGAGAGGAGTTCATTGCGACGGCGAAGGAAGGAAGGGCGGCGGCATGGCGGAGAGTGGACCCCGATGTCCTCTGCATCGCTCGTTGAGCCCGCGAATCACGTTGAGGACCAGAGCGCGGTCGATCCACGTGTTCGCCGAGGTCGAGGTCGTCGGCCATCTTCTTGAAGTGTTTGCAATAGTCGGTGACGAGAGGTCACCTTGGGCAAACGCGCGAAACTTGAGTGTCAGGTGGAGAGCACGGGTCTCCTGATTGCCAAGGAAGTGATCCTCGATGGCGATCCAGGCTTCGTAGGCGGTGGCGCGGTGGTCGATCACGGCGTCGGCAAGGTCGGCGGTGACCGTGCTGTACAGCCATGATTTGACGACGGCGTTCATCCGAGCCCAATCAGGAAGTGCCGAGAGTGGCGAGGCGCGGACGTGGTCCTGCAGCGAATACTTCGTGACGGCGAGTAGGAATTGCTCGCGCCAACGTGGGTAGTTGCCGGAGGTGTCGAGGACGAGGGGGACCAGGCTGCGGGCGTTCTGCACGGAGACAGCCTGGGCGTGGAGGTTGAGAACGGCGGCCTCGTGGAGGATCATGGCGCGGGAGATGTCCGTGTCATCCTCGTGGTCGTCGCCGGCCAGGTCGGCGGATCGGCCGCGGCAGCATGCGTCGGCCGGGCTTTGGCCGCTTTGGCGATCTGTGGCGCTGGCCGCGCTCGGCGAGCTGCGTCGCGATGCAAGCACGGCAGCCGACCTCTGCCGCCGGCTTGGGCTTCGCGAGGGCGGCTGGCGAGTCTCGGCGAGTCCGCGCATGCGACATCGGCGTCATGGCGAGCCTCGCCAGCAGATCGACGACGGAGGCGCAGGGTCCCGACCATACCTGCGGCGGCCAGAGCGCAGGCGTGAAGGCGAGAGGGAAGATCCTGGTCTCGTGATACCATGAAAGAGTATGGCTGGGAAAATAGTAGATTGATTAAAGGAGGCCCAAGGCTCAAGTACATATAGGCAAGGATATCCCTAAGAATAGGAAAGATCTAATCTAGGAGATCTTTGCCAAACATAACCAACTAACCATGGCAAGGATATCCCTAAGAATAGGAAAGATCTAATCTAGGAGATCCTTGCCAAACATAACCAACTAACCATGACAAGGATATCCCTAAAAATAGGAAAGATCTAATCTAGAAGATCCTTGCCAAATATAACCAACTAACCACCAGAGGGGGAGTACATTACGCTAACATCCTAGTTTATATATGCTAGCATGGGGGTTAAGCCAGTTCTGTTGTGTACAGGTATAACTGGGGATTTGCGGTCGTCTCTTGTGGCTGCTGAAGTAGAGTACAATGATAGATTTTTTTTATATAAAGGGCTTGAAATGTGCTAATGATAAGGGAAGTTGGAAGCCTATATATTCTTCTGTGTCTTAGGCTCCTAGCTGTTATTAGATGGCACTTATCTGGTTCTATTTGGGTCTTGTTTCTGCTATCTTCATCCTGTTACATCTGCATTGGTACTTTGCATAGCTGTTAAGTAGTAATTTGGATGGTTTCACTCTTGATCGTTTGGTTTATGGACACCAACTCTGTTGTTTCTGTGCTATTTGTGATTCATTGTACTAGGCTTCTTTTGGGTTTCTGTTTGATAATGACTCTTGTCATCTTGATTTATTTTTCAGGAACTTTCGTTGAAGCTTGAGATTTAGATGCATTAGAATGCTGTTAAGAAGGTTCAGGGCTACTTGATATACCTCTGGTATCCATACGCCAGAGGTATATCTTTCTCTGTTGACGAGTGTGCCAACTGGTGTAAGTGTCATTTGGTGACTGGATTAATTTATGGTGTTTAATTTTTTCTGTTTTATTTCCATTTGTTAATGATACATAGATTACTTTCCTTATGAGATAGGGATTCTTAGGTACAGCTTATCAAGATGGGAATTTACCTCAGTACTCCAAAAACAGATAAACTATCTGAAGATGGGGAAAATGATAAACTTAAATTTGGTCTTTCGTCTATGCAAGGATGGCGTGCAAGCATGGAAGATGCTGTGAGTTTCCCACTCCAAGGCTATTCTTGTTGTTGGACGTCACTTAACACTATTGAGCATTGAGCTCATTTGCTTAATGGAAAACTTGATAACATGATCCAACTTTCTTACCATGATTCTAGTAACTTCCTAAAAAATAATGCTGACACCCTTGAGGCTGGTGGGGATATACATTTTGGATTTGAACTTTGAGTAGCGCTTCTATGCTCTCACAAAAAGTGAAAAATGCACATTTTAAAGCACATTAAATTAAAGGCCTGATTTGCAACCACCCTCTACACTTCTAACAGCATTGCTTTATGATTTCTGCAATTTAGTTCCTGAGAGAGCATAGAAGCACTACTATGTCTTTTTGCAGTGGCTTGGCAGGGACTCCTATGGTCAATGTGGGCACATGAAAGAAGTGACACATGAGTTCAATTTTGCCCAGAAAATTGAGAACCAATTCTAATATCCACATAAGTGACAAACAACAACAACCATGTGGCGATCCACGCAATTAGTCTCGGGTAACGACAGTCACACTGTCATTACACCTGAGTTAATTACGCGAATCTCGACATAGTAGCTAACTAAATATTGAGCAACTCGATATTTTATCAGTTACTATACCGTATTCAGAGTATTACAGTATAATAATAATTAGAGATTGAATGTAAATATATTACAAACCAAGCCACGCATGGCTATATGTGTCCAATTCCATAATTATACATCAAATTCAAGAACAACAAAAGGATATTACATAGATACTAATTACACAAAAAGACTGACGAAGCCGATGCACGGCTACTCATCCCTTCTATCCCTCTCGGTAAAACTCAGCCGTCTCGTCAAACCAACCAGGCGCTTGAGCACCGGAGCTATTATCTAGAAAAGGAGGATTTAGCAAGAGTTAGTATAAAAGTACTCAACAAGCATTATTAGCAAAATGCAATAGATGAATTTTCTCTCAATCCAGCAAAAGTCCAACTAATTATCACCTTCCCTTAAAATCCATTTTTACATAAATTAGGTTTTCTTTAAGGGTTGTTTATTTTAATTATGAAAACAGCTACTAGCACTTGTATATGAGGCAGACTTAGCTTCCGTAGCATCCAATCCAGGAGACATGCATGAATTCATGATTTTAACCCTACGCAGGTTCGTATCATTTTTAGCCATAGCGACCCCATCCTGTGAGGCTCTAGAACGTTTATCACTAATCCAACATTAGATCTCTAACCCTGCACTCGAGCTGAGGACACCTATCCCAGGCTGCCCTACAACTCACAGATATAGTTGTACCATGCTACCGTAGCAGCACTGATACTCTTCTATGCTTTAAATATAGCGCTTGGTCAACCGCAGTTGATATTGTGTACTTCACTAGACTCTGGCATACCCAGCTTCACACTCCTAGTTAACTACCTAACCACCAATGTGGAGATCATAATACCTTCATAGGACAACCTTTTCTGACCGATTTCACTCACTATGGTTGATACTAGAATGCGGCTCATTGCCCGAGTGTAGTTGGTTGACCTTATATTATAGCCTATTTAGAGAACCCCGCCAGCTATTCCCTTCTTATCGGTGCCCTCTACCAACCATAATAAACATACGCCAACCATCCTATTACAACAAGAACCAATCCACTACCAAATCCAATTATCCATCCATCAATCTATTTCTCAACCCATTCTTTCCAATTGCATCCAATTTAATGTTTTCATTTGTAAAATAAACTTTCTCATACAGTGACAATATTTATGCAAATACGTCAAACCAGTTGAAAACCTTTAATAAAAATACGATCAAAGGAAAGCTTGCCTGGTTTAGGGTCGAATTATTCGTCCTCACCCGGGTTTTGAAGGTGACATTCTGCTGGATTTAACTCAACTCCTCAAATCATTAAATATTAAATCTGTGGCAATAATTTGAATGTCATTTATGGTGTCCAACCATTCCAATAGTTACAATTTCATTTATACGAAGGGTGTTGGTTTTCATTTTTAGCTGCCATGCATTCATAAGATTATATTTAACTGCTCATTTACAGTCTTTTTTATTTTCTTAGGCTTACGGCTAAACGACCAACTAAACTAATCACGGCTTGCGACTATCACCTATTTTTCCTAGTCTTTCCCCCTTTCTTTCATTTCTCTCATTTTCTTTTTTGTTTTTCTTTCTTCTCTCTCTTTCTTCTGCTCTCTGCCTTTTCTCTCCTGCCGACCGAGCCCCAGGCTCTCGGTCTCTGCTCTTTTCTCTGGACTCCCTCGACTCTTCTCCTCACTCAGCTCACTCGGCCGACTGCTCTCTCCACCTCTACTCCCTCTACTGTCGGCCTCTCTCTCCCTGCTCTCGGCTCCTTCTCCGGATCGGCCGGCTCTCTGGCTTGTTTTTGCTCTCGGTTTTGCTTTCCTCACTTCACTGCCTCTACTCTCCCCCCTCCCTGGCCGACTCCAGCTTGGCCCGTGGCCGAACCCTGGGTTCTCTATCCTGGTTTTCTCTACTCTTTTTGCTACTTTTGCTTTGCTTTACATATGCTCTTATTGTTTCGGTTAACCATGGTGAGGTGAGTTTTTCAGTGGGTTTTGTGTTGTGATTCAAAGGTGAGCATAGTTTGTGATGATCTTAGGGGTGGAGCTCTAGGTTGGGAGGCAGGGGTGACGACACTGGCAACACTTGTGCTCCAGTGAGGATACGGTGGTGGCCAGGACGCTCCTCGCGAGCCCCTTAGGTTCATACTCTACTAAGATCACATTGGTTCTTCCCCGATCTATTCTCTACTGTACCCGATCTACTCATTTTGCATACTACTTTGCTAGCATTTTCCACTTTTGTGCACCTGATGAAATTGGGGTTCGGTTCTGGGTGGATGTTGATGTTGGAGAGGTTGCTGGAGATGGTCGCGCTGGGGAAGATGTCCAGGCGCTGGCCTCCTGCTTGTGGCCTTCTCCTCCTGGTTCTTGGTTGCTTTGGTTTCCTTGCTCCTAGCTTCGAGGCTTGGTTTTGCTTGATGGTCTTGGAGTCTCCCTTCTCTGGCTGTGCTCTGGCCTTGGCTTTGTGTGTGTGGTGATGTCTGGGAAATGAAACGGATGTTGGGGGAGAGCTTCGGCTGAAATGGTTGGTGCTTAGCTTGCTCCTGGCTATGCTCTTCTGGTGCTTGCTCTCTTGCTTTGCTCTCGGTTGGGAAGTGAATGAATGGGGGAAGCACTGGCTGGCTGTTGTCTCTTGGTTGGAAATGGGAGAAGGGGGAGTGAATCTGGCTGTTGATGGCTGCTCTTGGCTGTCTCTCGGTTTTGGTCCTTTTGGAAATGGGCAAGGGGAATGAACCGGCTGTGCTGGCTGCAGCAGGAAGTGGCAAGGGGAAATGAATGGCTATGCCTTGGCCTTATCTTTTTACTGTGCTATATTTACCCTTTTTACCCTTCCTCTCTTGCTGCTAACAAAAGGGCACATTGGTCATTCTAGTTCTTATGCATGAATATGGTTATCAGGTTTAATTGCTCATTATCTATATGATTAGCTGATTAATGATTTCATTAGTTTGATTGGAATTTTAGGGTCCTCACAAACCAATCCTTTTGTCCCAAACAAGTTCAGGTAGACTAGGGATGAAACCCAACTAAAGTAAAAAGACCGCTAAACCTTTGATCTTAAGTCATGGTTCTGGTACGTGAATCGCTAACTTTCATACACTCATATCCAACGGCAACTCTTTGGATACATAGCTGTTAATTCACTGAACTGACAAAAAAAATGTTTTGCTATGATTTGAAGTTTTTTTTAACAACGCAGGAGAGCTACGTGTCATTTCAATAAGAAGATTGTAAAAAACAAAAAGGCCGAAGGCCAAGAACAAAAATGAGGGCCAATAGGCACCCAAAAAATAACAACAGGTGCAGAAAAGCACCAGCCAGCTAAGGGTGCAAAAAAGCATCAAAAGCCAAACTACCTAGACAAACCCAACAGCTGGATGAGACTGCCTAGAGAGGATTCCTTGAAGAGCTGAAGCTCATGCTAGACTCCTCATCTTGCATTCCTCACTGATTTTGTGCAAAAGCTGTTGGATATTCGGAGTTGATCTATCAAAAACACAGGAGTTCCTATGTTTCCAAATCTCCCAAGCCACTAAAATAGTTAGAGAGTTAAACCCTTTCTTCAACTCTTTAGGGATCTGCTTTAGGGCCCTGCACCACCAATTGGAGAATCTTCTAGCTGAAATTTGAGGTGCTAAAACAGTTAGATCCAGGTTGTGGAGAACCTTAAACCATACTTCCCTAGAGAACACACAAGCAACCAAGGTGTGTTGGGTTGTTTCTTTAGCTTGATCACACAAAGGGCAGGCAATAGGATGAGGCAATCCTCTGTTAGCCAATATATCTGCTGTCCAACACCTATTTTTGACAGCCAACCATATGAAAAATTTGCATTTCAAGGGTGCCCAAGACTTCTAAATTCGTCTCCAAGGAGCAAATTGGTTTGATCCATTAAAAAAGGCATTGTAGGCCGACTTGCTGGTATAAGTTTCTGCATTATTTAGCCTCCAAATGTGCTGGTCAGGAATATTAGGCTGCAAAATCAGATTATCAACCAACCCCCAAATGTGGAGATATTCAATAATTGCTTGCACCGATAGATTTCCCTTTATATCCTTCACCCACTGCCGGTTTATAAGCGCTTGAGCAACTGATCTTTGCTTACATACCCTTTCTGGTATAAGCTTGAACAGATTTGGAGCAACATCAGCGATATTTCTACCCTCCAACCATAAGCTTGAAGTTTTTGTCATAGTTTCAGCTTTATAACCATCGTTGTCTTGGATACATATGCTCTCCTTTATCAATTTGTTCAGAATCTGCTTTAGAAATGATTCAATGAATCAGTATTGCACTAATAGCTGAGATGCTTTTGATTTATGCTGGTGCTTTAGCACAGTGATATGAACTGCTACGTTGCACTATAAAATGCATTGCTCGTAGACATGTAAATGCTGCAATTTTGTTGATTTCATTTAACCTTACTTTTCTGAAATCCTTCTCTCATGCAATGTTTAATGTCATGTGCAATTCTGCAGCATTCAGCGTTGCTAGATATTGACAAAGAGACCGCATTCTTTGGTGTTTTTGATGGCCACGGAGGTAAAGCACTACTTGCAAAGCTAAGTGCTTTTCATGTTTGCTTATTGTACTTGCAAAGATATATGTATTAGTAAACTGGCACTTTAAATGTTGCACATATTAGTAAACCACAAGTACTTGAAATGTTGAACATCCTCATGTTCCTTGCTTTTCTCAGGTAGGGTGGTTGCCAAATTCTGTGCGAAATATCTACACTCTCAAGTTCTCAAAAGTGAAGCCTATTCTGCTGGTGACCTAGGCACTGCTGTTCATAGAGCTTTTTTCAGGTTTGAGTCATTATAAAGCTTCGGCATTTATTTGGAAATTACTGCCAGCTTAAAGATTATAATGACTAATTTTGAAATTACTGCCGGCATAAAGATGATAATGATTAATTTTGATGTTGTACCACTTCAGAATGGATGAAATGATGCGAGGACAGAGAGGTTGGCGGGAACTATCTGCGTTTGGAGATAAGATAAACAAGTTTAGTGGTATGATAGAAGGGTTGATTTGGTCTCCAAGAGGTAGTGATTCAAATAATGGACAGGATGATTGGGCTTTTGAGGAGGTATTTGTTTTCAATTCTTAGAGTTTTGTAATTTTTGCCAGTTGCAACCATTTTCACACTTTATGCTGGGAAAGGAAGACTATGCAATTAAAACTACTATGAAAATTTTAATGACAAAGATCTAAAATTCAAGACTGTGTTGTCAATAATAGTGTTGCACAGTAACATAGATATGAATTTTCGCTGTAATGTTCTAACACATACATCCTTTCTGCAAGAATTCTTCGTGTGCATATTTTGTTCTATTTTGCCATGCATTGCCTCAAGAAGGAAGTGGCTTTAGAGAAAATACTTTGTCAATTAGAATATCCCAATTGGATAAACGAAGATACATTGTTGCCCACTGGTATACACGTACCATCTATCAGAGTTGTCGGGTTGCATCGTGATTTGTATGATGAGCAGTAACCTGGATGGAAAAGCGTATTCACATTCTTTGTTTTATCTATTTTTATCAGGCACTTCTTCTGTTACCAGACGAGACTTGCTTCCCTGGTTCATAGATATTTTTCTTTTTTTATTTGGTTGTATGGTATTTAGGTTGTGCGCTACATTGAAGTACTAACAACATGCAGACTGACACAAAACAAAAGGAGTGTAATTATTTTTGTCTTGAATATGTTGTTATTTTCATCCATCTCACATTGACAATCCTTCACCAGGGACCGCACTCTGATTTTGCTGGGCCAACATGTGGATGCACAGCATGTGTAGCACTAATAAGAAACAACCAACTTGTTGTGGCAAATGCTGGTGATTCCCGGTGTGTTATTTCTAGAGGTGGCCAGGTCTGTTATTCTTTTTCTTCCTGTAAGTAGTAGTTAATCGTGAAGCTATATCTGACAGTCAGAGCATCTGTTCCATGTCACGTCTGTGATAGGCATACAATTTATCAAGAGACCACAAACCAGAGCTTGAAGCTGAGAGAGAAAGGATACTTAAAGCAGGGGGTTTCATCCATATGGGACGTGTAAATGGAAGTTTAAACTTGGCGAGAGCAATTGGTATGCATTTTTCATGCTCTTTTATTAATAGGTTGCATGCCACTTTGTGCCTTAAGTATGGGAGTACCTCTTTGTAGGAGATATGGAATTTAAACAGAACAAATTCTTGCCTCCTGAGAAGCAAATTGTGACTGCAAATCCTGACATTAACATTGTAAGCCCTCTGAATGCTGTGGTTACCTTGAATTTCTGCACTTAATCATAATCGGCTTTTATCCTGTCAAGTTATCACTTCCTAAACTCATATAATCTTGTTCTTAGGTGGAGCTTGTCGACGACGATGACTTTCTTGTTTTAGCATGTGATGGCATTTGGTAAGACTCTCTACCTGCAGTTTTCATAATCGCACTTGTCATATTTACTCTTACTGTTTTAGATGCAGCTAAAGTGCATAATTCCTACTTTCTAGCCACAGTTAAGTGCTTTGCCTCAACTTATCTAGTGCTTCTGACAGAAGTAACAACTTCATTTGATGAACAGGGACTGCATGTCAAGCCAACAGTTGGTGGATTTCATCCATGAGCATATACACACGGTGAGTGCCAAATTATTTTTCAATTTCAACAATTAACTTTGAGGATATTATAGTACTTTGCAATTAAATACTTGTGCTGTACAACAAACAAAATGCAGGAGAGCAGCCTTTCTGCGGTGTGTGAAAGAGTGCTCGACAGATGCCTGGCTCCATCAACAATTGGTGGGGAGGGATGCGACAATATGACCATGATCTTGGTGCAGTTCAAAAAGCCAATTAGTCAGAACAAAAAGGTCGATGTGGGGCAGCAATCTGCGAACAGCTCAGAAGATGCTGAGATTCAGTGAGTAGACCTTCATGGCAACGTTGTTTCTCTACTGTAGTCTTTTCTCATGGCATTAACTGAAAGGCTTTGCGACCAGTGGTGCGGAGGGGAATGGTTCTTGACGCTGGTGAGGATGCAAAGATTTGCTTTCATAAGCAGGCAAAGCGAAGAAATGGTTACTGTACATATCAACTGTTTGTCAAATGCTGTGGATGCCCACATTCTGCCTGAGAACCCGAGATAAAATGACATTGGCCGGCACAACATCGAAATCCCGGTGCACAGCTTCCGTGCGCCATTCTCCATTCGTTGTCAAGCCAAAGTCGAGCATCCTGGTTGTGGTTTCAATCGTCGACGCCTCCCAAACTCGTGTGTATTCTGCCTGCCGTGTGTCTGCTGTAAACGTGGGTGGGATGTTGTTTATTTATCTTTCTGTTGTGCGTGTGATATTGGTGTGCTATGATAAACAAGTTAGTTCCATTTCATGCCTCGTTGGATCATGCGACGTATCAAATCTGGATCCAATCTACCATGTCTGTGACTCTGTGTGCTGTCTGTCATGTTCAAATGCAAGCAAATCCTATACGGCGCTGCAGTACACACGAAACTTGTTGCAAGAAAGCTCGTACGGAGGAGGGGATCTTATCTCGAGAGATCCTAGTTTACTGTCGCCGATGTCAACTACCACCGTGGCACCATCGTTAACCACCTTGTCATTTGCAGGAAACACTAGTATTGATATGTAGTATGCGTGTATTTATACATGTTTTTTTACAATCGAATGAGTGGTGTATGTTTTGTAATACGTGAGCGTTATTGTTGTACAGTAGATGAATTTTATGCATGCTATAATACAATAGAATGAATGTTGTATTTTTATGACAGATGAGCACGGGTATTTTTTATAAGCAAAATTTCAAATACAGTCAATTTTATATTGTATATTTTCAATTTCGGACAACTTTTCTGCGTATTCTCTGAAATGGCAGCGATACACGGCAGGCGAGGCGCACGTCCAGTCGCGTCGCTGTCTGCTCGTTTGTCATGCGTCACGTCATTTCTTTGCGCCGAAAGTTTATTCGTCGGATGCGCATTATTTGCATGCATGCACGGTTGTCGGTTGCTTTTGCTAATCACCTCGCTTTGCATGCATGCGTGGCTGCCTCTCGGACGCATTCTTCATCGCAAAGATAAATAGAGGGACGGAAGGAGCCGGAGTGTGCGAGCGAAGCTTAGCGCGAAGTCGGGGAGGTGCTTGGCAAGCAGAAGAGAAAGAAAAGCTTCACATGCAGAAGAAAAGGAGACGACCAGTGCTGGTAAGTCTTTGCCAGAGTAATTACCCAGTTAGATTAATTATCGTTGGTAAGTAATTCTTAGAATAATTATCTGGTTATATTAATTAGCGTTGGTAAGTCGTTGGTAGAGTAATTACCTGGTTAGGTTAATTAGCGTTGGTAAGTCATTGTTAGAGTAAATATCCTGTTAGATTTATTCGTAATTACCTGGTTAGATTATTGCCTCATGTACGTAATCACCGTTAGGAACTTAGTAATTATAGTTGTTTTATTATTTTTACGTAGCAGCATACGTTTACTGATGATACTAGCATGGATACCTCTAGCTATAATACCAGTTCTCTAAATGAGATTGTATGATTACTACCAATAGTTGTAACATCCTCCAGTTACGCATCATTGTATTGCTTGGCTATAGTCCAGTTGCTATTGTCTTATGTTAAAAATAGTATTATGTTAAGTTAGAAAATTAAAAGCTCGGATGTGAGGTGATGGTGGACCAATGCAGCATGGAATCCGGGGATATTGAACATGATTGTAGAGGTAGGGTAATTGAAACCGCGTTTACGTACAATTTTTAGCAAGAAATCCGTCTTTATGATGATTGATGGATGTATTATTTAGCACATAACCGCAATCCCCAAGAGGTGACTATCATCTATTTACTATTGATGTTGTGTTATACTGATGCATATCGGCCCTGCATTCATGCACAATATAGATTGTGGGTAATGGCTTGCTACGTAGGATCAGTCTAGGACCTCTGTGATCAACTTGTTTGTGTTTAGAACTCACATGCTTGTTAGAGTACGTAAACAACAAACTTTAATCAGCGTGGTTAGTTAGATAAGATAGTCTCTAATTATCTTGTTAATTGTAAATGTTGTAACTGTAATTAATGAGCGTAGTTTGAGTAAATATTCGTGAACAAAAAAATTAATTTGTTCAGTAATTAATTTCAACCCTCGGTATAGTTAATCAGTTGTTAATTTTTGAAATATTTTTAGGTACCATATTTACCTAGCCATTGCGCCATGAATTTTCATATTTACTACGGTGAACGTCCTACCATATTGCACGAGAGAATAGTCACAGTGCAAAATTGCGAACACACATATAGTTCAAGTGATAGCCCATTAGACTTGGAAGGACTTAAATCACATGTTATGAGCGTGTTGCGTTTAAGCCAGGAAACACATACAGTTTTTCTGGAGGCGGTGCGGCCAAGGGAAGTTCCAAACAACAACGTCATTGTGCATACTTCGTTCGCACTGAGAAATAATAAAGCTTGGTTATTGTATGCACGAAAGGCCATAGAAGGCGGGTTTCCGTTGGGTGTTTATGTAAACATATTGCCACTAGAGGCGAATGCCGATGCTGGTCCTAGCGGGGAAATTTTAGGCCACCAGGGAGAGGGAGAAGTGGGCCAAGGACATGTGGGGGAGGGTAGTTCGGGTGCACACGAAGAAGAAGTACTTCCTTCTGAGATAGATGCGACATGTATGGATGATGAGGCTGGTGGAAGCGAGGATGAAGAGGGCACTGACAACGATGACCCAGCTCCAGCAGTCCAGTACTTCCGTGGTAATGGCCTTCTAGAGTGTGGCATTGCTGACTATAATAATTTAGCTATGTGGGGGTACCAGAACAGCGACATCCAGATTGGGAAACGCTTCCCCCAACAAGTTAGAGCTAATCCATTTCATCAGCAATTATGCTGTCATCACTAGAAGAGAGCACAAGTGTACTAGGTCGAAGCCCACTGAGTATGAGGTTAGGTGCACCAAGGCCCCTAACTGCCCTTTCTACGTCCGTGCTCACCAGCCGAAACACGAGCACTACTTTGTGGTGAGCCGGAACACTCCTCATACATGCACGGAGGAGTCAATCAGAAGCATGAGCCACGTGGTCGACACTAGATTCATTGCCCAACTAGTCGTGACCCAGGTTGGTTCAGATATTGGACTATCACCGAAATCGATTATGGAGCAAGTGCATAGTAGAATAGGGATGCACGTAAGCTATCTAACAGCGTGGCGAGCAAAGCAGAAGGCGTTGAAGATGCTTTTTGGATCATTCGAAGACTCATACAACTATGCCCCGAGATTGCTGCAGAAGATATCACTGACCAACCCAGGGACTCAGTTCGCAATGGCGGACGAGCATGTTAAGCTTCAAGATGGTTCGTACAACACCGGGGAGCGCTACCTGATTAGGGTATTCTGGGCTTTCGGACAATGCATTGAAGCTTTCAAGCATTGCAGGCCTGTCATCTGTGTTGATGGCACATTTATGTGCGGGAAGTACTATGGCACCCTACTGACCGCGATCACGGCCGACGCAAACAACCAGATAATACCAATTGCCTACGCATATGTGGAGAGTGAGAACAACGATAGCTGGTTGTGGTTCCTCACTTTGGTCCGGACGCGTGTCGTGGGGGATAGGCAGAGAGTGTGTGTTGTGACCGACCGCAATGCAGGTCTTCTCCACGCTCTAGAGGTGCTGCATGGCAGCACGAACCCGTCGTGGGCTGATGTGGAGAGAAGGTGGTGCATGCGACATCTGGGTGCAAACCTATATTCACGGTACCATAACAGGTCCCTAGTGAAGAAGTTCAAAGGGTTGTGCCTTCAGAACCAGCTTGCCAAGTTTTGTTAGATTTGGAGACAATTGAACGAGACTACAAGGAAAATGATGGAAAATCAGCAATCTCAGGAGGAGCAGTTGCAGTCGCAAATGGTGGGAGAGCAAAGCGTCATTAATCATGATCGTTGCACCTTTAGCCAATGGATAGCAGGAAGCGGTGGAGCGTTGGTCCCTTATGCACGACACAAAGTGCGCGAGGTTAGTTGCACCTATTAATTTGTGAGATTAACTTATTTTAAGAGTGTTGGACCTATTCATGATAAACTTTGCGTGTTTTTCTGTTAGGTACACCATTATGACGACCAACATAGCGGAAGCCTTCAATAATGTCCTTAAGGGCGTTCGTGGGCTTCCGTTATGTGCCATAATAGAGCTGACGTTCTACAGAACAGCAGACTACTTTCGAGATCGTGGTCGTGCTGCCGACCAATGCAGCACTCAATTCTCAACCAAGGTGGAGGAGATCATCAGTAGTAGGAGGAGCAAATCCATGTTCCACCGTACGTGGGTGTACGACCTCGGTAACCACATATTTGAGGTAATGTGCCGCCGTAGGTACCACTCTGGCTACAACGCCGGTGACACCGTCCAGCAATGCACTCTAGGCATGGAGGAGGTGGTGTGCTCGTGCAATAAGCCAAAACTGCATCATATCCCTTACTCCTATGTATTCGCGGCTTGCAGGGATATGGGAGGGAACGATGCATCTCAGTACATATCGTCATATTACACGGTAGAAGCCCTGAGAAACACTTGGCGTCCTAAGATGAGTTCCTTCAATCTTGGTACGAGTTACAAGTCGATCGACGGGCCTTTGTGGGTGCCTTATCCGTTAACACGACGAAAAGAGCCTGGGAGGCCTAGAGGGACAAGAATGCACGGTGATATGGATGCGGTGATGCCGCAAAGCAGAGGAAGTGCAAGATTTGCAAGCAGAGTGGACATGATCGGAGGACATGTCCTAATAAGCAGTAGACGTATTTAGTAATTTTTTGTACTGTATAGTGTTGTATTCAGAACCGGATTTCTTATGTGTTGTATTGTACCGTCTTGTTTAACATCTGTTGCGTCCCTAATGGTGTATGCTATCTTGTTGTTGTACCGATGATATTTGTTGAACTGACCTATGCAGGTGGTATTTTCAGCATGGCTACCGGTGGTCTTCCCGAGCTTCTTCAGCAGCAGTACGATGATCAGCATCGTGGGAGGATGATTTTCACAGGCACGCATGTTAGCACTGTTGTATTTATTGAGGTTACCACTGTTGTATGTATTGTTCCATATTACGAGTTTACATTGTAACCATTGATTGTATTTATTGAGGTTACCACTATTGTATTTATTGAGTTTACTTTTGCATCCGAAACAATTGGAGACAAACGAGCAGACAGCGACGCGACTGGACGTGACCGGCCGGGCCCACAGGGCATAGCCGCACTGTGTGCCGGCTATGCAATCGCTATCAACACCTCGCCTTCGCGAATATCGCTGCCATTTCAGAGAATACGCAGAAAAGTTGTCCGAAATTGAAAATATACGATATAAAATTGACTGTATTTGAAATTTTGCCTTTTTTATACAGAGCATGGTGTATTTGTTAAGTCTCGTAAAGATTCAAAATTCAAGAGAGGCAAAGAGGGAGAGAAGGCATTCAATCAGGAGATTTGATGGGACATTTATTTTGGTGACTAGCGAGTAGTCGGGTACCCATATGTTACATCGGATTAAAGAAAAACAGTTAATGCTTTCAAACCCTTGTTTTGGTATTATATTTCTATAAATTACACAGTCTAAACTTTTGCTTTAGAAAGCCTATAAACATAAAAGTAACTAGGTAGATTTCACGCGCTACGCTGCGTGCGGCCAGTTTTGATGCACTGAAGTATTTGAAAAGCAAAACACACCAATGATTGCACCATATGAAAATATCCATATGGATCAGACTGACAAAGTAATAGATATCAAACAGGCAGAGTAATAGTCGAATAGGCAGTAGAAAAAATGAGAAATGTCCAGTTTGCACATGCTAGTTATTTGGTATATAAACACAGGAGTTAGTTCCTCCATGTCTATAAATGCAGTCTCCGAAATTGCATTTGATCAAAAGAAAAAGGTTTCGCTGTTTTATATCTACAAAGCCATGCCCGCGTAGGAATATGATGCATGGCTCATTTCCGTTGGCCCTTTTTTTTTGTTCAACCGAAAACATGTAGTTCTAGAGATGGGAATTTAGTTCCTATTGTCACAAACGTTTACAAACGGTCATATGCATGAGTATATTACATTAGAGTCACACGAAAACTATATGTTTCCTTTCTGAATTTACTCAAAAGCAGGTCACAGCGTTTCCTTTTCAATACCTTAGAATTGTACCTCCTTAAAAACAGAAAAAGCTCCCTAGCTACCACAGATATAAAGGTCGGGAGAGGTGCTTCAATGCTTTTCTTTTTTACAGTTGCACAAATATTAAAGCATGAATGAAGGGTAGATGGAGATTACTTACCCCTTCGCTTGCTTTAAGATTTGTGCAACTTGTATTAGGAGGGAAAGCATTGAAGCACTCCTCAAAGGTCAGCCATTAAACTGCATGAGAAACATGTCATACACTGTATACTTTCAGGAAAAACAGCGATTAATCCTAGTGCTGTAAGTATATAAGAATATAAATAGGCTATTAAAATTCTTAACTCAAAGGTCGATACTTTTCAGAAGAGAACATATTCTGGACATAACTTTTCATCAACACAAACCTGCAGCATCCAAAGTAATGTAAACAATAAGATGATTCTGGTGTGTACCTTCGCTTATCAAGTCAAATGACATGCAAAATTAGGTTATAATGGAACATCAGCATCAAAAGGGCAACAATTGTGTTTTTGCCTCTTCTCCATTGATCTCTACATGGCATGCATTATGGTTGTTTCCTATGGACAAGAAATAGAAATAAGAAATGCGAGATGATATTTTTTTTCAGTAACTAAAATAGTCATATTCACAATTCAACATCTCTCTGTGATCTCAATAAGCCTAGTCTAGTGAAAATTGCTTAAAAATGATAGTACCATACCTATCTGAATTTCAGTGTCTATTTTTTCAATGGAGTGGATCTGTGTTTCTTAGCAGAGACACGATGGCACACACACTATTTCATTTAGCAAACAAGTGAACATAATGTTGTAACACAAGGGATGAGATTTCACAACTATCAGCGGACCGAGTACAAAAAAATCTCATAGGAAGACATGATGACGACCATATTTCCTAACTTTAAAAAAACTAAGATGAAAAATGTAAGATTTTGGATCAGCAATTCTTACCTAGATTGGGTGTGTAATGAGAAAGTAACAAATATAAGCTAAGCTAATGGGAACACGACTAAATAGCTTGACAGACTTACAACGTGAATATCGGTGTTCACTTTGAAAAGGAAATTTGCAAAAACAGTAGACTTGTAATCTTGAGGATATCTCGAGTATTGTGCAGAGTGTGGAGCCATTTGTAACATAAGCGCCACCCACGAACATAGAAACAAAACATATACCTTTGTAAGGGAAACACGATCGTAAAAATTCACCACCATGTTCCTACCTCTATGTATTTGATTATTTTCAAGTGACTCACGTGGCAACGATTTACAATCTCTTTTGTCATACTAATCTAAAACTACCAATGATAAAACATTATCACTTGGACACGGACACAAAGCGTTAGAATCTGATTCGGAATACGGGTGCCCAATTCCCCAAAATATTTTGAACACAAGAAATGCTAGGTAAAATCGAACATGGGTGTCAGAACCCAACTCGGATTCGAGATGTCCAATCCGGCTAAAAATTTTGGACATGGGTGCCCGAGTAACATTGGATAAAAGACAGAACAACATAACTAAATGGAAAAATAACACAGCCAATCCAAATCAAATAAACTGATTAATAACATGAAAGCTGCCAGCCATGCCCTAGTGATTAGGCAAGAAGCAAGCTACACTAATCAGTTAAATAAGAAACAAGTGTCGCCTAAATTTATGCTAAAGAAGAGCAATCAGTAATGGTGTCCCAACAGCTAGCCAGTGATCCTACGTATGTAAGGTATGCCAAAACTTTTAAACTATCAACCTGAAATCCGAGATCCTGAATCCTGCCACTGCATTCCCACCCTTACATGCCTTGCCGTCAGCACAGTGCTAGTACCAGAAGACTACAGACAATGAAAAGAGGATAAACACTTCAAATTGCTGAGGCATACACATCAATCACCTGTAGTGTAGAGTGTAGTCTGCCCATTAGTTGCTAGAGTAGAATAGAAATCTGGAATAGAGAAATCACTTTTGGCTACATTTGATTCTTCATTTTCATAAGTTGACAGGCGCTAATCAAAGAATATGGCAGCCAAGATCTCCTGCACGCGTCAGAGTTCATGTTTTATTTAACCAATATAGTACTTCATGAACAGAACTAAAAAAAAGCGATAAAGTCGCCAACTTACATCAACCGAAATATTCTAAGCCATATTCCATATGCTGTCCTAGCGAAGCCGTAGAGACTAACATGACAGATAAACTCGTTGATACATAGACAAATGCCCAAATTTCAGATCTAGCCTTTCTTTTCACACAAGTTGGCAACCTGAAATATAGGCAAATCACATAAATATATAAGAAAAATGAGAGGAGAGAACAATTACTCATCAACTGGTTATGAGCATCTGCTCAATAGATTTCTTCTCCATAAAATCAAGATAGAACCCTGCAGAGCGCAAGCTGAACAAAACAGAGCAACCAATTCAAACATTCATATGCATACTTAAAAAAATAAATAAGAACTTGATTTGTACACATGCGTTCAATATTATATTATGTTAAGGATGAATAGGGCCCCACTCGAACTAATAGAGCCAGAACTTCAAGTATGAAGCTAACTACATCACATTAATTTCTCTGTGTGAATCATCTCAGAGCTCTAGCGGTGAATCTAGGATGAGAACTGTAGTAATACTGTAACATCGAACAATTTTTAGTTCAATAGATGCATATAAGCCGCTTTGTAGAATCATCCCAACATCAAGAACAAACTTTGGAGTGAAACTCACCTCCAAACCTATCCAATGGTAGGTCCATGGGCTCATCCCGCTAGTCATTCTTTGTCCTAATGCCTATCTTGGCCAACTCTTGTTGGAACCGTAAGAGCAAGGGACCGACATCACAATTCGTAAATATCAAACAAAGACCAACTCATGACTTAGGAGAGCAAGATCTGCCAAATTTGGCAGGAATCATAGTTGATACCTTAATGCCCAAAACTTTGATCTTCTGGTGACTTTTCTAAGTCAGTAGAACTCACTTTATTATGTATCTATGTACCTATCTGAATCCCTACTAATAAATAATGATCAGTCAAAATGTGATGTAGGATTTAGCAGCCATCGAGGTGAAAACAACAAAAAAATCGTTTTCATACTTTGGATTGCATTTTTCTCACCCAAATTTGCACCTGAAACCTAGCACAACCATCGTTTGTCCTAGGCAGCACAACTGATCTGGGGACGGAGGAAGCAGCTGGCTGCACAGGAGCTTGTTGGTAGCATTTGTCTGATCCAGAACATGTGCTCTCTGGTACTAATCGGAAGACAAATAAATCAGTCAATGCATAGCACAGAAGATACAAAGGCTTCCAATAAAAAATATATAATTGTTCTTCATTCACCTTAATCTGGAAGTAAACAAATCCACTGTACCAAATGCTTCCGAACCATCTAATATAGAAGCATGATTTCAAAAACGTTTCTGACTGGAAGGATCCACTAAGCTAAATCAAAGCAGATATCTAACACAAAACCCATGGTGGTAAAACAAAATCATGCAATGAACCCGAACTCACTGATGTAATGCTGAAAGAAGTGATGCTAGATTTTTCACTGTACCTTCCTCAACTGCAGAACGTGAAATCGAAGCCACCGACAAACGACCCCAAAATTGGCCCCAAATAGCTCAATTTCAAGAGAAATTAGCCACATTCCTTAGCGTCCTCTTGGAGTTATCCTCCCGCCTCAGCCTAAACCCTAAGAGGAGGACAACCTAGACCCAAAGAGGACAAAAATGATGTGATGCGGAACCTGAAGGTGATGGGGCAGGGCAACGAAACAATGCGATGTAGCACAAATATACGGAATGACCACCATCGTTGTGCTAGACACCTGATCAAGATGAAGTGAACCAAGAACAACACTAAATCAGCAAGAATCTGGACGAAGACCAGAAAATCGAAATAGAAGAACTTTGAGGAAAGGAAGCGTATGCAGTGAAGGAGGTGACAACGACACCTCTCAGATCGCTTCAAAGAGGATCTGCACTGTACCTCCGGACCGACGACGGTGCCGCTTCACCCTTTCCAGGCCTCCCTCCATGTCCCTAACCCTCTGCAAAATCCCCAAAAATTTTACAAAAAACCATCAAAATTTGAACAAGACGCTTTTCCGTGCCCGTTCAAAGGCGACCATCTTCGAGACAGTGAACGGCGCAAACGCGTGGCAGCACACGGAGGTCGCCATTATTGCTGATGCGGAGGCTAGCGCGGATCTTCTCAGAGCTCTCACACTCGATGAAAGGTAAGTGAGGAGGGGAGGCGACATGGGGAAGGGAAGAAGACGGGAAGGAGGGGTGAGGAGAACGGACCCTAGCACCAGTGACGCTTGAGCAAGGCCGGCGACAGCGTTGGCTGGGCTGGCTCACGGCGAGGAGCAGGAACTGGGGAGCGGGCGCAGGGGGGATCCGCTGGCACTGCTTGGGTGCGGTGACGGAGGCGACGGGGAGCGTTGGAGGCAAGAAGAGAAGGGCGAGCTCCACGCGGTGTTCGGGCGGCGACGACGTGGCCTCGAGGGCTCCAGAAGGAGCGATTCCACGAAGCTTTATCAGCTGTCGCAAGCCCGACGCAGAGCGAGGTCAGCGTGACACGGGTGCGACCGCGTGGACGGGCGGATAGGCCCGAACCGACAGCATGAACAGCCTGGATAACATGGATCTGCACACAAATACAAAAAACCACAGGATCTCTCCACGAAAAAAGCTGACGTGGCTTGCCTGAGAGTCCGGCAATTCTTCCCCTATAAGGAAAGGTATATATTGCAGCCACACCCTCAGTTAGTAGTCTTCAACATTTCCCGTGGCTTCAGATTCCGTCCCTGCTTGCCTAAGCACGTCAAGTTATCACCGATGTTCTTGTTCTATGATCTGCCTTTGACCTATTTGAGAGAGAGTTGTAGCTTTTCTAAAAAAACTATTTTTTAGTTTTTTGAGTTGACAAACGGCTGTAGCTTTTTATAAGAAATCATTTGACATATAGCTAATTTTCCTTATCAATAAGCTGCAAAAACAGATCCACCCTAGCTTTTGACTTTTGCTAATTATTTATATCTGACTTCTAGCTTATGACTTTTCAGAAGCTAAAATTGGCTTAAAGTGGTTCGGCTATCGTGCTCAGGGGAGCTCCACCGCAACCTACACGACACCATTGCTCTTGTTGCTTGCTCAGCCAATGCATCGCCCTTGGCTCCGCGTTTTTAGATGAACATGACATCACAACGATGCGCCGGTCCCAATTTTATTGAAACGCTCGGCTTAGATGCCTAGCCTACGTCTTTGTCCTGGCTCCACCATCCTAGCTACCAACCGAGCTGTGCATATGCTTGCACACACCTCTGTGGCTCTGCCGCACCTCCACAAACATAGGTGGGATTCTTATGTCACCGAATACTTCGACAGATTTAGAACATCAATATATATTCAGAATGGCAAGCATGAAAGTCTTGGATCAACTCGGCGATAACTAAGACTTGATGTAGCATGCCCGATGTTTTCACTAAAACAAAAGGAGCATGAAAAAGCTAGCTACTACCAATGGGAAAAAAATGCCAATCTAGGGAAGAAAAATCTTATAATACCTTATTGTAATGACCCTCATTTTTGTATAAAATGCTAAAATGAGAATCTATGTGCATACAGTACTAGTCCCATGATCAGTGACAACCATGCCCAATCGTGTCGCATAGCCTCTATGCCCGAAGTCGACCAGCCGTCGTTCCCCGTCATTGTCGTGCCAGAAGTCGCCCAGCCGTCGCGCCCGACAGCTGTCGCTTGGCCGTTGCGCCCAAAGTCGCCCGGCTGCCACCACTCGGTCATCGCGCTGATAGCCGCATGGCCTTCACGCTCGCCGCGCCGTTCGACTGTTGTTTCTGTCGTTGTTGAGTGCCTGCAGCTGGCCCCGCTATTCCCTGTCGTCGCACCATGCACCACCGCCATGGATCTACGTGCCGTCGCCGGGGTCCCATCATGCCGTCACTCGTGCGCGGGCCACAACGCCATTGCATCCGGCTGCCTCGCATATGCTGCTGAAATTGTGCCGCCCAAAGCCCGGCCGCCCGAGCACTCGGCGGCTAGGGTTGAGAACCCTAGCCATCCCCTCTTTTCCTGGGCCGATAGGCTGATCAACAATCGGATCGGCATGGGCCCTAATGTGCCATGCGGCCCACAGGCCATACGTCCTGTTAAACCTTTTCCAGAAAAAACAACAAAAAATATCTGGAAAATAAATTTCACATTTTAACCCCTATAATTTCCTAAAATTTTGAAAATAATTAATAAATTCAAAAAAATTTGTTGTAAATCCTAGAAATTTATTTTTCTAGGTATATGGAGTTCCATAATTTGTTGAACCTTAGACTTAGCACACATTGGAAGCTCCATATCTCTGGGTTTATTTTTTCTGGTATTATTCCATGTTCATATATGCTGGAGTTTATTTTTCTGTTAGTTGGTAATTCTAAAAATTGCTTGATAATTAGCAAAAAATCATGGAAAATGCTAGAAAAATTATAAATAGCATGTTGGGGGTTCCACACCTCTAGGTTTATTTTTCTTAGCATTTATCCATGTTCATATATGCTGGAATTTATTTTTCTATTAATTGGTAATTCTGAAAATTGCTTGATAATTAGCAGAAATTATGAAAAATGCTAAGAAAATCCTGGGAAATTTTAGATAATTATCTAATGTATAGATATAGACCAAACTTTACTGATTGAATAGTGAGTATGCAATATATTGATTTTTCTAGCAGCAAAATTCAATTTGGCTTGCATAGAGGTTATGTTGAACATTGCAAAGAGGAAATTTACTGAGCTCGCTCTGAATGGAAACAATTACCTCACGTGGGCAACGGATGCCAAGATAAATCTGACAGCTCGATCTCTTGGAGCTACTATTTTCCAGTCTAAAGCTGGTACCCCTGCTCTTCCTGAAGCCGATAAGTGTGCGACTCTACACTTCTTGATGCACCATTTTCATGCGGACCTGAAGGCGAATATTTGATGGAGGAGGACCCACTGGCACTATAGAATTCCCTGAAGGAACGATATAACCATCAAAGATCCGTCCTGTTGCCAGAAGCACAGTGCAAATGTACCCTCCTATGCTTTCAGGGTTTTAAGGCAATGGCAGCATACAACTCTGCCATGCACAAGCTTGTCACAAAATTGACATTCTGTAATCAGAAAGTTATTGATACTGAAATGATAGATAAGATATTGTGCACCTTCCACTCCAATATGAGGATACTACTACAACAGTACCGTCATGCAAGTACCAGCAGTACTCTGAGCTTATATGCATTTTGCTAGAAGCAGAAAAACATGATGAACTCCTGATTAAGAATCATCACACCCTCTCTAATGGGACACATGCAATGCCCGAAGCACATGAAAATGCTCAGTAGACTAGCAATAGCCATAGCCGCAAAAAGGGCCAAATGCATAAAGGGGAAAAGGGAAGAATGCCATAATATAGAAGGAAAGAGGCAAGCCCCATTGGAAAAGTAGGGGTAAAGGACCAGAGAGCTTCCAGAAGCAAGGCTATAAACCCTATACAACTTTGTGTTTAGGTGTGGATGTACTGGCCACTGGTTGTGCAATTGCCACACACCGAAGCATGTGGCATACCTCTACATGCAATCCACTGAGAGATTCCAGAAGAATAAGGGAAATAAGGTTGAGGCACACTTCACCGTTTAGTCTGTTGTTGACGCGACCGTTGAGAAGTGTGAGGACATGGTTCTTGATCATATTGAGCTCTTGGAGTCCCAGAAGGACACCCACAATTCATATGGAGACATGTATTAGTCTTCTAAATATTCGTTCATTTTGCTAGTTGATGTCACATTCTCCTTAAGAGTATCCTCTATCAGTTTAGTCTGAGTTTCAGAATGAATATTGGTCTACGCTCCTACTGAGTGATTATCGTTTAAATAAATTGTTATTTCCTAGGATATTTTGTGCTTTGTTTGTTCTATATTTTGTAATATGTTCCTGCTGCAACATTTGCTTGATTATTAGATCATACTTCTAATATAGAACAAAGTATAGTATAATCCAATGGAGGAAGAAATCTATCTTGTAAACAATTGCACCACAAATTCAATTCTTAGGGAGACTAAATATTTTCAGACTTTGACTAAGAAAACTAAAAATATTATGACCATCGCCACAAGCGATGCTCTCATAGTTGGCGCTGGAAGAGCCATCATAGTCTTCCCTATGGGTTCTCGTATAATAATAGAGAATGCCCTATTATACCCTGAGTCCAGTCGTACTGTACTAAGTTTTAAAGACATTCATTTGAATGGTTTCCATATGAAAATAGAAAATATAGTTAGTACATAATACATACTCATGACTAAGTTTAACGGGTGTAATATACATGTGTTTGAAAAACTTTCTTCCTTCTTCTCCAGGTTATACTATACATATATAAAATCTGAAGTTTGTGTTGCGATAAAAATAATGTTTAAAAACCCAAAAATATTTAAGATCTGGTATGATCGATTGGGTCATCCTAAGTTGAACAAGACGAGAAAAATCATCAATAATTTTGCTAGTCATAGCATAAAAAAACTACAGACTTCCCTAGACCTGAAAACTTCTTATGCCCTGCTTGTGCTAAAGGGAAGCTCTTAATTAGACTCTCTTAACTAAAGGTTAGAGAAGAATCACTGAATTTCCTAAAGAGAATTCAAGGTGATATTTGTGGATTTATTCAGTCTCTGTTAGACCCCTTTAGATACTTTATGGTACTGATATATGCTTCTACTAGATGGTCCCATGTATGTCTCTTACCTACTAGGAACTATATTTTTGCTAAATTAATTGTCCTAATCATTAAATTAAGAGCCTCCTTTCTAGAAGAAAGGATCAAATCTATTCGAATGGACAATGTTGGTGTGTTTATCTCAAAAGTATTTAATGATTATTGTACATGGCTCTGGGTATTAATGAAGAGCATTCAGTACCTCATGTCCACACTCAAAATGGCCTTACAGAGTCATTAATTAAGAGGATAAAACTTTTGTTCAGCCATTCTTGCAAAATTATAGGTTACCCACCAGCTGTTGGGGCCACGCAGTGCTGCACACTGCGATATTAATTCAACTCAGACCAACTGCATACTATGAAATTTACCCTTTTGCATATAGTGTGTGGGAAAGAAGCAAGTATTTCTTATGTGAAATTTGGCTGTGTTATATACGTACCAAGCTCATCACTACAGCGTATAACATGGGCCCTTACCAGAAGTTAGGGATCTATGTAGATTTTGAATCTCCGCCAATTATTAAATATCTAGAGCTTATTATAGGGGATCTATACATGGCTTAGTATGCTGATTGTATGAGGATAATTTTTTGGCATTTGAAAGTTCAAGCTCTATTAATTTGGTTTTGGTGTTAATGATAAATCTAATATTGATACTAACTCTTTTGATAATCATAATATTGATTAGTCTCAATTGTTAATTAATGACAAATCTTTTTATGAGACTAACTCTTTTGTTGAGCTTAACTAGTCTCTTTTGGATAAAAAGATGAAAATATCAAGGGTATGCATTCGAGTTCACATTATCATATCTTATTGCATTCTTTGGATATAATATTCATGATCATATTGAATATGAGACTAACTCTTTTATTGAGTATACTTTTGTTTAGTCTCATGAAAAAGAAAAATGGAAATCCAAAAGTTATGTATCCAATATAACTTTATTATTTCTAGATACATTCCTTGGATTCAAGATAAAGGGCGAACTCCACCATTGTTTTAACCTTAAGATGTGCATTTTGTTTCCAATTCCATATATACATGAATGCACACATTTAGGGGGAGTTCATGCTTAATCTTGAAGTTTCAATAGTATTGATCCCTTTACCTCTTTCCATTTATAAAGTATCATTACTTTAAAACAAACTCTTGAGTATATATATAAAACCCGTGTAGTTGTAGTATACTCATGTTAATATAGGACAAACTCCAAAATCTCAAATTGAATATGTGCATATTGATTCAAGTTCAATTTTATATGTGCACACTTTTATGGGAGTTTATTCTATAATTAATGGTCTTAAGAGTATTGGTCCTTTTCCACCACCCCATATGAATTGGATCATTACTTTTAGATTCCATCGAATTAAGTGTATAAAACTTGTATAGTTAATATATACTCATGACAATTTAAATTGTATTTGGTTGCCATTCAATCAACAAAGAACTAGTTATGTGTTGATGGTTCACTTTGTTGATCCTAGGGCAATCGAAAGCTCTTAAGTAGATGAAGCATTAGTTGCATTAGTATACTCAAGACACAATTAATCCTTCAATCAATTGTCTTTGGGTTGTGATTAATCATCAAAGGAAAAAGATCAAAGGATATTGGGAGCATCTATTATGTGTTAATGGAGTGCATTGATGATTGAGACAACCATGTGTTTTGGACTAACATGTTCATTGAGTTTGAAATAGGTTAAGTCCAAGGTCAAGATAGATAAATGAGACAAGTGCGTCATCATGTGTTGATGAGCATCAAGAGAGGATCCCGAAGCTAAGACAAGGGGAGTTCATCATGTGTTGATGAACAATATGAAGATCCCGACTTGGAAAGAAGATGATCGGTCATCATGAAAGCTCCAAGTGGTTGCTAGAGGCAAAGGTATAACTAGCTAGGGTTAAGGTTATGTTCCTAGTATTTTACCGGTCTCGGTGTTTGGATGGGAGACCGGATTGCTAGTATAGGTTGCAAAACACATTTGCAAAGCACATTTGCAAAACAACATCAAACACGCCGTGCAAATATTTGCGAATGTGTTTTGCAAATAGTTTTAGCACATGCTTGCAATTTTATTGATGTGTTCTTTGCATGGAGCTTTGATTTGCAAATGCGTTTTGCAAATAGGAGAAGCTCATGTTTGATGTTGTTTTGCAAACAAGTTGATATTTGTGCAATTCTTTGGAGCATGTGACTAGAGTTTGCAAATGTGTTTTGCAAATTGGTTTGACCATGTGTTGATCATCACATGGCTCAAAATATGATCTCGATTGCACTTGCTTGCAAGATTTATGTTTGCAAATGTGTTTTGCAAAATATTGGTGGTTGTGCATTTGATCTTGGAGCATGTGATTATAATTTGCAAATGTGTTTTGCAAAATTATTTTGATCATGAGTTGATCATCATATGGCTCAAGATTTTATCTTATTGACTCTTGCTAGCTTGTAGTCACGCTCTTGATCAAGTCTATGTGAGGGATTTCGAGAAAATTAGATTTTATACTTGAGTTACTATATTGGAGTTTTTGTTTTTATGATATTTAAAAATATCTATGGTTACTTAAATCTTGAAAAAGGGTGAAAATTGTAGGTCTCTTGATAAGCTTCGCATAGAGTCCAAGATCAATTAAACCGGAGTTTGAAGTAAAAAGTTATGATCGTTTTAGTCACTATAGTAGATGCTACCGGGGTCCAAGGGCGGTATAAAATTCCAGAGGGGACGTTTTGGTGCCCAAGCAGGCCGGTAGCACCGGTCAAATAAGCGGTAGCACCGATTTTTCTTAGTAACAGCTAGTTTTTTAGCCGTTGGCGAGGAGACTGGTGCTACCGGCCCTAGTAGGGCGGTAGCACCGAGTTTGCTGGGTTTCTTGCCTATTTTTCCTTCCAACGGCTAGTTTCCTTTGGAGAGACTATAAAAGGAGCCTTGGGGGCAGGCATTTTGTTGTTGTTGGTCTTGTTGAGCTTTGGGTGGTATTGTGCATGTGTTGCACACCCACATTTGGTTCTTGAACTAAGAGTGAGCTCTAATTGCATGTGTTACAATTAGGAGAGGATTGAGAGCCTCTTGTGCATGTGTTGTACTTCAGGGGAGCTTTGTGCATGTGTTGCACTCGGTGATCAGCATTGTACATGTGTTGTATTTATGGAGCTCAAGCTAGAGTGTTTGACTTGTTACTCTTGGTGTTTGCCGACACCTAGATGGCGTGTGAAGGCATCGTGCGTGGTGACCTTCTTAAGGAGATTGTGAAAAGGGCCAAAAAAGTTGTGAAGATCCGAGCTCACCTACCCGGAGGGGGAAAGAGCTACCACTAGTGGAATTGAGACGGGTGCTCAATTCGTAGAGCCGATCCAAAGCGGTTTGGGCTTGCCTCAACGTGGATTATGGGAGACTGGCAAGTCTCCGAATACCACAGTAAAATATCGGTGTGTTTCTTGTTATTTGCATTCTATTTTTTATTTATACTCAAGCAATTTATTTCATAAAATTGATGGTTTGATTGCTTGTATTTAGGATTGTAAATTATTGTTAGAGACATAAATAGTAGTGCACTTAGTGAGCCTAGTTGACTTAGGCTTTAATTGTTAAAACCTTAGTTTATCGTTTACGCATCTATTATCATTTAGGTTTTGACATAAGGGTCTTAGGCGAGATTTTAATTAATCGTAGAAGAATTTTTTATTGCCACCTATTCACACTCCCTCTAGTCGGCATCCTCGATCTTACAGCATTAGAGGGAGAAAAAGTACTACATTAGAGAATGTCGAGAAATAATTTGGAATGTCACTAACATTCAGTCCTTAGACCCACGCACTAATGAATCTGACTTGAAGTTTGGAGGATAATAAGTCTGCAATAAATAGCTAATAATTTTCCAATACCTTCACTAATCATAAGTGAGTAATAAGATCTCATTTATCTACATTAAACACACCTGAAACAGAGTGAAAATACCTCGAAGGATATTGATCCCACTCTTACCCCTCACAATAAAAATAGGGGAGGCCTCCAGGTGCATGAGACTAAATTTTGTGGAGATGTCCGTAGAAATAGAGAACCGAATAAATGAGAACACTACCTCAGATAGTTGAAGAAGCTCAACCTGATGTTGAAAAAATCCCTGAAGTGAGCCATCCTGGAGATGGTAACATTCCTGAAGTGATCCATCCTAAATATGATAACCCTAGCAAATATTTGCGCGCACAATCTAACGCTGGGAAGTCGGAACGCCTAGACTCTATCGTTGAGGAAAATCATGAGCTGGAAGAAATTAATGAAGAGATATCCCTGAAGTGATTCAGGAGAGTTGTGTAAGGAAAAGACTACAATTGTCGACATATATTTTGCATCAAAATTGATTGATCTGGATCTAGAACCAAAATCCATGGCAGAGTGCTAGAAGCGCTCAGATAGGGTCAAATAAAAAGAAGCTATTGAGGCAGAATTGCGCTAGCTTAATAAGAGAAAATTATTTGGTCATGCTGACCAAACACATCTTAAAATGGTCTTTGTACGATCAAACTGGGTTTTCATCCGAAAGAGAATGAAAATAACCAGATGATGAGATATAAAGCGAGGCTTGTAGCACAAGAGTTCATGCAGAGACCCAATATCCATTATGATGGAATTTACTCTCCTGTAATGAATAAAGTAAAGTTTCGATACTTGATATCAATGGCAGCTAGCTTAAACTTATCAATACAGTTGATGGATATTGTGACCTCATGTTTATATGGGTCACTGGATACAAATATTTATATGAGAGTCCTTGAAGGAGTAAAAATTCTAGATCCTAATAAAGGAATTTGCAATATGTATAGCGTCAAACTGCAGAGATCGCCATACGGATTAAAATAGTCACGAAGAATGTGGTACAACTGACTTAGTGAGTTCCTCCTGAAGAAGGGCACTCCAACTGTCCCTGTGTGTTCATAAAGAAATCCTAGAATGAATTCTGTATCATCTTAGTTTATATCGATGATCTGAATATCATTGAAACCACAAAGGATATAAAGGAAGCAAGTTCTTACCTTGTGACGGAGTTTGAGATGAAAGATTTTGGTAAAATCAAATATTGGTTAGGCCTGCAGCTAGAGCATTTCTCAAAAAGAATTTTTGTACACCAGTCTACCTATACCAAGAAGGTATTGAAAAGATTTAATATAGGTAAATCTCATCCTTAAAAAACCCATATTAGTAAGATCCCTTGAAGTGGATAAAGACCTTTTTAAACCGAGGATGGTAAATGAGGAAGTCTTAGGACCTGAAGTCCCGTACTTAAGCTCCATTAGAGCACTTATGTATCTTGTGAATTGCACAAGGCCTGATATTGCATTCACAGTAAATTTACTAGCAAGATATAGTGCAGCCCCAACCAGAAGACATTGGGCTAGTGTCAAGACTTTACTCAGATGCCTCCAAGATACTCAAGATCTTGGATTGTTTTACCAGAAGAACCAAGACTTGACCATGGTGAGATATGCGGATGCTGGCTATCTGTCTGATCTCCACAGTGCTAAATCTTAGACTAATTTTGTATTTCTCTGCGGTGGTACAACCATTTCTTGACGGTCTTTTAAGTAGATCTTGGTAGTTACTTCTACCAACCACTAAGAGATTATAGCTTTATATGAAGCCTTACATGAATGTGTTTGGCTAAGATGTGATTAACAATATCCAGAAGTCATGTGGTTATAATACCGTTGATACCCTCACGATTATCTATAAAGATAATGATGCTTGTGTTGCACAAATGTAAATAGGTTATGTGAAAAGCAATATCAGGAAGCATATTGCTCCTAAACTTTTCTATCCTCACGAACTTTAGGAGAATGATGAGGTAAAGATTTTGCAAACTAAGTCATGTGAAAATCTTGCAGATTTATTCATCAAGTTCTTACCAAAATCTACCTTCCAAATATGTGTTAATGGCATTGGAATGAGACAACTTAGAGATATGTAGAGTTCACGGGGAATAAATCCCTAAACCATGATTCTTAGCATGATCATGAAGATCCTAGTTTAAATCCAGAAGATGATAAGTTGTACTCCTTTTCCTTTAGTGAGTTTTCTGAAGTTTTCTTACATGAAGGTTTTTAACGAGACAATTAGTGTAACACAGTGTACAAGTGTGAAATTTTTACCGTATTAGCTCTTCTAAAAAATTTAATTACTAAACTAGCTTGCGTTGTGTCAAAATACCAAAAGTAGTCCTTTTCGCTGTCTGAAAACGCCGCACACGTTGGAAACAGCGGCGTCAAAACGCTACATGCGCATGCAGCGATCCGAGAGCGCTCCAAAACCGAGCGCAAACAATGGATGGAGCACAAACTAATACTAGTACTACTTAAGCATGCATCATACATGCATAAATCTCTGTGCGATTTAACAAAACGTTAGTGAAATACTACTGTTAATTACACATAATTCTACTAGCTAGTTGTAGTAGATACGAGGATTGAAATCTCGTTTTCGCTCAAAGGCCGTAGAACGAAATCTCGGCGAGATTTAGAAATTTCGGACAAATTCCGGATGAACCACAAAAACAAAGATTCAAATCCGGTATTTTTTTTCAACTGGAGCGAAAAATGGCTCAAACGACGTTGAATTTTTTTAATTTTTTTTGTGGAGATTCTTGACACATCAGTGATGTTCTCATGAAAATTTCAGATGATTATCATATTTATAAAGAGAATGAACATTATTGGGACAGTAACCTTGTCAGAATTTTATAAATTGTCTCAAGTGTGTTCAGGGTCTAAAATTTTTATGGGAGCTTAAGAATTGCCTCAGTATCATTCTATAAAATTTTCAAAAATTTTAAATTTTTTTTGTTTGCTCAATGAAATCTATGTATGCATTGAACTTCGTTTGTTATATTTCAAAAATAAAAAATAGAAAGAACATAAAATGGTACAGTGCACTTATAAGAATTTTAAAAATTCACTAGTGATCATGATTCAAAATTTTAATGATATCTTAAGCATTTCCTTAGGAACCTTTTTAAAAAATGTTTAAAAAATTTGATTGCTAAAGCAAATCTATATATTGATCATCAGGCTTTTATTAGGACGTAGCACTCTCGGAATTTTTAAAACTTCTTGAAGCTTAATCATCATATTAAAATTTTATAGAAATATTAATGATACATCAGGACCATCCAATTTTTTTTTTCAAAATTTAATAACATGGTTTGCACTAATTTTCATTTAGTTGAAGTTTACCGGTAAAGCTTTTATCAGGATAGTAGCACTGTCCGAATTTTTAAAAATTCATGAAGCTTTATCATCATCTGAAAATTTTATATTAACTTTAGTGATGCATAATAACCATGCACAAAAAATTTAAATTTTTTTAATGTGGTTTGTTTCAATTTTTATTCGGTTCAAACTTGTCGGTCACCGTTTTATCAGGACAATAGCAATGTTTGAATTTAAATATTCCTAAAATATGATAATCATATGAAAGTTGTATGGGAACATCACTGATGTTTCAAGAACCTTCACAAAAAAATTCAAAATTTTTCGACGTCGTTTGAGCTATTTTTCGCTCGGGGCAATTTTGCAAAGATCTCGGCAATCTCGGCCCTACAAGTTGAAAAAAATTCCTGGATTTGAATTTTTTTTTGTGGTTCATCCGAAATTTGTCCGTAAATTTTAAATCTCACCAAGATTTAGTTCTCCGGCCACGGGATTTCAATCCTTGCACGCTAGTATCGTTTCTACTACTACTAGCTAGTAGAATTATGTGTAATTAATAATAGTATTTCACTAAACATTTAGTTAAATCGCCCATAGATTTATGCTTGTATGATGCATGCTTAAGTAGTACTAGTACTAGTTTGTGGCTCTATCCATCGTTTGCGCTCGGTTTTGGCAGCTCGCGAGAAACGGCGGGACCCGTGGCGAGAAGGGAGGGAATCTGGCGAATCCGGCTCTCTCACCTCGGAGCAGCGCTCTCGGACCGCTGCTCTCACCAGAGCAGCGCTCTCGGACCGCTGCATGAGTATGGAGCGCCCTGGCACCGTTGCATGCGCATGCAGCGCCTCGGTACCATTTTTCCACCGTGTGCCGTATTTTTAGAAAGCGAAAAGGGTTACTTTTGCTATTTTGATTGGACTCTATCTTTATGTGGACGAATCCGAATCTATCTCTGACTGTCTTCTATTATATATTTAGCAACCCCTTGTACAAGAGAATCAAGCTAATAAAAAGAGAAAATAGAATTTTGCCTCACTACTTTATATGTACTTCCTATTTGTACTTGCTATTCTTTGATACATCGTGATTGATCAAGCGCGAACGATTTCGTTTCACAATAGGACCTAGCCTTCTAATCCCCCTCCCCCTTTTATCCTATGCCATCACCAGAACGATTTTGGCCCAGCAAGCCGCTCCTTACTCTCGTTGGGCATCCCGTTGAGCGTTCGTATCAACCAATGGCTGCGCCTAAGGCGATCGATTCGATGTGCAGGCGCAGAACGCGCTATAAGTGTACAAAGGAAACCATGCTGTGAAATACACAGGAGAGAGATTAGCAACGGCATCCAACATATGTCATACACCATATCTACGTTTCAGAAAGGAAGGATAAGGTTTAACAAATGCCATGCAAATGGAATTAGCCTGGTAAGAAATAGGGAAACGGCCCTCAAATCTTTATCTATTAAAACTTAGTGCAAAACAACAAAAGAGAGTGACACATCATCACATTATCCTCGTCCTTCAATTCCAATCCAACGAATACATATACACAAAAAAAAACTCACAAATATTAAAGCATAAATAAATATTAGATGATAATTACTTACCTCTTCATTTGCTTTAAGTTTGCTTTAAGTGTTTTGTAGCTTGTATTAAGAAGGAAAATATATAAGCACCGCTCACATCTCAAACATAACTAAAATAACATTCCATAGATTGCACATCTAGAACCATCTTAATATTTCTAAGGAACAATGAAACTGGATAATACAATGTTTCTCAATACTAAATTGCAAATAGATAATAGGATTACCTGCACCTATATGCGGGATCAATCTTAGGGCGCATATAATTCTGATACGACAGGGTCTTCTATTACATGGTGCATATTTTCGCCTGACATCTTTTAAAATTCGCTTGAATGTGGCACGGTAGACATTTGTGCCCTATCTAGAACTACAAGTAAGCACCACATGGTTCAAACACTGGCCATGAAAACAAAGGCCATCTCTACATGAAACCACAACAATCGAAACGATAAAATTATACATTGCAGCTTTCACCTAGGATTAGGGTTGTGAGACTTCTGTTTTGCCTTCTCTATCAGGGGCTTCAACTGCTTCTTCTCCTCAAGAATTTTCAGGAAATTGAACAAGAATGGCACGTAATTGTGCTTCCTCCTGATGTTCTCTGTCTTCCACTTCTTCACCTTCTCTTCCTCCATTATGATCTTCTCAGTCACAGCCTCAATCTGGGCAGCAACCTCTGCGAGTGACTGCTCAACAGATGGCACGTGCCTATTGGCAGCAGGATCGCTCATCTGTGACAAGAGGTTCTCCCTCTTCCTCTGAAGTTCCTTGAGCTCTGCAGTGTACATCTCCTTCCGGTTCTTTATGATAGCCATGACACTGAACCTTATCTCGTTCTGAGAGAATCGATCAATGCGTTCCTGAATGACAGGCTGCACCATCCTCAGCCACCCCATCTCACCAACACCACCTGGGCATTTCCCCAGGCTGATGGGTCCTTCCTTTAGTCCATCAAGCTCATACAGGGCACCGTCCACAGGAACATAGCTGATGAAATGGTAGACATCATCATCTTTGCTAGATGATTTCTGCTCCTCAGGGACTTCTGACTTTGCAAATAAGTTACTGGACATACGAATGCTTTCACAATTGACTATAGCCAATCCTTTGAGCTCTGGTGGCAAGTCCTTTGAGAATTCCTTCAGTTTTTTGATGTCATCACTAAGAGTGATGCCTGGGGAGTTCAATACAACAGAAAGGATAGCTTGGGTTGCACATGCATTGTTAATTATCTGCAAGTAAAGCACTGGCTTGATTCATTATAAAAAGATGCAGAGGAGTAAAGGCAGCATAAATACACTCAATACATCAATGCCTCTGACCTGGTTGGCAAAGAAAATGTTTGGGATCGGATCCTTGATAACAGTACGCTCATCTTTTTCTGGAGGTCGCCATTTGTACAGCACTATGAGCCCATAAACTGGCCTGGAGAACACCAACAGAAGTTTGGTACAGTTTCTTCAGAAAAGAATGGCATTCATGGTAATGCTAGCAGTTATCAGGATAACATACTGAAGATCACTGAGGGCATCCAGATCAAGTGAGTAGAGTTCATCAACCTGTTTAGGAAGAATAAATGGAATATCATACATTACAAGTTTCTGAGGAGGTAAAAAAAGGGCAAGTTTCGCAGAAAGAAGAAAAAGTAGAACCTGCTTGTTAATTATATTCAATTCCCAACAACTTATACAAAATTATTGTACATTGCATGCATGACCTATCATTTTTTTAAAAAAAAAGGTATGGCGGCATTGGTTTATTTGAAATACATAGTTTTAATATTTGTCAGCCTAAGCTAAAATTAGAAGCCTAAAAAATGCATCAACCAAAGGGATTAATAGTTGAAGAAAAAGAGAAACAGATATCATTCTGCTACTATTAGAGCATACAAAAGAGCAGGCTTAAGTGAACTGGGGGTGGGTGATTACTTACTTGAAGACCCTTCACTTGCATCTGTTGCAATAGTTCAGTAAAAACACCTATAAGTAAAATATATAAAGGTTAAGAGTTCTTTCCTCCTTTATTGGAAAAAAAATAACGGCCAAGATTTGCAGGGGAATCAACAAGTTAACCTCATTACAACGTGTAACTAACATATATCAGCATGTGAGGCAGATAGGTCTAGTTGTTTTTTCCCCCAATGACACTTGTTAAGATAGGGAGATAGAATACAAACTTGAGTAATTTAGTATGAGAGGAATTTCCTCTCGACTCAAAACGAAGACACAGAAGTACTATAAATTGTGATTGGGTATTGTATGGCTCATACTCACAGTTCAAATGAAAGCCTAGTGGGAAAAATATCCCTTATGACTATAAATGACCTGGGCAAACAACTGGGCACTCTCCTCAGGTGAAACAGGTGAAGCCGCAGCCGCACACATCTCAATCCTCTATTACTATTAAGCATTGAACATTTAGACTAAGTAAGAGCTCACAACACCAAGGTCCAAGAGCAAATTTTAGTAATCTGAGATGCCACTAACACCATACGTAATGGTTTCTGGCTTTGAGCGAGTGCTGTGAATATCCATCCATATTGGATGAAAATAAGGTATCTAGTCTAAACGCTCTAATTTTTCAGTAAAACTAGGGGCAAGAAACACCAATAAGGACCATGGAGAAGCCTTATCAGTGCGTCACATACAGAATGTGCAGAGAAAACCTAGTTCAAAATAGTACTACATAATTCATCTGTTGTATTGCTGCTTTATAAATAAAAGTAAATTTACCAGGATCATTCTCGATTGCAGCCCAAGACATGGTGATAAACCCTCTGCAAGTCTGCAACAAATACGAAAGACAGTAAAGATGCAGCAGTCTAGACTTCAATTTTTTTTCCTGCTGCTATTAGAACAATCAAATCAAATACGAAGCAAACTGGATGGATTGGAGCATCTCAGTAAGAAAGAAATATTTGGATTTGATTTGGTTACCCACCCTAAAGAACAACACACTAGTCTTACAACAACAAGAGTTAGGGCTTCCGTACCAACAAAGGAAATCAACCTGGATGGATCTCCTGTCCACTCCACGCCAACCAATCCAGTAGACAGACTCTCTCCAGGAATTGCGCACGCGGCAGGGCCGAGGAGTGCGCGCCGGCGAGGATCCGTCGGAGCCGATGCCGGGCGGCGGGAACAGGCGCTGCGTGGCCGGCGCAGGAGGAAGCACGCGACGACACGGCGACTTCAACGGCGCGGGAGGAGGCGGAGCGACGGATGCAAGCGCCGCAGCGAAGGAACGAACTCGGCAGCGAGGTGCCGATGCGTGCGTGGGTCCGGTCGGCGACGGATGCAAGCGGCGCTGCGCTCGCGCTGGGTAGGAGTCTAGGGGATGAGGTGAGGTGAGATATGTTTGGGCCGCACGGCGAGATACATAAGTTGGGCCTTTGGTCCCAGCATGGGACGGGTGGGCCTTCATTGGGCTGGGCTGGGCTCAGCCCATAGTCTGGGTATCTAGCTGGTGGGCCTCTACAATCAACTCAACATCAATAGGTTGAGTATGCGTTTGTTGATCACTCTACTTTTCATCCACATCAATAGGTTGAACTTGACTTGGCGTAGCGGAAGTAGAGGGCTCAACTTTAGTGGATGAAGGTGGATCTTGTTTATCCTCCTTTGGTTTTATGTCTCCAAGTGTCATGTTCTTCATTGCTTCTCTTAACCTTCTTCACCTACATCATCCAAGTTTTCTTGCTCTTCTTGAGAGCCATTAGTTTCATTAAACTCAATATCGCAAGTTTCTTCCACAAAACCTTTATTTTTGTTAAATACACGATAAACTTTGCTATTTGAGGAATATCAAGCAAGAAACCTTCATCACAACGACTTTGGAATTTTGAAAGTCGAACACCCTTTTTCAAAATATAGCATTTGCAACCAAAAACTCGAAAATAAGAAATATTTGATCTTCTTCCAACAAGAAGCTCATAAGAGGTCTTTTTCAAGAGGCGATGCAAATAAAGCCTATTTGTTGCATGGCAAGCGGTATTAATGGCTTCCGCCCAAAAACTATCGGAAGTGCCATACTCATCAAGCATAGTTCTTGCCATTTCAATTAATGTTCGAATTTTCTGTTCCACAACTCCATTTTGCTCCGGAGTGTAGGTGGCGGAAAGTTCGTACTTTATTCCAAGTTCATCACAATAATCTTCAATTTTTGTATTTTTAAACTGTAACATCCCAAAATTTGGCTTAATTAAGTTTTATTGCTTAAATGTACATTTATGACTTTCTGGAATTTATTTGGATTTTTCTGGATTTATTGGAATTAATTTTAATTAAAGTTTATTGCCCTTTTGTTCAAATCTATTTAAATCTATGTAAAGTTAAAATAAAGTTTTTCCAAAAATATTTTATTTGAGTCCAGAATGTCTCAAAGTATTTTTGAGATTTTTCTTGGATTTTTCCCAATAGTTTTATCACTTAAAATAAATAAAATAAATTTCTTTAATTATTTTAAATAAGAAATCTTTTAAAAAAGTCTTGTGAACAGTGTTGGGCGAGCCCAAAGATTTGCGCTGAGGCTGCGTCGGTGCGGCCCAGCCCAGCCCACAAATCGCAGCGGGGAGGAACCCTAATTCGTGCAGCCGTTCGATCAAGTCTCAACGGACCAGATCGCGCCGCGTAGAAGCCGTTTCGTGGCCGTCGGATCGTGACGCGTGTACGGCGGAGCGTCGTCGTCCCCGTTCCGGACTCGGAGTCCGCCGCCGTAACGCCTCCTGTCTTCTTCGTCGTGTAGAGCTTGGACGCCGAGGCTATAAAAGGAGGGGGTAGCACCCCGAGGTTCGCAGTCGAGCGTCGCGTCTTTTGATCGGAGGGGTTTTGCGAGGATCGTCATAAAACGCGCAGAGGAGCTCGCCGGAGTTGGAAGCGCGGAACACCTCGGTTTTCGTTCGATTTCGTCGCCGCCGTTCAGCCTTCGCCGTCTCTGACGCCATCTTCGAGTTCGCCGAATCGAACCGCGTTGAACCCGCAGCATCACGTCGCCAGAACCGCAGAACGCCGCTACCTCGGTCTTCTTCGCTGCGGTAAGATCTCGCCGTCGCATAGCCATCGCCGGACCGAAGCTTTGAGCCGTCGGATCTAGATCATTGGTCGACGCGTTGCCACGCCGCGCGTGAACGCCGACCGCCCGACGGTTTCTGCGGATCGATCGGCGGCGCGGCGACCAATCGAGTGTGCCGCGTGTCGGGCTCAGCAATGAGGCGCCATGGACCGAGTCCATCAGTAGTCCCCACTGCGCGTGGACTCAGTCTATGCACCGGGACCACGTGGCAAGCTCTGATTGGCTGGCGCCAGGGCTGACGTCACGCCGACGTCATGCTTGCGTCATAAATGTATTTTTCAATTGGAAAATAATCCGATTGGAAATTCTGTGTTGATGACGTCATCATGAGGTCACGCTGACGTCATAAATCGCTTTTTCAGTATAAAAATAAATCTGTTAATTCCGAATTTCTAATTTCTGTATTTTCAGTATTTATTTCAAACTTCAAAAGGCTATATCTTTTGCATCGTAACTCGGATTTGAGTGATTCCAATTTCTAAAAATTTGTAAAATTGATATCTATTTAATGGTGAATTTTATTTGATTTTTGGAATTCAATTGCTCTCTGTTTTGGTATTTATTTGTTTTTCTTCTTGGTACGCGTAGACGTTGAATTGTGCGACGCTTCGGAGGAAGATCCAGCAACTCAAGAGCAAGTTTCAGAACCAGATCATGATCTATTCCAAGGCAAGTTGTGCTTTGATCATGTTGAACCCATGTTTATAAAATTGCTATGTTTGTTTTACCCTATTGCATGTATTTCAAATATACAATGGTTTCAAATTAGATTGGGCTTAGCTAATATACCAGATTGATCTACACCCTACCTTGTCATTGTATGCCATGATCCATTGTCACCCTAGATTGGTTAAATATAGTTGGTTAATAATTATAATCAACATTGGAGGATTAGTCCGTATTAATTGCTTAGTCATGCCACATCATCACATGTGTCAGAATCATTGATAATTAATCTTGATTAATGGAATATGGAACAATATTATGAACTTGTGTGTCATGTGGGATCACACGATGAGATTGAGTTGTTGTGACGAGTCATGTCACGCAACGATGTTGAATTGTTGATGGCACGTGGTGCTTGGTAATCAACTAGGTGATAATAACTTGGATTGGGGCAAGTGACAAGGGGCGAGGATGCCAAGGTGGGCCCGATGGGCAGAGGGTATGTGGATGTCTTGCCTTGATCACACTAAGGACTTAACCTTGCAAGTCTTTGACCTGAGTCAATCATGCAACCACATGTCTGGTATGGGCCAGCCTAGCTGAGTAATTTGCAATGTCTTAATTTTGGTACTATCGTGGTCGGTGTGAGTTCCCGAGTTATGGAGTAATTCACATGGCGCAAGAGGGGGGCCCTGGTTATGGTTTTCAGACCCACCAGTGTTGAAATCTTAGCGGGTAGTATCGGATTAAGCTAGAGCATTGTAAAGGCTTTGTTATAATCACTCGCCTTGGTGGTGTTTGGTTGTATCGCGTGGGTAAAGTGCATAACCTCTGCAGAGTGTGAAACTATTTGGATAGCCGTGCTCACGGTATTGAGCAATGCTCGGGAATTACAGTTAAGGGTTAGTTTAATTAATTGGACAACTTGGTTGGGATGGCGGAAGGCCATATGGAAGATGGAATTTGACTTAGGATTGGAAACTTGGTTTATTTGAGAAATACTGAATCTATTTACTATGGTTATTTGTTTTACAGTCTTTACAATCTATTTATTATATTTGTTCATAAATGCTGCTTATTGCAAAATAACCATGATAGCCTATCCATTGGAATAAGCCTTGCATATAGATACATAGAATTGCATTTTGTGCACAACTTGTTGAGTGCTTAAGTACTCACCCTTGCCAAACAACAATAATCAACAGTTGATGAATCTACAGCTGTGTTGGAAGAGGAAGTCCAGGAAGACACGAGTCATTAGGGTCCGAACCTTGTCGATTTCCTGTGGTGAACTGATGAGCTATCTACGTTTTCTACTTTCCGCTGCATAATTATTAGTTTATATTTTCCGTCTTGCCCTGCGTGGCTTAATAATGTAAGTTGGTCATAAGATCATACCTTTAGATATATCAATGAATGAACTATTATTCTATTATCGTTGAGTATGATGTGATATGTACCAATGTTGAGCTGTGTGCACTAGCGTTGATCCTGGGACTAGTGCGGTAAACACAGTGGGTTCGAATCAGTGGATTCGGGTCCTTACATGAACTCGGAACCGTTGTCACTACGAATCTTCTTAATTTTAAAATCAAATTCATTTTGAGCCCTTTTTGCAAAGTTTTTAAAGATATCGAAGGTTTCAGATTTATCATCTAGAAAGAACACCCAAGTATACCTTGAGTAATCATCAACAATGACTAAGCAATAAGAATTTCCTCCAATTCTCTTATAGGTTGTTGGGCCAAACAAATTCATATGTAAGAGCTCTAATGGTCTAGATGTGGACATGATACTTTTTGAAGGATGAGAACTAGCAACTTGCTTGCCGGCTTGACAAGCACTACAAAGTCTATTTTTCTCAAACTTCAAATCTTTCAAGCCCACAACTAAATCATTTTTGAAAAGCTTTTTGAGTTGGATCATCCCAACATGAGCTAGTCTTCTATGCCATAACCATCCTAGGGATGTCTTTGTAATTAAACAAGTTTGAAGACATGACTCATTTGAGGTGAAATCAACTAAATATAAGTTTCCAAATCTAAAACCTTTGAACACTAAAGAATTATCATTTTCTTTAGAAATCACTACACCATTCTTAGAAAACATGCAAGTAAGACCTAGATCACAAATTTGAGCAACCGATAATAAATTGAAATTTAAAGTTTCTACTAAGGAAACATTTGAAATAGAAAGGTCATTTGAGATAGCGATTTTACCCAAACCCAATACCTTTCCTTTACTATTGTCACCAAATGTGATCTTGTCGTTTTGCCCATTTTCTACTTCAAAGGTGGTGAACATTTTTCGATCACCGGTCATATGTTGAGTGCATGTAAGTTCAAGCTCTATTGGTTTTGGTGATTGGTTTAATATTAATGTTTAATCATTGCTTAATGACAAATCTAATCATTATGAGACTAACATGTTTTATTAAGTCCTATTCTTATTAGTCTCATACTTGGATGGAATATGGAAAAACTAAGGTATGCACTCGTATTCATTCTATTATATAAATGCATTCTTAGAATTCAAGTTAAAGTATGAACACTTCCATTACTTTAGACCAAATATGTGCATTATGTTTTTAATTCATATATACATGAATACACACATCTAGGGAGAGTTTATAATTTAACTTGATGTTTCAATTGTATTGATCCATATCCTCTTGTCATACAATATAAAGGATCAAGACCTTTAAACAATCTTTTGAGTATATATGACTTGTGTAGTTATATGCTCATGTTAATTTAAATGAGTTTAAATTGAGTTCGATTGTCTCTCAATCAATCAAAGAACATTTCATCATGTGTTGATGGTGTTTCTTTGTTGATTAAAGACAAGCGAAAAGTTCTTGAGTATAATGAAGCATTAGTTGCATCAAAGTGCTCAAGACAACAATTAATCATTCAAATTAATTTGGGTTGTGCTCAATCGATCTTGGAGGCATCCATTATGTGTTAATGGAGTGCGGTGATGATTGAGACAACCGTGTTTGTTGGACTAACATCTTCCATGAGTTGTGAAGTAGGTTAAGTCCAAGATGATGAAGAATCGGGAAGAAGAAGTCATCATGTGTTGATGAGCTTCAAGAGATGATCCCGAAGTGAAGAGAAGGGCTAGAGAAGATTCATCATGCGTTGATGACCAAGAAGAAGAAGAAGAGGTGATCTCGAGAGAAGATGATTGGAAATCATAAAAGCTCCAAGTGGATCAAGTGCGGCAAAGGTATAACTAGCTAGGGCTAAGGATGTGTTCCTAGTCTTTACCGGTCTCGGTGTTTGGTTGTGAGACCGGGTTGCTTGTTAGGTGTCGTACTATTAAGAGGGTTGAGTCTTTTAGCTTGAGCTTCATCATGTGTTGATGAACTCGATCCGTTCACTCTAGCTCACTCTCTTGTTTGATGTTTGCATGAAGCTAACCATTTGGCATGTGTTGCAAATTGGTGAAGCTTGTGCATTGGATTTTGTATGAGCTAAGTATTTGCATGTGTTGCAAATAAGGGTGCTCATACTTGCATCTTATTTGAATCTTATTTTGATTTGGTTTTTGCTTGGAGCTAAGTTTTGCATGTGTCGCAAAAGGAGAGAGCTCAAGCAATTTGGTTTAAAGTGGTTGCATGGAGTTAGAGATTTGCATATGTTGCAAATAGAGAGCTCATGCACTTGTAATTGTTGTGGTTGCTTGCATGGTGCTAGAGATTTGCATGTGTTGCAAATAGAGAGCTCATGTTTTGGTATTGCTTAGAGCTAGGTTTTTACATGTGTTGCAAAGAACAATGCTCAAGCATAAAATTGATTTAATGTGTATTTGCAAGTTCGTTGTGCGAATAAACCGAGGTCTATGAGTCCGAAATCCCGAGAGCATGTGAGTAGGGCTTGCAACGGTGTTTGCAAGTTGACTGGTCTTGTGTTGACCTTCACATGGCTAGGGGATTAATCTCATAGACTCGAGTTTGATTTGCTTAATACGTTTTGCAAATAGATCTTGAGTTGTTTACGAAATGTGTTTTCGTTAGTTGGATTTGTTATTTGCAAATGTGTTTTGCAAATGAACTTGAGATTACGGGTTTCGATCCTAAAGCATGTGAATAGGGTTTGCAAATGTGTTTTGCAAATTGACTTGATCATGTGTTGATCATCACATGGCTAAGAGGATTGATCTCATAAGTTCTTGGTTTATTTGCATATGTGTTTTGCAAATAAATTGTGCTTAATGAGATTCTTTGGAGTATGTGATTAACATGTGCAAATGTGTTTTGCATAGTGTTGTGATCATGTGTTGATCCTCACATAGCTCAAAGAATATATCTTGAATGTTTTGGAGAAAAGTTTTTGTGTAAAACAGTGTTTTCTCCCCGAGGTCGTCAGCATCGCCTGTAGAGGCCGGTAGCACCGGGGTCCGGTGCTACCGTAGTTTGGCCGGTAGCACCGACGGTCCGGTGCTACCGCCCCTCTGGCCAGTGTGGAAATTCTAGAGAGGGATGTTTTTGGGCGGTCTGGCGGTCCGGTGCTACCGCCCATGGTAGGCCGGTAGCATCGGAGGTCCGTGCAACCGCTCCTCCGGCCGTGTGAAAAATCCGGAGGAGGTGTTTTGTGTTCGGCTTGAGTCCGGTGCTCACGGTGAAGGCGGTGCTACGCGCCGAGCGGTAGCACCGCCGCAGATTGGTCGGTGCTATCGAAATCCTCGCAGCGGCTAGTTTTGTAGCCGTTGACAGGAGGCCGGTGCTACGGTCCCGAGAGGGTGGTAGCACCGGTTTGCTGGATCTTTGCCCATTTCGCCCCCAACGACTAGTTTTGGCTTGGAGGCTATAAAAGGAGGTCTTGGGGGGCAAGGGCAGTGGGTTGGCTGTGTGTTGATATGAAGTGTGAGTTCTTGGAGGTGTTGTGCATGTGTTGCCTTCTCCCATTTGCTTCTTGAGCTAGTGTAAGCCTCTAATTGCATGTGTTGCAATTAGGAGAGGATTGAGAGTCTCTTGTGCATGTGTTGCACTTGAGGAGGATCCTTGTGCATGTGTTGCACTTGGTGATCACCGGAAGCACATGTGTTGTGCTTGGTGAAGTTCAAGCGAGAGGATTCGGCTTGTTACTCTTGGAGGTTGCCGACTCCTAGACGGCCAGAGCGTCGTCGCGGAGCTCTCAAGGTTGTGAGCGGCCCAGCAAGTTTGTGAAGGTTCGGGTTGAGCCTACGCGAAGCGTGAAAACCACATCTAGTGGATTCGAGGTGGGTGCTCAATTCGTGGAGCCAGGTCCAATGTGTTTGGGCTAACCTCAATGTGGACTAGGGAGACCAAGCAAGTCTCCGATCACCACGGTAAAAAGTATTGTGTCTCTTGTGCTTGCCTTGTTCTCTTTATTTATATTCAAGCAATTTACATTCATAGAATTAAATTGATTGATTGCTTGTCTTTAGAATTGCTTTTTGTTAGAGACATAATTAGTTAGTGCACATAGTGAGCCTAGTTGATTTAGGCTTTAATTGTTAAAACCTTAGTTTATCGCTTCCGCATTATTATTGATAAGGTTTTGGCATAAGGGTAATTAGGGGTGAATTGCTTTGTAGAAATTAGAAAGAGAAGTTTTTTAAAAGCCGCCTATTCACCCCCCTCTAGTCGGCATCCTCGACCTTACAGTGCACCCGCTATCCAACACCCAATGCCGTCCGCCGGTCTTGTAGTTCACCTACAAAAGAGAATCAAGTCCTTTTAGGTACCCAAATTTGTTTGGGTCCTTGAAGGTTAGTAACCAAGGCTTTGGGCACCCAAATGGCATTCTTTTTACGGCCAAGTATAGGAGTGCCAACAAACTTAGCAATTATTTTGCCAAACCTATCTTTCTTAAGAACATAACAAGAGTCATAAATGTTATTTTTAGTTGTTATATCCAAAAGACAATTGTTTGCTAGATGACCTACCTCATGTCATTTATAACAAAACTTCCCATTTGATTTAACAAAACGAGGAGCTTTGTTATTAATCTTTTTGCCCTTCTTAGGTATATATCCTAGTCCTTCTTTATTGTAGGAGCATCTTTGACCATTCAAGATTTTATTTAGAGTGTCTTTACCCTTAAAACATCTATCAAGATTTTTGCTAAGTTTGTTTACTTGTTCCTTAAGTTCATTATTTTCTACTACTAAGTTTTCATGGCATGAAGTAGAACTAGAGCATGATATTGATGGCATATCAAATAAATCATCACAAGCTAGTTTTTGATATACAACATGAATCAATTTCTAAGCAAGATACCTCATCAATAATTTTGCAACTAATTCCTATATCATTTTGAGGCTTTGAATGGTTCTTAGCAAGAAGAGTCTCATGAGCTTCCATTAGCTCTTCATAAGAGTCTTTGAGAGAAATGTATTCTTTTCTCAAAGCTTTATGTTTAGACTTTTCTTTTCCAAGATACTCATTCAAGTCCTCAAGCATATCCATTAATTCATCATAGGAGGGTTCATCATCATTTGTGTTTACCTTAAAATCTCCTTTAGCCATAAGACACAAGGGAGTGATGAAGGGAGATGAATTCTCTTCAATGGCGATGCCGGCAAGACCCTTCTTCTTTGAAGGTGTGTCATCTTCGGACGAGTCGGAGTCCGAATATTCTTCTTTGGAGTTCCACTCTCTAATGTGAGTCTCGCCTTTCCTATCCTTATTCAACTTCTTGAAGAGCTTTTCTTCCCATGAAAGAAATTCTTCTTCGAGGGGGATTTGCTTTTGTCGTCCCTTTTTTTGGACATTTTGATAGAATATATCCCTTCTCATCACACTCATAGCACCGGATATTTGCATATCGGTTGGTGCTAGAGTATTGTCCTTTCTTGAATTTTTGAGGACCACTTGTGCTTGAGCGCCTCTTCATGAATTTTCTCATTCTTCTTACAAGGAGGGCCATTTCCTCCTCGGTGTCTTCATCATCATCGAGTCATTTAGCATTTCATCGCTTAACTCCGCCTTTGCCTTGAAGGCGATATTCTTCTTCTTCGAAGAGTTTTGCTCCAAAAGCTCTTTCTTGTCTTTCTTGTAAAGCTCATTGGTTATGAGATTTCCAAGAAGTCCCGTTGGCGTCATCCTTGACAACTCCGGTGAGTTGAGAAACAACGTCACCAAGGTTTCATATTTTTCCGAAAGAGCCCTAAACATCTTACGAACAATGTCGAAATCGGTTAGTGATGCTCCAAGGCCTTTGAGCTCATTTACTATGTTGTTCAACCGTGAATACATCTCATTGATGTTTTCATAAGATACGTAATAAAACTCTCATATCTAAATCCGATTAAAGCTATTTGGTCGATTGGTCGGTCGAAAAATATCCGATCGGATTGCACCGCTACCAACAATATCTTCTATCCTAAAAATCAAGCCTGTTTCCCACTTCACCTTCCTCCTGAGCGGTGGCCTCAAAGCCCTCGTCTCCCTCACCACCGATGGCGCCGTCCACCGCTCTCTCTCCGGTGGCCTTCAAGTCCTCCTTATCGCTGTTCTCTTCCAACCCGATTCGTAAGTACACACCCACCCCGCCCCCTCTCTCTACGGCGAATTAGTCATAGCGGCGCTCGCCGTGCTCTGGCCGCCGCCGCCACCCGCGACCAGCGGCGCCATCGCCGCTCCGCCGTTTATTGCCCCTACGCGGCCCCCAAGACCTAACTCGATCGTCGACCTCGTCATGGGCCGCGCCCGGCCCCGCCCGTTAATGTTTGGGTTATTGGGTGGCTCCAATCAGAGCGGCTGCGTGCTGGATTGTGGTTCCGCGCTTGCAATTAGGGTTTCCTTGAGTGATACAGATTTATATTTTTCCCACTAGGTTATCAGTTGAATGTTCGCACGAGTTGGGCGAGAAGATACAGTGGTTGAGCTAGGTAGCAGCCGCAAAGTTCGGGTTCATGTTGATGTATCTTTTACATGTTTTGGTTTTATTCTATTACTTGTACTCTTTATGTTACTCCACGCCTCTGGAAACTGTTCTTGAGTCGGTGAGTGAGAGGCGAAGCCAGAGAGAATTTTTTTTTTGGGGTGAATTTCCTTTTAGTTCAATAGCCCTTTTGATATTTTGAGTGTATAGAGTCCCTGTAGCGGTTGATTCCGTTGCACTTGTTATCCATTAGGGTCCTTATACAATTCAATTTCAACCACCTGCCAAAAAGAGATGTGGCAATCGAGAATAGTGTGTTATCTAACTTACAAAGATGTTTCAATGCTAGATAGGCCTGGGAGATTTTCTGGTTTCTTTTGTCCATGGTACGGATTGGTTTCATTTAGTGGTTGTGGACAATTGGACATAGAATTCTGATTTTTAAATTTACTTTGGTTCATATTGCAAACTCTCATGATTTTATCTATTTGTTCAAGGAAATAGTATGAAATGGAGTTTCATACATTGTTCAATGTTCAGGCCCCGTTCTTCTCTCCTCTCTCCCTCTCTCTCTAAGGGAAGAACTGTAGGGGAGACCACGGCTGCATATATATTATATAAATATAAAGGGAAAAGGAGTAGCATAGTTTTGAATAACATAGTTTGATCTTTGTTCATCAGTGACAGTGCATGCTTGATCATTTATATTGGATTGGAGCAACATGCTGACGTCTGAACATTTTGTACCTGTTCTTGATTTGTTGTACAGGTAATACGATAAATGTTGAAGGTGCTTTGTGTTTGCCATGTTCCACTAGGAAAAGAGCTTTCCGCGTGTACAGTTTATTTGGAGGAAAGAAGGACAAAGATGAGAATGGTGATGAGGCACCATCAAAAGTAAGACAGTTACAGGCCTTTACACTTTTATCTTCTTTCATTTTTCAGTGCTGTCATGGTTCAATAGCTAAATAGTATTTTCATGCATGCCTGTTGAAATGAAAAGAACTGCAAATTTTGTTGCCTGATGTAGACCTATATCAATGCAAAACTGTGTGCTGTTCAAATTTTATTTATGTGGCGACCCGCATAATTAGCCCAGGGTAATGACAGTCGCACTGCCATCACTCTGAGATAATTACGCGAATCTCGGCATACCAACTAATCAAAACATCGAGCGTACTCGATATTTTATCAGTTAGTACACCGTGTTCAGAGTGTTGCAACAGAACAATAATTAGAGATTGAATGAAAATATATTCAAACCAAGCCACGCAGGGCTATATGTCCATTACATAATTATACTTCCGATCCCTTTACAACAAAAGGACATAATATAGATACTATTATACCAAAAGACTGACGAAGCCCTTGCACGGCTACTCCTTCCCTCTATTCCTCCTGGTAGAACTCTGCTGCCTCGTCCACCCAATCATCTGCTTGAACACCGGAGCCAAACTCTAGAAAAGAGGGATTTAGCAAGAGTGAGCACAAAAGTACTCAGCAAGCATTATAACAAATGCAGATATGAATTTTCCTTTCAAATCCAGCCATCTTCTTACCTTATCTCAAAATCCCTTTTTACAGAATATAGATTTTTGGTTTTCTTTAAGGGTTGGATATTTTAAAATATGAAAACAGCTATTGCACTCGTATATGAGGCATACTTAGCTTCCGTAGCCTCCAATCCAGGAGACAGGCTTGAATTCAAGATTTTAACCCTGCGCAGGTTCGTATCACTTTATCCATAACGGCCTCCACCACAGAGGCTCCAGAACGTTTATCGCTAATCCAGTATTAGATCTCCAACCCTGGTAGCCAACGAGTAGTGGTGTCCTCGACTGTTCCCCACATACCCTCAGCGTCCCAGTTGTACCATACTACCGCAGCAGCATCGATACTCAACCATAGGCTTTAAATATAGCGCCTGACCAACCGCAGCTGATTTTCGTGTCCCTCACTGGGACTCCCGGCTTACCCAGCTTCACACTCCTAATTATCTACCTATTTCCCAATGTGGAGATCATAATACCTTCATAGGACAACCTTTTCTGATAGCGATTTATCTCGCTATGGTTGATACTAAAATACGGCTCATTGCTCAAGTACAATTGGCTGACCTTATATTATAGCCTATGTAGAGGACCCCGCCGGCCAAACTCTTCTCATCGACGCCCTCTACCCACCATATATACATATACGCACATTTACGGCTCCATTCATTGGACGAGCCAAACATTAATTCCATATTCTCAATTACCAACTCATCATCACATCTCATCACAAACCATCTTTCCATCCGAATCCAATTTAAGGTTTTCAATTGCAATATAAGATTTTCCATGCAGTGATGATATAGATACTGATAGAAAAGCATTCAAAAACATTTAGAACAAGATGATCAATAGAAATCTTGCCTGGGATATAAGCGGAAGGATCGTCCTCGCTCAGATAATTGGATCGATTGGTTGGGATGCTCAGTCGACCACAAAGCATACAACATTATCCGGCAATTAATGTGAATAATTTATTCTGGCGTCCAACCAATTTCTGATCTGCCGTACATTTTTATCTTGGCACTATTTAATTCATATCAGTTGACGATTTTTAAGCGATCCGCAAGTTGATCAACAAAAATCAACGCGGTTCGCGACATGAATTATTTTTCTAACCTTTTTCCCCTCACTTTTCTCTCTTCTTTTCTCTCTTCTCTTTCTTTCTTCTTTTCTTTCTTTTCCTCCTTATTTCTCTCGGCTTCCTTTCCTTTCCTCTGGTCGAAGGCCATTCGGCCTCCTCTCCTTGCTCATCACGCCTGTGCCTCTTCTCCTCGCCTTTGCTTCTTCTCCACTCGAGCGACACCGGCCCGCCTCCTCCCCTCTTGGCTCGGCTCCCGCAGGCCCGTGCCTCTTCTCCTCCTCGCCTACTCCACGGCCGAACTTCCCCGCCGCCGCTCCTCCGCCCTCACCTGGCCGATGGCAACCCGAAGCGCCGCCCTCTCCTCACCTATCGCCGGCGCTTACTCCTGCGCTCGGTCTTCACCTCCGCCTCCTCGGCCACGCACGCTGCTCTGGCCCGGCTCGGAGACAGGCGCTACCTCACCTCCCGCGCCACCTGGGCGCTGGCTGGCCGACCATGGGCCCGCACGACGGCTGCGCCCTACTCTTCCTTTCCAACTGGCCGGCTCTCCTCTTCACTCAGCTGAGGTCACCTCTTCTCCCTCTCTGGATGCTAAGCTAGGGTTTCTACCCCTTTTTATCTTTTGCAGATTTTTGCTTTGCACATTTTACTGATTATTACTTGGAATAATGGGGGTCTATGATGAATCGTTGGGGAGGGTTTAATCTATCCAAGAAAGACAGATACTACACTAATGGTTACCCCAACGACTGAGACCACGAGGGAACAACCCGATCTACCACTTCTCTACTGGTGATGCACCTGGGGTTTTGGTTCGGTTGATGTAGCTAGCTGAAGGAGTGGAAGTCGGTGAAGAGGAGGCAGTGCCGATCTTCTTGCTTCAGGCTGCTTCCTCCTTGGCCTTTGGACTCCCTCTTCTTCTGGCTTATGGATGGCCTTCTCTTCTTCTTCTGGATGCTCCTCCCCTTCACTTCCTCTTCTGGCTCTCCCTCGCCTTGCTCCTCTTCTCCTGGCTGGTTGCTTCGGTTGGAAGCTTGCTGATGGCTCTTGTGCTTGGTGGAAAAGGGGAAGTGCTGGCTATGGCTTGGATGCTTTGGTTTGAGAGAGGGTTCTGGAAGCAAATGAGCTGGCTTCTGGCTGTGCTCTCGGCTGTGAATGGGTTGGCTTGAGGCTGGCAATGCACTGGCTGCTCTTTTTATTCACTCCCCTGGTTGCCATTTTACCTTATGGCCCTTGGGCTTTTTACTGCTGGCTATTGATCTTAAGGGTATTACGGTCATATCTCGCTCAAAACACTAACGGTATTCGCAACCGCACCAGGTAAGCTACTAAACGACGAATGATGAACCCGAAACTAGCGAGAGGGGCCGGCCTGGGTCTCGGACAGGTTGGGTACCTCGATGAGCGATACCTTCACTGCGGGACTGACGGCACCTCTCAAATCCTTACATTTTAATTTTTCTTGCCTAATCATGTTTTTATTGTTTAATTAATCATTTAATTAAACTGATAACCCCCCAGGTTATCACAATTTACTATTTTACTATTGAGTTAAGCTCAATATGATATCATGTTAGTGTTACGGGGATACATAATTTACTTCATTCCTATTACAGAGTTTTTTTATTGCAAATTCTGTTGAAATCTTACACTCCTGTTGAAATTAGTTGAGGATAACTCATTTTGCTGTATTTAATTTTATACTGAAACAAAGGTTCTTATAGAATTTTAGGGAGATATGAAAATGGGCTTCTTGATTATTCAACTAAGATGTAATTTTTGTTATCAATTGTACTATTATAGCTTCTCTGGACAGCTGCCTTTTCCTTTCAATGAATGCTGCTCCTTTTGGAGTGCTAAGCTTTTGTTATCAATTGTACTATTATAGCTTCTCTGGACAGCTGCCTTTTTCTTTCAGTGAATGCTGCTGCTCCTGAAGTGCTAAGCTTTTACTTTGTTTGGATACTTGAGTAGTATTGTTTTGTATTTAATTGATCGTGTCAAAATTGAAGCTATCCCGTACACTGTATAAGTTTTTGCAATTGTTGTCTAAGATGCATGGGTTGAACTCATTCTGTTTCTTTAGTTCTGATGCATATATACCCAGATCGTAGTAGGCATTTTGTTTATAACTATCTTGTAGCCCCCTCATTTTGTAGTTACTTTTAGGCAGGAATTTTTGGAAATATGCAAAACCTTTATGAAACTGTGAAGAAGGCCCAAATGGTTGTCCAAGTTGAGGCTGTCCGGGTGCAAAAGGAGCTTGCAGCGTATGCATTTGGATATTTCAGTAATCTTTCATACGTTCTTGCCAAATAGCATGGTTGTGTGACCTTTTTTCCCCTGTTTTTAGTACTGAGATTGATGGTTATTGTGAAGGTGAGCTAATCAAGGTATGCTTGGACTAGTTGAACCATGTTCCCCTTAACTGCACTCTTGCTAGCTGTATGCTTGCTTGTGTTTCGAACTTAGTAGTGTACCTCTATCAAACGGCTGAGATTTTCACATTATCGGATAAAACCTGTTGAATCAGCCAGTAAAGATCACAGTTTAAACATTAACAGCCATAAATCTATGTTTTCTTGAGGAACGTAGCTACTTTCTACTGTTAAAGCGATATGTTCCCTTATTTATTGAGTTTGAATTTGCAGTTTGTAGGATGTTTACAAGGTTTTGGTTTCTATATGAACTAGCACAATCACCTGATATCTCTGTTTGCTTTGGCTTGGATGACATTCTAGTGAAAGACCATTCAATCTTCCATGACCAGTTAGCAAATATTTTGTGTTCTTATGTACTAATTTGACATAAGGACACTGTCAGAGCTATGGGCAGGAAGGCAACAATAAGTCAATAATTGATGTATCATGGCATAGGCTGTAGCAAAATGAAATTAATATACAGTTAATGTTTGAAAAAAAACTTGCTATTTTGACAAAAATAATGTGATCACATCATAAGAACTTTGTACATTTTAATCTCTTATTTATGAGCTCTGTGCTATACCCTGTAGAACCTTATGCGTGTCGAAGTTTGCTAGAACTTATATGTTGCTTAGATATTTAGCAGGACTATCCTGATTTTACATTCTTTTGTGTTTCTTTAAAATAGAAAATTACTTGTGTGTACTTACAGGGCTTATTCAGATTCATATTTGTCCTGATTCGTTAACCAGGTAACACTTTCTGGGAACCAACAACCTATAAGAGTTGAAATCACGGAAGCTGCAATGGAGTTGGGCGCTGAAGTATGTTTATGTTTTTATTGGTTTGGTTATTTTCTTGGAAGATTTCCTTCAAGTTCATGTTCACATGATTGTTTGCAATAGAGTTAATGCTATAACTACAAGTTATAACCAACCATTTTTAAGGTCCATATATGAATTGGATATATACCTTATGCTTGAATCATTTAGCAGGCCAAAACAAAATCAATTGGTTGTGACTTGTGCGCTATAATTTTCCTTTACTTTCAGAAGCTCTCTGAGTTGGTCAATGATGCCTACAAGGATGCACACCAGAGGAGTGTCCAGGTGCAAATCCTGCTGCTGAGGGGCACAGAAATGTGAAATTTTCTTTTAAACTAACACAACTAATGATCTGCAGGCAATGAAGGAGAGGATGGCTGATCTGGCACAGAGCTTAGGAATGCCTGCTGGCCTGGGCGACGGGCTCAAGTGATGTTGTGGTACCTGATCCTTTCCAATAAAAATAAGTGTATCTCAATTTTGTATACTAGCTGTATGGAGTCATCAGTTAAACCTCTTGGCGACTTCTGTTAGCTGTGTAAGAACTGTAATTGTGGACATTTGTTTCCATGATAATCGACACACCATAGTGCTAGTGTGCTGCTTTGCACCAGCAGATGTTCTTTGTGTGCTAGTAGACCTGCATACTGAACGTCCCTTTTGTTTTAATATATATATGGAACATCCCTAAATTATTATCTGCAGAATGAAATCTGATACAAATAGGGGGGAAAAGAGTGACGTGGGGAGGCTGATTCAGATATATAAGTGGGCCAAACTCTTTTGGGCATGGACACATTTTGGTGTAGCTCTTAGATCTGACACCAAACCCTTGTATTTCCATACAATATATATATGCTACAATTAAGCAAACTGCATGAGCCTCCATGGAACATTTCAATCCCCACCACCACCACCAATTTGATGATAAAGTATTTAGTTTTCGGCCCAAGCGATTCATCAACATGTCTTTCATGGACATAATTGCACCGTAGGAACTTTTCTAAACTCCTAGCTATTCAAGCTGACAAGGTTCTGTACCGTGTCTTTCTTGAGAGCATGAATTGTACGATGAATAAATCGTGAAAAATGAATGAGACTACTGTATCATTCTTTTGCCGTCTCCTTCCCACAAGCATGCTTTGCAACTCCTTGTTTTAGATGCATGAACCCTGCAGGTCTTGATCTACGCTTGAACAAAATACAAGCACACTTCAGCAATTTTGATTCTCTAAGTAATCAATGTCCGGGGACGTGTACATCTTTTTTCTGCAAGATTCGTAAGAGCCTATGCGTTAGCGACCGTTACATAAAAAAGGAAAATACATTCTTACGTGTCAATCCTCTTATATGTCACTGTATAATTCGCCGTCAAATGGTAAGAAAAATCCTGGGTTCGCAATATCGTCGATAATAGCTTGAATATTGTGATTATCGGCCGTATCGAGCCAGATCAGCATTTGACACCGGTCTAATTCAAATAAAAAATTTGAAAATTTGAAAAAATTTATGCGACGTAAACCGCTCGATAATCGGTGAAAATCGCTCGATAATCGATGAAAATCGCTCAAAAAATCGACTCCAAGAAACATTCAATTTGCCGGTCGATTTTCGGTGAAAATCGATCGGTTTTTGATCAAAATCGTTCGATTAGCGGTGAAAACCAGTTGATTTTTGATTTTTTTAAAAAATTTGATTTCTTAACCCTTCGGTTTTTGACAATTTTTGACCGTTTTTTTATTCTGATAATCGAAAATCAAAAACGACTGTGAAACCTGATACCATCCACCTTTTCATCAAATCTACTTTCTTGAACTTAACCACATTCTTTGCCCACTGCTGCAAAATTTTGTAGCAATAGTATGCATCTAATCTAGGCCACTAGGCCTATACATTAGTGACGATTACATAATGGAAAAAAACCCATTCTTCCTGACCAAATCACTCAATTCAACGCCAAATGGTAAGATAAAAGGGAAGGAGATATAGCATCCAACTTTTCATCAAATCTACTTTATTAGAACGACATTCTTTGCCACGTACATCTCATTTGCTACACACTTTTAATCCTAGCTAGCATCACTCTAAAAGCCAAATTAAGTTATTCCAAATCCAAGTTCCTCTCCATAGGCTTTAAAAGCCACAAGATACCCCAAGTCGGCAGATACCCATGTCGCCCAATGGAATGGATGATTCCCTTTTGGCCACTTTTGAGATAGACGTACGTTTATATATTCTTATGTGCTTAATTAGGGTTTATGGTAGTGATGTGAAAGGGTAATGTTGGGGCATGTATAAAGCCGTGCTTTGAACTGGACAAGTTTCTAGTCTTAAGAGGCTGGAGAGATATAAATGAAATATACAAGCATGTACACATGACACAGCTTTAGATACCTTTTGTTTTTCTTTGTTTTTGTGTATACAATAGCAAAGGTGTGAGCCTTTTATTTGGGAGTTATACCTAACAAAAGCTGTACGCATGAAAAATAAATATTAGCAACATTAAAGAGACAGATTGAGGCCATGAGTCTAAATATCTTGGCACATCACATGCCTTCTCATACGAATAGACGTTGTTGTTGATATTTTAATGGAAAGCCACACTTAATTTCATTAAAGCATATATGCTCATATTTATATAAAAAAACCTTCATCTAGTACAAATTTGATTATTCTAAAAGTGGGCAATCCACGCAGAAAGTACAAGGTTTTCCCCCAGAACTATGTGTCACAATACGTTTTTTTACACGGAAAAATTGCAAAATTTTTATCTAGACAGCAGATCAAGTAATGCTGTGATTTATATATGCTACAAAAAAATTAAACCAAACTTGATCTTCGCCATTTGTCTTTCAGTATGTAAAGATTACTTATTACAACTTTCATGTAGAAACAACACTTGTATTTTCATGACATAATAAGTGTATAAAATACTGTAGTAAGCTTGCAAGTAGCATTAATTAGAGGTTAAGTATAGAACATAATACAAGATCTTAAGAGGCAAATGATTTAACCCTCACATTAGTCTCCTTGACAACGACAAGATCATATGCCTTTAATTAGTACTACTCAAGTAGTAGGCTTAATGCGGGATTTGGTGCCGAAATTTCGTGCCTTGTTCAGATCGATAGCGCCATCTGAAGTTGATGTTTCTCTTATCCCGATTGGCCCTGAGCAGCCTTGTGAACTACTGGTATGCATTCTTATTGGGAGTTTGTTAGCCTCAATCGATTATGCTAATAATGCTTCAAGCAGATTCCAGGAGTGTTCGGCTGCTCCATTACATTGATTAATGGCCATGATTTGGATCTGATGAGTCAGCTAATTTCAGCAGTAGTGGCTGCATAGAATAAGCATTCCTGTAACATATGCATGTCACTTCAGGTGTTGTAGATATGCACTTTGATTATGGAGAAAACTAGACGAAGTTTAATGACCTAATGTATTATTGCCTAGGCAAGATTTAATTTGGGAGCGACTATAGAACGGCATATTGTTGCAACGATACAGTAATATATTTCATCAAGTTTCATAAGGTAATTTCATTAAAACATTTGAAAAAGTTTTAAGTTTCAATGAGTTGCACATGTTTCTAGAAGTTTCTAGAAGATCCCAATAAGGTTTCAAGACCAAGTTTCAACAAAGCTTTAGATTTTTGAACTCAAGTTTCAACAAGTTTTGCCAAAGAGTTTTAAGAAGTTTCAGTAAGTTTTTAACATGTTTCGTTAAGTTTGAACTCCAAAAGTTTCATCAGGTTTCATTTCAACCCAAAAGTTTCAAAAAATTCTAGCAAGTCTCAATAAGTTTCATCAGAAAAACAAACAAAGAGCAAAAAAACCCTGACATGCTCGCCTGCGGTTGCCAACCATCCCTTTCCACTCGTCAGCACCATCATCTCCTCTCTTTGCTCGCTCAAAGGGTGAAGCCAGAACTCGAAGTTGCCTGTGATACAAGTGGCGGCAAAGTGGAGCCACGAGGCAATGTGGCAAGACTCGCTCATTGGACCGCGTGACCCAAATGAAGAAGTAGACGAGGGTTGCGGAATTTGATGGATCCCATTATCGGCCCCAAAGAAGATGATCGGATCCGGTGGATCCCGTTACCGGCATCCTTCTCCCACCATGCTGCCTCCGCCATACCTTGGGTTGGGTTCGCGGCGACGCGCGTCAATTCAACAACATAAAAGAGTACCGTTGCTCTGCCAGCTTGTGGCACTGTCGGCCGTGTGTTGCGAGCGCCGCGGCAAACACTAGCCTACCACCGGCCTCGCGTAGCTAGCACCATTGCAAGATAGATTTGAAAAAAATCCGGTGATTATAATTTGTAAGATAGATTTGCCGGAGCGGAGCTATACCTATGCACCAATCAGCGGATCAAAGAAAAAGCTTGTGCTGGTTGCCATAGGTATTTGCAACTATTTTGCCTCAGCTCAAAGATTTACGTTGGCAAGGGTTAGAAATTCGCCCCATCTTATATGATTTCTTGGCTCCGCCGTTGGATACATACGATTCAATAGAATGCATGGTCCATAATATTATTTTTGGCTAATTACAATTATCGCAAGATAAGAGATGTATACTAAAATTCAGTTGTGCACGTCAAGGTTGAATCATACATGCATAACTCCTATTGTTGGATTAGAAAATCAAGAGAAGAGCTTCATTGGGCTGATTTTGTTGTGCCGCGGCTGTGCAGTACTTATCTCCAATTAACCTGTTAATTTGCAGTCGGCAAAAAACTGCAGGAGCACGTGAAGGCGAACCCGTGGAGCCGCAAGCAGTGACTGCTGCATCTGCATTGACAGCGGTGTCAGCGGCAGGGCGAGAAGAAAAGGCGCCACCATGATCAGAAAACAATCAAGCACAAGAGACCAACACCTGCCACCACCAGTCAGCTCAGCACTGATCGATGCTTTGCTTGCATTGCGTCGTGCAGCCTGTGAATGCCACAATCACCATCCTTAATTATACCATATTTGTATATATTATATATCCTTCCACAGGTGTGCGCAGTTGCATCAGGGAGTTGTATATGATTGGGTCATTTTCACAAGGCTTACACTGCTTTATCCCAATCGGTGCATGGCCTTGGGACAGGGTGGTGTCAGCATCAGTAGCTAGCCACAGGTCATATTGTTTTTATTTTCATACCTGAAGTCATCTTCCAACCCCCAAGCTTGCTGCTATTGACAACCTAGCTAGCATCTAAAAGAAAGAACAAGCTTGGCTAGCAAGTGGTGCAAGGGAACAAAGGTTAGAGGACTAAGAATATATGTTTGAGCAAGCTTAACCATTCAAAAGACTACTAGTAGTAAATTTTGCTATTGATCAATAACCCAAGGGTGAGTGCATTGTCTACCATTATTAGTCAATAGTCATTGATCAAAGCTGGATCAGCTGGGGGAACATGATGATGTATCAATTGACATTATTGATAGCTCTTAATTTTCATTGCACTTACTGCATAACTACTAATCAAGTGTAATTATTATAATTCCTCCACTACTTCCCAAGTGGACAAGTATATATGTAGAAGTACCGAAAGAGCAATTTTTATACACTACTTATTTGCATGTATCACTTACCTCATGTAATGCAATTTGGCTAGCAAGATTTATATTATTGACACTGTGATTAACCATGCCATCATCTTACTAGAAAAGGAAAGACCTTAATGTTAATTGAGCGGTAGAGCAAGCATGGCCTTCAATTTGAAAGGCTCATCTCCAAAGATCTAAAAGCCTATGACTACTACTAAATTCTCACTTTCTGAGCACGCATAATGCTTTATGTGCTATGTAAAATACCATATCCAAAATGATCCCTTTTCAATCTGTTTCTGAGTTAATTATCACCTTCATAAACTTCTCTTCTTCCATGTATAGGAGTTTTGTTGGAACAGCTAGGAATTTTTTTGTTGGCCTTCGCAACTATTCAGCGCGCCTTTTCTGGTTTTTCATTGCTATTTATACTAGAGCTAGCTGGATAGCAATCCGAACTCCTAATCTTAACAGACTCAAACAAAACTTGCAGAGTTTTAACCTTCTAAAACTGAAACTCAATCTTATCTCTTTAACTAATGCATGTCAAGTAACAAGCTTGTTAGAAATACACAAAGAAACGTGAGGCCTTCCATGAAAGTTCACATCCATTTTCAGATAAATAACAACAAATTAAAAAGAGACCAACACTGAAATACTACCAACTAGGAGGAATCCAGACGAGGTAAAGATCGCTATATAGATTATAGAGTAGATCAGTCTAAGCACAAGAGCAAAGTATTGGGTTGGGATCCATAGAGTGCTACTCCACTACAAGAGAGACTATGCTATGCATGGCTGTATCACATTACACAGGTAATTAAAGCCACAAGCTACAACTAACTAGTACAATATGTATACTAGCTATATGCATGCAAGATAACGATATGCTCCACTTATCTATATATGTTCTATATGATCTATATATCCTATTCTAGTTAATTAAGCGTGCACACGACTCACGCCACTACTTATTTTGCAGTTCTCTGGCCTATAAGCTAACTAAACTTCTACACTAAATTAACCATTTTTTAGCAAACACGACTAATAGCTAGGCTACTATACTATAGTAGTATACTAGTAGTAATGTTTTTCTTTGGATCATTTGCACGAGGCAGGTACAGTGCTGACCTGTAGGTCAATGGTCAAAACCAATAGGGTGAACGTACCATTGCAAGAGAGACCTCAGCGAGTGGTTGATCGATGTAGTTATAAAGTGTTCCGATTGATTGCTTCTTGCTCGATTAGTCTTTCAGATCGACCATGCATTTCTATCAAGAAAAACCACCGCGCGTCTTCCACCTCCGTCGACTCTTGTGTCGCTCTTCATCTACTTTTTTTTATACTCAGACGATTCATTAATTAATTATCTTAGGTACAATAAATCCGAAATTTTGGTACAATAATCATTTTTTACAGCTTTAAAACATATTTATTACGGGTCTCTTTTTGTTAAACATATTTTTTCTAGTAAAATACAGAATAAATAGTTTAGGAGATATCGCCGTTAAACATTTGCAATCAACATTATTGCTTACCATCAAGTAGTAGGTACGCAGGAGAGAGAAAAAGTAAACTAGTGGATTTTGTGCGTATATGTGATTGATGATGGAGTGAGTAGTGTAGCTTTTTATCTAGCTTCTTTTAATTACGAATATACACTATTCTTATACTAGCCGGCCGTCAGCTAAGTAATCTTGAGATAAAACTAGACTTATTTCTTGTTGGGCATCACGGCATGCGGCATCTAGCCCTATATATATATCCATCAGACAATTAATCAATGTAGCATCGACAAAAAAAATCGAAGTTATCATTTAAGTTACAGAATATATTGATCTTAATTAAAAGCTATATATATGGTAGCGCGCGAAGGTATGATCAGAAAGAGATGACAATTAATGTAAACATAGATAAATATATACATTTGTCACGATCGAGCGAGCATATATATATATATATATATACACGTGGCCGCCACCGAACATAGTTTGAGTAAACGGTACAGATTTTAATTTCCAGCGCAAGCTATGGTACAAAAATACAGCTAATTTGGACAGTTCTTCGTATACGTCTACTGTAGGCTAAAGATTGGAATACAGCCTCGAGAAGGACGTGGGGAATCTAAAAATCTTGTGAAATATTTGGTCGTTGACAGTAGTCTTTCAGCAGATATATCGTATAGTTGCATCCCAGCAGAATCATTACACTAAACTTTCATATAGCCCCCTAATATATATAATCAGTAAATAAAAATAATCAGTGAATATTTTGCATGTGGGTTTTAGAATTAATTGTGTGTTAGCCAGACTTTTGTTTCTCTTTGTATGCTTAATTAATCTTCGAAAACAACTACTATCAAGAGTAGTTAAGAGGGACACACTTCAAGGTGATCTGGCAGCTGTAAGCTGTCAGATTGTTACCTAAATCACAAACAGACGGTCCCGATCGAATGGCATGCCCTCCAACGATTTGCCTGTATCCGTAAGTCTTGAAAACCGATCATATAATGTCTGATCACTCTAATTTAGGGGCAGAAGATTTTTGCTAAGCACTTACAAGCTTAATTGTGCATATGATGCATGAAATCTAGGTTTATTAATAAATTATTCGATGATAATTAGGCAATTAATTACACACTTTGCGTGATTAACATGCAGCCCAACCAAAGCCTAAATTAGTACTTGCTTTATTCGGTGTGCCTAGCATGACAACATATCTTTTCCAACTGATCAAATTACATATTTAAAATCATGTCAAAGGGCAAAAAGATCGATCGAACTGCATAAGATGATTTTTGTGGTTTGCACGAAATTTTGATGGCGACACACGCGTTGAGAATTAGATCTATCACGCATACCGGATCTGATTGGAAACTAATCCAACTATATTTGATGATGGATGAACAAAATATAACCATGCATGGTCCCTACCAGAACATTGTTAAATGGATCGATCTCTTGGATCATGGACAATGGTGAAGCTTTGGTGAACACCATTAATTGTTTTATGGAGATGCACCTGAGGACCGACACAAAGTCAAGTACCCTTCCAGTAGAGCCTCACATGCAAGCGAATGGTTGGGGCTTAATTTTAGAAAAAAATCATTTGCTTAGATACGCATCTTGGCAGTTGCTCAATCTATGTAACAAATGTATATTTTCTCATGATGCTATGTCGAAATGTGCCCTACTTTTTCGTGACATGATCTTTAGTAGGTGTTTGGTTGTTGATTCCTGTACTCTAACTAGCAGAGAGGTGAGAATCTATATTGGTTGATGTTGCTTTTCTTTTTAACAGTTGCACAAATATTAAAGGATGAGTGAATGATAGATAGTTATTACTTACCTCTTCGCTTGCTTTAAGATTTGTGCAACTTGTAATGAGAGGGAAAGCATTGAAGCTCCTTAAGGGATGTTTAAAACGCAAGAATCAATTATATAGAAATTTCATAGGAATTACACAGAGAAGTCCTCACAGATTCGGAAAATTTTCCGGATTCTAACCGGGGTCTTAATTTGTTCATATATAATACAAGGTTAATTTTAAGCATGAAATGATAAACTTTTCGTAATATATTATCACGAATTAATTAAACTTGTTTACTAACAGTTAGCCTCACTGTACGATGCCAGTTGATTGAAGCACCCTTAGTTACTTAGCAAGTCATTCATGAACGTACGTAACAGGCTCATCTCAAATACTCCAACATTGACATCGCAGTACGTCTCGCACGGTCTTAAACTTGTTGGTCGTAGGCTTAATTAATGAAGTCAATAGAGTTCACCTGATCGAGTTGTCACACATGTAAGCATCAAATACTATAACTAGACAATTATTATTTTTAATTACATAGTAGAGGCACATACACACATGCCGCAGGCGGACACACACAAATACTCCCCCTAGTGCCACTACTACAGCAAAACTTATCACAGACGGTTTCCCGAACCGTCTGACATATCATAGACGGTTTAGAAACCGTCTGTGATAGAAGATATCATAGACGGTTTCAAACAAAAACCGTCTGTGATATCATAACATCACAGACGGTTTTTAATTAAAAACCGTATGTGATGTGAAGATATCACAGACGGTTTTAGTTTGAAACCGTCTGTTACATCATTACATCACAGACCGTTTTTTAATAAGAATCGTCTGTGATAAGACTTCCAATAGACAACCATTTTTCTATTTATTGGCTAGCCTCAGGAAATGCTAGCCACGCCCTCTGGAAAAAAAAAACAGATTACAGAATAACTAAACTCACGTTACAAACATTACAACCATTTCAAATTACAGGCATTACATCCAATTCATCAATTAACTCAGACTAAATCACAGCGCGAAGCATATTACGTATAGATTAATATTGCACAGCACATCTCTTTCAGAAATGAACTCAGATATATTAACCAAATGTAACTCAATACCATTAACCAATTAATAGAATACACAACTACAATTTTACAAATCCACATCACAAGTTTGACAATTAACCCAAATGGTAATTCATAAAAAATACAACTCCTCAAGTTATAAGGTAGCGTGGAACTCGCCTTTTTCGTTTAAGACTTGACTGAGTAAGAAGGCACAAAGCTGTCATCGAATTCGCTTCAGATCAACCTCTTCCAACGCAGTTGTTACCTGATTGGGCGTTTTCTTAGTGACAAGGAGTTCCATGTTGTGGCAAACATAAAATCCATAACGGTTATTTCCTTTTCCCTGCTGGTGGCACTGCAAATATAGATTTGGTTAGTTCCAGAATCATTATTATATAGTTTATGTAACATCCTGAAAAGTACAATAAAGTGAAAATGAATATTTTAAAACTTAAAATATTTATTTCTGAGTTCACTTGGCATTATTAACTTTATTTGAATTTCCTTGGATTTTTGTATTGAATGAAAAGTCCAACAAATAGAATTATCAAATAGAAAATGGTAAGAAGGTAAAGAGGTGAAAGTAAAAATAAGAAAAATTACCATTTGACCATATTCATGCTGGTAAACCAGTAAAAATATCTAGTAAAAATCTTTGGTGCTGAATTGGAGCAAATAAAATATATTAGTCATCTTTTTTTGACTAAAAACAGTGAAGTCAGAATTAATTAAAACTAATCGAAACTTATCAGGAGCCACAAAAATTACCATAGCACCCTTAGAGCAGTTTTTACATTTGGTAAAAATATTAGGAATTTATCATGTCGGCAAAGCCCTCTAATAATTCAAAAACAGAGACCATAAAAAACTAGAAAACTTCATGTCAGAATTTTTATAAAATATTAAATTGATTTTTTGACTTGAAATTTTTATGGAGATATAATTAAGCCAATATGAATTTCTATAAAAAGTTTGGAAAATAATTAATATTATTTACATCCCAAAATAAATAGAATACCCTAAATTTAAATCCTGTACAAGTCCACAGTGTCAGAATTTCTAAAATTCAACCATGCGGTATTTTAACCTAAAATTTTTACGGGAGATTAGAAACTACCAGAGAATGTCGTTCAAAAAGTTTCACAAAATTAAACGGTGATTTGATAGCAATTTTAATGGTCACATGGAGCCTGTCTCAGCCGTGCTTATCCTTTGACTCGCCTCCTCTCGCCGACAGGTGGGCCACCCCCTTTTCCGTAACGGTTGCTGGCGGCAACGGAAAGGCGTCGCTCTCACTGCCCTGTGGCCCCGGGACCCACCCGTCAGCCCCTGGCCTCACTGCCTCCTCTCTTCTCCCCTCTCGCCCGAGACAAGCCCCGATCTTTTCTCCCGAGCCCTCGCTCTTTTCCTCGCCGATGCATCGCACCGTGCCGCCCACTCCATCAACTGGCGCCACGTTCATCTTCGAAAGTCGTGCACCATGCCCTGATCACCCCAGTGCTGCACGTCGCCGGAGGAAAACTCGTGCTCCACTTCATTGCGCAAGCGCCAAACCGAGCCGCAATTCCTCCAATGTTCAAACCCTGTGAAACCGATTTCTCCAGCTAAAAATACTAGTGCTACGTCGCATTGAGGCTTCCCTTTTCCCCAGCTACTCCCAGAACAAAACGCAGAAGCCCAAGACCACCGTTCTCTCGCCATTTTGCCGAAACCCAAAAAGGGGAACTCCAAATTGCACCAATCCAGCGCATCCCATCCCAATCACTCCCCTCTAGAGCGCCTCTGAGCATCAACGAACCCATCCCACTCACCAATTTCAGCTACCCTTGACCGCAGCACCGCCGCCACCGCAGTCATCTTCTCCAACTCCGGTCTCACGGTGGCAGAGCTGCTCGGCCAAGCTCCGGCCCAACCAACCGGAAAAATGGGACTTAGGTAACTCCCTGATGCTCAAGCCGTTACCCATTCGGCCGGATATTCACTCAATTTCTTCCCCGGCGAGCCGCCTCTTCTTCCGCCGCAGGCCACCGGTGGCAGCCCTCTCCGGCCAACACCGCCGCCAACTGACCCCACCCCCGTGTGCGCGAAGACCACTGGTGCTCGTCGTGGAGCCCGTTCACTGGCTCCAGCCTTCCTTCGTCGCCGGCGGGCTTCGCCACCATCGCCCCTGCTTTGGGTCACCAACATGTGGGCCCTCTTCGTCAGTGACGCGTTTGAAATCAGCTCAAACCGGTTAGGCGCCTTTGCAATGAGGAAAGCGATTTCGCTTTTTCCGATTTTTGCATACCCGAGATGATTCAAATGCTCATAACTTTTGCATTATAACTTCAAATTGCATGAAACAAAATTATAAATTCATCTAAAATCAATTAGTTTAATAATATGAAATAAAATTTTGAAAATGTTCACTGGTTAAATTTGAAATTCAAATTTAAAGAAGAGGCTTAAAGAAGTGCTACATATTAAAAAGTTGTAAACAAACTTGGAATGGAATGAAACTAATTTTAGTGAAATACTTGTACTTACAGAAGTTCAAATATATAAAAATATTTAAATTTCATTATTGTTTGAACTACTTTCAATTAAAGATTGTATTCAGTGCACTAGAAATTCAAATATACATAATTTGAATAAAAGAAATATGGAATAAGTAAAATTGATTTATAAATAATATCATAGCAGTAGGATACCTGAGTTTGCCAAAATATTTAATAAATTAACTTGATTTGAGTTAACTTGAAAAGAATGAAATAGCTTAAGCATAAAATGTATATATATATATATATATGTATAGAAAGTTGAATAGTTAGAAAAGGGTCAAATGAATTAGAATAATCACCAAACTAGTTTATTATACCTCTGGCATTGCAAGGATCTCAGATGTAAAATAATATTTAAATATTACTACATAAAATAGTAAATGTTTAATAGTTGGAGTGTTAATGTTTGAATAATTCGAATAGTCATAACTTTCACAAATAAACTTCAAATTTGACAAAACCAAATCCTATAACCTTGAAAAATAGTACTCTTACTGTTTATACAAAAATACCTTATATTTGTGTTAGGTCGAAATAGGATCATGTTAAACCCTAATGATATCTTAAGTGGAAAAACATTTCGGATAAAAGCCAATTGTCGCAAAACCAACTTTAAATCACTTCTAATATCATGCCCTGTTAATACCTGAAAAATGAGTAGTTTATCCTAGGTGGTGTAGTCGCAATCTTATATCAAAAGCTGAATCTTTATCGTGTAGTCGATTGAGCCCTCAAGCTTTTTCATAACCCGTAAAACCTCTCGTCTAAATGCAAAAACTATGGAAATTAGTTTAGAAATGATATTTAGGATATGGTCTACCATATTCTAGAAAAATACTTTATTTACCACTTTTGTTTCAATTAAATTTTGCTAGTCAAATAACCTTAAAAATTATAGTTGTCGTAACCTTTAATATTACATAAGCTTTTTCAGCTATGAACATAGTGTCTCGTCTAAACACCAAAATGTATGAGATCAGCCTAGATACTTTCTTCTAAGTGTATGCCATCCACTTGTGAAGAAATAATCTTATTTCGTCATGTTTGGCATATAAATTCTAATAGTCGAATAACCCTTAGTTTTATGTTTAATGAACCTTACCATAATAAGATTAAGTGAACCTGGTAATAAAGAATTTATAATTAATATATTTGTATCACCAGAACCTTCTTAAAAACCATAAATAAATCTATTTAGCTAGCTTATCAATTATAACTTATTTAAAACCCTTCGTATGCAAAATCTTAAGGTTAAGTGCTATTAGCGTAACCTTAACTAGTGTTTTAATTCTTTTAATCCAAATAATTTTAGCATCTATAATCCGAAATCGTAAATACTAAAATTCATAATTTTAGCCTCTTGAATTCGTAATTCAAGAATAGATAATCTGTTAAAGAAACTCTGTTTTGTTTGTCATAAAGCCATTAAGCTTAATAATAAAGTAATTTATTAAATAATTCAAACTCTAAAGTGTTCCTGTTTTCTGCAATGAATCTTTATTTGATTTTCTATCTGTTTTCTTTTCGCCCTTATTGAAGTTTATTATTTGCTATATTTTCCGATTGATCGACGTGTAGAATCCGACGTCCCTTCCTCCGTTGTTGCCTCCGTCATCTGCGACCGTGTCTTCGTTGTAAGCAATGAATAAGCAAGGCAAGCACCCTCCTTTGACCATCTTGATCCCAGAATTTAAATTGCATTGTTTATTAAAATGTTTCATGCATACGTTTACTTTCTGTAAATTGCTATTTTGTGGTACTGGTAGTTATACCTGTTGTCTCATGAAACTTCCTTGATAAGTATGAATATGTGAACCTTGATAACCATAGATTGAGCTTAGACAATTACTTAATGTCATTGTGGGTATATGCGATTACTTCTATCCATGCTTAGCCATGCTTTTAGAACAAATGAGAATGATGATCAGATCAAAATTTGTTTCTTAGGAAATGGAAAATGTTGGAAATAAAGCTGTTGGTTATGGGTATTTTGATTAAAAACCCAAAATAAAACTATGATTTTGATGCGGGCGATTATTGGCAATAGCCGGAGGTGCAGAGGGATTTGCACGTAGTTAGGGTGGAGTATCGCCCGTGTCGGATTAAGGACCGAGCAATGGGACGCTATAGATCCAAGAATTTCGTACAACCACGAGGGCTTGTATGGGCGGGTCTTAGCCTATTAAGTTGTTTAGGTGTGGCTTTGCATCTAAGGAAGGCGGGAGATTTGCACAGGCATTCCGGTTCGGTCTGTCTGTAGGGGGTCTACTTACCAATGCAACGGAGTACGCCTTGCCGTGGACAGAAACGTGGTGTTGGGTGTGTTGTGAAAGGATCCATGTCTTGGGTGAGTGTTTCTGTTTTCATGGCGAGGGCCAAACGTCCCGGGCTGGTTCAAAGCCACATCTAGATAATGTAACGGCTCTGTATGATCTCCTTGTCGACACACCAAAGGAAGTGTGTTAATTGATCTGGCAAAAGAGGTTGATCATTCCTTGTGGGTAAAGTGTACACCTCTGCAGAGTGTAAATCTAATTAATTAGCCGTGTCCGCGGTCAAGGACACTTGGTGAAGTCATTCCAATGTTAGAATGCTTTTGTATTTCCTAAAATTGGGTTTTGGTTTGGAACCTTTTTAGCAGCTTTTGCTTTATGTCAAAGGATCGACATTGTTGGATTCCATTTCTGGATTATTCGATGCTCGCGAAGGATTGTGAGTAATACTTATGCTTTACTTATTTCATATTAGTCAATTATGCTTTTACAAATTCCGCTTGCAAATAACTTGTTTTACAATGTCAATTCTGCTTTATGCAAATTAACTGTAGTAGCCTCCTTTGAAATGGCTCTGCATATATTATAGGCTTTGCTCAAGTCTATGGAGTACGAAAGTACTCACCCTTGCTTATATGTTGTTTTTAGGTGGATAAGTTAGCTAAGCTTCAAGGTTTCTTTCGTCGCAGTTATGGATTTTTCTTCATCGAATCTTTCTAGGGATTATGCCTTGTCAGTTGCCTGTTGGTTTTGGATGGGCACACTACAAGACTTTGCTTCTTTTGCTGCTATATCTCTGAGTTGTAAGATTTTCTTTATGTAATAGCTTCCGCTTAATAATATTTGTTGTATGGTTGTGATTTCAATTGTTGTAAACATGTGAGTGCTAGCTACTGATCCAGGGAATGGCACATTAATCACATGGAGGTTCCTGTTCATCAGAATGGGGTCTCACAGTTTACATAGGATTATTATGTATAGCGGATACCGAAAACTTTAAATCGTGATTCTGCTTCGCCTGTCCTTGCCAGAAGGCCCTCCATAAGCTTTGTACACTTTGAACGCCCTACGTGATTGCAAGAGGTTAGCCTCAGCTATTCCAGGAGAAACATACACGTTGAACAACCTACATGACCATGTTATCTTTGGAGGAAACGTGATTAATTACCTGGTGATTAATTTCGCGATAGGTTTTAAGTCGTGGCTGCCACTCTGTAAGGAATCAAGGTAAATAACCCGATTCATCGATGGATGAATTACAATGAGAACCCAGTGAAACCTACACAGGTATGTTGGTATGGTCAATTAACAGAACAGAGTTGCGAGCATAGTGCAAATCAAACTAGCACTTACCCTGGGTTGTGGGGTAAAAGTACGAACTCTTTATCTTTTTGAGCCGCCAAGGCCTCTCCGACGTATTTATTGACAAATACTAAATCTTTGTCCATTGTTTGCTTGGAGACTATGTGTGGGTCTAGGAAACCCACCGGTTGTTCATTCTGTCTCGCTTCACAAATCATGTATCTAAATATATGAAAGCATTGAGTCATATATATATATATAACTTTTATCGGTATTACACGAATGTAGATTGTGAATGCACACACTTACAATGTCCGGCATCTCAAGAGCGCGGCGTCGAGGGCGTCGAGGTTGAAGACGTCAAAAAGGTCCTTGAAGTCGGCTGTGAAGAATCTCCCAATGACTCGTTGAATAGATGCTCAGGCTTGAAATTGACCGAGATACTCGTTATGCGGTCTTGCACTGGCTTTTTAGCTTGTTCCATGCACCAATTCTGCAATCTAATGCAAGCCATAGAAAGATTCTTCATGCACTCCCCTGTTACAAAGGGCTCTCTTAGCTAGTATACTCGAGCCAGCAGGGCAATTGGATAGTCCAATTTCTTCGTGATCTGCTTCGCTTTGCCCTTGACTTATTTTCTGTTATAAGGAGTCTTCACGGGAGACGAGTGGGCACCATCCCACTGAAAGTCCTTTGATGCAGGGGGCATGGGAGCCGATTTGGTGCCTTGCTGAGGTGCGACAGATGACTCAGGCAGTTGGGGAAGCTCCGGTGATGGAGGACGGGCGTCCAGGAGATGTCATTCTGGATAAAAGGGCGGCGTCACAATCACAATCTCGTTTGGGGGCATCGGTAGTGGGACGGTCTTGAAATTATCATTTACACCGTCTACACTAACCTTCGTGAATCCCGGTGCCACAAGTGTGCCTTGCACCAGCGCCCCTTCAATAAATGGATACGCGACCCCCGAAGCAGTCGGAATAAGAATCAGCAGGGTGCCTTAGCATTCCATCGTTCTTACGCTCCTCCGAGTGCCAACGCAACAGTTTTGCCTCATTTGGGTTCGCAAACAAACGCTTCAAATGAGGAATTATAGGTAGATACCATGCCACCTTAGCAGGAGGTCCTTTCATCGCCTGGATGCCCTCGCTGTTATCATCTAAATGACTCTTACGCTTGTACCGGGATGCTTTGCAAATAGGACATATGTGCAAGTTTGCGTACTCTTGGCGGTACAGGATACAGTCGTTCGGACATGCATGTATTCTTTCTACTTCCATTCCCAAGGGACAAAGAACCTTCTTAGCTTTATATGTGGTTGTCTGCAACTCGTTTCCCTCGAGAAGCATGTCCACCAATAAACGTAATAGCTCTGTGAAATTCTTGTCGGACCAACCGTTGCTTGCTTTCAATTTCAGCAGTTCAAGCACGGATGACAACCTTGTGTATTTCGACTTGCAGCCTGGGAACAAAGGTTTCTCCGAGTTCTCCATCAAGCCCCGGAATTTACCATATTCTCTATCATTATGGTTCCCTTCTACATCGCGTAGCATCTGATTCAGATTATCTTCCTGCAACCTATCCTCATCGGAACCACAATCGATATGATCATCCGACATATCATTGACTTCGTCGACCATGTTAATACTACCTGCTTCCTGTATCTCCTGCTCTTCACCGTGACTGGTCCAACATGTATACCCCCTTTTGAAACCCCTCATAATCAAGTGTGCTTCGATCTGCGTAAAGTTTCGAAACATCTTCAGATTCTCACAGTCAATGCACGGACAAGACATAAACTGCACCTCCTTATTAAACATATCCTCTTCTACAACTCTTCTAAAAGCGGAGACGCCATTAATGTACTCGGCACTCACACGGTTCTTAGTGTACATCCAGCTTCGGTCCATCTACGCCAAGCATATAGCATTTAGTGTTAAATATTAAAGTACATTAGGTGTCCTTATGCACACATTGCTAAATTATAACCAATTACTACCTTCGAACAAAACAAACAAATGCATCTACAAGCTAGATATCTAAACACAATCTTTAAATTAATTCTCTCTTTACCAAACTAGCTACCTAAATCTTATATATATATAATAATGCAGTTAGATTTAACCAATTCCTAACCTTTGATCACAAAGAACTTGCACATGCATGGACCTACAAGCTAGCTAGATCTAAACAATCTTCAAATTCTCTCTTTACCAAGCTAGATCTTGAATATAATATAATTACCCATTAATAAATTAACCTTAGATCAACAAGATCACACATGGATCTACAAGCTAGCTAGATCTAAACAATCTTCAAATTTCTCTTCCAAGTAATATCTTGAATATAAAGCAATTAATTAGAATCTAAGAAATTATATACTAATTAACCTGCTTAAATATAGAAAAGAACAGTACATGGATCTACAAGCTACATCTATATACAATTAATCTCTCCTCAAATTATCTCCTTACCAAGCTAAATCATGGATATAATGCAATTAAAACCCATTACTACCCTTATATAGAAAGAACACATGAATCAACAAGCTAAATCTAAAAAATCATCAAATTCTATCCTTACCAAGCTAGATCTTGAACATACTGCAATTAGACACCATTACTAACCTTAGATCACCAAAATCAAATGGATCCTCAATCACCCTTCAAAATCAATGGTCTTGTTTTACCAAATCGCCTCACAGCCGCACAGCCGCAGCCAAATGAAAATAGATCCCGAAACCCTAAAATGCACCAAGTGGCTCGGGCCTCTGTATTATATATCGCTAAGAGATATCACAGACGGTTTTATAAAAAACCCGTCAATGATAAACATAGTATTCCAGACGGTTTTATAATAAAATCGTCTGGGACAATACCTGATATTACAGATGGTTTTATAAAAAAACCGTCTGTGATATCTTCACAGACGGTTTTGAACTAAAACCGTCTGTGACATTTATGTATATCACTGACGGTTTTTGTAGAGTACCGTCTGTGATAATGTCACTAATGGTTTCAATATAAAACCGTCAGTGATGTTAATCGTCACAGACAGTTTTGAGGAACCGTCTGTGATGAGGCGTCTAATATAAGCCTTTCTGTAGTAGTGTGCATCTAGAACCGTGGATGCGGGGGATAAATTCATACACTACTATAGAAAGGCTTATATTAGACGCCTCATCACAGACGGTTTTAAAAAACCATATGCGTTATATATAATCATAGACCGTTTTTGTCAAACCGTCTGTAACAATTAAATATCACAGCCAAAAACTGCCAGTGATGTGATCACGGGGGTTATAAGGAAAGGAAGAGCTCTGGCTGACCTTAGACCCAGCCCCAAAATTCGGGTAGAGCTCGAGTTGCCACCTCCCCCCCGGCAGGCTCGGTTGCCACCTCCCCCTCGGTGACCTCCTCCCCCTGGCCGGCTCAGCGGCCATCTCCCCCAGTCGCCTCGCGCCCGCAGGAGGACGGGTAAGGTTTCCCACGGCACCGGCGACTGTGAAGCATCTAGGCCCCCTAATTTCGTGTTTGGTTTTGGTAATTAATAACAATCATGTTTTAAAGACTAATAATTTTTCTTGAGATTATGAAAATTAGGTTGGTCCTATGAAGAGATGAAATTGTTCAGCTATAAGGAAATTGGAACATTAAGCTAATGCTAAGGTATAAGATGTAAGGATATTTTTCTAGCTTTTTGCCGATCTAGTTGTTTGGAGAAAAGATCGGATTGCTAGTATAGGCGTCGTACTATTAAGAGGGAATTTTAGCTAGTAGCTTGAAGATAATTTAGTGTCAATGGCTCAAATTCATGCTCATATTTTAGTCATATGCATTTCTCGAAAATCATTCAAAGTCCTCTCTGAAAATTTGTAATGTTGGCACTACCGACCATCTAGGAGTGGTATTGTCGCAAGGGCGGCAGTACCGGCTTAAGGGGCTAGTAGTTATTTGATAGAGAGGGGTGATTTTGGGGTTCTACCAAGCCGGCATTACCGCCCATCTGGGGGCGGTACTGCCGCAGGTGCGGTACTACCAGCCCAGTGGCCGCTAGTTATTTTACAATAAGCTGATTTGGGGGTGTGCCCAGGCCGGCACTACCGACCCACTTAGGGCGGTACTACCGTAGGTACGGTAGTACCGACCCTAGTAGTTGGTAATTGTTCTTTAGAACGGTGCATTTTCAGTGTTTTCACTCGACCGACACTACCGCCCATATGGGAGTGGTATTGCCGCATGTGCGGTAGTTTCTCTCAGCATTAAATGCTATAGTCGACCGTTGTGCCTAAGGCCGGCACTACCGGTCCTATATGGGCGGTAGTGTCGACTTTCTTGAATTTTTCAAGAATTAGGTGGTAATGGCTATAATTGTGGGTGGGGCTATAAATACACCCCCACCTGTAGCAAGGAGTAACTCTTGGACATTCATTGCATATTTGTGAGCCCTTGTAAGTATCTCATCATCTGTAGAGCATTTAATTCATATTTTATTAGTTGTTGAGAGAAAATCAAGTGTGTGCATTTAGTTGAGCTATTAGACACTTGTTCACCCTCAAAGCATCAAAGTCTATTCTCTTGGAGGTTACCACCTCCTAGACGGCTTGGAGGTGTGGAACTGGTGATCTCCTCAAAGAAGCTTGTGAGAAGGCTCGGTGGATTGTGAAGGTTGGAGTTTACCTACCTGGAGCGGGGAAAAGCTACCACTAGTGATCGAGGGAGGCTCATTTGCGCAAGGAGCCGGCTTGATTCGTTCAAGCTTTCTCAACGTGAATTAGGGGAGACCGGCAAGTCTCCGAGACCACGGGATAAATCATTGTGTTCATCTCTTGTGGTTTGCTTTCTTGTATTCAAATGTGCAAACTTTCATTCCTAGCAACTTAGTGATTGCTTGTCTATCTAGGATTGTGAATTTAGCTTAGACTTAGTTTGTTGGTGCATTTAGCGAAACCTAGACGATTTAGGCCTTAATTGTAAAAATTCTCAATTATAGTATTACTTGATCATCTATTGCAATTAGAACCAAAGAATTTTAAAAACCTTCTATTCACCCCCTCTAGTCGGTTTTCCTTGATACTATAGACTACAACGAAGAGGAGTAGGAGCACGCTGGCGACCAGCGGCGACGAGGGCAAGAGTCTCTACGGGTAGGGTTTCCAACCCCAATCTCACTTCCTAAGAAGAACGCGAGAAATTCAATCCAATATCCAATCCGATCAGATCCAGTCCCACGTTCTAGTTCCTCCTAATTCCCATATAGTTTGCTCCCATGAAGAACTGCAAGGTGGAGATCCACAGGAGTGGCCTGAGCTGCCAATCAATAGAGTAGAACCTCACCAATTCTGGGGCTAGGAGCGCAAAGATCGTGGTCTCTGTTGTGTGGTCAATGGTGGTAGTTCTTTTCATCACTGTGATGTGTTTGTTGTGTTGTTTGTAGGTGAGGGTTCTCATTTCATCCTTCTCAACCTGAATGATGTCGATAGCTGGAGCAAGCCTTGCTTAAGGTAGTCAAAACTCATAACTTGCTGTATTAAGCATATAACCTAGCACCTTTTGATTTAAGTTAGCTTATTGTTTATATGTAAGCCTATTTCATCACCTCAAGCTCCCTTTTATATGAGAGAAAGATATATCCGTTTGAGTTTTCTACTGTTGAAATGCCATATGAGTCATATAATGGAACATATGTCAGATTGAGGTGCACCGGTCATCACCATCTCCGGTGGAGTCTTCTTCAAATTCTCACCTACCATCTTCAACATCACCTGTGGTATCTCCTTAAACCAAGGCGTCCCGTTGAGTTTGCCTATTGCGATCTGCTCGAAGGCAATGTTTTTCAGATATCAAGGGATCGGCACTATTCTCCGTCCGACAAACCAATTCTTTTGTATGAACTTCAAAGCTTGTCTTAGAGTATGAATTTGAAGGCGTCTGGTGAATGATCTATCAGTGGATCACGCTTTTGCGCGTTGTCTCCTGACGATGATTCAGATGAGGAAGAAGTGGCTATTTCAATGTCTCCTTCGACCTTGATCCAAAATGCCTTGGATGCTGGTTACTCAGTCTCAGAATTATTGCCTGCAATTCAAAGGATTCGATCATGTCCATTGAAGTGTCCTTCTGTCTGGGTGACTGGAGAGAGTGCTTCCTCCTCCATGCCGCCTTGGCGAGGTCCATTGCCGAAGCCATGGGTTAATCCTCTGGTGACATTTGGTGATGTATTACAGTGTGCTAACCGAATCAAACTTGGTAACAGTAACCCACCTTTCTTGGCGCATTATTAGGAGTGTGTTAACGAAACTTCAAAAGGCAATCCAAAACAAGATCAGAATAGCATTGGGATTCCATCTTTGCATCAGCAAGGGCCCACAGCTAGATTTGTTTATCAACAATTTGGGTGTTGGTTTGCAAAAAATTGTTTGCTCACGCATGGAAATACAACAAAAACTGGCTTGGGACAAAATCAACCGATAGAACAACTTTTGCTTCAATTCTTCATCAACATCTGAAGATGGACAGATTTGCAAGCAAGGGTTCAGTCATGGTGGAAACAACCAGGTGACTGCTCATGGTGGTGGTGGCAATTTTGCTAGCTCTGTCTAGCAGGGTGGTCCCTGTGGTGTTGCTGGAAATCAAGGTACTTGGGTTTTTACTCGTGGTTGATCTCGATGGCAACCAAGATTTTCTGGTCATGGTAGGGGTCATTTTGGTGGTCATCAAATCTCTGGTACTAATGGACATGGTCGTGGTTGTTCTGATGGAGTCATGTTAGCACCGAAGGCAACCTTTCAAGCTGATGGTGCACAAGGTTCTGCTTTTAACTCGGTAACCCAGTCTTCTCTGTAGACACCCATATCGAAGCCTTCAGATGCTATTGACAACACTAAGCTCATTTGCTACTGTTGTCAGAAAAAAGGGCACTCGCTTTCAGAATGTCAAACTTTGATTTTTTGTGATATCTGCGAGAGTGATCAACACATTGCTAGCAAATGTCCTATATTGAAATTAGCTAAACCGGCTGCAAATTTGTGTGGGTATGTGGCGGATGGGCTCGAGTTCTATCAAATTCCTTGTTCTGGTAACAAGAAACTGCGGAGTGATATTAACAAGACGACCTTGGTCCGCATCTTGGGGGGTCAATGGAATGTTGATAGGATGTGTGAGGAGCTTCAAAGGGTGATTCCTATTAAGTGGCAATGGGAGCTCAAAGAACATGGTCTGAATTCTTTTTTGATTCCTTTTCCGTCCAAGATAGAATTATTGAGGTTGACAAGCATTGGAGAAGTTAAGTTAAAAACCTAGGATGGTGTGATTATGTCTTTTGAGGAGTGGTCTTCGAAGGCAGATGCTAAATTGCAGCTTGAGAAAATTTGGGTGCAGGTTTTTGGTGTCCCTTATCAGATTCGGGATTACTTATCCTTGTGTGCAGTTGGTTCCATCGTAGGTGCAGCTCAGTTTGTCGACATGGTGAGTAATCGAAAGAAGGGATTTGTTCGCTAGAATGTCGCTGTGACATATGCAAGGCTAGTCCTTGATAGTACAGATATTTGTGTTGGAGATGCTCTATGAGATTTTTTTTGTGGTGGAAAGCAAGGATCAAGTGATTCAGCGCAACCTGGATCAGCCAGATGGGGAGGATCACGGAAAAGGGAAGTAACAAATGGATGAAGACGCTGATTTGCCGGATAGGGACATCAAAAAGTCTAAAACTACAAAGATGGATCATCTAGCGAGAAGGCGTCACATGATGTCCCAATGTTTTCAGCAAAGTCAGTAGGGGTTCAACAGGGGGAACTTGTTTCACCTGCACTCCAACACCCTCTTGGTGATACTGATAACCTAGGTGGAACTGGGCTATGTACAATAGCCGAAAAGGTTTTTGAAGATCAACTCCCACTAGATGTCTTTGATGCTCTTTGTAGTAATGTGGATACATTACTCTTGGTGTTTGCTGACACTAGACGGCGTGGAGGCGTCGTGGTCCGGTGACCTTCTCAAAGAAGCTTGTGAGAAGGCCCGGCGAGTTGTGAAGGTTGGAGCTCACCTACCAGGAGGGGGAAAGAGTTACCGCTACTGGAATCGAGGCGGTTGCTCAATTCGTGGAGCCAGTCCAAAGTGTTTTGGGCTTGCCTCAATGTGGATTAGGGGAGACCAACAAGTCTCCAAACACCACAGTAAAACATCGGTGTGTCTCTTTGTGTTTGCTTATAATTCTTATTTATATTGTTGCAATTTACATTCCTAGAATTAAATCGCTTGATTGTCTTTATGATTGCATATTCTTGTTAGAGACATAATTAGCTAGTGCACTTAGTGAGCCTAGTTGGCTTAGGCTTGAATTGTCAAAACCTTAGTTTATCGCTTCCACATCTATTATTATCTAGGTTTTGGCATAAGGGTACTTAGGTAAGATTTTAATTAATCGTAGAAAAAAAAATTTAAAGCCGCCTATTCACCCCCCTCTAATCGGCATCCTCGATCTTACAAATGGTTGGCAACAAATTTAATTTTGTTGCAACATGTACATATTGCAACGATTTTGGGTTTAATACAACAATTAATTTTGTTGCAATAATTCGGTTTCCTTGTAGTGACCGTTGCAACGGTATCGCAACAAGTTTCATACAGTTTCAGCAAGTTTCAAGAGAACATTCAAAAAGTTTCATGTTATAGTGAGTTTCACACATTTTAGAGGTTTTTAGAAGATTCCAAGCCAAAGTTTCAACGAGTTTCATGTTTTGGAACTCAAGTTTCACTAAGTTTCAATTGATGAGTTTGCAACAAGTTTCAGCAAGTTTTGACCCAAAAGTTTCAAGAAGATTCAACAAGTTTCACCAAGTTCCAACTAAAAGTTTCAAGAAGTTTCATCTAAAAAAATAACATAAAAGGAGCAAGAAAATCCTGGCACACTCACCTACAGCTGTCGCCCCACCTTTTTCACTCGCTAGCACCACCGTCACCTCCCCTATTTGTGCAAAGGTGAAGCCAGAGCAAAGTTGTCCATAACGCACGTGGCAGCAAAGTGGAGCCACGAGTCGACGTGAGTGGAGTCGACGAGGACATCAGCGGGTAGTGCACCATTGCACTCACACGCAGCCCCACACCTACCGAGACACCATGGCCACTCGTCTTCACTAAGCTAGCCTACGGTCGTCATCGTTGCTCACGGGACACCAACGCAGCCCACCCACGATCGTCATTGTCGCACCCGCTCACCAGTGCGCTGTTATGCCTACCAGCCGGCTCCATTGTGGCACCTACTCCCCGCTACACCTCCTCACCTTCCCGCGATGGTCATGGGCGTGCCTTTGCCCTCAGTCGCGTAGAGGTGGGCTCAGCCAAGATATGAGTCAGCATGTACAACAAATTGGACGGAGTGGATAGGGATTGATGTGAGTGTGTGTGTGAGAGAGAGAGTGTGTGTGAAATGGGGGAAGTTTGGATTGTGTGGTGAGTGGTGGTGGTAGTTTCTAGATAAGGATAGGACAATGATCAGATGTGCATAAAGTTAATTTGACGGTGGATATCTATCCTATTGTTTGGGCTATCCACGCTATACTATTTTGTAGTATTTTTTAATAAAAAAATGCCAAAGTTCTTCGCAGGTCATAAGAACCTTAGCAGCTAGTGTATCCAAATGGAGCTTGAAATTTCTCCTATTCACCGCCGCCCCCTCTCTTCCTCCCTCCTCCTAGTATGGCACAGGCGAGGACCGGGCCAGACCTCGCCAGTGCCACTGCCCTTCGCACCACCACACATCCGACACTCCCCCAAATCCTCTGTGCCACCACCCATAGTCGCCACCGCTACCCAATCTCTTCTTCCTGCTGCTCTTCCCTAACCTCAGTGATGAATCTGGTGATGTCTGCTCCTCCTCCACCGACTCCAGTCACGACTCCGATGATCGTCGTCGAGCTTGTCTTTAGTGTTCATCCAATTTGTCGTCGGGCCAACCACGCCAATACCCTGCTTCCCCATTGGCGACCTCAACATCTACTTCACCAACATCACCATCGACCCTTCCTCTGTCATCATGGTTGATCCCTAATTCCCTTCCCATTATTATACTATTAATTTTTGTTCATTCTGTTGAACTGTGATGTGTGTGTATGCATGTGGAGATCCTTATGTGATGATGTTCTAGTTTCTAACACTGTGGAGAAATATTGATTATCAGTTGTGTAATGGCAAAGGTCTATGGTAGAATACACTAACTCAGATATCAAGGTGTTAACACAATTTATTTATGTGTTTAATTCTAGAAGTGAAATTCAAAAATCAATATTGCTATTTTTCATCTATGTACAGAAGTAAATGCCATGGTTAGATGTAATGCAAGGCTGATTCTTCATGTAGTTTTTTATTCAAAATAGTAGACCTTAGTTCAAGGCATATGCAGTTGCGCTGCTGGAGTAGGGATGGCAATCTTACCCAATTACCCATATTCCCCGGGTAAAAACCCTAATAGAGGTGGATATGTTCCTTTTTTTGTTGCCCACAGGTATATTTTTGAGGGCCAAACTTTGTTTGACGGACAAACAGGTATAAGTATGGGGAGCTCCACCTGTACATGTTCCGCCCAAGTACCCACTAGCTTCTACAGGCATATGGGCCATAACAGGCGCACAGTCGCCCTCCCCCCCTCGACCCCCAATTTGTGGTACCTTATATTAGCAATTTGTGATTGGTGATGCCATGATGATTGATTTCTGATATGTGTGATGACTGATGAATTTTTCTATTTTAATTATTGAACTTGAGCATGTGCGATGACTAATGAACTATTTCCATTTTAATTATTGAACTTGAGCATATGTGCGTCCTTTATCTACATGTGTTATTTTGATTTTTAATTCTTATTCTCATGTGCATTTGAAATTTTGAATCATTGATAATCATTCTTCAATCCACAGAATGTCACTGATACCCACAATTCATCAAAAGGATTGTATCAGTACCATAACTCATTAGCTCCTAGTGCCTTTTAGTTGGAAGGATTGCTGATGGTGGTGGGTAAACGGGTATGCCTGCGGGTATCAGGTACCCACGGGCAATGAGTATGGGCGAGATTCATCGTCTGCCACCCCTCGTGGGTATACCTATAGGGGAGATTTTGACTAGTGGGCATAGGTATGGGCGAGCACTACCCATGCCTGCCGCACCTAATTGCCATACCTATGCTGGAGGCAGTTGTCAAGTGCGACTCTTAATCTACCTTCGTTAATAACACTTAGAGTGAACTTTACCGACCAAATTTTAGAACATGATGTATTCGAAGGAGCACACCTCATTAATCCATATAGATTAGCTTGAGAATTCAACATCATTGATAGATAATAAAATCGCCAAGAGCAGCCCAGAAAACTACAGACTGAAATAAGCATTATGTAGGTAGAACAAATTTAGAGCTACTGATTATATGGAGTCAGAATAGATTGATAGCTGATTATATGGAGTCAGAATAGATTGATAGCTTTTGATTAACATTGACTTATTGCTTCTCACTGTCTTTGTTCTTTAAAGAGAGGTCAATATGTGCTCAGTAAGTTCCAACTAGATCGTCGACACATGGGCATTCCCTTTCCTGTGACCAACTGCAGCCCGCACTATCGGCTATGCTAACATCTTTCTATCTTGTACGGTTTTATCCATGGCCCGCTATTGGTCCTGTATCATATTACGAACTACTTTATAGATGTTGTACCTTACTTTAAGTATCTACAGTTATATATGCATTTCTTATTCATTGACATTTCAACTAACTACAAATGAAAATCTTTGCTTCATGCCTTGTAGGATAATCTTCTATGAAGTAAATGAAGATCAAGAGGGTTAAAGTTCTATTGCTAATTTAGAACATGCCATTGTTATGAAGATCCCTTCCAAAAATTTTACTTGTAGTCATATGGATGTTTTGTCCTAGAACCGATGGAAATTTGTTTTCATTGCTTATAGAACTTACACTACTACAGAAATGTACATCACAATCGGTTTTTTTGTCATCACAGTCTGTTTTGGTGATGATAAAGTCATTAGACAGTGATAAGAAGGCGCTATCACAGTCGGTTTTCGCCCGATAGTGTTAAATGGACATCACAATCAGTTCTGAGCAAGAACCAATTGTGATGTGGCCCTTATCACAATCGGTTCAGAGCCGATTGTGATAAGGGTTTGGGGCTTTTTTATCTGTACATCCTCCCGAAAACAGCACAGATTACACACAGTATGCATATCACATTCAAAATATATATAGAACACAAACACTTTACAATACACATATCACATTCGTTCACAATATCGAACACAAACATACTTAACAGTGAGTACACATATCACATTCACATGATATAATATTGTTTACATATGGACTAGTAGAAGCATGTAAGATCTCTAAACCTACCAACCTCTGTTATAACTTCTGTCCAGTACCACTAGCATAAGTGGTCTCGTAATTTGTTGAGATATTTGCTTTGCAAGCTCTTGAGGGGGATATTGATCTTCTGCAAAATAGAAATGAGTGCACTAATTTATTGTTTAAAATTTGTATGTAAAAGGCTTAGTGTATTATCATGCATGTATATATACCTTAGGAAAAAGGTGTGCGCCGCCAACAACGACCAGCATATGATGCATGACGCAGAAGCTGCGCAAGTCGTCGCTGCCCTGTTGACGACACTGTGAACAAAGAAAATAAAATTAAGAGATGAAGAATATATGTAAAAAAAAATTAATCCTATGCTAGGCGCTTGTACCTTGAAGCGCTTCCACTCCAGCTGGTCGCCTTGTTTGTCATCGTGTCGCCCTTCTTCAACGATGTAAGACAAGAAACCCCTACATACATTGGAGAGATGCCATTGAGGCAAAAAAATGAATGTAGTTAAATACATAAAGTATTAGGTTAGTGGAATGTACTTACTTCTGCAAAACAGGCTTGATCGCGTATGCCATCGGTCTCTTCTTGAGCGAGTTAAAAGTGTAGACTTTGTTTTCACTCAGAGTGAGCGCAAGTAGAACCCAATGGTTGCTTATTAAATGGTATGCAGTGCAAGAAAATAAGTTCATAGATGGTTTAAGTGCGTACAATAAATTGAAGGGTAAAGTAGTATTTAGTCCTCGTGGTACGGGAATAGAATGAAGTCCTTTTTCGCCTTAGCCTACAATGCCTGCTTGATGTAGTTGGCAAGGAACTTCGATTGAAGCCTAGCCATGGTCGTAGACTGGGGTCGATGAACCTAACTAGGTGTTTACCCGTCACGGCTCACTGCCTCATTATCTTGCAACTCGTGTCAAATGTTAAAAAACATAATACAAAATCCTATAATAGTTATAGGCTCATGCTGTATGGTGTGATACTCACAGCGTCTAGGATCGTACAGTAGAAATATCGATGGCTTTCAGGCTGTACAAACGGAATAGATCTTCAAAACTTACTGGGAATATCCCATGCTCGTCGCGGTGGAAAAGTGCCCCTCGATCCTCACATTGAAATCGATGTAACGCTCGGCCTTATTCGCCTTGTCAATGTACCATCCATGGAGCAAGCGAGTGTACATGCCTAGAGCGTTCAATTCATTGCTAGAGACAAGAGGCTTTCCATGTACGTACCCCTTATAATCTCGAGGGGGCTCTGTGGCCTCCGTCAACTTTGCTTTCTCAATAGAAGGAGTCTACAATGGGCATTCCAAGTATTTCAAGGGGCGTTGTGGTCTTTGTCAATTGTGCCTTCTTCAAAGAGGAGTCTTCGAGGTCCCCTATGGTTCTTTGGCTATCGTGCTAGTCCTTTTGCCCACCAATACTCTACGTAGGAGTCAACTTGGATGGAGGACTTGTCATGGTGGTGGGAGCAGGAGTATGAGCAAGTGCAGGTATGATAGGAACCTACAAAGCACATGCATATGTAACGTGTTGCAGTACTGGAATGATCGACAAGACGCGGGGAATTTTTACCTTGAGTAGTATGATACTCGTCGTGGACCACTTGATGAACGATATTCGTGCTTGCCCGAGAGTGGTGATATCTTCGTTCAGGGGAACTCCAACACATGAGATAGGAAGTCTTCGTGGACATGGTCCACCTGCACCCTCATGTAGCCCTTCCTCAAAGGGTTACCATGCACCATGTCAGTCTCCTTGCATGGAAATGCAACCCCGCGTCCAGCCTCAATAGAAATCCATCTTCCATCATGACGATCAGCCTCTTGCCATGAAGGACGACGTGCAACCTCGGATTAGCCAGATCATGTACGTAGAAGACTTGATTTGCTTGCATCGCAAGGACAAATAGTTCATCTTTAGAGATGAGTTTATTGAGGTCCACAAGAGTAAAACCTCTCTTTGAAAGGATCAAGTTGGCATAGAGGGGGGTGAATAGGCAACTTTATAAACTTTTAAGTATTTTAGAAAAACTTTTCTCAATAAAAACTTAGCAACAAAAAATAATTAGAATAGGGAATCAGCACAACTTAGTTGCAGTAAGAACTTGAATGAAAACTGACAATAATATGAACACACAAAGATAAACCAATATCAGGACGACTCAAGGATTTTTCACCGAGGTTCAGAGACCAATCTCCTACGTCCCCGTTAGAGCACTTCTTCAGAAGTATTACTCCACCAAATATCCAATTTCAACGGCTTTTGGTTTTTCACTAGCTTGACTCTTTCACCACTCTGGTGAGGTGAGTCTCAACCTTTCACAGCTATGGTGGCCTTCCACAATCCCTTTTGGATAGGTCATACCAACAACTTCTCCAACCGTCTAGGAATAGCTAGTTCCAAGAGTAATAGACTATCCACAAGCTCTGTCTTCTTGGTTCAATAGCTAGATGCTAACTAGACTCAGCTTGGAGAAAGAATTTTAACTGTTCAGAATGAGTGTTTGTTGTTTTTGAGTTGAAGCTCAAACTCTTTGATGGAATGAAAGCTCAGGAATGCTAAAGATCAAAGAGATGTAAATGATTTGAAAAATGTCAACGGTATTTAGAATGTCAAATATGTGTATGTGCAAAAGGGTATCCTTTTTAGAGAACTCAAGCACTGTATATATAGAGCTTGAACAGAAATAACCGTTGTACCTGCCATTTGCCTGTTGGGGGTGGCAGGATGAATGAGACAGGTCAACTATGGAGTCACGGGCTACCCCTTTTATAAGTATTTTAAGGTGTATGAGTCATACCAGGCTGATATGATGAAACATATGCATGCGTCGGAATAAAAATGTTAGTCCGAGGTACACAAGTGTGGAGAAGTATTATTGTACCTAGTGTTACCCATTTGCGCCGGACCGACAAAATTGGTCTGGCGTATACATGTACTGGTAAAGGTAAGTTTGTGTCAGACCGACAAAATTGGTCTGGTGTACACATGCTTTGTTCTATTTGGATATCAACAAAATAATGTTTGCGCCGGACCAAAAAAGTTGGTCCGGCGTAGAAGAGAAAAATAGTTGGTTTTACCAGAGAGAATCACGTTTGCGCCGGATTGAAAAAGTTGGTCCGGCGTACACTTAGAATTCAGTCCGCCATAAACGGCATGTTCTCGGTTAAGATTTGAGTAAAGAAATTCTTAACACCGGACTAGGAATGATGGTCCAGAATGAAAAGACAACATACGCCGGACTTGAAAATAAGGATGAATTCAGATCGATCTGGCGTAGATGGTGTACGCTCGGTTGAAATAAATCAAAGGAGAGCTCTTAGCGCCGGACTGAAAAGGTCGATCTGGCGTACATGGAATGCGCTCGGTTAGAACTTGAAACTTGATTTTTCAGCGCCGGACTAAATGTAGTTGTTCCGAAAAAAAACTCTTTTTGGCTAAGATAGGGAAGATCTGGATTTTTGAATGAGAGATATGAAATGACCTATGCTCCAAGTAATCTTAGTGATTTTTGCATATGAACCAAGATTATTACTTGTGTATAATCCCTCTTAATAGTACGGTTATTCTAGCTATATGGCTTAAATCAACTCCCAAGCCAAAACTAAGAATAAACACCTTAGCCTTGTTCTTCAAATATAGCTGTTGTCATTTTATACTAAGTATGGTTCTTGTTCATCAACACCAAAACCTACATAATAAGCATAACTGACAAAAAATAGGGGGCCTAGATGCTCACTCTTATCGACCTTCACTCTATGTGGAAGTCTCACCCACTTACGTCGGAACAATAGAATTTAGTATAATCCGTAATCGAGCTCCTAAATTTATTCGATCATCCTGTAGGAGGAGTTCAATGCGGTTGAGGATCCTCTTTTCGAGTGATCATCGGATAAAGCATCTATGCTCACACCACTGTTTTGAACAATACTATTTGCATCTTGACTTTCAGTGTAAAAGGTGTAGCCATTAATATCGTACCCCTGCAATGTATGTACATTAAATATTGATTCGTCAGCCAATCATTTGACATCCTCACTGACGGAGATCTTCACCTATTCTTTGAACCATGTGGGGAATCGATCGTTGTGTTCTCGTGTGATGGAAAGCTCATCCATATGTGGATTATCTTCCCGTAATATCAACTTATGCTTCTCGATGTATGGATGAACTTCTGTGTTGTGCTGCAAGACTGTCAAATGTGCTTTGTAATACATATCAAACCATGGACTTTTTAGTTTGAATGTAACATCCCGAAAAATGCAATAAAATAAAAAAAATGAATATTTTAAATTTGAATATATTTATTTCTGAGTTTTATTGGCATTATTGGTTCTTATTTGAATTGTCTTGGATTTTTGTATTGGATGAAAAATCAAACAACTAGAATTAAAGAATGAATAGTGGTAAAAAGATAAAAAGGTAAAAGTAAAATTTTGGAACATTTACCATGGAACCCTGACCATGCTGGTAAGTCAGTAAAGCCAACAAGTAAAAATTTTATGCACACAAAAATAAAGAAATAAAATCAATGACACCCTTTTTGACTAGAAACAGTGTAAGTCAAATTTCATGTAAAATATTCGAAATTTTTCTGGATCTATAAAAATTACCATGACACCCTCAGAAAATAATTTACCTTTGGTAAAAATTTCAGGAATTTATCATGTCATTTAGACCTTCTAAAAATTCAAAAACTAAGGCTTCAAAAATCTAAAATAATTATCATGCCAGAATTATTATAAAATAAATAAATAATATTTTATCTTGAGATTTTTATGATAGGTTACTTGACCTAAATATAACTCTTCATAAAAGTTTCAAAAATAAATAATACCATTTGAACCCTTAAAAAATAAAATATCAAAATGAAAATTTTGGCTGATGCACAGTGTCAGAATTTTAGTTAATTCATTATAAGATATTTTGGTTCGAAATTTTAATGGAAGGTAAAAACTGTGAGGAGATATTGTTAAAAAAGTTTCACGAAATTTTACAGTGAATAGATTGGTGTTTTAATGCTTGTACCAGCTTGTCTGAGCTGAAACTTATCCCTTATCTTTTCCCTCCTCGATGACAAGTGGGCCCTCAACTATTCGACCCCGTTTGTTGGCACGGCAACGGAAAAAGGCCTCAGCCTCTGCGTGGTGGCTCCGGCCCCATCTGTCAGCAGCGGATTTTCTTCCTCCCTCTCTTCTTCTCGCGCGTGCTGCCTCTGCCGACCGAGCTCTCGCATCTGCCCCCGCCAGATTCGGTGCACGCCGCCTCTGCCGACCAAAGTCACGCCTGCCCTTGGTTCTCCCGTGCCATACCCGGTCAGCCTCAAGTCACCTCTGTGCCGACGTGAGCCTTCGCGCCACTTCACCAAAGACCACAGAACTGCCGCAACCTTCTCTTCGTGTTCAAACCCAGGAGAACCGACTCCTTCCGGCTATAAATACCGCTGCAGCGTCGCATTGAGGTCCCCTTTCCCTTAGCTACTCCCAGAACCAAACGCCAGAGCTTGAAATCCTCTTCTACGCCATTTTTGCCAGAAACCCGAAAGGGGGGGAAGAGCACCAAATTGAGCCAATCCGGAGCAACTCGTCCCAATTAATTCCACCTAGAGCTCCAATACGCACCGCTGAATCCATCCCACTCATCAATTTCAGCCCCTTTCTACCGATCAACTACCACCGCCATTGTTCTTCTTTCCCAACTCCGGTCACACGGTGGCAGAGCTGCTCGGCCAAACTCCGGCCCAACCAATCGGTAAAACGGAACACTCTAGCCTCCTTGATGCTTAAATCGTTACCCATTCAAGCCGAGACTCACTCAATTTCTTCCCCGGCGAGCCGCCTCTTCCTCCGCCGCAGGTCTTCGGTGGCAGCCCGCTCCGGCCATCTCCGGAGGTGAACGGCCCCACCCACAGATGCGCGGTGATCCATTGGTGCTCTCCATGCTACCGATTCGGTCGGAACCCGCCGGAACGCCGTCGCCGCCGTGCCCTAGCCGCCTTCTCTGCTCTGTCTCACGGACCCCCAGGCCCCAGTCGTCAGGGGCGCAACGTGATCTCAGTTCAACCGGTAGAATACGCCTCTTAACTCAGAAAACGTATTTTCAGTTTTCTTTAGAATTTCATTACCCGAGATAATTTGATTGCTTATAACTATTGCATTATAATTCCAAAATTGGTGAAATAAATTCCTATATTCATGTAAAATCAGGTAATTCCATAATATGCAATAATATTTTGAAAATTTTCATTTGGTGAAATTGAAATTCAAATTTGAAAGAAAGGGCTAAATATATGCTTTATATAAAATTTCTGCAAACAAGCTTGGAATTGAATGGAACAAATTTTAGTGAAATCCTTATGCTTCCAGAAGTTCAAATATATAAAAATATTTAATTTTCATTTATGTTTGAATTACTTTCTATTAAAGATTTCATTCAATGCATTAGAAATTCAAATAAGCATAACTTGTATGAAAGAAATGTGAAATAAACAACATTGATTTATAAATATTATTATGACAGTAAAATACCTGAATTTTCCAAAATAATTAAAAAGTGAACTTGATTTGAACTATTTTGAAAAATATGAAATAACTTAAATGTTAAATGTATATATATGCCTAGAAAGTCAAATAGTTAAAATATGGATCAGATGAATTGAAATAATCACCACCAATTTTATTATACTCCTAGCATCACAAAGATTCCAGATGTATAATAATATTTAAGGTTTACCATGGAGAACAGTAAAAGTTTAGTAGTCGGAATATTAATGCTTGTATAATTGGAATAGCTATAACTTTCACAAGCTAACTTCAAATTTGACAAAACCAAATTCTATAACCTTGAAAAATAATTCCCTAGCTTTCTATGCAATAATATCTTATGTTTGTGTAAATTTGAACTAAGTCCTTGTTAGACCCTAATGATCGCTTATATGGAAAACATCTGGATAATAGCCAATTATCGTAAAATCAAATTTAAAACACTTCTAGTGTCATACCCTGTTGATACCTGAAAAATAGATAGATTATCTTATAGGGTGTAGTTGCAATCTTATATCAAAAACTGAACCTTTGTCTTGTAGTAATAGAAATGCTCAAGCTTTTTCATCAACCCGTAGAATACTTCGGCTAAGTGCAAAAATTATGAAGATTAGTTTAGAAATGATATTTGGGATATGTACTATCATATTCTAGAAAAATATTTTATTTACAACTTGCTTTTCAGCTAAATCCTGTTAGTTCAATACCCTTAAAAATTATGGTTGTCGTAACCTTATTATCATATAAGCTTTTTCAACAATGAATTTAATGTCTCGTCTAAACACTAAAATGTATGAAATCAGCTTAGTAATATTCTTCAAAGTATATTCTACCCAATTTTGAAGAAATAATCTTATTTCATCATGTTTTGCGTGTAAATTCTATTAGCCAAATAACCCTAAGTGTTATGTTTAATGAGCTTCATAATATGAATAATTGAACTTTGTAATAATAATGAAGTTTGTAGCTAATATATTTGTATCACCAAACCTTCTTAAAAAGCATGATTAAATCTAATAACCTAGCTTAATAGATCTAAGATATTCAAAATCACTTCTTATGCAAAATCGTTTTAGGTTAAGTGCTATTTGCATAACCCTAACCCTAACTAGTGTTTTAATTCTTTTAATCCAAATAATTTTAGCATCTATAATTCGAAATTATAAATACAAGAATTCATAATTTTATCCTCTTGAATTCGTAATTCAAGAATAGATAGTCTATCTAAGAAACCATGTTTTGTTTGTCATAAAGCCATTAAGTTTAAGAATAATGTAATTACCTAAATAATTCAAACCCTAAAGTGTTCCTATTTTCTGTAGTGAATCTTTATTTGATTTTCTGTCTATTTTCTTTTTGCCCTTATTGAAGTTTATTATTTGCTATGTTTTTCGATTGATCGACGTGTAGAATCCGACGTCTCTACCTCCGTCATCTGCAATCACGTCTTCGTCGTAAGCAATAAATAAGCAAGGCAAGCACCCTCCTTTGACCATCTTAATCCCAGTGTTTAATTTGCATTGTGTTTATTAAAAAGTTTCATGCATACGTTTACTTTCTGTAAATTGCTATTTTGTGGTACTGGTAGTTATGCTTGATGTCTCATAAAACTTCCTTGATAAGTATGAATATGTGAAACTTGATAACTATAGATTAAGCTTAGGCATTATTTAATGTTATCATGGGTATATGCGGTTACTTTTATCCATGCTTAGCCATGCTTTTAGCACAAATGAGAATGATGATCAGATTAAAATTTGTTTCTTGAGAAATTGAAAATGTTGGAAATGAAGCTGATGGTTATGGGTATTTTGATTAAAAACCCAAAGTAAAACTATGGTTTTGATGCGAGCGATTATTGGCAATAGCCGGAGGTGCAGAGGGAATTGCACATAGTGTAGGGTGGAGTATCGCCCGTGTCGGATTAAGGACCGAACTTTGTGTTGTATGATCCAAGATATTTCGTACAACCACAAGTGTTGGTATGGGTCATCCTTAAACCAATTAAGTTATCTAGTTTAACTTTGCACATTGGTAGGTCAAGTAGTACGGGCTCTCCTTTCGAGGTTTGCTCTCACGGGTGCCCACACCGAGGTGTTGGGAACAACACTTACCAATATAACGTGTACGCCATGTCTATGGAAAGTTCCAACATTTCTATGTCTTGTAAGTTCTTCCAAAGATAGCATGGGTTTTATCGTCCGGTCTTTGGTGCAAAGTTAACTTAGATAATGTAAAGGTTTTCGTCATGAACATTTCGCCACACAGAAGGTGCGTGAAACATGCGCAAAAGAAAAGGTCATGACTTGTGGGTAAAGTTGTACACTCTGCAGAGTGTAAATCTAATCGATTAGCCGTCCCCTCGGTCATGGGAAACTTGGTGAACTTGCACTAGTTAAATGTTTTGTATTTTCTAAAATGGGTATGGTTTGGAACCTGTATAGCAGCTATTGTTTTATGTCAAAGGATCGACATTGTTGGATTCCATTTCTGGATTATTCGATGCTCGCGAAGGGTTGTGAGTATTACTTATGTTTTACTTATTTCATATCAGTCAACTTGCTCTTTCAAATTCCGTTTACAAATAACTTGATTTTACGATATCAATTCTGCTTTATGCAAATTAACTGTAGTAGCCTCCTTTGAAATGGCCTGCATATATTATAGGTTTTGCTCAAGTCTTGCGGAGTACGAAAGTACTCACCCTTGCTTATATGTTGTTTTTAGGTGGATAAGTTAGCGAAGCTTCGAGGTTTCCTTTTCGTCGCAGGTTGCGAGATCTTCTTCATCGAGTCTTTCTAGGGATTATGCCTTGTCAGTTGCCTGCGGGTTTTGGATGGGTACACTACAAGACTTTGCTTCTTTTGCTGTTATATATCTGATGTTGTAAAGTTTTCTTTGTATAATAGCTTCCGCTTAATAATATTTGTTGTATGGTTGTGATTCCAATTGGTGTGTATGTGCGTACTAGCTACTGATCATGGGACTAGTACGGAATGCACATTAGATTTTTATTTTTGCATGTATGTAAAAATGGGGGTCGCTACATTGGACCCAACAGTTCCTTTTCCACCAAGTTTGCCCTCATGACGAGATACAGGAATACCAATTGCTTGTCTTTTACCTAGATAGTCTACGCAGAACTCAATAACCTCTTCAGTCCCCTAACCTTCAACAATACTACCCTCAGGCTTCGACCAATTCCTCACGTATGACTTTAATATACCTATGTACCTCTCGAACGGATACATGTAACGTAGGAATGTAGGTTCATATATCTTAATCTCTCTAACAAGGTAGACCATGACGTCGAAGAACGACTATGGAAATGCATCTCAAGCTGACATAGAGTTTGCACCACCTCACTCTGCATGTTGTCTAGTACATCGAGATCAATAACCTTGCAAGAAATCGCATTGAAGAAATAACATAGCTTCGTAATTGCCAACCTGACATCCTCTGGCAGAATATTTATTATTGCAACAGGGAGCATTTGGGTCATCAAGACATGACAGTCGTGGAACTTCATACCAAGCAACTTCAAATCATCCATGGACACAAGCTTCTTAATATTTGCGGAGTAGCCCGATGGAACTTTAATACCTTAGAGACACTTGCAGAAGTATTTCTTTCTCCTTCTTGGATAAGGTGTAGCATGCAGTGGGGTTGTACGGACTTTTTTCATCCTCCTCTATCACTGCAAGCTTGGGCTTAATTCCCATGTAGGCCATGACGTGGCGAGTATTCACACCATCCTTGGTCTTCCCAGGTGTGTTTAGCAAGATGCCAACCAAATTGTCGCAAATATTTTTCTCAACGTGCATGACAGTAATACAATGCCGGATATCTAACTCCTTCCAGTATGGTAAGTCCCAAAATATCGACCTCTTCTTCCAAATGGTCCTGGGACGAATAGATTTACGGATCTTTCCATACTGAGCATCGATATCCTCCACATATGAATATACTTGCCTTCCACTCATAGGCTGTAGGATCGATTGAACTTCCCTCTTTTCATCAAAGTTGTTATCCATTTTATGGTATCGATGACTTCAAGGTAGAAACCTACAAGGACCTATGTACACAGGTTTCTTGGAATTCTACACTCACAAGCTCTCGGTCTCCTCTTCATAAATAAGACACTCTTTGGCTCCCTTTGTACTGTAGCCCACCAAATCACCAAGGGCCAGGAAGTCATTTATGGTACAAAATATCATAGCCCGTAGGGTGAAGTTCTCTGTTTTGTATGCATCCCACACCACGACCCCCTCGTTCCACAATTTTACCAAATTCTCCATCAGTGATGTTAGGTACACATCAATATCATTTTCCAGTTGTTTGGGTTCCAAGATTAGCAATAACATTATGATATACTTCCGCTTCATGCACAACCAAGGAAGGAGATTGTAGATACACAATAGAACTGGTCAAGTGCTATGACGACTGCTCATATTACCAAACGGATTCATTCCATCAGTACTCAATCCAAATCTTATGTTCCTCATCTCGGCACCAAACTCCTGATGTTTCCAATCAATGTTCTCCATTAAGCCAAATCAACGGGGTGTACCATCTTCCTTTCAAGATTCATAATGCCAACGCAACAATTTTGCCTCTTTGGAATTTGCAAACAACCGCTCTAAACGGGGAATAATGGGCAAGTACCACAATACCTTGGCCGGTGCCCCTTTGTTGATCTCTTCACCGTCGTCGCCTCGTCACTTACGCTTCTTATCATTATTCTTCTCCTTTTGTTTGTATCAGGGTACACCACAAACTGGACAAATGTGCAATTTCTTATGCTCATTACGGTACAAGATGCAATTATTTGGACATGCATGTATCCTTTCTATTTCCGTTCCCATGGGACATAGAAGCTTCTTCGCTTCATAAATGCTTGTTGGCAACTCGTTTTCCTCTAGCAGCAAATCCAATAGAAGAACTAAAAGTGCATTGAAACTTGTATCTGTCCAACGGTGTTTTGTCTTCAGTTCGAACAATGTAAGGACCGAACCCAACTTTGTGTATTCCGCTTTGCAACCCGAGAATAACGGTTTGACATCGTTTTCCATCAAGCTTTTAAACTTTTCAAACTCTCTTTTCGTGTAATTTTCCTCCACATCTCGCAACATTTGCTCTAAATTGTCCTCTTTAAATAATCACGATGCAACTCGTGATTAGGTTCTAGCATGTCTTCGTTGCATACTAGGCAAGTAGTACTTGTCTCTCTATGATGAATCCAACACTTGTAATTCCTCACGAAGCCACATCGAATCAAATGGTCTTCAATTTGAGCTAAGTTGTTAAATCTTCTGAGATTGGTGCAATCAAAGTAAGGACAATACATGTAGTTTACACCCCTCTTCACCATATCTTCTTCTACAATTTTTTTGAACTCCTTAACACCCCTCTGAAATTCAACACTCACACGACTTTTCTGATACATCCATTCATCACGGTCTATCTGCAATTAAACTACGCACACTAAATTAACACAAAACTAGAGCGACAACTAGCTAGCTATTTCAAATATTGAGATATCATTTATTAACTTTGCAAAATAGAGAACGGGTTCCAAGATATATAATTTTACTCCCAATACCTTCTTCCCTAGTTAGGAGACATACATTTATAACATCAACAATGATATAAAATTAGCTAATGTAGTAAAAGCTTGTGATTCTTTTGACTTCAATGAAACAAAATAAGGGTGGAAGCATTAGCAAAGTTGAGGAATTGAATGATCTTATAGAAATGTCTATTTGTTGACCAACTAAGTATATGTACCAACGATGACTCCAAATCTCTAATTAGTTAGGTCCTAATCCCATTCGAGGATATGTGGTTCGGGCAAGTTCCTAAGCTGCTGTACAACTCCAAAAAAAATCGGCAACATCTCTTCGCTATTCTCCAAACGCACGTCTCAACAACAGGTCAAGAGGGTGTGTATCCGGAGAACACCAGGGAGATGCTGCGGAAATTAATTTTCTCTGCAGTTGTACAACAGCTTAATTAGGAACTTGCCTGAACCACATCCTCGAACTGTCCAAAAAAACATGGACAATTTAAGAGTACTTTTTTATAAATATATCATTTCAGCATATTTATAAACAAGCACCCTTGAACGGGAGACGTAGATTACGCAACCTAAACTCTAACATTTATCGTATTACAGCAACAATAATTCCAGATTAACACGAGAGTACTAAAAAGCAGATAAATGGATGTGTGTTTATGAAAATAAAGAGTGTGAAATCTGATAGGATATACACAATTCCAGTGCAACCTAAATTTTCTTTGTGACATATCGAATTACCTAGTGTAAATTGAAGGGATTTGAAGGAATGCTCAACTTTTGAAGAAAACCACAAATGAGGGGAAATTGAGGGGAAATCTCCTCAAGCTAAGGCTTCAACTTTACCCTCTTAACACCCATCCTCAAGGATTCTATAATTTCTTACCCAAGTATTGGTTTCAACCAAAGTATGTTGTGTTTTTTAGGGCAACGGCAGTTTTTTTTGCCTCTAGAACAACAACAGAGGAGAGTTCAGCCTGAGGATATATATAACTTAGCGAGGCACATCACAATCGGTTCTAACATAATAACCGATTGTGATAGCCATGCACATCACAATCGGTTCTAACATAAGAACTGATTGTGATAGCCATGCACATCACAATCGATTCTAGGTGAGAACCAATTGTGATGTGCCTAATGCTACATCACAATCGGTTCTAACCTGAGAACTGACTGTGATGATTCCCCACCAATTTTTAACACCGTCGCCGAATCATCTATCACAATCATTTTTTTCCTGAAAAGTTAGGAATCGACCCAGATGAAGTGATAGTATTATACCATTCTGTAGTAGTGTTAGAATACTTGGACATGTAATCTTGGATAATTGATTTTAATACCATTTAATTATTTTGAATTCATTGGATGTGCTCTTGAATTGTTTCTACTGTTGCCTGTTGTAACCATGAAATAGTGGTCGTTGCAATAGGATGCCACCGCGAAAATGGATCGTTGCAATATGCTATTACCATACAAAAGTGGTCGTTGCAATTTGCTATTGCCATGAAAAATGGATCATGGCAGTATTTATGTATTGCAACGTTTTTAGGTCGTGATGATAAACTAATATCGCAACAGTAAATTGTTGTAATATCATATTTTGTTGTCACGATTTAAATTTTGTTGCAACGTGCTATTGCCATAGGGTTTATTGCAACCGTTGGCAACAAATTTAATTTTGTTGTAATATGTACACATTGGAACGAATTTGTCCCAATTGCAACAATTATTTTCATTGCAATAAATAGATTTTCCAACCGGTAAGTACAATCAATTTAAGGCTCATGATCAAATCCTAGAAAATAACCCATCTAATCTATGAATTGTAGGAATCGAACTCTGGCCATTAGTTAAAGAGAAGATCGATGCCACACCACTAGTCTATCCTACAGCCGGTTAGCACTGAGTCTTCTACATTCATGTTATTAAAATGAATTTAGGTGATCACAGAAGAAAGAAAAGTAAGCTAAGTGCTATACATGTGTCTAGGGAAAGGTTTGATATGTGACGACATGCAAATCCACTAATTTGCATCTGCAATACGCTATCTCTCTTGAAAAAAATCAGCCAGCATATCAACCACCACAGCACACTGGATTGAGCGAAAAGAAAACCCAATTTTCTAGTCCAGCATGTTTTCATGCACTTGTCTATGAGAGACATATGTGATGCCCTAAGATTATATCCTGAGTACATATCCGCAAATGCTTTGCCCAGAATATATGTTTGGATGCCCTAGAGTCGATAGGTTTTGGCCTATGTCCCAAGCTATCTAATTAATTTGCACCACTTCAATATGCATGAAGCTAAGTGAGCTTAGCTAGTATATATAGAAGGAAAATTAAAGGTGTACATATTGATTATTAGAACCTCATTTGTTTAAACAGTAGTGTTTCCTATGTCATGGTTTGGCACCGTAGCTAGGTTTTATATATTGTGTCTAACTGTAGGTAACATAATCCATAGCTCCATACATTTCACTAGTATACCACTGCAGCTAGCTAGTTAATTGGTCACTACCCCTAATTAGGCCCCATTAATTGCTAGTTTAACATTTGTAATTATAGAAGGAGTAAGGAGAGTGAAGGGACGGAGACATGGAAGCACTGCAGAGAGATCGAGAGATGGCATTATTAGATAAGCACACGGACATATTTTATGCCAGGGCTTGCCATCATACTAAACTCTAGTTAATTCTCCTAATGATGAAATCAAGCTCACAAGCTACTATACAGATGGCATGGCATTGGCATCATTGTTTTCTTGTGTCCCTTTGCATGCCACCCATTATTTCCTCCCTGGGCCCACACGCCCCTCTCCTATTCTCTCTCCCTGTCAACCTACGTGTATAAATGGTCAGTTCCTTCCTTCCCAACTGAGAAGAAGCAGCAGCAGAAGCACTCAAACAGAGAAAGCTAGAAGCTTAGCTTGTGAAACCATAGCTGTATTAATTGCTTATTCTTGAGAAGTTAGAGAGAGAGAGAGAGCACCAAATTAAGAGCGAGAAATAGATATGGGGGTGATGGATCAAGAGAGGGCGAAGATGATAAGAGTGAGGGAGTTCGACATGGAGAAGGATCTGCCAGCAGTCGAGGAGCTAGAGCGTCGGTGCCAAGTCGGCCTCTCCGGCGACCAGGGCACCGAAGACACGGCCGCCGATAATGACGACGGCGCGAAGAAGAAGACGAACAAGAAGAAGAGAGGCATGTCTCTCTACGTCGAGCAGATAGGCGACCCGTTTGCCCGGGTGCGCCACTCGCCAGACCACGTCATCCTGGTAATTAAGCTACCCCAGCTGCTGCCATTGACTCTCATCTGAGTACACGGCACTTTAAGTTGTCCTTGTGCATGCATGACACTTTGGCAGTGATGTTTTGCAACAAGTTTTAATTTGTACACGTACTATAATATATATGTTACTTATGTGCTGATGTGCTCGTGTATGCTATATACAGGTTGCTGAATATGGAGAGGAAGAAGAGGTTGTGGGAGTGATAAAGGCATGCATCAGGATGGTGAGCAGAGGCAAGAAGAAGCAGCAATGTTCCAGCAGCACAAAACAGCAGCAGTATGTGAAGGTGGCATGCCTTCTTGGCCTCAGGGTGTCGCCATCTCACAGGTAATTAATTAACCAAAATAACTTCATCTTCTTAATTCCAAGCCAAAACATGCACGCGTGTACATGCGTAAACTCCTCTCGAAAACTCGTCCATTCACTGCACATCTACTCGTAGTTAGTAGTAGTACATTGCATGGAAGACTCATGTCTCACTTGTATGTGCACGTGCAGGCGCCTCGGGATCGCGACTGAGCTGGTCCGGAGCGCGGAGTCGTGGTGCGTGGCGTGGGGCGCGGCGTACGCCACCATGGCCACCACCGCGTCGAACGCGGCCTCGCTCGCGCTCTTCGCCGGCCGCTTCGCATACGCGCCGTTCCGCCGCCCGGTCTTCCTCGGCCACCCGGTGCACCGGCACCGAGGGCGCGTCCCGCGCGCGCACCGCGTGCTTCGGCTGCCCCCGCCGCTCGCCGCGGCGGCCTACACCACGCTCCTCCCGCCCGCCGCCGCCGAGTTCCTCCCCGCCGACCTCCCCGCGCTCCTGGCACACAAGCTCACGCTCGGCACGTACCTCGCCATCGAGCGGGCGGCGGACCCGGCGCTCCCGCCGTCGTTCGCGCTGCTCAGCGTCTGGGACTCCACGCGCTACCTCCGCCTCCGCGTCGGCGGCGCCCCCCCGCTCCTCCGCGCGTCCCTCGCCGCGGCGCGCGCGCTCGACCGGCACGCGCCCTGGCTGCGCGTCCCGTCCGTCCCCGACGTCTTCCGCCCGTTCGGCACGTACCTCCTCTACGGCCTCCACATGTCCGGGCCAGAGGGCCCAGCGCTCCTCCGGTCGCTCTGCCGGCACGCCCACAACGTCGCGCGCAAGAACCCGGCTTGCGCCGTCGTGGCAGCCGACCTCGGACCCGACGACCCGACCGCGGCCGCCGTCCCGCACTGGCCCAGGTTCTCCTGCGACGAGGACGTCTGGTGCATCAAGAAGCTCGGCGCCGGCGCTGCCAATGGCAATGCCCTTGACGACGACGACTGGACGACGGCGCCGCTGACCGGCGTCCTGTTCGTGGATCCCCGGGAGTTCTGACGTTGGCGTACGTCCTCCCATGCACGCATGCACGAATCCGCTCAGTTTTGATTTTTGACGGCGGTGTCGATACATCATACTCATACGTGACATGTGTCTGCTGCAAATTGATGCGTAAACTGCATTGCATTTTGCAGCTTGCAGTAGGTAACAAACATCGATACCAAGTAGTGTTGTAACCTTAGCTTTGGCCTCTGAGCTATGAAGAGCAATGGATAGTCAGTTTCTGCCAAGTTGATTGTTCATCTCTCTCTAATGACGCACAAACTTGTACAACACAGCACGACAGAGCTTCTTGTACCATACTATAAACTATAAGTGAATTGAGCTGAGCGTGTGGTCGTTCACAGCCCACTAGTGTTCGAACCCCGCTCGATGCTCGTGCTCACCCAAATAAATCGAGCTCATTCACATGTGCGCGTTCATTGGAAATCGTGTGCTCACACTCCATGAGACCTTGATGTATTTAAAAAAAACTATTAACCATAAAAAACAACATATATGCCAATAGCAGAGTAGGACAGGTTTTACTTGGGGTCTCCTGTATGGTCAGGAACCATGGGAGATTAATACTCAAATTCCATCGAAATCTGACGTGCGCGTGAGCACATTGCGGTTATATATATGCTAGCAGGTCATTCATTCATCGCAACCGATCTCAAATAGATTATGATACAATAAGTTTTAAACCCTCAAAAACAAAATAATTTGAATTTAGAACTTGAGCTATCATTTATTTGACCACCATTGCAATGCACGGGTACTCTATTAGTCTTTAAACAATACGGCAGCGTATTCAGCATTAAAAAGGAATAATTATCGAAATATCAACTAAAGAAATTATGGATGCATTGCTGAAGGATGGAGTTTGATGTTGGACCAAAAACATTGACTGAACACACACTATATTATATTCAAATAAATGCATTGCTAAAGGACATCTGCTTATTTTCAATAAAATAAGTTGTGGTCATGTGTGTTCTTCTATTTAGAAGATAGTTTGATAGTTTGTTCAATCAAAAATTAAAAGGAACACCTATGATGCGGCAATTTAGTCTGAACTAACCATGAACTCATTAAGCAAGCCTATGAGTAAACATTAAATGACATGATGATTTTCCCATACCGCCGATGGCTAACTCTAAAGCTACAGAAATCAAACGAAACATGCCCCTCTTTTTGACCAACCAACTAAACCAATAAAAAAACATAAACACTACATAACAAAACACTACAGACTGAAGCATCGGTGGATCGAGATGCGATGCACAACAGTGAGCGTGGTGGAGGGAAGTTAGAGCAGGAGGAGAACTGGATTTGTTTTTCTTTACCATTTGCCTAGGTCCTCCTGTTTTGTGCCACTGGAACATTTTTATGGTGTTTTAACTTTCCTTAGCAAATTGAGTAATGCTCAGAGGAAGACTAACTACACATAGCAACACTTAATAAATTTTCTAAACATGAAATTTGGGAATTCTGAGCATGGTCGGCAACTGCAATAATATCTTTTCGTCATTTTCTCATACTGTTAGCCCCATACAATCATTCAATGTGGTACTTTCTCATATTCTACTATTCTAGTCAGTTCAGTGCTTAGTACTATCTAATTTACAGAGACATTTGAAATAGAACTTAACATGAAAATGTATAGATTGCACGTGCTCACCTGAAACGAACTTTGTGATGTATAGCTGCAGAAGTATTTCACCCGTGAAAACACCGTACAACATAGAAACAAGGAAATTTCATATTCTGCAAAAGCTGACAGCCATGAGTCAAAAGATCTGAGGCATAGTTAGTCACAAAAATTTTGTAAAGCAAAATTGAGACATATAAGGTTTTGGAGCAATCTCTTGAATCTCTGCTATAACGCAACATGTCGATCACACAACTGAAAAAAAAAAGATAATTCCCTAGTCTACAGAGCTGAAGAACAAAGGAATTTCTCATGAAAACCATAAACACACGAGTACATGAAGAAGATCACCGATCTGCTAATTGCTAATAGCTAACAACAATCGAAAGCACAGCAAAACAATATCATTATCCATCTGTCGCTTCTAAAAAAAGAGCAGTGTGATCCCCTCCGTAGCATAAAATCCAAAGAACATTCAACAATTACACGAGGGTGTTACACCACATGACACCAATTCATATGAGAACAAAGTTTCCACATCTGCCGACTTTTCCCTAATAGTCAAAAAACAAAACACAAACATAGAAAGATTCTTAAAAATAGCGGAGTTGAGCACATGAACAATAAATCTTTAACACAAACATGAATTTGCATTTTGTAAAGTTTACTAAAGGACACTTGCCTAAATCTGCAAGAGGCTAGTGGCGGACGTGCTTGACCTCAAGTAGGCACCTAGTAGGGCCGGTTACAACCTCAAGCCGAGCGTGCGAGAGAGTGGGACCTGTAGGCACCTAGCTGCCATCAACATCGACACCAGGAGACACCATCCATGTTACCACAGCGGAAGATGGGGCCTCGACGTGTTCGCTCCGTGCCTTGTGCACACCAGATTTGGTTGGGATCTAAGCAGATCTGGCTGCCGCCCCATCTTCTACAAACATCCTAGCTCCCTCCGCACGCTCATGCGAGCTTGCTGGCCCACCTCCAGACCAGGTCACCCGACACTGTTGTGGCCTCGCACTTGCTTTTTCATCTCCTCCCTGCACTTCGTACTTACTCAAACGTAAATGCATATTACTTAGGAGGGGGAGGCAGAAGTGGCGTCCACGCCATGGGGGAGGCGAAGAGGCGGCGGTGGTAGGGGGGAGGCGATGCCTCCTCCTCGGGTGCCACCATTGCCGCCGACACCTGTATGCTAACAGGGAGGAGGATGCAAGCGTGATAGCATGATCAAGGATGGTGAGATCCGACAGCGATGATCTCGAGGATGGGCATATCTAGCGACAGGGATCTTAGGATGGCTTGATTTGATAGCAGTGTGTCAGGGGCAATGGGATTCCGTGGCAGCGAGGTCAGTGACTCTAGGATTTGGTGTCAGTTCCATCGTTGGAGGCATGTGGCAAGCATGGCCCTCCCACAACTCCCTACTGCCGCCTACCTCTCCTACGCCGTGGTAGGATGGAAGGGAGGAGGACCGGGTGAGAGACCAGGATGGGAGGAGGGAGAGAGGCGACATGAGGGAGACTAGGGGATTGGGGAGATCGTGGTGAGGGCGGAGATCATGCAGGGAGGGGGCGATCATCCTTCATCTTAGCCGTTTGCGCTAGATTCGACGGATCGTGTGTTTCAAGGAGAACAGACGACCACCATCAACTTGTATTTATAAATAGTAGAGCTATGTAAGATTTACATGAAACAAATAGTCACAGCAGCAGCAACTAGAGACAATGGTAAACTGCATGAATATGAGTGATAAGGGTTATGAATTGATCACTTTTCTAGTCCTCTTCTCATTTTTTTTGCAAATTTAGCTCTTTTCTGAATGGAATTGCAAATATAGCCCCGTCCCTACCGCGGAAGGCACCTTCTGCACTCCCCTATCGTGGAAGCGCCTCCCGCGCTCACTCGCCATGGATGTGCTGGCTCATCCTATGCTCCCCATGCGCGGCAGTGCCTGCTCCCGCGCTCGCCCGCCCGTGTCGTGCTTCCCGGCCTCCTGTGCTCCCCGAGCGCGGCAGGGGACAGGAGTCGCCTATATAGTTGTCACGACGTCGCCTAGGCGACGCCTAGTCGTCGCGGCGGCCGGAGGTGGACGCCAGGGCCGCTCGCCTCGACTGGAGTGGAGGCAGCGACCGGCGAGGGGCCGTCAACGACAGAGGAAGCGAGGGGCGGGTGGCGCTCGCGACAGAGCAGGCCTCTCGGCCTTGGGCGACGACGGATCTAGCCCCTCGGCCTCGGACGACGACAGATGTGGCCCCTCGGCCTCGGGCGACGACAGATCTGGCCCGTCGGCCTCGGGCGGCGACAAAGTAGGCCCGTCAGGGCTTGGGCAACGATGGAGAAGGCAGGCGATGGAGGGGCCCTCGGGTTGGCATGAGGGTTTGAGAGAGAGCAGATCTGGGGGCCGTGACTTCCGCCGCCATCGTGACTTCTGCTTTCACCACCCCTTTCCGCCGCCGTTCTTCCACTCCAGGTCACTGCTCCTCTCCGATGCCCCTTTCTGCCGCTGCTCTGCTCCGCTTTGCTGCTACTGCTTGCTAGTGCTGGTGCTGCTGATAATTGCTATTGCTTGGTGCTACTGCTCATCATCTAATCACCGCCTAAGCGCCCCAGGTTCGCCTCGCCTAGCCGAACTGCCGTGAAAACCTTGGTCGCCTGTCGTGCCTTCCACGGTGGGGGATGGGACTAGATTTGTAAATACATTCGCGAAGGGGCAAGATTTGCAAAAAAAAAAAAAGAGGTACGGTGGGCTAGAAAAGTGATCAATTCAAGGGTTACAGAATTAGATCAGCAGCAACCTACTCTAACCATTTAGGGTATCTGGTCTGAAGGGAAAAAAAAGGTAGTAGAAGAGCTATCATGGAGAATTTATACAGCCCTTATCATTGACTGAATAGCACAGTAAAATAAAGGTAGTAAATAATGGCTCTACTGGCTGTACATTCCAGCTAAATCTTCTTTTTGCACAAGATCACAATTTACACATACATGCTGCATCAAATCCCTATATCCCCAAAACAAGAAGATTCCATACAGCCCACAAAAGAAAATATCCATTTTGAAGACATATCAGGTGAAAATGATACAAATTCACCTAAGAGTGCTCTAACAAGTTTTCGAAAATTATCAATCAATTGTCAGCTGCAGATAAGTGCATGGTCTATATCTATGCAAAATTTCAAGAAAAAACTCGGTCTTGTTTGCAAGATACAAAAATAACATGTAACAGCGTTGATTACTGTTTATCACTGTTTTGCACCGTTACACATCATATTTGTCTTTCTTTTTTGTATCTTACAAATGGATGGAGTTTCTTCTTAAAATTTTGCATGGATACAGAACATGCCCTTGCCTATTGTTGACAATTTATTGATATTTTAAAAAAAATTATATGTTTGATTTTAGGGAAATTTGCACCATTTTCACCTGATATGCCCTCCCATTTTGAGATCACATCATACCAACATAAGGGAACTCAAATAATAATGAATGGCAATGCAAATGTTAAATCTTAATAAGCCCTTGCCAGGACTTTTTGAATTAATAATAACTCATGATTAACTGACATGTTTTCAGCACACAATCAAAATAGAAACAACTAAATCCAAACAAAAGAGAAAAAGAAAAAAGCAATTCTATATATGTGGCTCAGTATCCTTTGGTTCTCCAAAACCTGGAAAAGAAACATAGCAATACCACTCATTTCTTTAGCGCTGTTCAAAAAGAGCACATCAAAGAGAGCAAAAGAAAAACATAACAGTTTTGGAGGAAAGGAATTAACATGTATGAAAGAGGGCAAAAAAAACACTACGAGACAATTGCAAGTGACACCAGATAATAATATGACAGTTTGGAATATGATTCTTAAATAAAGAATGGAATGCAGTGACCCTAGGACAAATGAAACCACATGGCACTGTATTACTGGGACAAGAACAAGCAATGACACAAAGCATATCAAAGTCAACAAAGAGGTACATATCATTCATTTTCCAAGTTCAATCAGAACAAGGTAAAAATATTCTGTTTGTTTCAAGAAAAAGTGCAATTGTTTATGTCATATCTTGTCTAAAATTTGTTCACACTATTCAAAGAACATTCTTTCCATCTTTTTTCTTGCTAAAAAACTTTCATAGATAGGAGGCTACAAATTAAAGACAGAAAAGCATATCTGTTGTTGGCTGTCATATGCAGTTGAGAATAAACATATGACTAGGTCCTGACACCTTACCTAAGTCTAAAAAAGACTGAAATGTGGACAAGAATATGCATATCAGTCCAATCTGCTTGCATGACAATATGCACCTAATTCTGATATAAACTGCAATTTGGACAAGGTTAAGCAAAATATCAGTCCAATCAGCTAGTGAGCCACTTGAGTGAAGAAGAATAGATCTTATTGGAAAAAGGACGAAGGACGAGGGAGACATAACAGCAATTCACTTTAGGCGGCTTTGCAGGTGCACGAGGAATGTACCAAATATAAAGAAAATAAATGGCTCGTAAAAACAATACATATGCCAGAAGGAATCAAGGAACAGGAGAAGGTAACACTAAAGAAATATTATTTAGTGAATGGTAATATGTAGTTCAAGATATTATTTTGTACACTCCAACATTCATAGAAACTATTCCTTGAAATAGTAAATTTACTGGAGAAGACTACTCACAAGTGATGCAAAAGAAATGTAGTTCTGATCATGCTCTGAGACCAAAAAGATAGCAGGTTAGGCATCTATATTTTCTGGAAAGTGACAGACTCAAAAGAATAAAGACGAACATACATATTTATTTATTGAATGATCTACTTTATAAATGGTTTGTCCAGGAGCACTCGGCAAGCTTCTATTGGTACTCACTATCCAAACAATTCCCCAGTCCTCACACGCCACTCCATCTGTCTATGTTCATTCAATATGAAGTTGCTAGCGTAAGAAAGATGTTACAAAGGCGTATGTTTTCTGTTATGTTGTGCACTCCAACTGGAGCTAAAATTAGATCAAGGTTAAAGTAAAGAAATGATTATCAATCTAATCATAGTGGGATAATAGCCCCTGTTGTAATGCATAGGATACCAGATGATATGCATCTTATCAATTTTGCTCACTTTATAAACTACCAATTAAATAGTTCCTTGTCATAGCTATTGTGGATCAATGTATACTTTGTTTTTTTTCTAATTCTAACACAAAAAAGAAAAGAAAAAAGATGCAATTCGCAAGGCCTATGCAGAACTTATTCTAGATGATGAAATGCCCCTCAACAAACTACAATAATCAAGACTAGGATCTCGTACGAAAAGGACTCTTATCATATATCCTCGTCTAAGATTACACCCAAAAAAAGCATTCTTATATAAGAAAAGGCTGCAAAGTGTATCAGCATTTAATGAAAAAGAGATTGACACAATTTGGAGCGAAGAAAACACTTCATGGCGAATAAGCATCACAAAGAGAAATATCGCCATTTCATAAACAATTCCTGTCAACTAAGTTCATTACTGTTAAGTATTAGGTATACCACTGAGCAGTCATGCTACAAAAAGGATGCCTCAAATCTAATCCAGTATAGCATTAAACATGTTTAAACCAAGCAGAATGGTAAACAAGCAGCACATTGATGCTGATATTCATATTACAGGATATTTCATGACAAAAATAAGTATCCATCAGGAGCGAGCCAGGACCATAACCCACCTGAGCTAATTTATTAATCAACTCTGCAGTTTTCACTTGCATTTGTAATCACCAGAAAATATTAACAAGTATGCATTTAAAGAAGCACATAACAAGAAAAGGTTAAGGCAAGCAGGCAGGGAGCATCTTTGCTGTAGTGATGTTCCAGGTGAAAAGAATAGGCAGGAACTGGCAACAACAAATCAGATGACAGAGCTCAAAAAAATTAAAGTTCAAGAATTTCTTTCCATTACAGATAAATAGCTTGTTTTAATGAACTATGTACTGATAACATGGCACTTCAACCAACTGCCAAGTGCATGACTATAGTGCAATGGCACGAAGAAAATAGCATAAAGCAAGTACATGACTAGTGCATATGACATTGTATCTACCGACCACCCCTCAGAACAAGCACAAGACGGAGCACTGAACCGCCTTCAATGTTGTAATCTTTAGCAGTTTTATCATCAGCAAGCTTCTTTCCAGCATATATGATCCTGTAAATGCAACAGTTTACATCAGAATAAGGATGAGACGCTACCTTAAACTAAACTACTAAAGTTGAAACAGGACAATGCTTGCTTTATTACATAAAATAATAATAATAATAATAATAATAATAATAATAATAATAATAATAATCTTACATACTCATAATATGTTGAATGATCGAATATCTTGCTAGAGTTCCTAGGGCTAGGATAGGATGTCCAAATGAGCAAGTCACCAAAGCCAAATGCACCCAAAAGTCAACCTTCAAATGCCTCAGGCTCAAGGAACAAAACAGACAAAATGAATCACCCGAGCGATGGAAGGTGCTAGAAGCAAAATATAATTTAGCTTCACAGTAAATTTCCCTTAATCCGTGTACAGATGTCCTCTTCTACTAAAGTAGGTAAGCTAAAATGGTTATGAATAACATACTCTTGTATTCAGCGCTACTAGTAACTTGAGAAAAGGACTGCTTAAAAGTCAGTGTTTCAGTTTAAACAATCATACTAGTAAATTGCTCATAGTAAGATCGCAGTCATAACCGACTGAAGTAAATATCCACATCAAGATGATTTGAGAAACACTAACTGCTATTGTTGAGACGACAGCGCAAAAAAAGATGCCACAAAAATGTGGACACTGTTCGCATTATAATGGCACAACAAGTCATCAGCATATACGTCCCGAAGCTACAAATGGAGCAACCATGAGTCACATACAAAGACCAAGTTTAGAGCATAAGAAGGTCACCTCTGCTGAACAGGGGGGGATGCCCTCTTTTTCCTCAACACACTCTTGATCCTATCAATTGTATCAGTAGGCTCGAAGTCAATCTCAATCTCCTTACCAGTGAGTGTCTTCACCTTAATCATAGTTCCATCCCTAAGCCTCAGGACCAAGCGTTGACTCTTTCTGGATGTTGTAGTCAGATAACGTCCACCCATCTTCTAGCTTCTTTCCAGCGAAAATCAGTCTTTGACTCTTTGCTGATCTGGGAGGATGCCTTCCTTGTCCTGTGCCATCAATACAACATCACACCATATCACAATAAGTCATCAGTTTTCTCAATATGTAAGTAAACATGAATAAGGCAACAATGTTTCCTACTTGCTGGAATCAGGGAAAACGGTGCACAAAACACACACACACACACACACACACAAAAAGATGGCTGTGACAGAATATTAGTTCCTTGGCATCTACAACGGACAAGCAAAAGGAACAGATTATAGCCAATGACAGAGTCAAGTTTCATGGTTATAGCACTTATGGGCTGATGGCCAATTACCACGTTATGCGTTGAACTAGATCAGGCCAAGACTACCCATTGCTTGACATGAAAAATCACATGGCCACGCATGAGCAGGGAACTAGAACCTAAGATGGATAAAAGTACTACCATTACATTCCAACGCAAAGACAATTCAGAACTAACTCTCCCCCCCCACCACAAAGTCAGAACGCGACCCAAACAGTTCACTAGAGAATTACGACGGAGTTGCAAACGACAACAGCTCTCGGCCAGTCTCATCAAGAACCGAATCATCACACAAGAAAACACTACACGCACCAAAGAATCACACTGTAACCAGTAACGGGATCGATTTATTAGTATTCTGCGCCGAATTAGGCAAGTAAACAGGAGACCGCGAGTTTCAAGCCATCATCGTCGTGCTCGTACAAGACAAGGCCGGCCTCTGAAGAAGAAGCGCGAGATAGGAGGAAGGGAACTACCGGGTCAAGAAGAGGAGGAGAGAAGTGGACCAGACCTGGATCTTGGCCTTGACATTGTCTATGGTGTCACTGCTGTCCACCTCCAGCGTGATCGTCTTCTCCTGTCAGCGTCTTGACGAAGATATGCATCTCCGACGCGCCCCAAAGATCGAAGCTTTCTCTAGGGTTTTGAGCCCCCTCGCCGGTGTAATCAACAGTCTCGTGGAAGGAAGGGAACGGAGAAGGGGGAAGGAAAGGGAGAAAAAGAGAAAAAGGAAATATGCAGAGAATGGGCTTCGAAATTAGCCCAACTTTCGGAAGCCCAATGTAGGACCAATTTCGTACATAAAAGCCCAGTAGGTCCGTGGGAGTAGGACCCACATAGAGATTTCTCAGCTTTTGCTTTTCTATTGTATGGATTTTGGACAATTGGTACCTCAAGTCATGTGAGTAACCCAACCCGAGACAAACGTGTTGCAACCGTGGGCGCATCACGTACGATATATACTTTTTAAATGTATCTCGGCAATTATCGTCGACCTTGACGAACAGGGTATTCGCTCGAAGTGGCTATAGCCTATATCCAGTTGGGCGTTGTATTATCAAGTGGTACATGACATCTTCATCGTATGATAGACAACATCCTAGTCTATTTTCTCGGCAAGATTCATCGCAAACGTCCATTTACACCTCGTGCTAGGATGAATTGGTCCATCGTAATATCATCTCAAATTTTTTGATGATATGATAATATCTCTCATTTTGTACTACACTGACCTTATGCTTACCAAAGATGAATTCTATTCCTTATAGACCAAAAGGTGAGTTAGAACTACATGATCCTTTCACCATTTGATCCCTCGAACTAAACACCCAGTTACGTTGTAGGAATTTATCATGTTCTTGTAGCCCTTTTCTCTTTCTGCTACACTAGATTAGAGGTGGGCATCGGATCAAGCTTTTTTGGGCCTGCCCGAGGCACGGTAGGCACGATGGACCCGGCCCGGCCCTGCACGAAACTAAAAGAGCCGTGCCAAGCCTGGAAACCGGGCACGATGGGCCGCACGGTCATCTGGGCTGGCCTCGTGCCAGCATAGCACTCTCCGGGCACGGCAGCCCAAGCGACAAGGAAGCACGGGGGCGACACGTTGGGCCTGCGCCTGACTTGGCCCGCGGCAGCGTGCGTGGCCACAGTCACACGGAGGTAGGGGAGATGAGTCAGAGGCCTGTACATGCTGCCACGCCAAGGTTGAGCCGCGTCGCGCCCTTGCAGCCAGCATCGCGCTCTCGTCATTGCCACGTTGCCCCCGAGCTGCACCACACCGAGCCCCGCCTCGCCCACGCCACGCCGAGCCCCACCCTATCGTAGCCCACCTCGCCCACGCAATGCCCTTGCCACACCGCGTCGTGCCCCGTCTCTCCCCGCTCAGCGCCCCGCGTCTGCCGCGCCCTGTTACGGCCTGGCCTCGCCCTTGCCACGTCGTGCTGCACCCCGTGTCTATCGCGCCGCAGGCTACCTAGCCAGCAGCATGCCCTTGCTGCTCCCGCCCGCCGTGGCCCCTTGCTGAGCCACGCCCTTACCTGGTCACCCACCGTGGCCCGCGCTCGCTGTGGCCCCTTGCCGCACGCCACCCGCCGTGGGGAGATGAGGGGGTGGAGGGAGGGCGGCGGGGGGGTGGAGGAAGGCTATTCCCTCAGGAGTGTTAATGATGTCGCTGTTGTGACTCTGGCAGGACGCTGCTCCCGAGGCGCGGCCGGGTCCGCCATTGCGGTTGTGCTGTCGAGGGATTTGTTGCCCCTGAGGATCCGACGCCCTTGGGTTGGGCGTCGTTGGATCATCGAGATCAAGTTGCTTCGACAGGTTGACCTCAACCCCAGCTATGGCCGTGGCTGCTAGATTTCGCCGATGATCTGTAGTATTGGGAGCAATAGCGTTAGCGGTCGCCCGGGCTGCAGCCATCACCTCTGTAGGATCTTGAGGCATGTACGGAGGGATCTGGTGTCCCTGACCTTATGTGGTGTTTGCCTCTAGATTCCTTTCTTGGGAATTGTCGGCAGTAGCACCGTTGCTGACTTCGGCCATGAACACACATCGATCTGTTCGGCTGCTATTATGGCTGCTGCGGTCGTCGCTTTCGCTATCGCTCTCCGTCTCGACGTACCTGAGAACGTTGAGCTCTATAGGGTCAAAGTCTATAAAACCCACCTGTCGGCATGGATCCCAAGAGCGGGACTCGGTAAAGCCGACGTGCATTAGATCTCCGCCCGGTCCCCATCGATAGAGCATGGTTCTGAAGGCAATCTCAGATCCAACCACGGGAGCTTGGTCGATGACGGTGATCGAGCGGAAGTTGTCGCAGGAGTTGACGCCGGAGAATTCGATGTGAGCGCGCACTGAAGACATGCTTGATCTGCAAAAAATAGTTGAAGGCCCCTACCTGGCACGCCAACTGTTGAATATCAGAATTTCGATAATGAACTTATGATCATGGGTACCTTCGGTGTCAGAGTCAAGCACGAAAACAGCGGCACACGATGTATACAGGTTCAGGCCCCCGGATGGAGTAATACCCTACATCTTGTGCGGATGATGTATGTATTTGGTGTATCGAGTGTAGAGCGAGTTGTCTAACCCTAGTTACAATGAAAATTGTATCTAAGCAATGGCTAAACTATGGTTGAAGGTTGACGAAGCATGGTCCGTTGGCTTCTGGTTGCTTTGTGTCTTGTTAAAGCTCTCTCTAAAAGTCTTCTCTCTTTTTTCTCTTGGTCCCCTCCGGAGGATACCTACCCCCCAATCTTATATAGTCGGGATAGCCCTACCTCAAGCTGAGTTGTAGTCGGTTTGGGATACCAGATCGTAGCCAATGAGGAGTCCATCGTCGCGTGATCTTCGCAGCATATCCAAACTTCCCTGGATACCAAGCGTACTCGAGTCGGTTTCCTCGTAACGGGAAAGTGATCGAATCCTTCCTAGTATGGAGATATCCCCTCCGCATATATCTTATCCCATAGAATCGAGTCCATGATATCCGGAGTTTCTAGATGCTTGCTTGAGCATATATGGTATAGTCTTCGTATTTTCGGTACGTACTCATACCCTATATTTAGATATTCGACAAGCACGGGAGCCGAGAGGAAGAGAGAGAGGAAAAGAGGGGGGAGACCAGGAGAGAGAGGGAAAAGAGGGAGAGAGAGAGAGAAAAGAGCATAATGCACGGGAAAGACAGACATAATGAATGCCAACGAACGAATGCCAACGATTCTCTCTAGACAGCGATGTGACGCGGTGAAAGACGTAAATCAGAAGGGAATGAGAGCCTGAGGGCAACAAGCAGAATGATGCTAATGGCTCTCTCCTGATTGCTATAAAATTCCCCTCAGCCACTCATTTGGTCAACACACAAATCTCGCTCGCTCTCTCCTGAGTTCAGCACACGAATCCTACTCATTCTCTCATTTGTTCTCTTTGTTTCCTATTTGTTTACTCTCTGTTTGCTCCGAGTTTGCTCTCCCGCCATGAAACAAAATGTTTGGCAAGAGCAAGAACAGGAGAGTACGCCCTAACTCTCCAAGCCCCCTCGTCGGGATTAAGAGATCGATCCGCATCAACTCTCCCCCAGCATGGGGGACTATGGCATAGATGATCGTCATCTGGATGGTACGCACGGTATCGAGGAATCCTCTTACATTCTCGAGGGGTGGGCGTCGGTATCCGCACCGAGCTCCAATGCCGCTACATCGATGCATCCGAGACTGGTGTCCATATCCGGCAGTCGACAGGCGTGGTGCTGGCAATATATGGATAGAATCATCGAAATTATGGACGGGCATGAGGTAGTGTATGCTGTTTGTAAATACTGTCAATCTAAACTATCTGCACATGCATGTGGAGGAACAGGTCATCTCAAGCATCACGTGGAGGCATGCTTGAAGAAGATATCGGTCGGACGAAGGCCGACCAAGGGGTGTCCAAACACAGCTCAACTTTAACACTGACGGTTCGGTAAGTAAATAGGTATACAACGCCAATGTAGCTAGAGACGAAACTGCACGTTACATAGTTACAGAGGATCTTCTACTTAGAATGGGTTTGAGCTCTAGTTTTGAAAGGATGATACAACGTGGTTTTTGCTCACAATACCAACATGTTAGTAGGAGAACAACTACATGTGACATATACGCAATGTACACAAATAAACTAGTAATGTTGAAACAGGCCTTCACAAGACTTATTTATTCATTTTCATTTGCCTTGACATCAGATATATGGACTTCCTTCCACCAAAGAGCAGCTTATCTTAGCGTTGTCGCACATTACTTAGACGACGACTACATCCTAAATAAAAGGGTCATAGGGTTTAGGCCAATTGATGAGGCACACACCGGAGAGGCTATCGCTAATGGTGTACTTAAGGTTATTACTGACTTTAACATAGAAAATATAATTATTTCCATCACTCTTGATAATGCATCAGTTAGCACAATGATAGAGCATCTCTTACCGCACTTGCAGACTTATGTTGGAGGTTTCATACTCCACCAGAGATGTGTATGCCACATCATTAATCTCGTTGTGCAGGCAGGTTTGGATATAATGAATCCTAGTTTGAACAATATACGTGATGCTATCAATTTTGTTGCAGGTTCGACTGTAAGGTTAGCCCAGTTCTCGGAGTACTATAGAGCCAATAATAAGCTACTAAGAAGATTCAACCTTAATATGAAGGTTAAATGGAACTCTACGTATACTATGTTGGAGCGGTGCAAGGACTAAAAGCACATTATCACCATCTTCGTCAATTGCAATAATGGGATGTCGTTGATTCATGATGTGGATTGGAAAGTTGTCTGTTATTTTCATTAATTTTTAGAAATTTTTTACAATGCAACCAACATGTTATCTAGTGTGTACTACCCAACTTCTTGCTTAGTCATCGAATGACTTTGGACTATTTCTAACAGTTTCAAAGAAAATAGAGATAATGATATTTTATAACACATTATAGAATCAATGGAGAAACAAATTTTAAAATATTTTTAAGCTATTCCACATCTCTACTGTTTTGCTACTATTCTGGATCCTCAGAGAAAATTATTTGATTTACAGAGCGCATTCAAGGGAATAGGTGAAGCATTCAATCTTGATTTTTCTGAGGCCTATACTCATGTTTATAATGAGTTTTTAGAGTTTTCGACAAATATTATGAAAAGTTTGGTAGCAAAAGTGAAGCAAGAAGATCTACCTCAACAACGTAATAAGCACGAGGCAGTTCGACCGCTTTAAACATATGGAAGAAGCTAAAAAGCAAGGCGTCTAGTTCATCTTCCGAAGCGCCGAGCAGGTCGCAATGGAATCCACGGGTAGAGATTAACCACTACCTCAAGACGCCTTTCATAGAGAGCGAGTTGGACGAGGACGAGGACAATCGACTTAGCTTGCTCTTGTGGTGGAAGAATCACAAACTTATTTATCTCGTGCTATTGTATTTTGCATGGGACGTACTTGTGGTTTCGGCATCCACTATTTTTCGAAAGCCACTTTCAGTTTGGTGAGGAGGATACTGGGGTACATGAGGTTGTCTCTCAAACCTGAGATGGTTGAGGCAATTACATGCCTCAAAGATTGGGAGCGTGCAGATGAAAGGACACAACATCAGACCGAGGATATGGAGATCACAAGCACGATAGCCGACTTTGACCATCTCGGCCTTGAGTATTCTATGCATATGTACGTAGTTACTGCACTCTTTTCCTTATTGGGGGTACTCCACACCGAGGTGTAAGATTTTTAATGAGGCAGTAACTATGTGTCTTTTCAAGAATGAATAAAATTTACTTCTTTTCCCCCAACATTTGTGTCTATTGCCTCAGCTCCGTGCGTCTCTAGCTCCTTTTCTCTCGTCGTAATAGTGCAAATAGGCCAGGCCTAGACCAGCATGGCACGAAGTGCAAATGGGCCATGCCTGGGCTAGCCAAAGGCGAGCCGTGCTGGCACAACATGGCACGACGGGCCGTCCCAACCTAGCCCGGTGCAGGCACGAGCACGATGGGCCTGTGTCGAGCGGCCCGGCACGACACAACGCCCACCACTACACTAGATCATTGGGCGCGCTTCACAGTGCCCTATCGAACAACATAGACAGCATTTAATCATATGGAAAAGAAAATTTTAATCATGTAGAAACAGAACGTTTAATCAACTATGTTAGAGAACATACACTTCTCGGCCTATGAAACAACAAAGAGATCATAAAATTGTATAAATGGACACTTAAATGCATAACATAATATTTAGTCTCACAAGGCTATAGAGTAATTCAACAACAATGCCCTACAGCCATGTTGCCCTAAATCCTAAAGGCAATGCATCAACGTCCTTCTCAGATGGTTATTGCATTTGCTGGCAAAAACCCATAAGCATATGTTTGACAATCCTCTTGGATCTCCTTGATTTCACAATTTGAAAACTGCAATAAGTAGTATGTTGATGTAAAGACAAAATAACAGTAAGCCAAGAAGATCCAACAGGTAAAAGCACATCTCAATTATCCTCCCTGTATAAGATAGTAAGAACACATAACAATAATGTGTATGCAATCTACTATAATTAGAAAAAGAGTACATCCGTTATTTTATTCCTATTTCAAAAAAAAATCCTCCTAGAGCTCACCAAGTTTTAACAGTTCTACAAATGACCAAGAACCAACACGAAATGCAACATTACATGTAACTACGTACAACACATCGAATGGTTGCTTGGCAAACACAACAGTTGGAAAATGCACGAGACACCTGTAGCGAGGGAGCAGGACCACGAGCCCAAAGGAGCTGACGAAAGCTAGTTGCTTTCACATGATCGGAGCCAACAAATGCTGATACATACTATGAATTTGTGAGTAATTCACATATTCTAACAATTTGTACATCCATAAATATGGAGAACAGAAAATATAGATCCAAAAGAAAGTACTTAGGGCTTTGAAAATTTAGGTACGGAATAGTCCAACTGCAATTCAAAAAAATTGATTCTATGAGGGAAGCACATGTAGTTGTGCTTTGCATTCCTAAATCCCCTGCAAAAAGATCAAAAGCCAATCAAACTCTATGAGATGCTTTATGTTCTTAACAATATAAACAAAGAAGGGAGTGATAGACTCATTGGTTATTATCAAAGCATTTTGATCAGACTCTATGAGATATGATGGTTTTCTACTTTATTGCAAAAAAGAAGAAGATGAATCATAGCTAAGCATATTTAAATAAGAAAAAGAAGAGCATTGTGAATTTGTCGCTATATAATAACCAATAATTAGTAAGAGCCGCAATCTTTGCAATGGCTTGGATCGGATGACTAAATCCATGCAGAGCTTATTTTGTCAAATCTAGGAAGTATAATATTAGAAACCATAACAGTAGCAGTGAACAAAGAACTACCATAAATCCATAATAAAAAATGAGACAGTGCTAGAAAAACAAAGAGCGCGCAAAGTAGCAATGAATGGGACCACATAACCCACCTTGAACAAATAATGTAGGCTATATAGATGAAGAGGAATACATATGTGCAAGACCCAAGCAACAAAAACCAGACGACCAAAAGCACCAACGTCCAATGCTTTCGGATACGGCAAGAAGCACTAGACTATGCAGATGGAGAGGGAAGCAGGGCACTATTAGAGTTTATAAAAGGGCAACGAAATTTGTGTGCATTGATATAACATACAGTATGCATTTTCTATAAAAACATATCTCATTCTTTTTAAGATGGACTACAATATATATCATTGGAACACCATTTCTCAATGCCTAGAAGGCTAGCCAAGCTTATAGACTGGGATCAATCTATATAACCTACAGGTGACTTTAGTTCTAGACTTGCAGCATACATAAAACCATTTGCTGAAAGCAGTATGATGAAATATTTTTTGGCTAATAATGCCCCAACAGGGATCTTGCACAATAACAAAAGATTAGTAATTCAACCTGAAACTATGTCATGTAACCTAGTATGGAGAAATCATGTAGCCTAAAGGAAAGAAGTAGCTAGGTTAATACCTTGCCAAGACAACATAGGAATGAATAAGAACTCTACAAGAGAGAAGAATGCGAGCAGCACCACCTCCACCATCTCCAGACTTTAGCAAAATTATGCGTCTAATACAGAGAGTACTAGCTAAAATTTGTTGGAATTTTTATACAAAGGGAAAAAAGCTCCATCTAAGCAAGGGATACCCAGATCTCACCTACAATAGTGGAGATTGGTCATGGATAGCAGCAAGAAGATGAGACCTCAAACAGAGGCAACCGAGGTCCAGATCTGTGAATACTGCATTAGCTGTGGAAGAAGAACCTCAACAAAATTGAACATTTGAAGCACATAAAGAAGCTCAAACAAAGCGAGCGACTCCACATCACCATTCCATTATACTTTAACAAAACTTCTGAATCTAACAAAGATTGTGCTGGTTTCTTTTAGTTAATTAATCTGTTAAGCAATTTCAAAACTATTGTAATATCACAATCGTAATATCACAACTACTGATTTCTACTCTTCCAGTTACCAACAACTAGAATTAACAAAAAGACTAAACCAAATAATTAAGTTGCTACACAATTACAGAACAACCAAACTTCCACGTTCCACGTGCATTTTTTCGGAACAAAGCAACGCCAAAAGAATTCATAACACTATTATGAAAAGCATAGTTACCAGTTCGTTGTAAATACCAACGAATCAAGAACCGGATTCGTCAAACCCGAACCGGTTTAAGTTATGGGGTTCGTATTCGCAATGAAAATTGGAAGAAAAAGTGGCAAATCCGAATCCTGTACCGCGACCTGGACAAATTGCGTTTTTGGTAACTACAACAAAAAGACAAGGTTTACCAACGCACAAAATTATTTCCATGTATGTTTAACTAACATCCATGGAATGGCTACCCAGACATCAATATTGTCCAGACAACATGGATGAATGGTAATTAAAGCAGAGTATAGCTTGTTTCAAGCACTTTACCTAGATCAGAGGTTGATTACAAAAGAATATGTGCAATATAGTCGTATCGATATCCTACTACAAAAGGGAGCAAAGACTAATTAAGGTTGCAGAACCTATTATAACATATACTTCCTTCGCCCTACAATATAAGTTCTCATTCTTGGAAAGCTTTGTCCTACAATACCAAGTCCATTGCGGAGATCAAATGTGTAGTTATTACAACATTTCCACCATACCCCTTCTTTAATGCTGAAAGAGTGGATGGGTAGTTGTAGTATGCCATTTAATACGAGTATGCATGATTCAATAACATTATTTTTTTCTCGGATTTAGTTCCTCCTTGGTCTATACGTACAGTGGGCTTTGGACTTATATTGTGGGACTGAGGAAGTAAAACAATTGTAGATTCCATAGTCGTAGCACTCATAATACGACAAGTGCACGATCTAAATGTTGAGAACAGCAGAAGCATGGACGTCAAACAATTTGTGTCTTGCCAGCCAACTCACACCACCATCTAGGATTCTCTAGAAAATCAGCCCAGATATCATAGCACAAAAATGAAGCAAGTCACATTTAACAATGTAAGGGAAAAAATCAAATCAAAATGAAGAGACGAAGCTACCTTCTTAGGTTCTTAGCTCCTTTCTCTGGGAGTTTGCCTTTATTTCTCCTCTCACCTTCGGTGCTTCTGCTCGGCATGTTGCCGCCGGCTGCCAGCCATCACATCGGTGAGTCCCTCGCTCCCTGTGGTTGAGCCCAAGCACCTTAACATAACTTTTTTAAGAGACACTTTAAAAGAATAATGGTACAATATTTAGAGATTAACATCTAATTCCATTGTTAATCACACACTCCATTCTCAAGCAAGGAACCATGGATCCACAGATCCATTTGGGGGCGCGGGCTGAGTCTTGAGCTCGAGCACTACTGTACATATGTCCACACCGATAAAATGACATGTGGGCACGAACATCAGTTGGACCACCCGTCAGCTACCATGAGTACATAGACGGGTAAACCACGGGTAGTCTTGGGCATCAGCGTTTCCTAGACCTTATGTGCAGTCCACACAAAAACAACACCATCAGTAACAGTCCAATCGAGATCTAGCGGCGAGAGATGGCTTGGTGCACGTGGAAACAGTCTAGGAATGTTAGTGCAGCGGGAGTGCTTGATCTGGGCTGTCCGTTCGCCCCCGCTCCCCGCGATCCAACGGGTGAAAGACGTCGCACCCAAGGATCCAAAATTCTGCGAAATTTCAGAAATCTCACCTGAGATTTCGGATTTCGGCTAGGGACGGGATCCAAAATCCCGATCGGGTAAAATTTTTTGAAACAATTTTAAAATGCTATAGTATCTCAAAAATTTCGGCAAGATTGCACCAAATCTCACCGAAATCTCGAGCAATTTGACCGAATTTTGAGTTTTGAAGACCAGATTTGACTGGATTTGGACCAATAACCCTTAAGAAAGTCATCTTTGATGAAAATTTGTTGAAAAATTGAAATTTTGAGATATTTTAAAATTTCTATAGAAACACTTTAAGATTTTTGTAAAATCTTACAAGCTTGATTATGCTATGAAAAATTTATCTACTATCTTTAGAAGTTTAATATCATACAAATTTTTTTAAAAGAATTGAACTTCATTTGTTATCTTTAAAAAATCAAAAATAGAATGAACATAAATGAGATAGTAACTGTGTCAGAATTTTATAAATTTTCTCGAGTGTGATCATGATCTAAAATTTTTAGGATAGCTTAAGAATTTCCTCATAACCCTACTCTAAAAGTTTCAAAAAATTTATACCTATTTTGGTTGCTCAATCAAAAATTGTAACTGTAGAAGCATGCACTCTAAAGTAGCACTGTCATAATTTTTGGAAATTCGTTAGGTTTGATCATCATCGAAAAATTTTATGGGAAAATTAGGGATGATTCAATACTATCCACAATTTTTTTTAAATTTTTGCATGCTCAGAACAATGCCAAAAAAACTTGCACAAAAAGTGATGTGGTTGTGACTCGAACCCAAGACCTGAGGTTTGCAAGACTTGAACTTTACCAACTAAGCTATAGCTATTTCTGAGTATTAGTATTGAGAAGTTATTTGATTTATGTATGTCATTCACACTGATTTTAATGGAGACTCAATCATTCACTCCCAACACAGCTCATTCACTTTCCTGTCTCGCAGTGAACCAACTCCACCCAAAGACTCACTGTCGCCCTCACTGTCTTCGCCCATCTCCAGCCAAAATCCGACCGTCTATTACCAGAAGAATGGAAATCTTGGCAGTTTGGAGCGAGATTTCGACCGTCTGACCGAGCTTACAAGTAACAAAATCTCGGTATTTTGGGTCGGATTACTTAGTATATGTACCGGATTTGGTCAGTTCTAGGCTGGATTTGGTGTATTTGGTGTATTATTGCATACTAGAAGATGAACCATGCATATATATTACATGAATGATCGATGCATATATATATTGTAAATGGCATGAATGATCGATGAACCATGCATATATATTACATGAATGATCGATGCATATATATATTGTAAATGGCATGAATGATCGATGAACCATGCATATATATTGCAGATTGCACTCAACAATCAATAGGGTAGTTTATGAATAGTCCATAAATGGCATGAATGATCAATGAACCATGCACATATATTTTGTTTCGATTCATTAGTGTATGCTCTTTACATGTACAATAAGCAGCTAGTATGCTCTTTTTATATTTAGCATGTACAATAACTAGCTAGTAGCGGTGCATAACTTTAGCAATTCATAAATAGAGTGTTACTTATATGACTATGAGTCTATGACTGTCATGGGTAAAATTGACATGATATTTCATAATAGCATGTGTTAGTGTCATGTATGAGCAGTAAGCACATGTTAATGGCTTAGTGGCATGTATGAGCTTATGTCCATTTCATTTGAATTGTTCAAGATGATGTTAATGGCTACTTTGCGGTTAGTTATAACAAATAATATTTTTATTGTTGATTCATTGCCTTATTGGCATCTTTTGTGTTCCGTTACAGGTTCTTGTGATGGAAGATCGTGTGGGTAACGTATGGGAGCATGGAGAGCATATCGGACCGTCTGGATCGAAGTGCAACTACTGTACGCATGTTATGAAGGGTGGAGGGGTGATCCATCTAAAGGAACATCTGGTTGGGTGCGTCGGTGATGTGAAGGCCTACCTAGGCGTGCCTAAAGTGGTTAGACAGGCCATGCTCGCGGACCTCCGTCGATGTCAGGAGAAGTAGAAGGAGAAGGAGGTGGTGCGCCTCCCTAAGGAGGAGGCTTGCGATGACTGGGCCACCTTGTCCACAGACTACTGTACCGAGCAGGAGCAGCTCAAGATGGTCATAATGGCCTCGAAAAAGAAGTCTACCTTAGGAGCCAAGGTTTGACCCTAGATCGGGGTCTGGGAGTGGTTCAGCAAGACCCTCGGCCCTAAGATGACGTAGGCTCATGGTCTAGCAGCTAGTCTTCGAGCCATTGGGGCTTCCCGAATAAGTATCCTGCATACGATTCAATGCCCTACGGATGAGATCAGGGTAGGTATGGTCATAAACAGAGTTATGACGGATTGAGCATGCTTGGTCGTTTGACTACACTAATCCCTACGTCGATCCATACGCATGAGACACATCTGTCAGGTACATTTACCAGTTAGAGAATCATACCAACTGGATGACTCATTATGAACATTGAAAATATGCCGGCTACCGCGGGACATGAGCTGAGAAGAGTACAAGCAACAGCATGAGAGGAGGTATCACGAGATCATTGTCGATAACAAGGAGGTGGAGTTTGCACCACACGAGTACTACTACTCGTAGGTACGTAAACACATTGTTGTCCATGCAAAGAGCATGATCCTACTCCATTAATTATGCATCTTCTTACAATACATGTTCATATTGCATACTCATTCTTCAATTATGCCTCTTGTAGGTGGTTCGGGCGGAGCGTTGTATTATGGCGTTATCTGTGCTTTCACAGGCAATTCTCACGTTTATTAACCATAGTTGAATGGTCATATATGTGGTGAATATGCTCATGTATGGATATATTTGTGGTGTATATGTGATGAATTGTTATATGTATCAATTTTATTTTATTCCTATCATTTGTGATGCTAATTGTCGGGGATCGGACAGCCTGGCACGCGCCCCCCTGACACGTGCCGTTCCCCCTCCGTACCCGGGGGATTGTTCCTAAGCCCGAGCAGACGTCTCGATCCATGGCCCGGCGCCGAGCGGTATTACGGTCGGGATCCGACCAAAGGTCTCAAGAGGCCACCGGGGACCTCTCTGAGCTCTTCCCCGACTCCGACCAAGCCGGGCTCCCGACCTCCGCAGCGGGACGGGGTCCCCCGACTCCGACCAAGCCGGGCTCCCGACCTCCGCAGCGGGACGGGGTCCCCCGACTCCGACCAAGCCGGGCTCCCGACCTCCATGGCGGGGACGGGTCCCCGACTCCGACCAAGCCGGGCTCCCGACCTCCGCAGCGGGACGGGGTCCTCCGACTCCGACCAAGCCGGGCTCCCGACCTCCGTAGCGGGACGGGGTCCCCCGACTCCGACCAAACCAAGGCAACCCCCGCCAAGGGCCGCGTGTCAAGGCCTCCACCTGCCAATAGCCACGTGCCCCACGGATGGAGACAATCGAAGTGACTATGCAAGGGCAGGTGGCTCCTTCCCCAGAAGGTTTGATGACTGACCGAAGTCATGCTCCGATCCCATCGGTAGGTCACATCTGATGACGAAGACACGCTCTCTCCGAGGCAACTCCCCGTCATGCGCGACAACGTCAACACTCGTAAGGTTCGCAAAGGCGTGCACGCCGTTTCGGGAAAATACCTAACCATACAGCCAACTAGACTCTTGACCCAAAGCATAGGCAAAGCGGGCGGTGATCGGTCCAGAGCGAAGGACCAGAAGCTCCTAGTGTAGGTCACCTCGTCCTCTCCCAACTCTCGATGTAAACTGCCCTTCCTTCCAGTATAAAAGGCGGGGACCCCCAAGGAGGGGATCGAACTCATCTCCTAAGCCATTAGCACTCTCGCTTGTAAACCTTGTGTAGTCATCATCTTGAAGAGAATACAACGCCACCACACGGCTGGAGTAGGGGTTGGCCCGAACGATATAAACCTTGCGTCTCTGTCTGGTTGCACGGGTTCCCCTGCTTAGTGCGCTGCCGAGGGCGTCACCGGACGAAGCGAAGCTCGGGCCTTGCCTCCGCACGATCCTTCCCCTCTTTCTTTGCGGTTGACGGTCCCGATCGTCGGCGGTGGCGCCACCGTGGGGCCGAAGTTTCTTCGTCAAAGTCCGTCATCTTAGCGACTCAACACCTCCGGCTCCACTATCGGCATGTCGCGAGCAGCGAGCTTGGGCTCGAGCGCTGTCCCGAGTGCCAAGGCTCCACATCTATGCTCTCGCCATCCTTACCGCCCCGCGAACGCCATGCCTTCGCGGCCGACGGACGTGAGGCAACCCCTGGGGCGGACGACGGTGGCTCGGAAACACCTCGGGAGGTGCATCGGCTCGCCCAGGTTGCCATCGACCAAGCCATCGCCGCCATTCGGCGAGAGGAGCGTGGTGCGACCCGCTCCCAGTCCGGTCGGTTCGCCCCGTCCGCACGAACCTGCCCAAGAGCGCGTGTGGGCCATCGCTCGGGTCATGGCTGACCCCGCTCGGGCCAGCTCGGCCCTCTTCCGACGGTCCCTGGCCGAAGAGCTCAACAAGGCGACCGACGGCGTCACACCCCGGTGGCAAGTAAGCTCTCTGGGCTCCGAGTCTCGCCCCGTGATGGCCAGCGGCCCCCTGTCACGTGATCACCGGTCGCTTCACTGCGGGATCCCGCCTCGGGCTCACACTAACGCCATCTTCACGCCTCCCGACGGAAGGCGGCGCGTGGCTCGCCGTCGCCGGGCGTGTAACGATGTTTCGCGGGGCGCGTGCCGGAAGTCCCTCTCGGACGTCAATTGAGCGACGAAGACCGTAACCACGTGCAACGCCACCGCAGCGGCGCTCCGTCGACCATCACGGTCGACGCGGGTGCACCGCCGGCTCGAGTTCTCCTCGTCGGTGGTGGCGACTCGGCGCTTAGCGGTGGCGGCAGTGACTCCCGCCCACGGCTACGGCATACTCGTGCGATCTCCGTCGGTATGCTGCCACCCGGCCAGTTCGGGCGGCGATGATGGAAGCGGTTCGGCGGGACCAAGAATCCGCGAATTCCTCTCCATCTACTCCACGCCATCCCTGGCGGCCGGAGGACGAGGCCGTAATGGCCAACTACCTCCCCACCGTTCGGGCGGCGCGCGCCGCACTGGCTCTTCAACTAGGCGTTCGGCACCTTCCGGTCGTGGCGCCCGGTGAGGCGCTCTCACTCCAACTTCGAGTTGCTACGAGCGGCTGGCGGGAGAGGGACTCGACCGCGTTATCCATGGAAAGGGGAACATCTGCGGGACCGTGCGTCGGTTCACCGCGCGCAAACTCGATCCCCAATGTTTACAGCGAAACCGTCATCATGGCCTTCAAGTTTGGCGTCCGAGGCGGGCGCCTTACGGAAGATCTCGAGATTACCACAAGACTCACCGTCGACAAACTATTCGCATGATCGAAAGCGTGCGCGGCGACGATCTTTGTCATTGGAAGCATGACTATGACCGGGGCAAGCTCGGCCCGCCTTGGCCGAAACGAGGCCATCCGGCGTTAAGGAAGGAGACCGGGCCACGCGACAAAAAGCGGGAAAAGACGCGGCATCGAGGCGGCCAGCTCGCCTAGTCGCCATGGTCGACGACAAACATGAAGGCGGGACGCGCGCCGGACCGCCATGGCCCCGACCTCGGCCAGAACCATCCGCGATCGCGTGGTAGCTGCGCCGCCTAACCGGGGCAAGGTCGGGGGGAACCCCTCCACGCGAACGTCCGAGCTTGGGGCAACGAGGAACAACCCGGCTTTGACGCCAACAAGTTTTGCCCGTTCCACAAGATCCACGGCCATGACCTGCGGGGCTGCAGGACATGGCTGTTCAAGCTGGACGCCTTTTATAAGGGGACTCGGGAAATGCCCGCGCTACAAAAAGGCGATGAACGACCAGGAGGAATCGACGCTGGCCAGGCCCAAGCGGGCCCGACACAGAATTCAACAGGCGGCCGCCGTGTGGACATGATCTTGGTGGTTCCTCCGCATACCGATCTCGCGTGGTGAAGAAGGACGCCGCGCGCGCCGTCTATCAAGCCACCGCCGAAAAGCCCGCCGACCAACCTTGCAGATGGGGCGTCGTCCCCATCACCTTTTCCCGGACGCCCCCCGGGGATATCCCGGGATTTCAAAGCGCTCGGTCGTCGCCCGACCATAAGCAACGCCGTCGTTGGCGGGTCATGGTCGACGAGGCGATTCCTCAACTTACTCCTAGCGGCGCTTGGACCGGATGCAAATACCGGTCGAAAATCAAGAATATAGCGATCCTTCTTGGCATCGTGTTGGGAGCTCGACCACCCCAGGGTAAGTGGTCCTCCCGTCACCTTCGGCGACTCCGTAAACTTCCGCGACCGGTGATCACCTTCGAGGTCGTGGGCGGCGATCTCCCTAGCGCCATCCTCGGCGCCCACCTGGTCAAGTTCATGGTCGCAAATCACTACGGGCATCGGTGTATGAAGCTCCTAGGGCCGGGCGTCATAACGATCCGCGGTGACCTTAAGGCAGACACGGTTGCGAAGAAAAGGCCACGACGCTGGCGGCATCTGCCCAGCCGGCCCGAGATCACCCCAAAGGGCGCCCGTCGGAAGGCGGCTATCGATAAGCGGCCCGACCAAGGCCGTGTAGCTTGAGGAGGGGGCGGGCAAATGCGTCAGTATTTACGCCACTCGATCCCAAATAGGAAGGCAGGCTCGTCACCTTCCTCGAGATAATAAAACCATTTCGCATGGGAACCGGCGGACATGCCCGAGGTCCCACGGAGGTGATCGAGCACAAGCGCAAACAAAGCACGGTGCAGACCCGTGCGCCGAAGCTTGCGCTTCTCTTACGAGAAAGCGGCGATAATCGAGAACACCTCGATAAGCTCCTTAAGGCGGCCATTCGCGAGGTCAACTACTCGAATGGTGGCCAACCTGTGATCGTCATGAAGAAGGCGGGAAGTGGCGAATGTGTGTCGTCCACACGGGCTTGAGCGCGCATGCCCCAAAGATAACTTCCGCTCCCCGCATAGACCAGTTGTGGACTCCGCCAACGCCGAGATGTTGAGTTTTCTCTCGCTTACTCGAGTACCACGGATCAAGCTCGCGCGGAAGGCGAAGACAAGACCGCCTTCATCACGCCGTTTGGAACATTACGCTACACGACCATGTCGTTCGGCCTCCGCAATCACGGGTGCCACGTTCAATGATTAATGGCCAAAGCCGACCGCGGTCGGCGGAACCTCGAGGTGTCGTCGGCGACATCATCGTCAAAGCCCTCCGAGGCTAACCACGTCGTGACTGGCGAGACCGCCAACACGAGCAGTTCGGCATCAAGCTCAACCCGAAAAATCGTCTTGGCACGGCCTCGGAAAAGTACTCGGCTACATGATCGGAAATTCGCGCGGCCCAAACCGAGAAAAGATCGAAGCGATCGGCGGATGGCCGCTCAACCTCGATAAAACAAGTGCGAGCCTTACGGTCGCGTCGTTGCCCTCGGCCGCTTCATTTCTGGCTCGGCGGCGCGGCTGCCTTTCTTTAAGATCTGCGCGATCATAAGGGTTTAGTGGACCCGGCCCCGGTCTTCGGCGAGCTCAAGGCGTACCTCTCGCGTCCTCCTGCGACAACTCCACAGCGGAGAGGTGCTGCTACTTTACCTCGCGGCGCGACCGGGCCGTCGGTAGCGGTCTGGTAGCCGAGCAGGTAGGCGGCGACACCGATCTACTACGTTAGCGAAGTACTCCACGGGCGAAGGAGCGCTATCCTAGGTCCGAAACTCCTCTCGCACTCTTCATGGCCTCGCGAAGCTCAGACACTACTTCCAAGCACATGCGGTGGTCGTCGGCGGCCTCGCTCGAAATCCTCGAAACCACAGGCCGGGTCGCGCCGCCAAATGGGCTATGGGTGGCGAGTTCGACCTCGCTTCACGGCTGCACCGCCATCAAATCACGGTATTTGGCGGACCGTCGCCGAAGCGGGCAGAGCACGCCCCGAGCCCGAGGTCGGCCGAGGACCCATGGACCATGTTCTTGACGGATCAAGATTCTTTGGCGCTCGGTGGCATTCTCCTCATCACCTCAAGGTGACCACTTACGATATGTGGTCGCCGGCTTCCCGCTACCAATAGCGGCGGAATACGAGGCCCTCTTGGCCGACCTCCGAGCACGCAAGTCCACTGGCATCGCCGCCTAATCGTGAAAGGAGACTCGGCTCGTCGTCAATCGGTACAACAAGGTCTACCGGTGTTGAGACCTCGATGGCCAAATACCTCGCCGAAGTACGCAAGATGGAGAGATGGTTCGGAACACGAGGATCCGACGCGTACCAAGGAAAGACAATTCCACCGCCGATCTCTGTCGAGCTTGGATCATCCGTGACGAGCTCCGCCGGGCGTCATCCTTGAAACCTTGGCCACACCGTCCGTCGTCGACCGGGAAGACCGGTGGCCTTCCTCAGCGTTAAGCGTGGATGGATCCATTCATCAAGTTCCTCGACCAAGGGAGCTCCCGCCCTCCTGCTGAAAGGAGCGAGGCTCGGCGACGTCGGGCTCGTGCGAGCTCATCGGCGGCGGCTCCGCCGTCGAGGGCTTTGGGCATTCTCTCAAAATGCATCACTCGAGAAGAAGGTAAATACGCTCAGCGACATACACTCCGGCACATGCGGCGCTCACTCCTCTTCGGGACTATGGTGGGAAGGCCTTGAGGATGGGTTTTACCGCCAACGGCGCTCGAAGATGCCGGGGCATCGTCCGTTCTTCCGGTCTGTCGGTTTCACGCCCGAAAGGTGAGGCAACCGGCCTCGCCTGCAGACCATTCCTCGCTGGCCATTCGGCGTGGGGCCTCGACATTCGGTCCCTTCCGAGGTCGGTCGGGAGAGGTTCCTATTCGTGGCGATCGACACCTTTTCAAAATGGATCGAGCGAACCGGTCTCGCTATCACCGCCAAGGTGCGGTAAAGTTCTTCCGTTCGCCGTAGTCACGAGTGCGGAGTCCCTGCGAGATCATCACCGACAGCGGGCGCGATTCACGGTAGTATTCCAAGAGTTGGCGGATATGGGGACCAAGGTGCGCTATGCCTCGGTAAGCCACCCCGAACAGCAGGCGGAAGAAGCGCCAATGGGCGGCTCATCCAAGGGATCAAGCGAGTCTTGGTGCTCGATCGCCGCGGCGGGCATGGCGGAGGCTCCCGCGATCCTTTGAGTCTGTCGCGCCTCGACCGGTAGCAACGCGAGGCAAGCCCTTTCGGCTCGTCTTGGTGAGGCATCTGCCGCCGAGGTCGCGCTCCGTTCGCTAGGGCGAACTCGATCGACCATGTCGACCTCGGCGAGCGGTCCCTCGACCTTGCCTTGGCGGAAGAAGTGAGTGCGCGGCGCCTGCGCTCGGCGCTACCGCAAGATCTCCGCGGACATGCTGCCCAAGCCGTCCAACCCGAGGCTTCGCGTCGGGGACTGGTCCTCTGACGGGTCCAAGACCGCTCCCACACCAACAAGCTGTCCCGTGGGAGGGACCCTTGAGTCGTCTCAACAAGCGCGCGGGGCTTACGCTGGCGGTCCCCAATGGCAGGGAGCTCACGAGCTCGTGGAGCGTAGGCCGACTCGGAAGTTCTCGTCTAGCGCTCCTCTTTCACCCTTCATTATGCTAAGGTGCCTCCTTCTTTGTTCTTTGTGTTCATTCTGTATTACGAATTACGGCGCCTCGGGACATGCAGAGGCTCGTCTTTGCCATCCTGGTCGGCCCAGGTTCATGGCCATAATAAAGTTTCCTTCTGATTTTCGTGCTGATCCCTTTCGATTTGCAGAAGGGTTGGTGTTCCGTCACGACCCTAAGTTGCAGATCCCTTCGGTCGAAGGTCGCGCCATCTTAAAGGCCCCCGGACGCGGCGTCTCGTCCATCCCTTTAACCAGAGTAAATTCTTCTTAGGACGCCTCGGGCGGCCGTCCGCGGCGTGGCTATAAGGGCAACCATAAGGCCACGCGGCGGGCTCGGCCTCGGGGCGTCCATGCGTGTTCTTTCTTGCAGCGCCTGGGGTCACATTCTCTAGGTTCGCCTCGGGGATGAACAACCCGGGTCTGGGCATTTCCAGGATCGGGGGCCGCGGTAAGGCGATCATTATCGGGGTAAGCCGGCCATCCCCTCGTGCTGCCAACCATTGAACGTTCTCAGAGGGCGCCCCGAGCCTGATGACTATTCCCGGCCTCGGAGGTCGCAGTTTGGGATTCACCACCGGGGATGGCTCTGTCGTTCTAAGCCGACCTTTCCCCCGGGGCCGGATGGCCAGGTTCGAATCTTTAAACCGCCCTCGAGGGGTCTTCGAGCTCGATGCATTCCCGAGCTCGCGAATCGAACAAGGCCAAAAATGCGGTCGGCTGGGCCATCCCGGTGACCAATCGAGTTGTGCCCAAACACGTATCTTGCCAGCGAGGCCTCGGTGTGGACCACGTTCTCGAGTTCGTCTCGGGGATGCGGTGTCCGAGCCGATCGTTCCGGGCTCGGAGGCGCGATAAAGCGATCCTTATCGAGTAAGTCGGCTATTCCCTTGTGTTACCGGCCGGTGGGCGTCCTCGAGCGCCGGGCAAGCGACATTCCGGACCGGAGGCGCGACCCCTAAGATTACCACGGGGATGATCTCGGTCGCAATAAGTCGCTTTGCGCAACAAGCCGACTAATTCCGCGACCAAATTATCGAGACATGTCAACCGAGTCGTACATGGGCGAGTGATTTCGGCGAGGCCTCGGTTGAATCAACATCGGGCATCGAGCGGCTCGTCGGCCTAAAGCCCGGGTAGTCGGGCAAAGCGGTGAGGCCTCGTTGCGAGCCGCGAGGCGTGCTCGCCACGCGCCGCGTATCGATCTTGTTCGACCCTTCAAGAAATGGCCCGCACAAAGTGCTGCGATGGCGGCCAGACCGGCAAATAAGCTAAGTTCTCGAAAAACACAACTCTATAAAACTTAGCATAAAGTTGTTTTATCTTTACAAGGGAATCTTTCGCCCGGACCGTCTGCTAACTCTAAAGTTTACGAGACATATCTCGGCGAGTTTTTCCGTTCAGGTGGAAACCCTCCGCGCAATCACGAGACCTCGGAATCGGCCTTGTCAATCAGTCCACGGTCGCCTTGGAGGTGGGCCAGGCGTCTTTTCGGCAGAGCCACTGCGCGGCTTCTCTCAAGACTAGCATTCACGGCCTCGGCCTCGGCCACCTTGGTTTACGCTCGGTGGCCCTCTTCTCCAACCCGCGGCCGTCTTCTCGAGCTCGGCGCTTTGGCCTCGAGCTCGGAGGAGGCCCCCTTGCCGTCGACTTACGCCTCAGCGAAGGGAGATCTCGAGCTTGAGGTGCTGGATCTCCGTCGGCCAGCGCGCGGCCCTCGTCAAAGCGTCTGCGCCTCTCGATGGACCGTGCAAGGGTCTCCTCCGCCCTCCTCGCTCCCCTTGATGGCCCGGAGAGCACTATGGTGTATATCTCACGGGCCACACGCTCCTTTCGGCCTCGGCGGCCGCGCGAGCTCGAGGGCCTGGGCCTCCCTCGGCGCGAGATTTCCTCTTGGCCGCGCGTCACGGCGGCTTTAGCTTCGGCGATGTCCCTCGATTGGCCTTGAGGCACCGCATAAGGCGGAAGGCAAGCGCGTGTTCGCGCGATGTTGTACCCGGAAAACCAGCCCCGAGACCTGCGAAGGCAAAGGAAAACCCGCCATGACCACTAAGAAAAGGGAGGCAAGAAGGAGGCGGCGCCACGATCGATCTTACCTCCACTAGCCGGTCTTCCAGCGAGACAAAGCGGCGACACCATCGAATCTCGAGGCGTCGCGCGCGATTGCGTCCCCGGCCCCGCCGCCACTATAACAGCGCGCCCCAGAGACGAGGGATCCGCTCGGCCGCAGCAATGGCGGTCGGACCTTACAGGCGTCAAGTGGCTCGGCGACCCTGGCGCCCTCGGTTGCGGGAAGGGTCCTCAGCTTGCCAGAGGTGGACGGCCCCACCCGAGGCACGGCAACAACGCCGCCCTCGATCACGGGCTCAACAGCCTAAAGCACCCCGGACGGAGGCATCGGGATCGGACGATGGGCCGAGCCACGGCCGCCCGGCATATGAGTACGCGCGGCAAATTATCAAAGGATGCTCGGTCGGCCCCACCACCACGAAGTTAAGCGGGGAACTTCTGCGCCCGAGCGGACGCGCGGCAACCTTGCCGTCTTTACGGACCCCTGCGGGCGATTCGACTCTTCGCTTTCCGGGACTCGCCCGGGGCGCTTGCCGAGGCGCAGCAGCAACGCCACTCTCATTCGCGGCCCGCCGGCTCACGGTGCTCTGGCGGCACCCCAATCACGGCGTCCTTGGTGGCGCTTTCAACCAACCCTCCTCGGCGCCGTCCTCCTCGGAGGGCCGCGGCAGCGATATCTGCGCGTCTGGGTCGCGCCACGAGGCGCGTGTCGTCCTCATAATCCTCCTCCCGGCCTCGCCTGGACCACGGGAAAGGTCGGTACCATCGGGCCTTTCGAGCGCCGCGATGGGGTGGGATGACGAAAAAGTGTACGGAGGCCGTGCACTGGCGTGACCGCTCCTCGGCGTGGCGGGAGGCTTCCCCTCGGGAGCTTGTTGCGGGACACATTGCTCATTGCGTACCCGAGGGCTCGCGGCGAAGCCGCCTCTTATTCTTGGCAAAGCGAGGTTAGTGGGTGAACCAAAAGAAGAAAAGAAAGAAAATGGCGTGACATCAAGCTCGAGCAGGTACCCCCGAGCTCGGGGTCTAAACTCACCACGACACGGTAGCCCACTCGGCGTGGGGCTTCTCGGCGATTGCTTTGGGCGTCGAAGGTCGACTTCTTGCCCCCTCTGCCCTTGGCCGGCCAGAAGCAGTAGCAAGCGCTTGGCGTACCCGAGCTCTTTGGTTGCCTACAGGCTCGCCACAATAAGCATCCGAGTCAGAGCACCCAAAGTAAGGACCAAGGTGAAAGACTTTACCTCATTGCTGCGCCCAAGATGTTCTTGGGGACGCTGCGCCAAGGTCGAAGAGTTGGCGGCCTTCAGAAGATCTCTGCATCCTCAGGCGACCCATGCCGACCTCGGTCTTTGCGAGATCTGGAATAAACGTCGAGGAGATAAGAGAGCCCGACCAAGGTCAGAAAGGATCCGAGATCGGACGACACTTACCCTCGTGACTTTCCGGGTGGCGTCGTACCTCGGTGATTTCAAAGAAAGGGTGCAACCTCCTCGTAGAGGAGCACCCGATTCATGATAGTCGTAAGCGACCGTCGCCCGCCGGCCCGCATGGCGCATGTGTGGATGAAGGTGGCCACTTCCTGGTCGTCCACCGAGTCCTCAGGCTCAGGGGTCTCCCGCTTCCCTTCGACCGTGACGCCATTATAAGCAAGCCCGCCTCCCTCGCCCTTCTTTAAATAAAACCACTTCTCGCCCACGGCCCGGCGGAGTCTCGGGTCGGGATTTGAGAAAGGTGCAAGGAGTCTGCCATGACCAAAAATAGAGGCACCCAACGACGGGGTCTTTCGCGGTGCGGGACAAGGAGTAAAAACGGAAGAAAAGCGAGGGGGTAGGGGGCCTGCCCAAGAACCCCTCGCAAAGATGTGCAGCGAGAAAGGAGAAGGAGGAGTTGGCACCAAGTTCACGAGCTCGATCTCGCCTTTGCGCAAGGACCATGACCAAGAAGTCACTTTCAGGTCAGTAGCCCAAAGAGCATGTCTTGCTCTGTGCTCACGATCTCATCGTCCCGAGGTCGCGGCACTTTCTCCCGGAAGGAAGCCGCCAGAGAAGCAGGTCGAAGCCTCAAAGACTCCATCTCCTCATCCGTTCTGCGGTGGCGTGCTCCTCCCAAATTTCGCCATAAAATCAAGGTCAAGAGGAGGGAGAGGCGGGATCGCAATCAAGGGCTAGAAAGCGTTGCGAGAGGGACGAGAGGAAGAAGGCAAAACACGAGAAGGGAAGTGAAATCCTAAAGGATGAGACCCCTGGTTTTAAGGGCGCCTCGCCTCAAGCGTCACCATCACCTCAAAGGCGCTCGTGCTTGATGGCGAAGTTAAAGCGTCGGGAGCCTTTCAAAAACCCCGTGCAGGCGCGTCCTCCACGCATCCTCTGGACCCCATTCCTTCAACTTCCCGTCCGCGAGGCCCACAGGCTTCTGGGCCCGTCAGGGAAAACAAAAAGCGAAGTCAAGTATGTGTCGATGGGAATCCTCTTCAAACAAGACTTGGACTCAGAGCGCCTAGAGTCTCGGACCGCTTCTTGAGCCTCGGGGCTGGTTGTCGAGATCGGACAACTGGTGCGCGCCCACGACACGTGGTCCGTTCCCCCTCCGTGCAGGGAATTTGTTCCTAAGCCAGCGAGAGACATCTCCGATCGCCGGCCGGCGCCAGCGGTATTACGGTCGGGATCCGACCAAAGGTCTCAAGAGGCCACCGGGGACCTCTCTGAGCTCTTCCCCGACCTGACGAGCCGGGCTCCCGACCTCCGCAGCGGGACGGGGTTCCCCGACTCCGACCAAGCCGGGCTCCCGACCTCCGCAGGGGGACGGGGTTCCCCGACTCCGACCAAGCCGGGCTCCCGACCTCCGCAGCGGGACGGGGTTCCCCGAATCCGACCAAACTAAGGCAACCCCCGCCAAGGGCCGCGTGTCAAGGCCTCCGCTGCCAACGACCACGTGCCGCGGATGGAGACAATCGAAGTGACTATGCAAGGGCCGGTGGCTCCTTCCCCAGAAGGTTTGATGGTGGCGAAGTCATGCTCCAGTCCATCATTTGGTCACATCTGATCGAAGACACGCTCTCTCGAGGCAACTCCCGTCATGCGAACAACGTCAACACTCGTAAGGTTCGCAGAGGCGGTCGCCGTTTCAGGAAAATACCTAACCGCCAGCCAACTAGACTCTCGACCCGGCATGGGCAAAGCGAGGCGGTGATCGGTCGTGAGCGAAGGACCGAAGCTCCTAGTGTAGGTCACCTCGTCCTCTCCCAACTCTCGATGTAACATGCCCTTCCTTCCGTATAAAAGGAGGCAGGGACCCCCGAAGGAGGGGGATCGAACTCATCTCCCTAAGCAATTAGCACTCTCGCTTGTAAACCTTGTGTAGTCATCTGTACTGAAGAGAATACAACGCCACCACACGAACTGGAGTAGGGGTTCGGCCCGAACCAGTATAAACCTTGCGTCTCTGTGCGGTTGCGGGTTCCCTACTTAGATGCGCTGAGGCGTCACCGGACGACGAAGCTCTGGGCCTTGCCCTCCGTACGATCCTTCCCCCTCTTTCTTTGCGGTCGACGGTCCCGATCGTCGACACTAATATATATTGATTGTTTCAAATTGTAACCTTCAAAATCCGAATATTAGTCGAAATATTGCCGAAATTTCTAACTTTACAATACTCTTCTAAGAATTTTATAAATTCACTGGAGTGTGATAATGATCCAAAATTTTGATGATAGCTCAATAATTGCCTTAGAACCCTTGTGTAAAAGTTTCAAAAATTCTAAACCTTTTTTGTTTGATCAACCAAATCTATGTATTGATCATCAGGCTTTTATCATGATAGTAACAATGTCATACTTTTTTAAAATTATTTAGGATCTATAATCATTTAAAATTTTATGAAAATATTAATGATGCATCAGGACCATCCAAAAAAAAATTCAAAATCTTCTAACATGGTTTAAAGTATTTTTCATTCGGTTGAAGTTTGCCAGTAAGGCTTTTATTAGGACATCACCACTGTCCAAATTTTTAAAAATTCCTCGAGCTTCATCATCATCTAAAAATTTTATGGAAATATTAACGATACATTAGAACCATGTACAAAAAATTTAAAAAATTTCTAGCATGGTTTGTTCTATTTTTCATTCTCTTCAAATTTGTCGGTCTGTGTTTTATCAAGACAATAACATTGTCCTAATTTTTAAAAATTTCTCAGGCTTGATAATTATCTTAAATTTTTATGGAAATATTACTGATGTATTAGAACCATCTACAAAATTTTTCAATGTGTTTTACACTATTTTTCACTTGGTTCAATTCCACCGAAATCCCAGCATTTCTTGCCGAGATTTCGCCAATTCTGGGTGAGAACTCGAAATTTTTGGTGAAAAAAAATTGGATTTTAATTTTTGCTTTTGTATTTCGTCTGAAATTTATCCGAAATTCCGAGATCTGGACGTAATTTCAGATTTCAGCTACTTCTGAGATGTTAATCGAAAACGAGATTTGAAACCTGGCCGAACCACGGAAGCGATCTCGGATTCCTGCTCCCTCCTGAAATCCTGTGGTGATAGCAACTGGAAGCTCCCCTCTCTTTATTATCCCCGATTATCCGTTGTAAACTTGTAGTAGCTTTAGCTGTTCCATTCGATTCGGAGATCAGAAGCATCTAGAAAAGCCTTCCCTTTCTGGCTGTTTTTCCTTCACTTCTCGGGGAAAACGGCAGCAGCTTGTAGTCTTTCCCAACGGTCACGGGAACATGTTCGGGCCCACTGTAACGGCCGCGGCAACAGGGTTAGTGACACGTATTTATAAAGAGAGCTACTACAGTCCGACGGGATACTTTGCAGCTTCGCACTCTCCGCCTCCACCCCCGGCCCCCGCCTCCCCTTGCGGACGGCGGCAAGCTCGTTGTCTCAACGCGCCGCCGACTGCCCTTCCCCCACAGGCCACCCTGTCAACCTAATATTCAGTGTGCCGCTGCTTACTGTGCCTCCCTTTGTCGCTGCCCACCGCCTTCCACCCCACCCATCGCGCACTGCCGCTGCCCCACCGCCGGGCCACCACCAACCCAACCTCCCTCTACAGCTCGGGGGAGCGGTGAACCCGTCGGTGGTGAGTTAAGAATGAGCTATGGCGGCGAGGTCCGCAAAAGACGGTCGGACATCGTCGTGCCACCTCCATGGCGGACGAAGAGGATGGAGGGAGAGGGGAGACAGGGTGGGTGGAGTGTGAGCGAGAGAGGGAGGGGCGACATGGTGGGTATACAGTAGGATAGTTTTTCTCATTTATAAAAGAGGGTCTAGAGACAAATTATCACATATGAGTCCTATTTTAGAAGTTGTTTGATTGAGAATCAAACTTGAGTTAGACAAGTTTAACGGAACAAGACTAGCCTTTGGTTGTAGTTACAATCGTCACGTGCCAAACTTTCTTAACCACCTGGCCCACTCGTTCTTTACCAAAGTATTCCACAACTGTAGCGAACAATTTGTGTAAAGCAAAACATGTGACGTCACACTTTGTCACAAAAATATGATAAAGTTTGGATGCCAACCAATTATGTCCTACTAGTACGTGAGGCTGTGAATTGAATCGAATAAACTACACAATTTTGAAGTCTGGGAGAGAGAAAACAAAAAAATCAGGGTCAGTGAGATTTTCTGGCTTTCTTTCTGTTCCAGACACGACCAAAACGGCGTTGGCACTTGGCCGTTGTAGCCCTGTCTGCAGGGGACCAGAGAGCAAGCAAACATACAGCGAATTTTGCAGCGCGCCCCTCACAGAGAGGTTAAATAACGTACCACGCTACCGCTCCTTCCCCTGCACCTCTCCGAGACTTCGACTCGCACAAGTCTCAACAACCGCTCGACCCCGCCTTGGATTCCTCCTTCCCAATCCCACCCGTCGCCGCCGTCCGGTTCTGCTCTTCTCTTCTCTAGGGTTTGCTTCCCCACCTCAAGCTCCACTCCGACGTGGCGCCCAGTTCTTGGGGGAAAAAGGCCGGCTTCTTGCTCTGATGGATGCGTGCAATGTAGGGTCCAGCGCCTTCGGATTTGAGTGGTTTCTTGGGGAAGTTTGGATCTTGAGGAGGTTCTTCGATCTCCGTCGCAAGGTTGGAGCTTAATCTTTCTTGTGCTCAGTTCTTGTCTCTTGTGAGGAGTTAGCTGGTGCGGTTCTGGGGTTCGGGAGTTCATCCGGAAAAGTTGAAGAATTTGGGGAGTTTTGGGCTTGTTTGTGGCTGCAAGGTTGGGTTCTTGGAGTGTTCGACGAAATGGCTTCCATGTCCGGGGCGCCGAGGGTGCGGTCGCTGAACGTCGCGCCGGCGGATGCGGAGGCGGAGGCGAGGCCGGTGCTGATGCCCGGCGGCAACAACGCCAGGTCCTGTACAGCGAACGCCCGGAAGCCCGCCCCGAATCCGATTCGGAAGGCGGCGTCGGCAACTCTGGCAACATCAGAGAGGCCTGCCGTTGCGGTGGCGGAGGACAAGAAGGAAGTGAAGAAGAATGCAGGCGGTGGCGCTGCCACCAAGGGCTCGTCCCCGGTGCCATCGCCAAGGGGAACCACGCCGCAGGCGCAGCCGCCAAGGAAGCATGACGTGTCGCCACGGAGCCTCAACCTGTCACTCAATGTATCTTGCTCCTCGGACACCTCTGTTGAGTCGTTCCGCAGCCGGGCTTCCACTGGGAGGATTGGGGGTGTCATGAGGCCGGTGAACCGGATCAAGCCTGGTGTGCCGAAGCGGGGGAAGGTGGTGAACAAAGATGTCTCGGAAGGGACGGTTGCCGCCGCGGCCCCAACCGAGTTTGTTCATCGGAGGAGATGCGCGTGGGTGACTCTGACCACCGGTGAGCTTCTTGTGTTCTTGGAATTGTTTGGCATTGCTGTAGGTCTCAATGCTGAAATAATTTTGATGATTCTAAACACATCAGCCTTTGATTGAGATACTAGTATGTACTCTTCTGTCCATTCTGATTGTTTGCCCAATAGAGCTGAAGTACTTTCCTTGTGCTGGATCATTTGCTATTAATCATCGTCACTTCTCATAGTATTTTTCATAAGATTTTATGGAGTTATTTGAGTTGTACAACTGCTGTCATGGCCTCTAGCATCTGTCGTTCCTCAAGAAAGATAACCCATTACAGGAACCTTTTCCTTCTTCGGAATTACAGTATACTCATTTCCCCTAAGTTGCATTACTCAACAAATTTATTATAGTTTGGTTGACTATTGTCATGTGATGAGTTAAATAGTAGCTGATTACACTGGGGCGTGTTATTGATGGTTTGCTTGAGTATTGCTGTTTTGATTAGTTGTGGTTTATCAACTTTCCTACTATGGTGAGATTGAAGATGTACTTTCATTTATAATTAATAACACCTTCTTGACTAGTATGATTCTTTTCTTCTTTCATTACAACTGTCATAATCTTTATCACGTCAAGAGTTTGCTTGACATTTTGCATCAGCATCAATCATTGATTCATCCAAGCATGCTGCATACAGTTAGGAGTCCAGGCTCCACTCGATGCACATAACAATAATAAATCAGTAATTATATGTCATATGTGTTCAAACAGCTAATAACTTCACCCTCATTGTACCATTGCCTAGCCTGTATTACTTGATGTTCATCATGCTATTGGTGCTAACTACAATTATTTGCTCATTTATTAAAACTGTAAAAATTGTGCAAGAAAAAGCAGCTTTGTCAACCTGAAAACTGCAGAGCAGGTATCAACGTGGACATGACATTATTCAGTTGCAATATATTCTTCTGTTTTACATCATCAGATATTCACATGTGATGTTGCATGGCTTTTCTTTGCCTTCCTGAGGAAGTAAATATATCTTATGATATGAGTGAAACTGAGCAACTGGGTTTTCACTGCCTTTTTTTCTCTCTTTACAGATCCTTGCTATGTCACTTTTCATGATGAGGAATGGGGAGTTCCTGTCCATGATGACAGGTATGCAAATTGAGAGTTTTTACCATCCTTGGGAGGTACCTCGTACCATGAGGTACGACCAAATTACTTTTAAACTCTTGGTACCTCCATAACTTTTGTACCTTTTGGTGCTAACTCAATAGATAGCTTGGTACCTTCCAAGGATGGTAAAAAGTCTCATGGAAATTATATTGTTTTCCTTCTGTGTCTGTTGTATACGGAAAGGAGTTAATCGAGTTGAGGAGTGCCTAATTTGCGCCAATTTTCAGGAGACTAATTGAGCTACTTGTCCTATCTAGTGCATTAGCTGAGCTTACATGGCCTGAGATTCTCAAGAAAAGGCACACCTGCAGGTACTGGTACTTTCGTTGTAATAAGGAAATGAGGAAATTAGTGCATGCAAACTTCATCAGTCACTAACGTCTAACAAATCCTCCAGGGAGATTTTCATGGACTTTGACCCTTACGCTGTCTCTAAGATGAATGAGAAGAAGCTTGTGGCACCAGGAAGCATTGCCAGCTCTCTCTTTTCAGAGCAAAAGGTCAGAGCAATCGTCGAAAATGCTCGACAGATACTTAAGGTTAGCAAAATTTGCATCATTTTCCTGTTGGTAATTTTGTTTGCAGTTTGGTTTCAAGAACTTACTATTCTGGTTGTGACCTGATGCAGATTATAGATGAATTTGGTTCCTTTGATCAATATTGTTGGAGTTTCTTGAACCAAAAGCCAATAGTAAGCAAGTTCCGATATCCAAACCAAGTCCCCATCAAGAGTCCCAAGGCAGACATGATTAGCAAAGACTTGGTCCGAAGAGGATTCCGAAGTGTGGGCCCAACAGTTGTATATTCCTTCATGCAGGCAGCTGGGCTGACCAATGATCACCTTGTCGGTTGCTTCCGGTTTGAAGAATGCAATGCGTTTACAACTGTTTGCACCAGTGAAACTGACAGGATAAAGGCAAATGATAATCTGAAAATAGATGGCCTGACAGCAAAAATTTCTAGCAAGAATATCACTAGTGATGCTGCACTGTCAAGGGCCATGGATATGCTACCATAGTTACTTGCATTTGTTATCTAGGTTGTGTGTTGGGCTATCCTGGAGGAAGAGTGTGTAGGGATCAAAATGGCTGTGTATAAAAGTTATTTGTGCGAGCACCTGTAATGCAACCTGGTCTGTACATTGCCTTTAAAAGGAAGGATAATTGTTTTTTTTCCACTAATGCAGAAATTGTGAGCCAGTGCACCTGAACATTGTCTTTGTCAAATAAAAGTTGTGGTCATGAAGTAAACTTTTGATATGAAGTCATTTCTGGGGCCATCAGAAACCTAACCATGGCGGCAGTTATGCTGTCCGCCCCACAGCAATCACAGCACTTCAGTTTGCTGTTTACATCGTGTAGGAGGGTATATATTTCAAATAAGTATCAAGTTAATTTGTGCACAAGTTAGAGGAACAAGCTAACCTGAGATTTGAGCATAATTTGCATCCATGATGGTTGTCACTTCCGCAACTATATAGAACCAACTTAATGTGGTAATGACATACTCGAAACAATCTTAGGAAGAAATTTTACTTGGATGTAACACAAAACAGGGGCATATAATAAATTAATAACTGGGGTTGTTCTAGCTTTGCTTGGTATTCAGCAGGCCCTCAGGATCAACCATCACAGTTATGCATGCGTTGCAGCGACCACTTATCTCTATCAAACCGTACAGCAGGCTGGATGTAAAATTATTACAATCGAGGAGAATATGATTCAGTGTCATCAGGCAATATGATTCAAATACCAGTGTATTTTTTCTGCTTTACAGCAAGAGACTGAAAATTTTTATAGTCAGTCACTCTCATAGTAGCTCTGTGGCTTTCCTCAATGCCACACATTCAATGAAGCCTCTTTACTTTGTTTCATATATATGTTAAAGCTCAAAAGCGTACATCGTATTTGCAGCTCAAAGACTCAGACTATTTGCTAAATCAGTCAAGACTCGGAGAAGATACCCAACTTCAACATCCTTCGTCAAAGGCATTACCCACAAATCATATAGCTTAGAAAGCACTTTAGGGTCAACTTTGCACTCGCTGTCACCAGTATTTCTTTCTTGCTTGCCAACACTGTCTTCTAAAGTGGCATTCTGTCCAAATATCCTGGCCTTCTTCTCTACTCTCTTCTTGACCTTTTCTTCAACCGCCTTGAATGTTAGCAAGTTTGTCAGAGCATTGCTGTCCTGCATCGACCAGTAAAATAAAGCAAATTAAAGGCTCAATTCTGACTGGCGGTTCCTAACAGGAAATGTTAATGAATGCTGGAGCTTTAGCATCTAAAGCACTTCGAAGCAGAAGATACATGACCAAAGAAATAATTAGAATAGGACTAAGGGCATGAAAACAAAACTGAGAAGATGTGAAAGTGTGACATACTCACACACTGTCATATCACACGCAAAACTAACCAATTGAGGAAAAAAATGGTTGAGCTTCTCTTCGGTGTATCATACATAAACTCGATGGCCATTGTTCAAACTTGACATCAATATAGATAGACATGGAAACACGAAATATTATTCAAAATACTATACATAATTTCAGTAAATCAATCAATACTGTAAGATACTGAAGACAATTTGGGAAAGCACCGTATGAGATGTTAACTAAATTAACCTTAGCATGTGTCAGTGGACTATAATCTTGAGGACCATCTTTGAACTTCACCTCAGCAACATATTTACTATAATGAATGAATTCTTCTTGAGAGAGCCTACAAGGACAGGACCAATACATTTCACTGATATACACTGGTTTCACAGTAATTAACCAGCAGTTAGTAATTAAAAGGGCACATCTAGAAGTAGCAATTAGATGGAACATAAGTACAAGAAATGATAACATACAACATATACCTGCAGACATGCAAAATCTAATGCAACTGTTTCTGCATAGTTACCATCATCACCATCCGCAGTGAATAGCGGGAGCAATTCGTTGAGATACATCTTCCATATTGCATCATTCACACTGACCGATGAAGCAAAAGAGTGTAAAACCTAAGAATAAAGCAATACAAATTCAGAATCTCAGCAATCATTACTAATCAGTTCTTGATATTGAAATATTAAAGCCCAGTATGCACCTTTGGGTAACCTTTGCTAGGAAAGAGAGGTGGCGGAAGATCTTGAGGGGAAAACGGAACGTCTTCTGGCTTTTCATAGTGTCCAGCCTATGAAATTTCACAGGTGTAATTAGATTATGTATAGGGATGCACAGAAATGAGAATATCACACAATAAGCGTAGCTACACCACCGCTGGCCACTATGTTGTTTGATTTAAGTTTGAATGTTTTGATAGGAAGTTTTGGCTAGGATGCAACTTAAAACATTAAGAGATAAAACATGTTCCTTATCTAGTAAAGTACCAGCAAAATAATGATCGATCATATTGGCTCTTTGTTGGTACGATCTTGGTCAGATTTCAGCTTCTTTGTTTGTCCTTCGGAGGTAGTCAAAATGAATTCATCAAGACAACACATGCACTCAATCCTTGGACCGTTGGATGTGAAGTATACCATCGAGATCAATCCTCCATCCACTCAGCATATTTTGCAAAAAAACCCCGCCTCCAACTCCTATCATCCCACTGGTCTCTCTTCCGGTCTCTACGACCCGAGCCCGAGCAACCCTGTCTCCTCTCCTGGCGTCGCCGGATCAAGCAGCCAGATCTGGCCACTCCAAGCCGCGCGCCGCCTCTATCCGCCGCCCCCTCCGTCCTTGGTTCGGTCCGGCAGCGCCGCGTCTCGCCGGCTTCTTCTCGAGGTCCGGCGCGCGAGCTCCTCCGCCCGAGTTCGGATCCACCTGCTCCGACCTAGCTGTCCGCCGTCGTCGTCTTCCAGTCTGGCGGGGTGGGCCACGCCGCCGAATGCGGCCTTCCGGCGGCCTCCTCCTTTCCCCGGTGGTCCACAACAGGGGTTCACAAGTTAGCACTGGAGATGAGGTTTACATGTGACATTCCCCACTTAACATTTCACTCTCAGAACATCACAAGTGGATGAGGTCGTCAAGTACACCGATTCATCCAACGATGGAGACCCAAGCGGAGAGATGCCAAGCAGGGTTCACCAAACCGACACCCAAGCGGAGAGATGCCAAGCAGGGTTCACCAAATCGACGATTTTCGAATTAAAACCGCGAAAACCAATCGGCAAACCAGTCAGATTCAAATTTGAATTCAAAAATTTTGAAAAAAATTATCCATAAGCTCCCTAAAATCAGTATTAATAGTGTTTTAACCTCCGGATGAAAAATTAGTTAAAAATCGAATTTGTTAGCCGGTTTTGAACCACAATCCAATTTGCAAAAAAAGGAAATGCAAAAAACAAGAAAAATAGCATTGTTCATCTAGGCCCAATAGGCCCCAGCCGCCCACTACCCATTTGGGATCGGTTTTACGCTGGCTGGGGGTCTTCCGACCGCATTATTGCACAGCCGAGCCATTCCCCGCACCCATGATGCAGTCGCGAGAGGAGCTCAAGATCCGATCACCCGAGGAAATCGGCCATGGCTCAAAATCGAGCGGTAAGGGGTGAAAATTGAGCGGCTCGCAAGGGAAATCGACGGGGCCAGTTGGGTCTTAGGGGCGTGTCAGTTTTCGAAGGAAACCGAGCAATTTTCGGCTGAAACTGAGAGGGGTTTCAACTAGGCAAGCAAGAACACTCATTGATTAGTTCATTCTTTGTATTGGTTGCTAGGGTTGGTAGTTTTCACTGCATTTGTTTATGGAGGCAGGTTGTTGACCACTGTTTCTAGGGTTTGGTTGAGCTACAATAGGAATACTATAAGGTATAAGCAAGAACATTAGTGAACAAAACTAATTAGGCTATGCAGTAGTGTGTAACTAATTAGGCTATGCTGACATGCAGTAGTGTGTAATTAATTAGGCTATGCAGTAGTGTGTAACTATGAAGTAGTTGAGCTACATCCTTATTAGTTGTTAGAAGACATTAGTTGGCTAGTAGTACTGATGGGCTGATGCTTTTCTATACAGAACAAAAGAGTACATATATGATGCATACATGCACTGATGCAAAAATTGAATGCATCTGACTTGTTAGTGTTTTGTACTAGCAGATGGCAGACCAGGGCAATTTTGTGTGAGAGCACGGCAAGAAGGTGGGTGTTGGATTTCGATACAAGTACTGTCACAAAGAGAAGAAAGGAGACGGTGCAATCCGACTGAAGCACCACTTGGCAGGGCGCAGTATAAATGTCATCAATTGCAATCAAGTCTCTAAGGAGGTTCGCGAGTACTTTCAGCGCGACCTATACAGGACGAAGGATAAGAAGAAGGGACAGAGGGAGGAGAGGCTCAGAAAGGAATTAGTAGCTGCATATTCCCCGTTGAGAAGAAGTGCATATGAAGAGTACACGGATGATGCTGATGAGGAGGAACAACTACAGCACGCCGTGGCTGCCTCTAGGGCGGAGGCAGAATTTGTTAGCTGGGCAGGTAGCAAGTATGAGCACGGTGCTGGCAGTGGCACCTATAGAGGTGCTACAAGAGGGGGCGACGGTATGGTGCCAAGGATATTACGGAGTTCATCGCAACGGGACAGGCCAACTGTGGGGGATTACTACCTTGGTGCAGCCTGTGGTCCTGTGCAGCCAAGGATTGACACTAGGAGCTGGACACATAAGGGGAGGAATGCGAAGTATGTGATTGGCTCGGCATGGGCTAAATTTTTCCATACGGCTGGTATCGCGGGGAGGAAAGAAGACAATTCGTATTTCGTCAGCTTCGTTAGGGAAACTCAAAAATGGGTAAGTGAGCTTTCAAATTTCTGTCCTGTTACATGTTCAATAATAGCTCACATGGTTATCCTACATTTTATTTACAGGCGAGGGTGCCCCGTCTCTCAGTGGGAGAGACATAGACGACAAATATTTAGACGACAATGAAGCGGATATACGAAAAAAGATGAAGAAGTTCAAGTTGGAATGGCCTACGTATGGCGTAACCATCATGTGCGATTCTTAGACTAGGCCGACACGTATGAGCACTATCAACTTCATATTGTACTGCAACGTCACCATGTTCTTCCACAAGTCCGTGGGTGCGACAGGCAAAAGTCAGGATGTGTTGTACTTGCGCAAGGTACCTGCTCTTATTGTTCCTATTATAAAATCAAGTATGCATGATGTAATGGAGGTTTTCGTTGTATTTGTTGATGTAGGAATTGCCTCAGTGGTCGATGAGGTGGGTGCGCATAATGTTACGCAAATTGTCACGGACAATGGTGCCAACTATAAGAAGGCATGCAGACTCATTGCACGAGAGCACCGCAACATCGTGTGGCAGCCATGTGTGGCCCACACGATTAATTTAATATTGAAGCAGATTGGAGAGTTCCCTGACCACGCCTCTATCATTGAGAGTACTAGAAAAATCTCTAGATGGATTTACAACAATTTCAAGCTTCACGCCATGATGAAGAAGCACATTGAGGGCGGGTTGGTCAAGTAGAATGCTACTCGCTTTGGAACAAACTACATATTTTTAGACAGTTTAATTCGTCACAAGGACAAGTTCTTGCAATAGATGGCCTCAGAGGAATTTCTATCGTCGCGCTTTGTTAGTACTGCAGAGGAGAGGTACGTGTATGGATGCCTCTCGAGCTTGGACTGGTGGGACAACCTTCATTCGGTTGTCAAATCTGTGAAACCGTTGTACGCCTTCTTGCGTTTCGCCGATCAAGACAAGGTTCCCATATTGAACGAGGTGATACAACGGTATAACATAATATGATAGGAATATGATAGCTTGTTCCATAACTCTCCAGCTACTTTTGATCAATATATGAATATCGTGGACCCTAGAATGGGCGACCTAACGCGTGATACTTATATGACCGCTGGTAATACATTCTTTTCTTTTTGCAAAATATTTTGTACTCCTAAATACTTGTACTAACATGTTTCCTTGAATTTCATGCAACTGCAGCCTTGAATCCTCGAACGCATTACTCGTATGGCACGACCAACTCATTCTTACCAAATCTACGGGATGCATTTGAAGCGCTTTCGATGATACTGATATGGCGATGCGAGGTCTTCACGAGGCCGATCTTTTCAGAAGAAGGGCTGGATCATTCTTGAGTGCGCTAGCTGAAAGGATGGCACATGATCCTAAAACTTCCCCTGGTATTTTCCTTGTGTTATATTAAATATAGTGCCACTCGTATTTCCACATCGTAATTATCGTTGTCTTCGTTAACTTGCAGCACATTGGTGGGGTGTGTTTGGTTCAGATACACCCACGTTCCAACAATTGGCGTAGCGCATCGTTTCACATTGCGCTTCTTCTGGATGCGAACGCAATTGGAGCACGTTCGCGTTCATCCACAGTAAAGTTCTCAACTGTTTGTTATATAAGAAGCTCCACAAGTTGGTATATGTGAACCACAACTTGCGGCTCAAAATCCAAGAACAAGAAAGTGACAAGTCCGCAGCCGAAGACGATCCATTCCAGCGCTTTGTGGAGCTTACACTTTACAACGCAGAAAATCTATCCGATAGTGGATGGAGAAAGGGACGTCAAATGCCGACCCCTTACTTGATGAGGAGGACACAGAATGACACCCTCTTCCATCACACCTCGTGGCAGACCCGATAGACACTGATGCATTGCGAAAGAATAGTGGGGCTGCAAGCATTCCCGAATGGGCAAAAACGACAATGGGTGACACTCACATGGGAAAGAGGAAGCACAGCAGTGCCGACGAGGGAGCAAGCAAAAAGGAGAGCTATCTCAAAAGGAAAGGGGAAGCTTCCCATATAGCACAAACAGTACGTAGGGAGTGATGACTCAATTGATAGCACTCCCATGGATTGTCGGAGCCCGCCGTACCAAGAATCCAATTACAGTAGCTCTAAGACAGACAGCGATGGTGGTCAGTCCCCTGCTGATCCCTCCATCCCTCCCAGTTCCCACTCAGAAGCACAGCTTACCATACAATTTACAGTTCCAATACACTCATACCACACAGGACAAAGACCATGGGGCTCCACAATCACCTAGGACGACTACTGCAGGGGGAGGGACCATCAAGCAAGCCATGATGCACCTCAGGATAGCGATAGCTCGTACAGCGTCGCTGAGATGCAAGAGAGTTATGGCTCATATCGCCCATACGACTACGTCATTCCGGATTCTCGTACGCAACCTCCCACCTAATGGGTCTACGAGTGGCAAGACCCAGAGTTTTATACCATGTTATATCAACAGTGGGAAACGACTAGCCCATAGACGGAACAAAACTGGAACGAATACAAGGCGGAGTTGCTAGCTACACAAGGATGGGTGATAATGTCCACTGAGGAGTACAATATGGCCAACCAAGTGTACAACCAACAATACTACCCGTAGCGCCAAAGGTAATGTTTTATTTGTATGTTTTATTTCATTGCAACTCGATTTTTTTAATAATATAGCGTTCATGTAGGTCCAACATGGCATGTGTGCGACAATAGAAGGACGATGCAGCTATGCCAAGTGTGAACATACATAATCGGTGAGAAATCTTGATTTGAAATGTCATATGCTATGGTATTGAAATGATTGTTATTGAAGTGTGGATTTGTTGGATTGAATTGTCAACAGAATTGAAATGAAATGTTATTTGTTGATATATTATTGCTAAATGCCTGCTTTGCATCTTGAGATTGTCTACAATATAGCAAAGATCATGCCGAAATTTTCCATATTCTTCCATAGTTGTGCTATTATTGTAAAATATGTCATGGACAACTACACATTGTTTTTAAATATGTACATAGGCCATGTCAAAATTTAATCATAATTTTTCATATTTTTTATATATTTGTAACATTTTTCTTGGTTTTTTGGGCCTCTCTCGGCTTTTTATAATTTTCCACAATTTTTTTTCGCAATTTTTCCATTTTATGTTGCCTTTTCCTCCATTTTTCGTTCTATTAGCGATTTTCGATTCATACCGACTGGTTTTCGACAAAAACCGATTGGTTTTTGCACTTACTGACCGGTTATCTGATTTGTTTTGCTTGGTTTGGCCACCGGGTTTGACTTTTGCAAACCGCTCGGTTTTGCTCGAATTTTGACCAATTTTCTTGAAAAACCAGTACCGGCCAGAGCTCAAATTTCAAACCCAAATCGGTAATGTAAGCCCTAATGCCAAAAACATATGTGTGAAATCAGGGTTTACGTTATCGAATCGACGTCAGAAATCGCCTACGTGTCGGTAGCGATTTTCATTGAAAATCGTTAGAAACCGAACGAAAGGCAAAGTCAAACTTTTGAACTTGGCAATCAAACAGCGGCGAAATAATTCAAAAACCGATCAGTTTTACATTTTGACCGGTTTTACCGATTTTCGATTGATTTACATCGAAAATCGACACACTCAGTGAAAATTGGGAAAATTCAAAAAAAATTAAAAAAAATACAGGAAATGATAAAATTCACATTTATAGGTACGAGAGAGGAAAGGCTTTGAGACTTCAATCATGTGTTAGAATAATAGGGATCTTACTTGATCTCTTTACCACCAATGACAAAATTCACATTTATAGAAGAGACGACATAGCAGTAATCATAAAAACATTACAACGAACGCATTACACTCCTAATTGCCTTTCAACAACAATTTCTCTGATTGCAACTGAAAGCTCATTTTTCATTTGAGCTTTGAATGCCAACTAAATAGTACAAAGTAGTTCCACATAAGATATAATCAAGTAGTAAAATAATGGTTCACTTGCTTTACAAACGATTTTTTTAAAGAAAAACACAACCTTCGGTTCTAAATTTTACAATTTCAAGTAGTTTATATTCGGTTTTGCCCAAAATAGTCTAAAAATTTCGGGTTTTTAAAAAAATTCATGGCAGATGTCAAAAAGTTATTAAAACTAATTTTAGGGAACTTTTGGATAATTTTTTTCAAATTTTTTGAAATTTTTTAATTTAAATTTAAATTGGTCCGACTTATCGACCGGTTCCGTTTCTCAAGCCAGACCGGTGCAGTTGTTTTTTGAGATTTTCGAGCGATTTCATCGATATTGTAAACCCTATGTGAAATCATTGCTTATATCTTGTTTTTTGCAAATCTAGATAAGCCATGATTTCCACGTGTGCTCACCCAAATAATAAAATCCAAGTCTGGCATCCAAGATTTGTGCGTTTCACGCAAGAGCTGCCAGCACACGTATAAGGATTAAGGACTAAGGTAGCTGGCAAAAGACAGCTTTCTCTCAATCCCTGTGTACTCAATTGATAGCGTGCTGCTACCTAGCATCTAATCAAAGCCCTCAAGTAAACATTTCAGAAGATCAAATTAGGTGCCACCCAAGAAATGCCATTGGGGAAGCATCAAAGTCCCACCAACCACACCATGAAGGCATGAAGAACTCCAACTTCCTGTACAAGTTCATCATTCCTACAATACAGTATGGCCACAAAGGATGGAACAATCTAATCAAAACCTGGAACAATTACAGTAACCAGACAAGCAATCTAAAATTATAAATCAATCCATGTGGCTTCTTCCCTGCCTTATTTCCCACTTAGTCCAAACAGCTAAGTTTCTGGATCATCAAGAGGAAATCAAGAACGAACGAAGCTTTACCTTGGCGTGCAGGGCCTCGGCTTCCAGGACGAAGAACTCGGCGAGGGACCGGCCAGCGGCGGTGGAGTAGGCCGGTGCGTTGCGCGGGCGCTTGGCGCGCTTGATGAGCGCGAACACGATAGAGTCCTCGCGGTCGCGGATCAGCGCGTCGCGCACCGCGCCCCAGGGCCCAGGCTCAGCTGCTCGGTCCCCGCGTCCATTGCTCCATTGCTCCCTCGGGTTGTCAGGTGTGGCCTCTGCAGTGTGTTCAAGTTCTTAGGACATGTATAATAAGACTACGTCAGTTGGCTCTTAGCCTGTACACGTCAGTTTTGGTTTATGTAGAGGAGTGAGAAAAGAGGAAAGAGAAGAGAGCTGGCTCTTATTTAGTAGCCAGATTTGCACGGAAGCATAGATAGATCATTTATGTACAAGAGAAAAAAAATAGTTATTGTACAACATCTAGAGACAACTTTTGAGACAGTTATTGTACAAACTAGCTTTTAACTTACTATTAGCCGATAGTTGATTTTACTATTGTACTTGCCTTTAGTGTGTTGGCAGCCGTTTGTCTCAGGACGTGTCCTGGATGAAACTCTCTAGATCAACTTGCTTGAAATTTTGTGCCAACTAATAGGAGCCAACATTTAAAAAAAAAATATTATAGATATACCAAAAAATATAATTACACACGTGTCAACTATCAACTAACGGCGTTAATACTAAAATGATCACTCGGTCGTTACTTGCAAAGGTACAACGATCAAACAAAATGACGAGACACACCTACAATTGACAAAAAGAAATCATAAAATAGAAGAGAGGTTTGTTTTTGTCTATTTGTTATTTTAGTTAGCCTACTTAACCGGTTAGACACTCGCTGACTCGCGCTGCGCTGCTTTTCCTACCTGCTCGCTATTGCCACGGTGGGTTGCCTGTCACCGCACGCTCGCGCCCTTGCTAACTCCTCGGCATCTACTCTCCACGATGCACGTAAAGCGCCCCTAACTCGGTAGGCTGCCATGTCCTCGCGAAAGAGAAACGTTGAGCCGCGCCCTGTCTCTCGCTTTATGATCTTTACGTGCGTTTAGGATTCGAGTCTAGTTATATAAGCAGCAAGCGAACTCACCAATTACCAAATTAGACCTCCAATAAGCAGCGCTCCATGAAACCCCATGGTATATAAAGCAGCTCGTCCACGTAGCAAAGCTTCTTCTTCCTTAAGCCGCACTTGCATTCATTGTCGTTATGCCAAAAATTAAGAACCGATGCTACAGAAGTACTTAAGGTTCAATTATTGGAGTTCAGTGGTTGGAGGGGGCTCCTACCTAACAGAGCACCCCCTCCCCCGGGGCTATGCCCCTGACTATCATAGCGGCATGAGTAGTGCTTATTTGCATGGTGTCGGCGTTTCGAGCACCGGCAAGTAAATTTTAAGTCGGAAGGGGCAACGCGTTCCCTCTCCCTGAATGGTTAGACTCGAAAGCCCAAGATGTATACTGGTTCGGGCCGAATGTCCCTACTCCAGTTCGTGTGGTGGTGTTGTATTGCCTCGGATGTAGTCGACTGCACCACGTTTACAAGTGAGGGCTGAGGATTTGAACACGAGAGCGTTCGCTGTCCGTTCGTAAAGACTTAGCGAGAAGAGGATCTATCTTTGTCTGTATGTGCGTGTCTGTGCGCCCGTGTGCCCGTGTCCCTCTCCCGGAGGGCCCTGCCCCCCTTTATATAGGCGGGAGGGGTAGGTTACATCGAGAATTGGGAGAAGGAAGGAAGGAGAAACCTAGACTAGGAGCCCTAGTCCTTCGTCTTGGCGATTGGTCGCCGTCCGGCCTCGTCCACACCGGGTTTGGTAGGCTTCTTTGGCGAGCGGTTCGTCGTTTCCTTGGGAGCGGCGCACGCCCTCTGGGAACTGTCAGTCTTGATGTTGCGGCGTAGCCTGGCGGCGCCTCGGGAGAAGCGCGTCCCCATGCCGTGTGGTAGGCGATGGGGTGGAGTTTTGACTTGGGCAACCCTTGTCTTTGCCTTGGGAAGGGCCACCGCCCGCACGGTCGCCGAGCGATCTGTTCGTGGGGCACGTGGCCATGATCGGCGGAGGCGACACATGGCCCTTGGTGTAGGTTGCCTTAGCTTGGTGAACTCGGAGAGCCCGACTGTGGTGGTCGGCATCCCACTTGGTGGGATTGCTCGCCCGCTCTGGTCGAGACAGCGTCTTTGTGGCCCGTGGGTCCCTTGGTCGAAGTTGGGCCCAGGGGCGGCTTGTTAGGTCGGAGCTGGGCTTGACGCGGCCTGCTTGCCATCCTGGGTCGTTGGGGTACCCCTGGTATAAGTATTCGTCACATGGAGTAGTCATAATTGTGGCTTTGTGGCTATTTTCAGTCGAGTCAAAAAAATAGAAATATTTTACATTCTAATAAATAAAATCTAAGAAATCCCTTTATTAGACCCAAGTTTTTTTTACAGAAAAACACCTAGACTCCAAGTTAGAGAGCTGCAAAAAGTTTTGTAAAACCTTAAAGCTATAGTTATCCGGGCCTTGATTGTTATGAGTAAAATTCAAAACATTATGTGAAATTAGACTTTCTCACAAAGCCAAAAAATATATTTATAACCCCATTTTGGATAGATAAATACTATACAACCATATACTATTGATCTCCAAATCAACAGTATATACCAAAAACCTTCCAATCAAGACCCTAAGTATACTAGCCATCCAATATTTTTCAATCTTCTTTGACCAACCCAAAGTCTTATCCCCTGTATCCACCACTCGTCTCCTCTTCCCTCCCCCTTTCTCCCCCATGTGGTCACTGGTCTGTAGGGCGCTATCCACCTCCGATACTCTGCCACCCACGTGTCCGACGAGAGGAGGTTGAGGTAGAGCTTCTTGGTGGACAACTTCTCCTAAAGCAGCACCTTGTTCAGCAAGGAGAGGAAACCCATGTCTTGCTTGAACACCTAGCACGGATTTTGGTGGAAGTACCAGTGGAGAACACCTTAGCGAGTGGTGGCCTAGAGGTGGAGCGGTGACCATGGTGGAGGCAACACGGTGGGAGGAGGAGACTGGTGATGGGATCCACCGGATCTAACCGTCTTCCTCGTCGTCGGGGACAGGATCCGCTAGATCCCACGACCCTCGTCTGCCTCCTAATCTGGGTCACAAAGCGATTGTCTATCAATGGCTGGTGGGTGGTGACCAACAGTATAGAGACAATGCGGCGTGTAAAGGAGGGAAGCTACCGGCATGGCGGGAGGAAGACACCGACAACGAGATCCATATTATTTGGTCGTTTTCCTCGTCACTAGTGACGGGATCTGCTAGATCCCATGACCCTTTCCTGCCTCCTCATCTGGGTTACAGAGCGGTAAAATGCCAACTCTGTCCACGTTGTCTCGTGGCTCAACTTCACCACCGTATGTGCCATGAGCAACTTCGAACTCTAGCTTCACCCCTTGGGCGAGCAGAGGGAGAAGGCGGTGGTGCTAGCGAGTGGTAAGGGCGGGACGGCGGCCACAGGTGTGCATGATGAGATATTTTGCTCTTTTTTTGTGTTGTTCTTTTTTATAAAACTTGTTGAAACTTTCTAAAACTTCTTGAAAACCTTTGGCTTGAAACTTGCTAAAACTTTTTATAAACTCATCAGTTAAAATTTGGTGAAACTTGAGTTCCAAAATATGAAATTCATTGATACTTTGGCTTGGAATCTTCTAGAAACTTCTAAAAATGTACAAAAATCATTGAAACATTAAAATTTTCGAATGTTCTCTTAAAACTTGCTGAAAATGTATGAAACTTGGGCGACGGGTACTTATTCTTTAATCGTCACTTCATTAAATGCCCGATGGTCGATACACATCCTTAAGCTCCTATCTTTCAAACAGAACAGGCGCTCCCTATGGTGACAAATTGGTTCTGGCGAAACACTTTTCTAGCAACTCTTCGATCTGCTTCTTCATCTCAACTAGCTCATTTGTAGGTATTCGATAAGGTCTCTTCTCTTTTGGCGCTGTACCAGGTACTAACTCCATAACAAACTCGATCTCTCAATCTGGTGGCACACTAGACAATTCCTCGGGAAACATATTCGAATATTCCCCAACAACTGGCACATCTTTTGCAACTTCCACACCGCTTACCATCAACTGACCATTATGACCTGCAGTCGCTTGAAATTCCATTTTTCCACCTTAAGGGCTTTTAGCTGACAAAACTCTTCGACCAAACTCCAAGACAGCCTTATGTCCGGATGACCAATCCGTTTCAAGAGTAGCATTTCGGTTCTGGTATCCAATATGGTTCGCTAGAAACTTTTCTCCAACAACAAGCAACTTAACTCCATCACATTCTAGGTTACATCAAGCAATACTGTACTTTTTGGCAACGGCAATTCTTCCGGACTGACAAGTTTCACGATCACCACAATACTGACCATCATTGCACACACATCACTTTCATGTGAACCCCATCACAGGTGCATACTCAGAAAAACATCTGACCCTTCTTTTACCATAAAAGCTTTTATTCCAACACTTCACCTCCCATCATCTCAGCCATCTTTACTTTATTTCTTTACACAAGAAAATATTTACATGGAATTCATCGCTAGTCACTTTTTGTCGGCGTTTCGAGCACCGGCAAGTAAATTTGTAAGTCTAAGGGGTCGCACGTTCCACTCCCTGAATGGTTAGACTCAGAAGTCCAAGATGTATACTGGTTCGGGCCGAAGGTCCCTACTCCAATTCGTGTGGTGGTGTTGTATTCTCTTCAGTACAGATGACTACACAAAGTTTACAAACGAGAGTGCAAATGACTTAGCGAGATGGGTTCGATGGCGCTCTCTCCTCTCTTGTCGTCCCCTCTCTTTAAGGGAGTTCTTGCCTCCTTTATACGAAAGGAAGGCGAGTTACATCGAGAATTGGGAGAGGGCGAGGCGACCTACCCTAGGAGCCGGTCGCCGTTCTGTTGATCGATCATCGCTCGAGTCTTGCCTATCTTGGGTCGGTAGCTTAGTCGGTCGGGCGGTTAGGTATTTCTCGGGAAGCGGCGTACACGCCTCTGCGAACCTTACGGGTGTTGGCGTTGCTGCGCTGGCGTGGGTCTTTGCCTCGGAGAGGCGTGTTCGTCTTGTATGCGGCCGGTGATGGGATTGGGAGCATGACGATCGATCATTTAAATCCTGCGGGAAGGAGCCACCGCCTTTGTATAGTCACTTTGATTGACCCGTTAGGTAGTGCGTGGCGATTATGCGGTAGAGGCTTCGACACGCGACCCTTGGCGAGGGTGGTCTTGCACGATCGGTCAGGATTCCGACCTGCTGCGAGGGTCGGGAGCCCTGCTTGGTCGGAGCCGGGGGGCCGTCTCGCTGAGGTCGGGAGCTTAGCTTGGTCGGAGACATTCCCCTTGGTCGGTCGGGAAAGGAAGTCCCGTGTGGCTTCGCAGATGCTTCGGTCGGTAGTGGGCTGGAAGCGGCCTGTTGGGCTTGAGCTGTGCTTAAGGCCGCTGGGTGGTCACCTTGGGCCGTTGGGGTACCCTTGTTATAAGTATTCGTCAGTAGCCCCCGCACACCCGAGTGATTTCGGCAGATTCGGTCGGGGGTTGATTCTTGGATGAAAATGGTGACTGGGCCCGAGTGGTTGGCCCGTCCGATTAGGTCAAAACGATTTGTGCTAGGTGTGCCCCAACGCATCCGACGGCTGTCCTGGAATTCTGCCTGGGGCATTCGAAACGCCGGGGGCTTTGAATTACCTCGTTGGGCATGCAGCGTCTGTTGACACGCCTCGCCGCTCGTCTTCGGATCGCCGGGTTACGGTGGAGGGCGCCGTTTCCGATGCTTGCATTCGTGCAGAGACGTTCAACCTCCTCCGTCAGGGTATATAAGGACGCTATGGCTTGTTTGAGGGATACATCTTTAGACGAGAATCCTTTTTGTTTTCTTGATATGGCTTCGGGGCACCCTTTAGTTTTCGGTTTTGGTGATGATGTCGGGGTAGAAGAAGACCCTTTGGCTAAGCTTTGGGCCGAGTTCGACCAGGCGATGGTCGAACTTCGGGAGGAAGAAGCTGCAGCCTGTGATGCTGCTGCCGTCGATGCGCTGCTCGAGGTCGTCTCGAGACTCGAGGTAGCAAGGGGGACCCTCCTAGAGGCGATGGCGCGAGGACGCCGACTGTAGCTGGTGCGGCTGCGTCGATGTTGCTGAACGGCAGGAGGCGCATCGGCGTACCGTTCCGCAGCCGCGGCGGCCGTCCCGTCGACTAGGCAAGGGCCTACCAACATGCCGTCGGTGCCGCCGATGCCGTACGGATGTTAAAAGGCTTTAGCGCGGAGGAGGTCCTGCCGTAGTGTAGCGTAACTATTCTTGTATCTGTCGAGTACTATATTGCAAAGTTGTGTGAAGTTTGAGCCTGTTGGCCTATAATGAAATCTCTTTTTTCTTTATGGATGTCTTCGTAATGAGTTTGCCTTGTGTTTAACGTCGTAGCTAGACCGTGCCTTGGTCGGCAGGGACGACCGCGATGCCTCCGCGCGAGGTTCGGGTGTCCGAGTGCTCGTTTAACGTCGTAGCTAGACCGTGCCTTGGTCGGCAGGGACGACCGCGATGCCTCGGCGTGAGGTTCGGTGTCCGAGTGCTCGTTTAACGTCGTAGCTAGACCGTGCCTTGGTCGGCAGGGACGACCGCGATGCCTCCGCGCGAGGTTCGGGTGTCCGAGTGCTCGTTTAACGTCGTAGCTAGACCGTGCCTTGGTCGGCAGGGGCGACCGCGATGCCTCTGCGCGAGGTTCGGGTGTCCGAGTGCTCGTTTAACGTCGTAGCTAGACTGTGCCTTGGTCGGCAGGGACGACCGCGATGCCTTCGCGCGAGGTTCGGGTGTCCGAGTGCTCGTTTAACGTCGTAGCTAGACCGTGCCTTGGTTGGCAGGGACGACCGCGATGCCTCGGCGCGAGGTTCGGGTGTCCGAGTGCTCGTTTAACGTCGTAGCTAGACCGTGCCTTGGTCGGCAGGGACGACCGCGATGCCTCCGCGCGAGGTTCGGGTGTCCGAGTGCTCATTTAACGTCGTAGCTGGACGTAGGCTCATTTTACATCGTAGCTGGACGTAGGCTCGTTTTACGTCGTAGCTAGACGTAGGCTCGTTTTACGTCGTAGCTGGACGTAGGCTCGTTTTACGTCGTAGCTGGACGTGGGGCATCCATCCCGAGTCCTCGTCGCGCGAGGGCTGCGAGGAGTGGCCACCGTCTATCCACACGTATACCCCATCCGCGGTGTGGGACTGGAGGTGAGCGACGCAGCGTTTACCGCGTTGGTTTGAACACCGTGCTCGTGGAGCTTATAATAGGTAGCCCGAGTGGGTCTGGGAGGTCCGCCCAAGGGGACCCTCCGAGCGGACGGTCCCGAGTAGGGTGTCACGGCCTGCGTGGGCGACCCATAAAAAACCTTTCTCTACTCAATCCCGTATGGGCCCTGGGTCGTTCGCCGACCCGGGGCACAGCTGGCTGTCGCTCATCGATGAGCTCCCGGGAGAGTGTGAAGTATGGTCTCGGACGCGAGTAGAGGTGATTGGGTCGTCAGCCGACCTAACCGAGGGCCCACCGTGGGGCTCACCTCGTACTTGCCCCTCGCTCAAGTTTCGCTGGGTCGGCCTTACGCCCATCTGGTGGGGTAGGCCTTTTGAACCCGCAGCTTTTAGCTGGGCCCCCGCTCAAGCCACGGGGCTTTTTGCCGTTTTGGGGCCGCAGCGGCCCAGTGGGCCTCTCGCGTGTGCCCCGGAGCAACCGTCCTGGCCTCAAGGCGGAGACCGAGAGGTCAGGACGCCGCCTACCCGGCGGCGGCTTTTATGGCTCTGCCGTTTGTCGATTAAATGCGGAGTGGGATTGGAAACCGGAGTTACCGGTGGCGTGAGTGGGCTCGGACGCCGCTCGAGGGCGCTGTTCGGTCGGCGCTGCTCGTCTTCTATATCTGTCTTGGGCGCTTTGAGTAGTTACGCTTGCTTGCTTTCCTCGTCTCCTGTCCCTAAGACAAAAAAGATCGACAAAGAGCCAAGGAAAAGAAAACTCAACCTTCTCTTCTCCTCGCCTTTCCGTCGCCTCTTTCGCATGGATGCCGTGGCCGGAGTGCTCCGCCCAGAGCAGTCGTGCGCTTGGCTTGGTGAAGAAGGGCTTCCTCCCTGCACAAGATCTCTCCGGTTGGAGGGTGCCGACGGGAGCGGCTGCCCCCTCGTCGAGGGACGACGAGGTCGTGGTGCTCGCCTCTTTTTTCGAGCGCGGCTTCGGCTTGCCGTTGCATCCGTTCGTCCAAGGGCTGCTCTTCCATTACAAGGCGGAGGCGCACCATCTAAACCCCAACGGGGTCCTCCACATCGCCATATTCATCACCCTTTGCGAGGCTTTCCTGGGAATCGAGCCGCATTGGGCGTTGTGGAGGCATTTCTTCCAAGCGAGGCTCTGGAAGGACAAGCCGAATGACTGCGGCGCCATTGGTGGCTGGCCCTCCGGCCGGTCCGCCCGAGCACGGAGTACCTCGAGTCAAGCTGCTGAGTCGTCCAACAAGGGTGGCGCTCGAGTGGTTCTATGCTCGAGCGTCGAGAGCGAGCGCCCGCCCTTCACCGCAATCTTCCGTGGCGGGAGGAGTGGGCGGGGCGAGAAGCGAGAGAAGAACAAGGTGGCCACGATCGTGGAGCGATTAGGGCCCTAAGGAGGCAAGGGCTTCAGGGGATGTGGTCGGCGTGCCTTCATGGGGATCTTGCGTGCAACCTCTCGCGCCTGAGACCCGCCCCTGCTTCGTGCGAGGAGCGTCCCACGGATGAGGATGGCGGAGCCCGAGCCGGGCCGCGATGGAGGTCGGCCGGGTGGCGCCGTCATGGGAGGAAGCGCCACGGAGGCGCAGCGGCCACCGGAGCCATTCTCGCGCCCACCCTCCAATCTGGTAGGTCGGCGAACTTCTTCCCGCCTCTTTTCTTTGCGTTTAACGCCCAGTCGACCGGTGCTTTTTATCTTCTAGGGACTCTTGGGCATGTCCTCCCGTGCACCGCTCCGGAGACAAGGAGGCGGCGGCGGCGGGCTAAGGCGCGGCCTTTCGACTCCTCCCGCAAGAAGCGGAAGGAAGAGAGGAAGAAGAAGAAGAAGGAGCGGCGAGGCAGGCGCGCGCGCGAGGACGTGTCTGAGGCCACTGCCAGGTGCAACCTCCACCGACAACGATGGAAGGACCCCGGTCACGCTGGCGTGGGTTTTCTTCCGACCAGCCGGCCGCGGTGATCCGATCGTGGACCCACCGGGAGGAACCCCGAGCACCCTTGGTGAGGGCCTCGGGCGGAGGGTGCGGTCGCCGCCATCGTCGCGCTTGATGGAAGCGGCTTTGGGGAAGCGGCCAAGCATATCGCGCCTCGGAGGGGGACCGGTGAAGAGAGCGCGCGCGCGCGCACCGCGGCTCGATAAGTACTTCTTTTTCTTTTTTGTTCAAACACTTTTGCAGAAAAGCCGTTCGAACCGCTTTTTAGAGTTTTGCCATGTGCAGCGCTTATACTGGTGTGACCGTGGGGCGTCTCGTGGCGGTTCCGCAAGGGACAACGCCGCAGGAAGTTCCATCGGCGCCGATCGGGTCGGCGCCGATCGTGGTGCTGGCGACCGAGGGCACGCCTGCCCACGAGGTCAAGGCTGGCGAGGAGCTTCCGACGCCTCGGTTGGGGACACCGCCGTCCGATGTGGTGGTCCCTGCGGAGGCTACGAAGGAAGAGATGGCGGCGCCACCGGCGATCGTGCCAGCCGGGACGGCGCTGGTGCCTGAAGTGCCCGACCCCTCGCCCATGGGGGAGGCGCCGACCGAGGTCCCGCAGGCGAAGGTCGCCGAGGGGACCCCTGGGGGACCGATCCTACCATCGTTGCCGATGGTGCTGCGACGGTAGCGCCCGCCCGAAGCGAGCGACCAGGCCCGCTACTGGGAGAGGCCCCGAGTCGGGTCGGTGGCGAGCGAAGAGAGCGAGTGGGTCGCTCTTGACAAGGCGTTACGGGCCTTGAAGCGAGATGGGCTGGTCGAAAGGGCGACTCTTTGTCCGAATCTTCACCGAGCGCTGGGCCGCGATGGTCGGGAGTCAAGCCGATCGACAGTAAGTTGGCGAAAGAACCCAACTTATAAAATTCGAGGTACGCGCCGTGAGACTAACGGTTAGTCATCACCTTGCGACATCTGCGGGCTTGCTCGAACGGCCGGTGGCGGTTGTCAAGGAAAAACGCGACCATTGCGCCTTGAGTTGCGCCTAGCTCAAGAGGCGCCGAGCATGAGGCGGTCGAGGCGCGAAGGTCCACCAGAGCTTGAAGTCGCTAAGGCTCTCTTCGATGGCGCTGAGGCCCGATCCACGAGATGGCGGCGAGCTCGAGTCTTCCTTGGCGAGGCCACCGTTGCGAGAGCAGCGCCACCACGCGCCAGGGGCCACATAGCGCGAGCAAACCGTCGTGAACCGAGCGAGACCAGCTCGGAAGGATGCCGTCGTCGAGTCCGCTCGAGCGGGAGGCCGCTCGGAAGGATCTGTCCTCCTTGAGGACCTCCTACGAGGCGGTCAGGCAAGAGGTCGGCAACCTGGCGAACTCTGCGGCCGGTAAGGGTCTCAGCTTCTTATTTAATTCTGCGGGGACTTTTCGTAAGTCGTGATCATCTGGTGCCGTTGCCATCTGCAGAGACGCAGAAGAACTTGGGCCTTGCGGTTGAGGAGCGGAAGGGCGCCAGCAGCCCGTGCGACGGCGGTCCACGGCGCGGGGCGTGGCTCGCGGCGCCGGAGGTTGCCGAAGCGATCGGCCGAGCTGGTCATGAGTGAAGGCCTTCGCAGGCCGCCAGGCGTCTGCACCCTGGTCCTTGGAGCCGCAGCAGGCCCGAGCGCTCTAGCGCCCTTGCTAGCCCGAGTCCCGGAGCGCATCGAGAAGGCGGTGATCGCCGTGTGGCGCTCGGAGCTTCCTCGTATTTAGTCAACACCATCTCGCACTACGATGGTATTGACCTTGCGGTGGTGAGCAGTGGCGTCGCCGGGAACCGGACCGACGGAGAGATCGACAGGTTCGAGCTCCTGGTAGAGCCGCACGCTCGGGAGGTCGCCAGCCACGTCTCGCCGCAGGTCGCCCTCGAGGAAGGACGAAATAGTTAGATTTAACCTTTTTAATTTGTAAAGACTATTGTGCTCGCAAGCAATTTTTAAGTTTAACAAGTTCCAGTACGCCCTTGCCCCTTCTGTGTTTTTGGCGAACGTTTGACCGGCCATAGCCCTAAGGACAGCAAAGGTCACTTATGCGTGGGTCGGGTTGCTTCGAGAGGAGCTAAGAGGATAGGAAACTTGGTTACTCAGCAGTTATGCGCACTTGTGAGGAATCGGAGTGTTCCTGACCGACAAAAGATCGCTCCACTTGGGCATTTCCTTCTTCCGCAAAGTATCAGAACCGTAGCCGCTGGGGCGTAGGCCATAGTACTTGGGTCGAGAGGATTACCGCTTGGGGAGGACCTCGTGACCAGTCGGGTCACCGACCCGCACAAGCGCGTGAGCTAGCCGAGTCTGCTGGGAGGAGGTGTTCCGATCGACTAAAGGTCACTCCACTCGGGCACTTCCTTCTTCGCGGCGCTACTTAGCAACCATAGCCGGGCGTAGGCGTATTGCTTGGGTCGAGAGGTTACCGCTCGGGATTGACCTTATGGTTAGTCGGTCACCGACCCGCATGGTAGCGAGCTAGCCGAGTTTTGCGCGGGAGGAGTGTTCCCGACTGACTAAAAGGTCATTCCACTCGGGCACTTCCTTCTTCCGCGAAGCGCTACTTAGCAACCATAGCCGCTGGGGCGTATGCCGTATTGCTTGGGTCGAGAGGGTTACCGCTCGGGATTGACCTTATGGTTAGTCAGGTCACCGACCCGCATAAACGTCGACTAGAGGCGGCCTGAACGGGGGCGCCAAGGGGCAGCCCCCGAGCGTCGCAGGGCGACCAGGTGCTTGGAAAGACAAAGGTAAAGAATACGCCAGGGAAAAAAGAGTTTAGGGATAGAATCGCCTTAACTTTTCAATGTTCCAAGCGTTCGGAAGGATGCGACCGTCGGCGTCCTTAAGTCGAAAGGTGCCAGGTCGGAGAACCTCTACGACGGTGAAGGGGCCTTCCCAGGGCGGCGATAGCTTGTGCTTGTCTTTGCTGGTTTGGACCCGCCTAAGGACCAGGTCGCCAGCGTTAAAGGATCGCCCTCGAACCTGGCGGCGGTGGTAGCGTCGTAGAGCTTGTTGATATTTGGCTGATCGTAGGATGGCCATGTCATGTGCCTCGTCGAGCTGGTCGATGGCGTCTTGTTGCGAGGTGAGCCCCCGAGCCTCATCGAAGGCTTGTAATCTTGGGGCGCCATACTCCAGGTCTGTTGGTAAGGCGGCCGGTAGCGAACACCATGAAGAAGTGTAAACCCGATCGCTCGGGTGGGCGTGGTCCGCAGAGCTCTAGAGGACGGAGGGCAGCTCGGCCACCCACCGCCCCGCGAAGTGCTTGAGCCGACTGAAGATCCGTGGCTTGAGTCCTTGAAGGATCATACCGTTTGCACGTTCAACCTGGCCATTAGTCCGTGGATGGGCCACGGCTGCCCAATCGACACGGATGTTGAAGTCGTCGCAGAACTCGAGGAACTCCTTTCCTGTGAACTACGTTCTGTTGTCGGTGATGATAGAGTTGGGGACTCCGAACCGAAAAATGATGTCGCGGAAGAAGATGGCTGCTTGTACCGACGTGACGTTCACGACCGGCTTGGCCTCTATCCACTTGGTGAATTTATCCACCGCGACTAGGAGATGAGTAAAGCCCCCGGGCGCTTTCTTGAAGGGCCCGACCAGATCAAGTCCCCAAACTGCAAACGGCCAAGTGATGGGGATCGTCTGCAAGGCTTGTCTTTGGCGGATGTTCTGCCGCGGCAAAGAATTGGCACCCTTCGCAGTGCGCCACGACCGCTTTCGGCGTCGGACACGCGGTCGGCCAATAAAACCTTGTCGAAAGGCCTTTCCAACGAGGATCGGGTGCGACATGGTGGCGCGAGACCCGCCATGGATATCGGCGTGTTGCTTCCTTGGTCGGCGAATGCACCTCGGAGGACCGGAGGGACTCCTTTGTAAAGGTGCAGGCCGATCAGGGCGAAAGATTTTGCCCGCCGAGCGAGGCGCGGGCCTCGGTCGGTCGGGAGCGACCCATCCATCAAGCGATTGATGAAGAGCCTCCTCCGTCGGATTGGGTGCCGGCCGCGCTGCGGTTTGATCCGACCAAGTCTGCGCCGACCGTGGCGGTCGGGGTGACCGTGCTAGGTGAATCGGGAGATCGCTCGGCCACCGAGTCCAACTGGATGGAAGGTGGGACTGACCCTTTGCTGGAGGCAAGATTGGCTAGGCAATCGGCCTCACTGTTGTGGCGTCTGTAGCTGTGGTGGAGCTCGAAACCCTTGAACCGCTCCTCGAGCTTGCGCACTTCCCGACAGTATGCAGCCATACGGGCGTCCCGCGGCTCTGAAGCCTTCATGACCTGGTCGACGACAAGCTTGGAGTCCCCGCGGACGCAGAGTCGGCGAGCGCCGAGGTCGGTAGCGATCCAGAGACCGTTGATGAGAGCCTCGTACTCGGCTATGTTGTTGGTTACGTCGAAGAGCAATCTGATGGCGTATTGAAGTTTGTTCCCGAGTGGGGAAATGATAACGACTCCTGCGCTCGCGCCGTTCTTGGTGTAGGATCCATCAAAGTACATTGTCCAGTACTCGGGGTCCTCGATCACCGGTGGCGCCTGGGCCTCGGTCCACTCGGCGATGAAGTCTGCAAGGGCCTGCGACTTGATCATTGTCCGAGGACGACGTTATCAGAATGGCCGAGCTCGGCGCCCACTTGGCTATCCTCCCGGAGGCGTCGCGGTTGCGAACGATCTCGTCGAGCGGGGATGCGGTCACCACAGTGATGGCGTGCTGGTCGAAGTAATGGACGAGCTTTCTCTTGGCGGTGAGCACCGCGTAGAGCAGCTTCTGCACCTGTGGGTACCGAGCCTTGGGTTCGGAAAGAACCTCGCTGATGAAGTAGATTGGCCGTTGTACCTTGAGTTCACGGCCTTCCTCGCTCGTTCCACCACAAAGGGTCTTGCGACGACTTGAGCGATGGCGGCGATGTAGAGGAGCGGCGGTTCGCTGGTCTTTGGGCGACGAGATTGGAGGTGAGGATAGGAAGGCCTTCAGGGTGAGGGCTTCTGAGCCTCCGAGTCCAGTGGCGGTCGGATTTCTTGAGCAGCCTGTAGAGCGGCATTCCGCGCTCACCGAGGCGAGACACGAAACGGCTCAAGGCGGCAAGGCACCCTGCTAGCCTCTGGACCCCTTTGAGATTAGGAATCGGGCCCATTCTTGCGATCACCGAGATCTTCTCCTGATTGGCCTCGATTCCTCGCTCAGAGACGATGAAGCCAAGCAGCTTCCCCTTAGGGACCCCGAAGACGCATTTCTCGGGGTTGAGCTTTATACGGAACCGTCGAAAATTCGCAAAAGTTTCTTCGGTCGGCAATAAGGTCGTGCGCCTCTGGTCTTCACGACGATGTCGTCAACATAGGCCTCAGCGTTGCGGCCGATCGGTTGTTGAAGCACGTTTGCATACATCGCTGGTATGTAGCGCCGCGTTCTTTAGGCGAGCGGCATTGTAGCGTAGCGTAACGAGCCGAGCGGCGTGATGAAGGAAGTCGCGGTGGTCGGACTCCTTGGTGCTATCGGTGGTAGCTGAGTAGGCATCAAAAGGAAAGAGACTCGCACCCGCGGTAGAGTCGGCGACTTGGTCGATCTTGGGGCAAGGGAGCAGGTCCTTGGGACACGCTTTGTTGAGACTTGTGTAGTCAACACATATTCTCCATTGCCCATTTTTCTTTTTACAAGTCTGAGGTTGGCGACCACTCGGGTGGCGGACCTCTTTATAAACCCTGCGACCAAAAGCTTGGCGATCTCCTCCCCTATGATCCTGCGCCTCTCCTCGTCGAGCGGCGCGGGCATTGAAGCGGCCGGCTTTGAGCACTGGTCGGATGCTCAAGGAGTGCTCGGCGACTTCCCTTGGGATTCCTGGCATGTCGGAGGTCCTCCATGCGAAGGCGTCATTGTTGGTGCGGAGGAAGTCGACGAGCGCGCTTTCCTATTTGGCGGGGAGCGTGGCTCGACCGAGCGGTCTTGGTCGGATCGCAGGGATCGACCGCGACCTTCTTCGTGTCCTCGGCGGACTTGAAGGATCCCGCCCCCGACTTGCTGGACTCGGGGGCGGACTCGGAGGCTTCCCTCCTGAGGTTGTCGAGCTCGGCAGACGCGATGACTGCCGAGGTGAGCTCACAACTGCTGCGCTCGCAGTTGTAGGCAAGCTGGAAAGATGATGCCACGGTGATGACTCCTCGTGGCCCGGGCATCTTCAGTTTGAGGTAGGCGTAGCTGGGGACTGCCATGAACTTGGCGTAGCATGGCCGCCCCAAGATGGCTTGATAGGAGCCGGCGAAATCCGCAACCTCGAAAGTAAGGGTCTCGGTGCGGAAGTTCCCTGGTTCCCCAAAGGTGACGGGCAGGTCGATCTGCCCGAGCGGATGGGCCTATTGGCCAGGGATGACACCGTGGAAAGGAGCCTTGCTCGGTCGGAGACTCGAACGAGGAATCCCCATGGCGTCAAGCGTCTCCACGTAAAGGATGTTGAGGTTGCCGCCATCCATGAGCGCCTTGGTGGCGCTTCTTCCCATTAATGGGGTCGACCACCACGGTATCTTTCCGGTGGGGGCGTGGTCGGTGATCGGCCGATCAAAGGTGACCGAATTCGACCACCGGAGGTATTGAGGGCGGCGGTGAAGCGGTGTGGACCTCACGGTGGCGCAGTTTGAGCCGGCGCTTGTCGGCGTAGCACGCGGTCCACCAAAGATCATGAGGCGGCCGTCGGGTTCGGGAACTCGTCGTCGCCTCCTTCTCCACGGCCCGTGGGGCGTGGATCGCTTCTTTCCTTTGCCCGTGGCGTCGGGGCGCGGAAAGAAGTGCCTCGAGACTTCGCGATCCGGTACTTATGTTTGACGGGAACCCGTGGTTCGCACGGGTTGTCCATCAATTCTCGAAGTGGTCGGCGCGACGGTCGGTCGCGCCACGCTGATGGCAAGGCGGTCGGCGATGGCGACCACCTAGGCTCGCGGACTGTTTTCCATGCCGCTTCCGCTTCCGAGCGGTCGGAAGGATCCGATCCGGGCCGGGCTCTTCTTTGGGCCTTTCCTCCTTCGAAGATAGCCCCATAGCCTCCTCACGAGGCGTGGTTGGTGGCGATGTCGAGGAGTTCCTTGGTGGTCTGGGCTTGAGGCGGCCCGTTTGTGCACCGAGGCCTTGCGGGAGGTACCGTAGATGAATGCTCCCACGACATTGGCGTCGGAGATGTCGGGAGCTTCGTTGCCTTGGCGGGAAAACCGCGGATATAATCCGGAGGGTTTCACTGCCTTTGCTTGCAGCCCTTCAAATCCAGAGTTGCGGGCGCTTGTAAGTGCCTCGGAAGTTGCCGACGAAGAGGTCTTCAAGTCGGCCCGATTCTGATAGTTACGGCGGGCAAGTACTCAAGCCAAGCTCGGCCGAGTCCGCAAGGTAGATGGGGAGTCTTGGATGATGAAGAGATCATCCGTCGCTCCTCTCGCCCGCATCTGAGCCGGTAGTCTTCAAGCCGACACACGGGTTCATGGCCCCGATGTACTTGGCGATGTTAGTGGCGCCGGATCCGGCAGGAAATGCTGTCGGATCCCTGGCGTAAAGCCCGTGGTCCGGACCATCGGGGCTTGAGGCTGCGGCGGTGGCGCCCGCCGTCCACTATCGTGAGTGGGCGGCCTCCTCCGCCGCCTTTCTTCGCGCCTCGAGGGTGGCGCGAGCGTCGGCGCGTCCCGCGTTGGCGCACCGGGTACGCGAGGCTGAGGCGGCTCGTGGTGTGGCGCCGCCTTGCCGGACCACCGGCCGAAGCGGTGCGGGCCGGTGGCGAGGTGGCGCCGGGCGATAGGGCCGGAGGCTGCATGTGTTACGGCGACGCGCTCTACCGGCCGGAGGTTACGGTATGTGGCCTTGGCCTCCGGGTCGGCCGACTCGGAAGGCCTCGGCAAAGATCGCGGCCGCGTGCGTTACGCTTGCATGGGGAAGAACCGAGGGCGTCGGTTCTTCTGCCGTCTTGTGGTGTGCTCGGCAGCGTCGCGTCGTCGCCGGGCACTCTTTGAGTCGCGGGCTCATCCTGCTCCAGGTTGGCACGAGTTGGTCGAACTCGACCCTTTGCCTATCCACTCTTGGCGTTGTCGCTGGAGTTGGCGTGGCGGGCTTGAGCGCGTTCGGCCGCGATCGCGGGTGTTCCCCCCTGCGCCTCGGTCGCGGATGGGGGCCCCCGTAATCGCGGGGTTATGATTAATCGGCCGTGTTCGCCATGTTGCACTCGCGAGAGTGCCGTCCATGAGCGGTACTACTCGTGTCGGAGCTGGAGTCGTGGTGGAAAAGTCTTCCAACGGCTCGTGGATAGAGGCGGCATGTAGCCGCCATAGCCACAAGTTGCGAAGCTGCGGGTGACACGGTCACTGTCGAACTCGCGGAGCTTCGCCCGGCGTGGCGGAGCGCTCCTCGGGCTCCGGCTCTGGGACTCGCAGGGGCGCCCTAGGCCGGAGCTTGGCGAAGTCGTCGGAGATGGCGCCCAGGCTTTCGGTGGGCACCGGAACTCCGGTGGCGGCGAGGATGAGCGTAAGCCCTCCCGCCGAGGTGACGGCAAAGTTGAGGGAGCCGAAGTGGATCTGGCTTCCCAGCGCAGCCATGCCGTCATAGGAGGAAGATGCCATCAGGGAGGCAAGCGGAATCCGGAGATGGTGATGAAGACGCACGAAGACCCCTACCTGGCGCGCCAACTGTCGGCGTTTCGAGCACCGGCAAGTAAATTTGTAAGTTTAAGGGGTCGCGCGTTCCACTCCCTGAATGGTTAGACTCAGAAGTCCAAGATGTATACTGGTTCGGGCCGAAGGTCCCTACTCCAGTTCGTGTGGTGGTGTTGTATTCTCTTGATGCATGATAGTTGCACAAAGTTTACAAGCGAGAGTGCAAATGACTTAGCGAGATGGGTTCGATGGCGCTCTCTCCTCTCTTGTCGTCCCCTCTCTTTAAGGGAGTTCTTGCCTCCTTTTATACGAAAGGAAGGGGCAGGTTACATCGAGAATTGGGAGAGGACGAGACGACCTACCCTAGGAGCTTCGGTCCTTCGTTCACTGACCGATCATCGCTCGATCTTGCCCATCTTGGGTCGGTAGCTTAGTCGGTCGGGCGGTTAGGTATTTCTCGGAAGCGGCGTACACGCCTCTGCGAACCTTACGGGTGTTGGCGTTCTTTGCGCTTTGGCGTGGTGTCTTGCCTCGGGAGAGGCGTGTCTTAAATCGATGCGGCCGGTGATGGGATCGGGAGCATGACTTGGTCATTCATTTAAATCCTCCGGGAAGGAGCCACCGCTTTGTATAGTCACTTTGATTGACCCGTTAGGTAGGGTGCGTGGCGGTTTTCGGTAGAGGCCGACACGCGGCCCTTGGCGGGGTGGTCTTGGCACGATCGGAGTCAGGGGATTCCGACCTGCTGCGAGGGTCGGGAGCCCTGCTTGGTCGGAGCCGGGGGGCCGTCTCGCTGAGGTCGGGAGCTTAGCTCGGTCGGAGACATTCCCCTTGGTCGGTCGGGAAAGGAAGTTCCGTGTGGCTTCGCAGGTGCTTCGGTCGGTAGTGGGCTGGAAGCGGCCTGTTGGGCTTGAGCTGTGCTTGAGGCCGCTGGGTGGTCACCTTGGGCCGTTGGGGTACCCTTGTTATAAGTATTCGTCACTTTTCCTTTACAAACGAGAATATGACACTTGCATAGGATAAAATCATCGATCTAAACTTCCTCGATTGACGTTGGCGCTGAAGTGTTGACTGGAACAGAATTGAGATTGACTTGAACTGGTGCGATCACTTTCTTATGAGGGCAATTGTTAGCAAAATGCCAAGGCTTGTTGCAGGTATAACAAAGCTTAAGGCAAGATCTCTTTCCTGAGCATTTGTCAAACGGGGCAGTGTCTTCATTCAAACGCCTCTTTTTCAACTGATTCTCCGCACAGACTTCTCTTGCGATTTTACTGCTCTCGTTTGGCGTTATGAACTTGACTGAGGTAACTTCTGGAACATCCATGGCCGCAGACAATGAATGTCTTCTCTGTGGGCATCGATTAGCATAATGGCCTTCCTTGTGACAGTTGTAACACACCCATGTTCGCTGTTGTGCGACTACATGTACATTGTTGTCCTCTTGTTGTGTCAGAGCTGGTTGCTTCGTAGGGCATTCCCTAGCCCAATAACCTTCTTCATCACACAGGAAACATGCTGTTGGTGACTGCCAATTACTTCTTTCTTGATGAGGGCCAACAGGATTAAGGTATTGTGTCTTTAGCTCTTCAAGCGGCACCACTTTTGCAGCTGACGTTCCGCCTCTTCTTGACAACTTTTGAGCAACTATGGCTCGAAGATTCTTTTGCTGATGCTGGGTTACAGCAGTAACTATTGAATCCAGGGGACATTGAGCTGAACCATGATCTCGACCTTCACACAGGTAACATGTGATGTCACTCATAGGACACTCTCCAAGAGAATGACTTCCTTCACAGCTGGAGCAATTAATCGCATGCTCGTCAGCGGTATGTCCTATTTCTCCATAGCGAATGCATGCACGATCTTCTGACTTGTTTGGTTGATAGCACTTCAGAGAGCAACGCTTAGATGTCGTACAAGATGCAGGGCTAGTATTATGCTCCGTATTTACCGTGACCATACTGTCTCCAGGTGGGGCAAAGAGATTACGAAAAGCAACAACAAATTCATTCCAAGTGATATTCCGCGGGGCTTCATGAACAACACAATATTTCTTCCACCATTCCGCAACAATTCCTTGTAACTGATAAGAACCATACAGGACTTTCTCATCGCCTTCACACTGAGCAATGAGCAGCTTCCTCTCAATGGTCTTAAGCCAATCATCCGCTTCCGAGGGTAACGCATTTCCGAAAAATGCCGGCGGACGAGTCCTTATGAATTCTGATAACCTTGAGTAGGAACGAAAATCATTGGTAGCAGCTTGGAACACTTTGTTGATATTGGCTTGGTCAGTCATATTCTGCATTTGTTTCATCATTGCATGCATCAACTGAGTCTGAGCAGTCAAGAACTCTCTCAAACTCTGCATATCCACCTGTACTGACGGTTGAAGAACTAATCCTTTATTGAGATTCTCCTTGGATTGATTTTCACTTCCACTAATTCTGTTGTTTCCACAAATCTGAACCATCTTCTTGATTGCTCCACTGGGTTAGGGAAGAGGGAAATAGCATAGGTAAGAAGCAGGGATCCTAAAGCAGGGGAGATAGGTTTAACCCAATAACTTAAGCAAACAATATTAATAACTTGGTATGGTTGCTTATATAAGCCTAAAAGCTCGCAACACATCACGCACACTCAAAGAATCAAGGAAGAACCAATTCAACCTATACACACAAAACTACCGCCTACAGGGGTAACACTTCTATCTTAAGCAAACGCGACTCCCACACATGAGTCTCAACTGGCTACTCGAAGCATAGGTCTTCTAGCTCCTGGAACACTTCATCAACCCACTCCTTCCTTGAGCTCGACGATTCCTTCATGATCTTCAGGGTTGACATCAAGCACTTGGTGCTTTCTCTTATGATGTGGCACGTCAACTACTAAGACAACTCAGATAAGGTTTTTACCTCGATCCAGCAATGAGAGAGAAAGAAATTCAGCAGGGGGAAAGAGAGAAATTCTGACGAGGAAAGGAATAGAAGAATGAGATAAGTCAGAACATATTATTCTTCCAAGTTAATTCTTTTCTTTAGAAAATAATTTTGAAGATCCTATAGAGACGACCAGACTATCTAGGGCCAAGACCTACTGTCAGTATGGCTCTAATACCACCTCTGTCGGGACCCGAATATGCAAATCCAGACCCTCTGTGTATACCGCACTAGTCCAGGATCACGCTAGTGCACACAGGGTCAACATCAGTAAATATCACAATCATACATAGCGGAAGTACTATGAAAGACATCATATATTCAATATTACTAGTTGAATGACCTTATGGTCCACTTACATGACTATGCCTCGTAAGGCTGAATAACACATTAAACTGCAGCAGAATGAAAACGTAGACAACCCCTCAGTATACCACATGCAACTGACAAGGCTTGCGCCCTAAACACTCGTCTCTTCCTGGTACTTCTCCTCCAGAATTGATGCAGACTTCCTCAACTGGTGATGTTGTTGTTGGCAAGGGTGAGTACTTACAGCACTCAACAAGTTGTGCACAGAATGCAATTCTAACATATCTATATGCAAGGCTTATTCCAAAGGAACAGCTATCATGGCTATTTTGCAACAAAGCAGCATTTATGAACAAGTACAATAAATAGATTGTAAAGGCAATAAAACAAATAACAGTAATAGATAGATTCAGCATTTCTCAAATAAACCAAGTTTTCCGATCCTAAATCAAGTTTCAACCTTCCATATGGCAATCCCGCCATCCCAACCAAGTTTTCCATTTTAGTTAAACTAACCCTTAACTGTAATTCCCGAGCATTGCTCAATACCGCGAGCACGGCTATTCAAATAGATTTACACTCTGCAGAGGTTATGCATTTTATCCACACGACATGATCATCCATTATTGCCAAGCTATTAGCACACTTCCTTCGGTGTGCCGGCAGGGTAATCATGACAAAGCCTTTACAATGCTCTGGCTTAACTCGGTACCACCCGCTAAGGTTTCAACACTGGTGGGACTAGTTACCACGTCCAGGGCCCCCTCTTGTGCCATGTGAATTACTCCATAACCCGGGAACTCACACCGACCAAGATAGTACCAAAGTTAAGACATTGCAAATTAATCAGCTAGGCTGTCCCATACCAGACATGTGGTTGCATGATTGACTCAGGTCAAAGGCTTGCAAGGTTAAGTCCTTAGAGTGATCAAGGCAAGACATCCACATACCCTTTGCCCATCGGGCCCACCTTGGCATACTCGCCCCTTGCCACTTGCCCCAATCTAAGTGATTATCGCCCAAGTTGATTACCAAGCACCACGTGCCATCAACAATTCAACATCGTTGCGTGACATGACTCACCACTACAACTCAATCTCATTGTGTGACCTCACATGACACACAAGTTCACATCATTGTTCCATATTCCCTTAGTCAAGATTAATCATTGATGATTCATGAGCATGTGATGACGTGATATGGCTAAGCAACTAAAACGTCTAACCATCCCATGTTGGTTATCATTATTACCAACTATAGTGATCCAATCTAGGGTGACAATAGATCATGGCATACAATGACAAGGTAGGGTATATAAATCAATACGGGATAATAACTAAATCCCAATTTATGTTGAACAATTGTATACTTGAAATACTATGCAATAAAGTAAAACAATATAGCATTTGTATAAACATGGGTTCAAAATGATCAAAGCACAACTTGCCTTGGAATAGGTTCTGATTTTTCTCTGGAACTTGCTCTTGAGTAGATGGATCTTCCTCCGAAGCGTCGCACAATTCAACGTCTACGCGTACCGAAGGAGAAAAGAAAATAAATACCAAAAAAGATAGCAAATAAACTCCAAAAATCAATTAAAATTCACCATTAAATAGATCTCAATTTTACAAATTTTTAAAAATTTGAATCACTCAAATCCGAGTTAAAATGCAAAAGTTATAGCCTTTTGAAGTTTGAATAAATACTGAAAATACAGAAATTAGAAAAACTGATTTTCCCGAATTATTTTTATACTGAAAAACTGATTTATTGCGCCAGCATGACGTTAGCCCTGATGCTGGCCAATCAGATGGTGACACGTGCCACGGTCCATGGACTCGGTCCACGGTTTGGATCTGGTCTACCGTGGACCCGATCCATGTGACCACGTGTCTCTGACGTGCGGGCCTGTGCGTCGGCTGACTTGGCACTAGTGCAGCGCACACGCGATGCCACTCAACGCGCCACGACGCTGCCACCTCAGCGAAACTGCCCACATGTGCGACACGCGTCAACGAAGCATCAGGCCACGTCGACGGCGGTGGCACGGGGACCTACGGTCGTCGACGGCGATCGGCTAGGCTACCTACGGCACGCTCGCGATCTCGCCTACCTGCTGACGAGAACGGATCTGAGGTTTGAGCACTTGGGCGACGGTGGTGAGGTTCTATTCTTTGTCAGCGACGGCCTCCCCGCGGATTCTCCTCTCCGGCGATGCTCCGACCAAACTGGTGCGCGCACGGGCTTCCCCTTGTCGAGACGAATCTGACGGACCTAATCTCGAGCCTCGAGCTCCACGGAAGACGGCGGAATCGACGAAGAACTGTGGCGGCGGCGCTCGGTGCTTGACCCAAAATTCCGGCGAACGGCTGGGGTTCTCAGCAGGGCGCTTAGGGTTTTGCTTGCGGACGACCTCGGGCACCTGCTGCGCTCCTTATATAGGCCGAACACCCCCGCGCGTACCCGACTTGGAAACTCCAAGCCGTATCCATGGTGGATACGAGATGGAGTCCAGCCCCTACACGCGAGGACAACGCCCGGATCGCTGACACGTGCTCCCATCCGACGGCCATGGCGCGAGCTACTACGCGGCAATCTCCGAACTGACGGATCACGATCGCACGGGCGCGGCGCTAGGGTTTCTAGCGACAGCTAAGCGAGCTGACTTGGGCCGTGCCGAAGCAGGCCTTGCGTGCACAGTGTTGGGCTTCGGCCCAACAGTGTTCAAATAGAATTTCATAATTTTATTATTTAAAATAATTCCATAAATTCATTTAATTGGTTTTAGGCAATAAAAATATCAGGAAAAATCCAAGAAAATTCCAAAAAATACTTTGAGGCATTTTGGACTCAAATAAAATATTTTTGGTAAAACTTTATTTTAACCTTGCATAAATTTAAATAGTTTTCAACAAAAGACCAATACACATAATTTAAAACTAATTCAAATAAATCCAAAAAATTCCAAAAAATCATAAAATGCACAATTAACCAATAAATTAATATTAAAGCAAATTTTGGGATGTTACAGAAGAGCCATATTCTGGATCCGATTTCTGTTAGGATTCGAATTGGGGCCTAACATTTTGGTATTAGAGCAAGTGCTATTCCTTGGCGATTCGATTTTGTGTGGAGGAAACTGAATTGGGGTTGGCTTAGCTATAAAATTCCTCAATTCAACTATCGGCATTAAAGGCACATGACGACGAGGGTTGGATTACAGGGAAATCTTGAGGAGAAAGTACTAGAAATGGATTATCGGGTGGAAATCGAGAAGATTCAGGACCAGCTCACAGATTTGGAAGTTCTGAGATCTTGTTGAGTAAAGCACGTAAGATAGTAGATTCAAGAGAAGACTTAGTTATTCCGGTAGTTTTAGAGGATACTATTCGCCAAGAGCCCACAAATTTGAGCAATCAGGTGATTACTACCACCAACTTCAAATGAATTTGCCTCCACCTTTATTATTGGGATCTCAAATGTTAGTGAATAGTCACATGTCGATTTATACTCCTGCAATTAGAACTTCTTCACAAGTAAATATGAGATCATATGGAGGATCAGGGACAACTGGTTTAGTACCTCATGTGCACCTACAGATGCCTTAACCTTCCCATAGTGCCAATTGGGCTCATATATAAACCCTTATTTGCAGTCAGGAATTGGGTCAGTAGGATACCCTTTACAAGTGCCAACCTACCATCACCCAGTTCTTACCCAAAGTTTACATTAAGGAGCATTTAGTAGTGGTGGAATACCTTCACAAGCAACTCATTTTCCAAGGTTTCATTTATTTGATGCACAAAGGAACACTTACATGGGGAAAATAGTAGCTTACACCATTATGCGAAGTTATAATTAAAGGACCCAAACTGGAACTAACCTTGTCTACTGGAGACAACCCTCTAGGATGGGTATAACAGTGTGAACGATTCTATGAGATGGCAGGTACCCCAATTGAGCAATGGGTGAACTTGGCTTCAGGACATTTAATTGGAAGAGCAAATACCTAGTTTAAAGGTGTAGGCATTCCATGGCAATTGTTGGGCTGGAAACAATTCATCACTTATTGTGTGATTGGTTTTTAGAAGCTAGTGCTCATAAAGCGGTGGAAAAATTGCAGAACATCAAACATCTGAGTTATGTGAGTAAATATATTGATTATTTTGAGAAATGTGTTGAATTGGTCAAACGAGATCATCCATATCTTCCTGAAACTTATCTTTTAAGCTGCTTTATTGGTGGGATCAAGAAAGAGATTAATCATGATGTGAATAGCCATCAACCAAAAGGGCTTTTGGAAGCATATTGGTATGCTAAATTGGAAGAAAAAGGCATTGTTGGCCAAAAGGACTAGTCAAAGTGGAGGAAATTCAAAAAACAAGCTGTAGTCCAGTGCTCAGAAAACTTTGATTCCGAAAGTAGTTAGTACTGGAGGTCCCGACAACCATAAGATGAATGCAATGGATAAAAGGGTGAGAACTTGTTGGCATTGCAAGGAACCTTGGACTCCAAGACATAATCTCAACTACAAGGTGAAGAAAGCCATACATGCTATATTGATGCAAGGTGAAGATGGAGAGAATAGAGCTGAGGAGAATGAAGGAGTAACTGAACAAGGGTATGTAACCGCTCCTGAAAGTCCCACTTTAGTTGAGTAAACTGAGAATGAAGACCAACTTATGCAAATATCAGCCTATGCAGCTAATGGCAATTAAAGACCTATGGCTTTCTCTCTGGTTGTGTGTATAGGAAGTTGACAGGCTATAGCTTTGGCTGATAGTGGAAGCACTAATTCATTCATGGACTATGAATATGTGGTGAGAAATGGGTATTCTTTGAGCTTTATGCCCCTCAAGAAAGTGATAGTGGCAGGGGGTGGAGAGTTGACTTTTGATGCTAAAGTGGAGAGATTACAATATGAAATCCAGAACACATCTTTTACCACCACTTTCAAACTACTGAAGTTGGGTAACTATGATATCATTCTAGGGGTAGATTGGACATATGAACACAGCCCCATTGAACTTGATCTCAAGGAGAAATTGCTAACTATTAAAAAGAATGGGCAGCTTACTCAGTTCAAAGATACACTCAACCCAAATCCAACTGCAACATCAGTGCTGATCAACTTTAGAAAATGGTTCAGAAAGGACTGAGGGGATTTTTCATTCAAGTCAATTTGTTAGTGTCTAAACAAAAGATCACTAAGAATCAGATACCTTTGGGAATTGAGGAAGTTCTTCGCCGGTATTTAGATGTATTTGCTGAAATGGATGGACTACCACATGGAATAGAATGTGATCATGCCATTCACCTGAAATTAGGAGCTGAACCACCCAATCTTGGACCCTACCGAGTACCTCACCATCAAAGGGACACCTTGGAAGATGTAATAAAAAAACTTATTGAATACTAGAGAGATACGACCTAGTACTAGTCCCTACTCCTCTCCTGTAGTCATGGTAAGATAAAAGGATGGAGCATGGAGGTGTGTGTGGATTTTAGATAGTTGAACTCTTTAACCATTAAGAACAAGTTTCCAATGCCACTAATTGAAGATTTATTAGATGAATTGCATGGAGCAATCATATTCTCTAAATTAGACTTAAGGTCTAGGTACTATCAGATACGAATGAAGGAAGAAGACATACCCAAAATAGCTTTTAAAACTCATTTGGAACATTAAGAATTCAGACTTAAATGATTTAATTGATATGCTATCTTGCTCATTTTCAAATTCTAATTTAATTCATGATAGCAATTCTTTAGTAGTTGAAAACAATGAGCTCAAGGAGCAAGTGATCAACCTAACTAAGAGCTTGGATTGATGCTTTAAGGGAAAAGCAACCCTTGACAAGATTCTTAGCGATCAACGATGCTCCTACAACAAAGAAGACCTTGGGTTTATACCCAAGAAGGGTAAGAAAGTGAGTTACAAAGCTCCTAGATTTGTGAAATCGAATGGCAAGCTTTGCCATAAGTGCCACGATGTTGGACATATGGAAAACGATTGCCCCATAGGCAAAGCTCCTAAAATGACTGTTTATGATTTATGTTATGTGCTTAGGAAATCTAAAGAGGTAGAGTTGAAGCTAAATTTATGGGCATTCTCATACTTAGTTGCAATAAGAATGCCATTTGGGTGTCCAAAGCCTTGGTTACTAATCTCCAAAGAGCCAAACAAATTTTGGTACCTAAAAAGGTTTGATTTTCTTTTTTAGGTGAACTATAAGACCGGTGGAAGGCATTGGGTGCTAGATAGCGGGTGCACTCAGCATATGACCAAAGATCGGAAGATGTTCACCACTTTTAAAGTTGGGAGTGGAAGTCATGACAAGATTACCTTTGGTGATAATAGCAAGGGAAAGGTAATTGGATTGTGTAAAATCGCTATCTCAAATGACTTTTCCATTTCTAATGTTTCATTAGTTGAAACTCTTAACTTTAACTTGCTATCGGCTGCTCAAATTTGTGATCTTGGTATTGCTTGCATATTTTCTCAAAACGGTGTTGTCATTTCAAAAGAAAAGGATAATTCTTTAGTTTTCAAAGGCTTTCGATTTGGTAATCTTTATTTGGTTGATTTCTCATCAAATGAGTCATGCCTTCAAACATGCTTAATTGCAAAGACCTCATTAGGTTGGCTTTGGCATAGAAGGTTAACTCATGTTGGGATGATTCAACTTAAAAAGCTCTTTAAAAATGACTTAGTAGTGGGCTTGAAAGAAGTGAAGTTTGAGAAAAAATAAACTATATAGTGCTTGCCAAACCGATAAGTAAGTTTCTATTTCTCATCTACCCAAGAGTATCATGTCCACTTTTAGGCCATTATAACTCTTACATATGGATTTGTTTGCCCCAATAACCTATAAGAGTATCGGGGGCAATTCTTATTGTTTAGTTATTATAGATGATTACTCGAGGTACACTTCGGTTTTTTTACATGACAAATCCGAGGTCACCGGTATTTTCAAAAGTTTTGCAAAAAGGGCCCAAAATGGATTTGATTTCAAAATAAATAAAATATGTAGTGATAATGATTTCGAGTTCAAAAATACTAGAATAGAAGATTTTTGTGATGAACTTGGAATAAAACATGAACTTTCCGCTACCTACACTCCAGAGAAAAATAGAGTTGTAGAAAGGAAAAATCGAACATTAATTGAAATAGCAAAGACAATGCTTGATGAGTATGGTAGTTCTAATAATTTTTGGAAGGAAGCAATCAACACCGCTTATAATGCTACAAATCGTCTTTATTTGCATCAACTTTTGAAAAAGACTTCTTATGAGCTTCTTGTTGGAAGAAAACCGAACATCTCTTATTTTTGTGTCTTTGGTTGCAAATGTTTTATTTTAAGAAAGGGTGTTTGTCTTTCAAAATTTTAAAGTCGTTGTGATGTTGGATTTCTTCTTAGCTATTGTTCTAATAGCAAGACATACCGTGTCTTCAACCAAACCACCGGTGTAGTTGAGGAAACGTGTGATGTTGAGTTTGATGAGACTAATGGCTCTCAAGAGGAGTAAGAAAATTTGGATGATTTAGGTGATGAAGGTTTGAGACAAGCAATGAAGAACATGATGCTCGGACATATCAAGCCTAAGGAGGACCAAGAAGAACAACTCTCTTCCACTCAAGTTGAATCTTCTACATCCGTTCCGCCAAGTCAAGTACAAGTGATTGAAGTGGAAGAAAAGGAGGGTGATCAACAAATCCAAGTTATACCTCCAAGAATTCACCATGCCATATCAAAGGATCACCCGATAGATCAAATCTTGGGTGATGTTAGTAAGGGTGTTCAAATTCGATCCCGTGTTACTTCATTTTGTGAACATTACTCTTTTGTGTCTTCTTTTGAACCCTCTCATGTAGATGAAGTTTTAGATGATCCGGATTGGACGAATGCCATGCATGAAGAACTTAATAACTTCGCTCGAAATGACGTATGGACATTAGTTGAAAGGCCCAAGGAGTTCAATGTGATCGGTACAAAATGGGTCTTTAGGAACAAACAAGGTGAGAACGGAATTGTGGTAAGAAATAAGGTAAGGTTGGTGGCGCAAGGTTTCACTCAAATTGAATGTATGGATTTTAGTGAACCCTTTGCACCCGTGGCTAGATTAAAAGCCATTCGTATCTTGCTAGCCTTTGCATCTTGTTTTGACAAATTGTTTCAAATGGACGTAAAGAGTGCATTCTTGAATGGCAAAATATCTGAATTGGTATTTGTTAAACAACCTCCCAGTTTTGGGAATCCTAAAAATCCTAATCATATCTACAAGCTCTCTAAGGCGCTCTATGGACTCAAACAAGTTCCTAGAGCATGGTATGAGCGACTTAGAGACTTCCTACTCTCAAAATAATTCAAAATTAGGAAGCTTGATACAACACTCTTCACTAAAATAATTGATGATGATTTCTTTGCATGCCAAATTTATGTTGATATCATATTTGGTTCTATAACCAAGATTTTTGCAAAGAATTTGGTGATATGATGTCTAGGGAATTTGAGATGTCCATAATTGGATAACTAAGCTATTTCTCTAGACTTCAAATCAAGCAACTCGAGGATGGGACCTTTGTAAGCCAAACCAAGTACGTGAAGGATCTACTCAAAAGGTTTGGCATGGAGGATACAAAGCCTATCAAGACTCCTATGGCTTCCAACGGGCATCTTGATCTAAATGAGGGAGGTAAATATGTAGATTTAAAGCTTTATAAATCCTTAATTGGTAGTTTGCTTTATCTTATCGCATGTAGGCCCGATATCATGTTTATTGTTTGCATGTGTGCACATTTTCAAGCATCTCCAAAAGAGTGCCATTTAGTGGCCGTTAAAGAATTCTAAGATATTTAAAGCATTACTCAAATATAGGCTTATGGTATCCCAAAAGTGCTAAATTTGATTTAGTTGGATATTCAGATTCAGATTATGTGGGTTATAAAGTGGATAGGAAAAATACTTCGGGAAGTTGTCGATTTCTAGGTAGATCCTTGGTTTCATGGTTCTCCAAGAAACAAAACTCCGTAGCCCTATCCACCGTGAAAGCCGAATATATATCTGTCGGTAATTGTTGCACTCAATTACTTTGGATGAGGCAAACTTTGATGGATTATGGAATTAACTTTAAAGATATCTTTAATGTTGCTTGAATATTTGCACTATTGTTGGATTTTCATTTGGAGTTATTTGCCTTCTCATGATTTCTTGATATCTTTGTTAGACAACACATCAAATTTAATGTATACTATATCCCTAGAATGTGAAAATATCAAATAAGTGCTAATATTATTTAAAAAATGACTCTAGACCAACCTAGGCCAAATTACTTGAAAATATTATATTTTGAAGGTTCTACAAAATTTTTCTTAAAATTCCTTTATTTTAAAAATATACATATCTAAAACATGTTTGAAAAATTCCCTCTTTTAAATTTCCAACAAAAATTTAAAATCATGGTCTATATTGACCTATTTAATGCACCACTTGAGTTATAACTTTTGGAACTAGAACTTTGCACATTTCTAGTCTCCTAAAAGTATTTCAAACAAAAACAAATCAATTGAGCTTTTACTCTTTACATATGAACCTCTCATTTCTCAAATAAGTATTTACTTCATATGAAAATCCATTTTGATAGAAACTATATTAAAAAAATTGGGTTCTTGAGATTTTATCAAGTTGGAAATACTCTCTGAACACAGTGGAGCTATTTTACAACTTTCCTTGTTGAATGTATGGTTGTGCTTGGCTAGAAACAGCACTACCGATGCTAGCACCCAGTAGTATCGCTTAGGTCGGCACTAACGCCCACAGGTTGTGGTAGTGCCGCTCTTGTCGGGTGGGACTTTAAGTGGGGGAAAAACCGATGGGGGTTTCTCTCTGTCTCTTCCATTTTCCTCCCCTAACTGGGTATTGCACATCTATTTGCCCTCTTTTGGCTCTCCCTCTCCCAAAGCTAGGGTTTGTACTTTTCCTTTCTCTTTCAAAATCTCCAAAAACCAAATTCTTCATTCTACTCTCATCTTCAAGGACTTCCTCTCCTTCAAGAGCACTCATCCTCTCATTGCCTTGTGCTCATTCTCTATCATTTTTCTTTTCTTGCCCTAGGTCTCTATTTGTTGTTTTTAGTGTTTGATGTAAAATATAGCAAATGCATGCTACTTGAAATGAGATCACTAGTTAAAATGAGTAGATCTGTGACCTTTGAAGTCATTTCATGCATTTCCATTGCCCAATCTAATCAAAATAGTGATTTCATACCTTGAACCATTCGGTTCCATGATGAGGCTGGAAGTACCGCAGTAGCTCAGCGGTACTACCGCACCTGGAGCGACACTACTGGCCTGGCATAGGTGGTAGTTCTAGCTTCACTGGTTTCAGTCATCATGTTTGATATATTTTTGTCAAATACTAGAATAGAGTATCTAATTCCCTTATCTCATCCTATCTATCTCCCTTGTGATCTAGACATCATGCCGAGGATGAAGAATGCTTCAAAGTCTCTCGCTCCTCGTGGTGGTGGAACTGTTTGCAAATCCACCAGGAGAGCAGGTTTTCCTACTCCCCACAATGGTAGTGATAGTGATGACTCTCACACCATTGCCATGAGGGACAGAGAAACAAGGAGACTTGTGCAACAAGAGCTGGTAGGGAGCTCTCGTTCTAGAAAGGGAAAGCAAATTGCACAAGAGTCCTAAAGAGGAAGAAGAAGAAGCTGAATCTGAAGAGGAAGAAGCCTCAAACCACAACAGAACAGTTCTTTCGCACTCATTTTCAGCAAAAGGTGTTCGATGAAATTTATGCGGATAAAGTCTTTGCTGATCATAATTGGATAAATTGGGATCACATTTACAAATTGCCACTATTTGTTGGTGTTCCCGAGCTGTTCCAAGGAGCTAGCCTAATGGACTTTGTCAGTCGAAGGAGTAACTATGTGGAGGATATGGTACATCAGTTCTATGCCACAATCTTCATACCTGACACCTATGACTCCATCATATGAATGATTGGCTCTCAAGTCTATGCTTCTATCAAGGATGAGATTGAGCATGCCCTTGGCATTTTTCACAATGGATATCCTAAAATCCACAGTGACAGAGTTCTTGGGCTGGACCAACAATTTGACTTCTATGACCTAGCTGCTAGAGTTAGAAGGCCAGGAAAATTGGCAAGCCTTCTTCCACAGTCCAGCTTGATCAACAAGATCATTAGGGTTACCATTCATCCAAAGAGTGGTAATTTTCATGATGTTCATGGCTATACTTGGAACATCATGAACAAGATTATGTATCGCCAGAAATTTGATGTTGTGGACTTCATGATTAGGGAGATAGCTTATTCGGCCAGTGATCGTGGCAAGACTATCTATTTTCCTCCCTATATCATGATTCTAATCAAGAGGAAGACAGGCTACAATGGGGCACTTGGGTCAGTCCTCGTTTTTGGTACTTGATGCCAAAGGGGGAGAAGTGGAAGTGAAAGAAGATTAGTTCAGAGGAATAGCTTGAGTTATTCTTGCATCTATTTTGTTGTGTAAGCTAATTGAACCTCTTTTGCTTTTGGATGTTTATGGATCTTATGTTGGATGCTTGTAATGGATTATGAATGCTTAATGCTTTATTTCTAAGGTTCTTATTTGGTTAATATTAGTTAGTGGATCTTATGTATTGATGTACATGCATATTGTTATATTTATTGACTATTAAATTCTTTATAATATCATGCTTCTTTGGATCATATGTAGAGGAAACTTCGTCAAAATTCCAAAAAAAATCCACAAGTGTGCATGATTTCAACTCATTATCCTTATGCACATCTTTAGGGGGAGTTTCAACTGTACATAGTTGCTTAAATGGCATTTCAACTCAATTATACAATCACTTTCTCCTTAAGAAGTGAAATGTGATCTAAAGAAAAATCCTAGAGCATACAACTCATTTAACTTGATGTATACTCAAAAACAATTTTTATCTCATTATCTTTGTTGAGGTTATCATCAATTACCAAAACAGGGGAGATTGAAGCATCTAGGCCCCTAATTTATTCTGGGTTTTGGTAATTAATGACAATCAGGATTAAAGGATTATCATATTGCTCTAAGTGTATTAGAAAAGGTTGGTCCTCATCGATTTAAGGAGATCATGGAAACAAAAGAAAAAGGTTGGACAAATCAAGCTCAAGGCAAAGGTATAAAATTTTAAGGACCTTTTATTAGCTTTTGCCGATCTCGGTATTTGGAGAAAAGATCGTATTGTTAGATTAGGTACCGTACTATCAAGAGAGAACTTAATTTGGCTAGTAGCTTGAATATGGTTACAAATCATGACTCAAATCATGCTCATACTTAGGCATGTGCATTTCTTGAAAAATCTGTTGAAAAATCATGTTAATTTGTTAAGGTCAGCACTACCGCCCATGAAGGTGCGGTACTACCGCAAGTCCAGTAGTACCGGTCCCTTTGTGTTGTAGTCATTTTTCCCAGGCTGGCACTACCACCACCTAGAAGTGGTACTACCGCAAGTCCGGTAGTACCAGCTCCACAGAGCGGTGTCATATTCCAGAGCAGTCCTTTTTAGGACTTTGCCAGGCCGACACTACCGCCTCCTAGGAGCGGTAATACCGCAAGTCCGGCACTACCACCTCCTAGGAGCGGTACTACCGTAAGTCCGGTAGTGCCAGCCTCCTAGGGCAGTAGTTATTTTCCAAAAATTGGTTTAAATGGATATTTTCTAAAATTCAAGGTGGGCACTACCGGTCCTACATTGCGGCAGTGCTAGGGTATTGTTGTGTCAGCACTGATCTCTCTTGACCTACCTCATTAAATGCTGAATTTGACCGTTGGGCTGGAGGCCGGCACTACTAGTCTTACATGGGCGATAGTACCGACTTTAGCTGAAAAAACTTTATTTCACTCCCAACGGCTACATTTCGAGTTGGGGGCTATAAATGCCCTCTCACCTGCACTAAGGGTAAGGTTAGACACTTCATTGAATATCTCTTGAGCTCTTGCAACACTCTCTTCACTCTTATGCATTAAATTTCATATTTGTGCGTTATCGAGAGCATTCAAGTGTGTGTATTTAATTTGAGCCATTAGAACACTTGATCACCTTCAAGCAAGCATCATAGTTTTATTCTCTTAGAGGTTACCGCTTCCTAGACGGTTTAGAGGCGTGAGAACTGGTGATCTCTTCAAAGAAAATTGTGAAGAGACCCGATTTCGGTGTGAAGGTCGAAGATCACCTATCCAGAGCAGAGAAGAGCTACCACTAGTGATCGAGGGAGGCTCATTTGTGCAAGGAGTCAGCTTGATTTGTTCAAGCTTCCTCAACTTGGATTAGGGGAGACCGGCAAGTCTCCGAGACCATAGAAAAATTCCTTGTGTTTCAATTGTGGTTTGATCATTGTCTTCTTTAATTTTTTATACTTGACTAGACTTAGGTTGTTGGTACACTTAGCAAAACCTAGCTTATTTAGGCCTTAATTGTTATAGAATTGTTATTCATATCATTTTTGCTAAATTATTGAATTAGAGCCAAAGAATTTTAAAAACCTCCTATTCACCCCCCTCTAGTCGATTATTCTTGATCCTACAGAGGTTCAATACAGCATATCACCCCCAAACTGATGGACAGACCAAAAGGGTAAACTAGTGCTTGGGGACTTATTTGAGGATTATGGTGTTTCAGGAACCAAGAAATTGGATAAGTTGATTAACTATGGCTGAATCGTGGTATAATACCACTTATCACACCTCATTGAAGATAACTCCCTTCCAGGCATTATATGGATATCATCCACCATAGCTAGCCGAAATGTCAATCCCTTGTAATGTGTCAATGGAAGTTGAGGTCAAAGTTGATGAAAGGGAAGAAATGCTGAAGAAGCTCAAAGAAAACCTGAACAATGCACAGAATATGATCAAGAGATTTGCTGATAAGCTAAGAACTAAGAGACAACTTAAAGTAGGTGATATGGTATATCTCATGATACAACCCTATAGGCAAAATGCCTTTAGATTGAAAAGATCTTTGAAACTTAGGTCTATGTATTATGGACCTTTTAGGGTTATGGAAAAAATTGGCTTAGTGGCTTACATAATTCAGTTACCCAAAGATGCGGCTATCCATCCAGTTTACGAAGGATTGTTCCAAGGAAAGGGATGGCTGTAACTCAATGGCTTGTTCACTGGCTTAATCTATCAAGGGCTGATGTGACATGGGAAGATGCAACATTTATCTAGAACACTTTTCCAAATTTAAAGCCTTGAGGACAAGTGCTTGCTCAAGACGTGGCAATTGTTAGAGTAGTGAAGTTGGCGCTGCTAGTAACACTTCGTCACTTTCACGTAAAGACCAATCTACGGCTAAAGATCATGGGGAAAGGAGAGAAAAGAACGTCCGATGGTCAAATGACAGCAACAGTTTTTACTACAATTCTGTAGTCATCATCCTTTGTCAATGTTCTCTCTAGCTCTGTATTACCGAGTCTGTTATTTGTAATTGCTGTGTGGTGAAATCGTTGTAAGAAAGGAAAGGCATAAAGCCCAGTTGAGGTGGAAAATGGAATGCTGTGACGATTCCGCATAGTCTAGTATCTCTTTTAGTTGCATTTAGCTTATAACCTTAGTTCGTTCTCCTTGTCTGTAGGAAGGGCCATATTATGGATCCAATTTTGGTTAGGATTACCTTAGTTCGTTCTCTTTGACTGTAGGAAGGGCCATATTATGGATCCAATTTCGGTCAGGATTTGAATTGGGGCCTGACAACGTTGCCCCCAAACTAACTTCTATGCAACCAAGCAGCCAGCAAACACAATTTCCACTCTATTTCCTTCCAAACGAGTCAAGTGGCAATACTAGGAGAAATGATCACTTTCTTAGCTCTATTACCTCTTTTTTTTCCAAATCTAGCCCCCTCTCAACCGCCAAACGTGCCTCCCACACCCCCTACCATGGGAGGCCGCCTCCCACGCTCGCCGTCCGTAGCAAATAGCCGCTCCTACGCTGCTCCCGTGCTCCTCGTCGACTGCCGCGCTCTGCCTTCTACGGAGGGAAGTGGGCTAGATTTACAATTCTGTTCGAGAGGAGCTAGATTTGAAGAAAAAAAAAAGTAACAGGAGCTAGAAAAAATGAACTTCGTGCTAGGAATGATCTACTCGTTGGAACAGCAAATAACTCAGCAACAGTACTTATAGATATATAATCTCGTCTTACACGTAAAAATCAATTCCAAAGAACTGACTAGATGCAATCCAAGATAGGACAGATGCAAACCAATAATTGCAATCTCTGCTCCACAAGGGATCACTGGAGATTAGACGAGCAAGCACCCCCCCAATCCCTGCGCACACACAAAACCCTAGATGGGTTTTCTCCTGGAAACACACGTTCATGCATGCCACAACACAGCCAATCAGCCATGGCGTTTTCTGTATTCAACTCTATGCAAAACGTTCTGAAAAATACAAGAGCACTTGTGCTCTGCTTTTTATAGGTTGAACCCCCCAAGGCACACCCCTGACCTAAGGCCAACTCGGACTCGACTTATTCCTGGATTACAACTCGAACCAGCTTGGGCTCAACAGCAGAAAATTGACAGGCTATACCATTCACATGCTCAGACAAGAGCTCGTCCAACCAGGGTTTACAAAACCGAATCGAAGTTGAAATTTAAATCCTAGTCGGCACCGATTTTCGTCGAAAATTAGTCAAAAATCGTAAAAAAACCGAAGGATTTCGAAATCAAACTTTTTGAAAAAAATTTAAAATTGAAAATCGGTCGATTTTCGTTCAAGAGAAATTTTTCGACGAGCGATTTTCACCAATAATCAAGCAATTTACGTCGCATAAAATTTTCCAAATTTTTTGATTTTTTTAATTTGACTGGTTTATCGAACCGGCTTGATACGATCGAAAATCGTGATTTTCGTCGATATTTGAAACCCTGTGCCCAACTCTGAACACATTTCTCTGCCTCCCAAAGCAAGCAAGGATGGATGCAACCAACCAACTCTGCCGGTGAACGCATGATTCTTGCAGTAGTACCGGTAGTAATCCAGAGAGAGAGAGAGAGAGAGAAGTTGAAAGTCACAATCCTAAACAAAGACACGCCAAAGACCAAGTATGCTTACAGTAATCAACAACGGAACACGCTGATCACCACAAAAACACCATCACGCAAACACGCGGGAGGCAAGATTAATAAAAGGGGGTCAAGAAACACGTTTTTGTTGGTCTTGGTCTTGTGGTCTTTACCTTTCCCACTGCACTGCATGAATTCAGAATTCACACTGAACAGACGGTGGTCTTCGTCGTTCGCGATTCACATGACCGGGACGACCAGTTTTCATCTGCCGCAGACCGCAGTTGCCGCTCGTGTTCCGTGCCATTCCGACGAGTTTACGACCTTGCCCACACTGCATCTGCGAGGAGGGCCAGCGAGCGATCGGCTAATAAATCCTCTCCTACATTCCGGATCCTCTGCATCTGCGAGGAGCCAAGATTTCATTTCCTCCTAAATCCGGCCTTGTTGTTCACATGCGCGCAGCCTTTGGCAGCGGAGGGATTCGATTCGTGGTGATTGCTTAAAGAATTGATATTTCCTTGTGCTGTCTGACACCTCACCTGCCACCACGAGGAGTTTGTTCCAAGAATCGACGTTTGGTGGCCATGGCCGTCGTCGTGTGCGTCACCGGTGCCGGTGGGTTCATCGGATCCTGGATCGTCAAGCTCCTCCTCGCCCGCGGGTACGCCGTCCGCGGCACCTCCCGCCACGCCGGTACGGTTCCTCTCTCGCTGTCTCGCTCTCATCCCCGATTCTTGGCCTGGCCGTGTGCTCCAGGAATGGATTGAGCTGACGACGATCTTTTGGTTGGGTTGGTGGTGGGATCTTCTCGTCATTGCGCAGATGACCCCAAGAACGCGCACCTGTGGGCGCTCGACGGCGCCGCGGAGCGGCTGACGATGGTGCAGGTCGATCTGCTCGACCGGGCCAGCCTCCGCTCCGCCTTTGACGGCTGCGACGGCGTCATTCACACCGCCTCACCGATGCACGACAACCCCGTAAGTAGTTGTTCCCGCTCTAGTTGAGCTCGGATCTCTCCAAAAAATGGCGACTCTTCTCTTCTTGGCCCAAAGAAATATTACAGCTTTGGCCCGCGTTGTACTGTTGGCAGGAGGAGATCATCCAACCGATAATCACCGGGACGCGCCACGTTGTCGAGGTCGCCGCCGACGTCGGCGTCCGGCGCGTGGTGCTGTCCTCCACCATCGGCACCATGTACATGGACCCCCACCGCGACCCCGACGTGCCCCTCGAAGAGTCGTGCTGGAGCGACCTCGACTACTGCAAGAACACCAAGGTCTGCACTGCAACCTTCAGCAAGACTGAATTTTTATCCCCAACCTCGCCTGCGAATCGCAATTGATGCCGCCCTGCGTTATGAAACGCAGAATTGGTACTGCTACGCGAAGACGATTGCGGAGCGGGGCGCGTGGGAGGTGGCGCGGGCGCGGGGGCTGGACCTGGTGGTGGTGATCCCGGTGGTGGTGCTCGGCGAGCTGCTGCAGCCCGGCATGAACACCAGCACCAGGCACATTCTCAAGTATCTCACCGGCGAGGCCAAGACGTACGTGAACGAGTCGCACGCCTATGTGCACGTCAGGGACGCGGCCGAGGCGCACGTCAGGGTGCTCGAGACGCCGGAGGCCAGGGGGCGGTACGTCTGCGCTGAGAGGACGCTGCACCGCGGCGAGCTCTGCCGGATCCTCGCCGAGCTCTTCCCGGAGTACCCCATTCCTACAAGGTACAAACAAAAATGTTCTTGTTGTTGAAACAGGTGCTAGCTACTCTGAATCTGTTTGTTTCAATCCATAGGCATGCATTAGGTGTTCTGAACGTAAGAAATCTGCTAATACTCATAAAATTTGTAACTGTAAGAGCACACTGACAAGCATGTTCCTGCCACTGACAGTAAAGGAAAAACTTTTGAACTGTATTATCCTCTCCAGGGTTTGCAATTGCTACATCAGAGTGGCTAGCTAATTCTGGCGCATTGCAGAATTCAGACCTTCTTGGATGGTTGCATTGCTGTTTAGAGCTACAGTATAATATTGCTGGTTCATGAAAATTGAAAAAAACCAGGTTGGGCTGGTCAGTGAGATTTAGATCCTTGCTTAGTCCGTAGTTTGAGAAAAAAGTTTTAGATAGTCTTAGCAAGCAATGGAGTATTCTTCCCTGGAGAGCTCAAACCATGGCAATACTTAAATTTCTTAGCACTACATTATGACTTTTTTTTTCCATGAACTGAGTTTATGGTTTTTCAGTATATCTGCATGCTTGCAATTGTTCCGTTGATAAAACAAAACTGGTTTCAGATTGTCTGAAATTTCTTAGAGAAAAAACGATAGCTTCGCTTTGCTTTGAAGGTAAAATCAGTGACTTTGTTTTCAAGACAAATTTCTTAACATTGCATTATGATTTTTTTCATGAACTGTGCATATGGTTTTTCAGTATCCCTGCATGCAATTGTTTTGTTGGTAAAACTGAAGTTCTTTCTGATTGCCTTGCAATTTCTTAAAGAGAAAACAATCACTTTGCTTTTCCTCGAAGACAAATTAAGCACTGTATCTAAAATTCATGGACAAAACAGTGACTTTGTTTTCAAGATACAACACATGGTTTCTGAACTCTGAAATTTCTTGAAGACAAAGAAATGACTTAGATAACATTATGGTTGATGACCAATAATCCTTTTGTAACTTATACAGGTGCAAGGATGTGGTAAATCCACCAAAGAAGGGTTACAAGTTCACAAACCAGCCTCTAAAGGACCTAGGCATCAAGTTCACACCTGTGCATGAATATATCTATGAAGCAGTGAAATCCCTGCAAGAAAAGGGATTCATCCAGAAGACTTCTGGCACCAAAGTACAAATCATACCATATAAAAACCATTTGAACAAACAGAGTGATATGAGAGCTTGCATTTCATATATCTCAACTGTCTTCAGAAAAGAACTGCCATATCGTAACATTGATACTCATCTCACTAGCAAAATGAGAAGGAACATTGTTGACAGCAAAATCCATATAACTTGCATCTAATTTGAGGAAACATGCGCGGGGTTCTGATGACAAGAGATAATCGCACATGCAGTCCTCATTGTATCATTTGTTGTTGCAGGTGCTTGACAGACGGAGTTCCCCGCCTCAACAATCACAAGCGCCCATATTGATTTCAAAACTTTAATAGGTTTCTACACAAAGTAACCCTATGATTCGCCGATTATGAGAATATGCAGTTCATTTGATTTAATAAGATTTTGCAAGCCGGTTATTGTATGTGGCAAACCGCCAACTTTGTCTTGCACACTGTTGACCTGCATTGCTGCTTGGAGCAGTACAGAGCAATTTCAGTGATGATGCCAAAGATTTTTCTCAATCGTTCAAAATCCGGTTGTTCATTTTGTCTGACTCGATGAGTAGAAAAAAATCAATCACTTGGCAGAAATCCATGGAAGCCTGATCAACTTGCAATTTAATACTGTTGGTCAGCTTCTGCTTATTCTTCTTGATCTTGTATCTGTAGTTGTGTGAGTTCATTTTCGTTCAACACACAGATTGATCGCACCATTTACAAAATGCTTCAAATAGGATGAAGAAATAAAGTATTATGTGTGCAACATATAATGACTAATAACTGATCATGAAGCAGATCGATTTTGTCAATTGCAACATCGTTTGATTAAGCATTTGGAAGTTGACTACTAGCGCTTCATTGGAGGAGTTATTATGCTATTATGTGTTCACCGTTTGTTTGATCCTTTCGTCAACTTGATATGTACTTCCCAACAATCCTCGTCTTGTTTTTTCTTCTTCTGTAGTCTGTAAAAAGGCACATGTAACGCAGCTTAAAAGTAGATGGATTGACTTTGATCGTTAATATATGTTAAAGTACATAAAAATGATGTTATTAGATTTGTTTATAAAATATTTTCATAATTTTTATTTTTTATTTTTTAAGTATATTACGACAAAAAAAAACCAAAGTCAATGTTTTCCATCGGAGACTTCCTTCTTTTAGAGGAGTTTTGCAGTAAAGACTGAAAGTACGAAACGACTTGTATTTGTGGACAGACAGTAGAAAATTTGTTGCAAAATCTACCGTGGTATTAGTAGAATACGCAATTATCAGTTGTGACACGTAAAAACTAATCTTTCAAAGTTACATCTAAACTAGAAATAAGGAATAGGTAGTGATACTTCGGCATAATATACCGTCTCTGTTGCCTTCAAAGTTACACCAAAACTGGAACATTAAGGGCACTCCTAATGCAATAATGCAAGCAGTTTCTATAAAATAGTAAGTGGGATAAAATCTGATGTGAAAGATGAGTTAAGAGAGAGATTAGAGTTGTTTCTCATGCAAAATACTACAACCCAATTGACAAAACCAAGTTAGAGGATGGGGATTGGTAGAGGGGAGAGAGGAGATGAGATAAGAGTGAATAAATTAATTGGGCGGGGTCTTTGCTAGATATATGCATTGGAAATGTTGTATTTTGAGTTGTTTTTATATGATGTAGTATATTTAGATATAACTTATAGAAACTATGCATCAAAAATGTTGTGTTTCATGTATAACTTATAGAAATGTTGCTATGATGACTTTTTCTGTAGTAGTAAGACATGCTTCTCTGTCATGCATAAAATAAAGTCTGGACGTCTCTACAACGAAGTTATTCATTAATTGAACTATACTTTTTTCTTGCTCCCAAATCAATCGCAACATATGTATATATATATATCATTTTCCTATCATTTGTGAGTTGTGATACCCTAGCCCAATTTGACTAGGCCGAGTGGCTCATGTAATTGGTAACGGGGCGTGGGAAATGAATTTATCGCTTAACTAGCCTCTTGAACCTTATTTTTTGCAAACCTTGCCCCCTCGCGCATGCATTTGCAAATTTAGCCTCCTCCCATGTCGTGCCCGGGAGCGCGGAAGCCCCCTGCCACGCCCGACGGCGACAAGCGCGAAAGCTCACCGACGTAGTGGCTGCTCACGCGAGTGCGGGAGTAGCATGGCCCCACGGCAGGAGAGCTTCCGCTCTCCCCGACCACGGTAGTGGCGCTTGTCCACCTGCATGCACACTAGCCCACGCCCATGTGCTCGCCCGCATGCCCGCCCGTGCCCTCCCCCGATCGCCCGGCTGCTCCTGCGCCCGCGCGTTACCGCGGCAACCAGCACGCTCCCGCTCTCACCATGCGCTGTAGGGAGCTTCCGCTCTCCCGGGCGCGGTAGGGGACACACCTTCCTCATTGTAAGAGATGGCTAATTTTGTAAATTCGCACATGAGAGAGCTAGATTTGCAAAAAAAATCGAAGGGTTAGATAAGCCATGAATTCGTGAGAGATTTGCATACAAACACAGCAACTCCAAGTAAACATTCTCCAGCTCTCCAAAAAACAAAAGGAGTAAAGCATTCTCGAGTGAAGCCAGGTCGACACGAGTACAAGCAAATTGCCGTATGCATATGCCTGTTAGGCCTAAAAACCCATATCGCTTACAGTTTTTTTTTCCGATTCACTTATACTCCTTCACGTCACAAATAGTTGCCGTTTTAAAAATAGGTATAATCAAACTTTTGAAACTTTGATTATCAATATCATTTTAAATATTTAAATTGGATAATGAAAATCATATGTGCAGATTTATCTCAAAAAGTACTTTCATAGTATTATAATTTTATTTGTTTTATAAACATATTATAATAAAAGTCAGTAGTCAAAACAATATTTCGGAGACTGTGTCGATATCCAAAACAACAAAACAACATTTTGGAAACCGTATCGATGTTCAAAATAACAACTAGTTATGACTAGAGGAAGTAGCTTGTTTAGAGCACAAGGCTCTACTGAGGAGTGATGTAACGTACATCTAAAATTCATAATAATATATAGAGAAATACTAGCGTCCGGACGTTCGATACTGTTCATTTCATCGGACGCTCGCTGCAACATTTTTTTCCAACGTGTGCAACATTTTTTTTCAACGTGTGCAACATTTTTTTCTCCGCTCATATTTTTACTGTTATCGAAGGAAAAATGTTTTCATACGTGGAAAAAAAATGTTTCACGCGTAGAAAAAAAATCAGACGTCTGATTGCTAGCAATTTCGTAATATATATTGTGTTCCACGCAAGCCCTTCTTTCTCCTTAATTAATTTTCATTTCCTTTTAGAAGTCCTGAGGCAACATCTCTCTACCTCTCCTCTTCTCTCTCTAAGATGCATCTTCCTTCGTTTTTTATTTCAAACAACATTTTGGTGCAATTCCTGTGTTTTTATTTTCTGTAGGATTCTACTGGACATGCCACCTAATTCATGCGGTTTAATTTCCAATTGCCATGTTTTTTAATTCATGTGTTTCAAATGGGCCCTAACATTCTACAAATGTGGGTGTCTAATGTGCTCTGTAGACCCCTTAGAACACAGAAAATTTGCATGAATCCTCATATATTACATTGTTTTCTACGTACAAACAACAATGAAATTACTATCAAATTCCTACGAGATTCTCGTAACGTCCCTATGTTCCAAATAATCTAGAATTTTGTAGCGGAATATGCTTCAAAAAGAAAATATACATTGTATATTTATACGGACGAACTTATGTTTTGTTGGTTGAACTGTCAATGTACACATCTACTATTTGTAGACTTTTTCCTATTGGTGTAGTCGTTATCTACGAGTCGCCATCATAAACATGTGGCTCATATACATGTTTATACTAACTATGCATGATAGAATCGACATCAAATGCTTGTAGGCAGGACAGTCTGAGAGCTAGCTAGAAAGAGACATGGAGAAAATTAATTTTTTTTAAAAATAATACATTTTTAAAATAATTTTACAAAAAATATTCTTTTTTTACAACCTTAATCTGTCGACCAAATGAATCCACGATAAAATAATCTATCAGCCAATTCAATCAACAACAACAAAACAGATATCTGCGATAGGTATATTTTGTATTAAAAAAATCAAGGTATTATTTATGTAAAACTATTTTAAAAATGTATTATTTAAAAAAATCCAGAAGATGATATGTACATGGAAACAAACAAACACCAGTACAAGGCTCCAATACTACGTACGTGCAGAGTACAAATTAAAGAAGTAATCCCTGGTCAAGATCCCTTTCATGGATGGAAGAATTGTTGATTACCAAAAAAAAATGCTGCACTAGCTCACTAGGTATGATGCAACGCATGCCTAATGAATTATGATAGCTTGGCAATAATGTACCGTCACACATCGCTTTCTTTCCACCAATATTGGAACATGATAAGATGATTAGAAACTTCAACTATGACTTGACAAATGTTTTTCAAAAAGGCTATGGAATTGACACAATTGGAGCTAAAAGGCTATGGGAAAGCTTAAAACCCTTGTAACCTCAAATTAACCTTGTTATTATAAATATATATTATGGTGTCAGGGCAATATGATTTTAAATGGGCGATTTCAAGTCAAATTCGGGTATGTTTTTTAAAAAACAAATTCAGTTTTAGAGTATATACCATCTATAACAATTAAAATGAAATTCATACCATTAAAAAAATATGATCGAACTCAAAGATTTTGAATGAATTTAATTTATATATATAATCAGCACATATCTACATTAATCAAACCACCGTAAAAAAAACAACTCTAGTTAGAATTTCAGTTCAAACTTGTTTGAACTAGTTGTTAAACTAGTTAAACTTAACATCCAAAAAACTTCAAACTTTTTTACATATGATACATAGAGGAAATACTCGTTTTAGATTATAGTGCCCAAACACCGTGATATCCCAATTAATTATAATATATGTATTTATATACACATAAGAGAGAGTGTGTGTTTGTGTGTGTATATAGGAAGCCGAAATGGGGCACCATGGTGCCTGGGCACCATGATTTCAAATACGCAAATTCAAGCCGTATTCGAGTATAATTTTCAAATATTTCAGTTTCAGGGTATATACCCATCTATAACAATTCAAATGAAACACATACATTTGAAAAAATATACTCGAATTCAAAGATTTTGAACGAGTTTGGATCACATGCTTTGCTGATTTATATATAAAATCAGCACATACCTACAACCAAACTATCATCAAAAAGGGAAACTATAGTTTGAATTTCAGTTCAAACTTGTTTGAACTAGTTAGTAAACTAGTTAAACTCAAGATCCTAAAAATTTCAAAAAAATCACATAAAAATACATAGGAAAAATATCCTTTTAGATCATGATGCCTAGGTAATTATATATATATATATATATATATATATATATATATATATATATATATATATATATATATATATATATATATATATATATATATATATATATATATATATATATATATAGGGAGAGAGAGAGAGCACGCGCATTTCAGCTCATAAAGCTTCTTGTTTATATCCAACGATCATGGGCACCACTGAATTAAAACATGGCGTAAAAACATTTTCTTTAATTGTAGTCTTATGTGTCGCTGCTAGAATTAATATGCAAAACTGAAGCAAAGCATGTTCGGTTTACTGTCACGCTTACTTTAGACAACTTTGACTCTTCTTTACCCTATATATTGAACACCTATCAAGGTCATTTCACAATTTCTTTGCTACAAGAAGTGTGGTAGACCCCCAAACAATGATATGTGCTACACAAATAGAACTGCACTATCTTAATTAGTTTGTCTAGAGAGTTGCTATACATAAGAAGATCATACACAAAATCTTCTCACGAAAATAAAATTCACAGAAAAACGATGCATATCACCTTCTCAATTTGAAGGTGCGAATCAAATATGCAGTTGTTTTTGGTGAAGATACATATAAGCTCGTAAAATGATCATGTAACAAACGTCTTTAAGATCGACACAGTTAGATGTTTCGATCTGTCCCTTTCATTTGCCGGCCAAATTCTGACAGCCAAGAATGCGAGCTCAATCCACGCTTCTAGAGTTCACCTTACTATTCTTATCCGACAAAACCACACGCACTCTCTCCTCTATGCGATCACAATGATTTATAACGTGTGAGAACAATGTTACTGTTAACTTTACTGCCCATAAAAACAATTTTAATAAATTAATTAAGATGCCAAGTCTGGCCTTAAACAACAAATGTCATATATCAAAATCAGTTGATACAGAAATGTCACTACAACAATCTGTACTAGATGCATATGAATAGTAAATTCCAGTTATGATCGCACAAGATTGCCATTGAGAAGGGCACCAAAAATCAACCCGAACTACGGGAGCTCACTGGAGTTAATTGACTAATTGAGCAATGAAGCTCTCATAAGCAGTAGTGTACGTACCTTACTTACTCCGAGAACAATGCATACTGCTGTTGCTCATGAACAGTTATACTGGTGAGGGTCATGGGCTCACTCATGGAGAACGGCAGTTTTCAACACTGAATATGACACCTGACACATCATCCATCACATTCACGATCGACATATCATTTTCTGCATCTGTAATAAAAACCATTCAGTTGTTAATTGTCTCCCGGCGGCTGTGGAAGCTGGCTAGCTAGGTGCAGCTTAATTATATGTTTAAGAAGAATTCTCACCTATGTGAGCTAATTTTTGAGGCAAGATTAGTAAAGTTAGATAGCACCCAACGCGGTCTTTAGTATGGTTTTAACATATCCAATTATATGAACCAGGCAAGAAAACTAAGGGTAAAGCTAAAGACGGTTTGGAACACAGGAATTCCTCGTAGGAAATAGTTCGATTCCTGCAGAAATTCTACAAAAATCCCATCGTCCTAAATGGGGCGAACAAAACCACACATTACTTCAATACCGGTCAGACCGCGCTGGTCCGATATGCCTTAATTGCACAGTTAGTTTCCCATAAAACACAACGGCAAGCGTGCTCATTTGGTTGGCAGAGGCAGCGGAGAGGCCTCAAACATCACGTCCTGGAATCAAGTCCCCTCCCCATTTAGAATTTTACAGGAATTTCTAAGGAAACAGTCCAATTCCAGTAGAAATTAAGAAAATTTCCAGCGTTTCAAACATGACCTTAATTAGCTGCCGTCTATCATTCTTGTGTTGCTGTTTTTTAGTTTGGTGCACGTGCACTAACCAATCCACAGAAATTGTCCAGCAATTAGAACTCACGTTTATTCATGCACATCTTCTACCTAGCTCTATTGCTACACGCCTTGTCTTTTCGTTTATTTGTGCATATGTAGCTAGCTAGCTCTCTCTGAACTTTATCAGATCGAAAAAGGAAATACCTATTGATCACGACAGTGGCGGAACTTGAAAATTTTCGTTAGGGTGCATACTTAACACGTACAACTCTATAGTCTTGTACGATGATTTCATAATATTATAATTCCAACACATATATTTGAAATATACTAAAAGTAAAGTACAAATAGTTCTAAGGCCTTAAAAATCTTAAACCGCTAAAATTAGAACCGATTCAATCAACAAATTTGGTCTATTGAAGAGGTGATCTTGTAGCGTTTTTAAATTTTTTGGAGGTGCCAAAGGCATACCCGGCAACCTCTAGTACCGCCCATGGATCACGATAAGAACAAAACAAATCAAGAATTAAGTGACATATAACCAAAGCCAATGCCCCAGCAATTGATTCGAAAAATTAGAGAAAAATTTCGAGCGTTAAAGGCTAACATATCAATATATAAAAGTAACTGACAAGCAGATGATTTACTTAAAATGATGCAGAGGTTTTGTACAACAGACGTTGGCACATGGCATAATCACATTAATTACATTACTTAGATCTACTGGCTCAGCTATTTCGTTAATATTCTAGGATATAATCAGAACAGCAGAATAGTAGCATCTTTAGCCTGAGATCGATCGAAGCATGCATGCTCCCAATATACATGCATGAATAAAATCCAGGAAGAACAGTACTTCGATGCAATGGTATAACTTCTCAACAAACCTTAGCTTAAACGATCTGTTTATTATTGGAAACCTGGATAAACTTCATTGTATGTGCTCGAATACAAGTCATGTTTTGGAGTTCCAGGATCTTGGAGCGCATGCAGTAGTCAATGTTTTAGTGAAGTCAGGTGTCAGGTTCAGTTTGGAATTTTAATTTAGGGATAATTCATACTATACCACTCCATTCGTTAGCACTTAGGGCTATATATCATTGAGACAACGAGTAGTATTTGCTAATCTTTGAAGTTGTATAGTATGAATTATCCCTTTAATTTACTGATGTGCAGCTGCCACAGATTGTATCTTTCCTGTTTTTCTTTTTCCATATATAAAGTATCCCGGATGTGACTTAGCTTGTTCCATTCAACACTACTGTATTTCTAACATTCGGTTATTAGTATATTGTGACGGGGATATAACTTTGTAATATTTTTTTCAAGTAGTTATCATTTTGTCAGGTGTCACTTTGTGGGTAATTTTGTTGTCACTATCTTATTCTTACCGTCAGGAAATATTTATATGTGACCTGAATAATTAGGCTGCACTAGATTACTAGAAACCGTTGGGAAAAAATGTAAATATTGTAGTGTTTGTTCATATATATATCTATGTTGAATTTTTCTTAGAGAAAACTATTCATCGAACCTACCACCTCTTGGTAGATCACGGATCCATTTGGACTGCTAATGTAGATCACAAAGACCCATATAATCCCTTCTACTAAAGCCTGAAGACTTTTTGGATGGGGAGCACCCCAATGAGCGGCTCGAGCCGAGCCGAAAAAATATTTACGCTTAGGTCCTTTTTCCCCGAAAAAGAATATATATTACGTTTAGGTCCTTTATGTGTTTTTAAGGCTTGCGCTCGGGTCCTTTTCTATAAAATCAAAATTACGTTTAGGTCCTTTTTCGGGGAAAAAACGTTGGGATCCTTTTCCCCGAAAAAACATACGTACATTTTTTCCCGTTTTTTTACCATTTTTCGAAAAACCAAAATTCTCGATTTTCTCGTGTGGAGAGCGGCGCCCGCGGCGTGGCACGCCGCGTATAGATTTCTAGTATGTTCTACAGAGAACGAAATACAGATAGAGATAGGCACACATGAAAAGAACATGCATGCCTTTTCCATGCATTTCATGTCTTAATAGGTTAGTTATTAGGATGGTAGAACATGTAACTTAGCTTGCATGTTCCCTTCCTATGTTCCCAATTAGGTTTACTGTATATGATTTACCTTACATTACGGTTTACTTGATTTCTAGGATATAATCTATACAGGTCAGCTCATCAGGGATGTAAAAGATAGCCCAAATAGGTTTTAATCGAATTTCAGGTAGTTACATATATAATTTAAAACAGACTTTATATAGAAACCCTCCCTTTATATAATTCTAAACCATACATGCCAACATGTAGAATTAATTATTTACATATTTTCGTGCAATGCTCCATTGAATTATTTTAAATTTCTACATGTTTTCTTTTAAATTTCCTTTATAGAAGCACCCAACAAAAACAAAAAAAAAGTTATATCATAAAAAATACGTCAAATGACAATTTCAAATTTGTTTTGATGCAAGTAAAGTGAACACTAGGATATTGTACCAGTACCACATAAAATTGTGTTAATTTTAAAGCAACTCTAGTTAGATAATACATAATCATAAATCAAACTCGATAGATCTTATATGGATCCAACCATATAGATGTCTCTACGGTTTGTGCAAATTTTATTTGGACCCAGCACATATCTCCTTTGTACATATATATGTAATGCTATCATATGCTTCTATATATGTGAACATCTCCAAAAGATGGATGACGAAAGAGAACACGGTTAAAGATTTGTGAAGAACAAGTGCATATACAAACAAGGAAATATGTAGAAGGGCATCAGTTATGGTAAATGGTCAATTTTTCTTTGAACTCAAAGTAAAAAAGAATCATATATGGATACATAATATTATTTAAAATCAACAGGCAAATGTAAAAAGGAGATAGTTAACATCAACCTAATGAATCCACCTAAATGATTAAATTTTTTATTAAACCAAAATAATTGAATTGTACAGTTAGCCATAGAAAAACAACCACCGCAAACAAACTAAGCAAAAAGAATGTTGACAATTCAACAAGCTAAAAATTTTAACACACCTGTCGAAGGGTTCTGCGAGTCTGTCTATACGTCGAGTAGTAACTTTTCTAAAGCATCCATCACCTTGAATCACATCAACTCGATCCGGCAAGAGGCTAGCTTTTACTACGTGTCATTCGTTTCTCCACACAAATTGATCTAGATTTGCCTCTAGGTAGTTTACTACTCGACGCAATTATTCAGATTGATAAATATGCACATTTCTTTCTATGTATTCTTTGCTCCTGTCTCTTCAAGACAGAAGATGTTGTTCTGAAATCTTGAGCAGGTTCAGTTAACCTAGCACACATATCAGACAATGGATGCGAAGAAATGTACTTTTTTCCTTAAACTTAAATTTTGGTTATTCCTCGTAGGTATCCACCGTCTTCTCAGTCAATAAACCAAACCATGCATGTCACAGCAAAGAAAAACGAAGGTTATCCAAATGCAACCAATAGAACATCTGAAAGACGGCAGAAGTGATAGCAATTTACACCTCAGAATGAAGCACTAGCTAGCAACTAACACAAGGCAGACAAAGAGATCTTTGGTAGCTACTAGCTAGTACCTTATTCAAATTAATGGTGTAGTTGATGGCCATTAAATCATGATGCCCTTGTCCTGAAAAAAACAAAAAAATGATGGCAAATGGATCACTCATTTGTAGCAGTAAGGACCACAACAAACAAGGTGCAAACCTAATTAATAGACCAAGCAGCTCTCATCACCACAAAGACAAAGTAAACAAAACTCTGAAGAAATGAGACCAAAGCAAACAAACATAAGGGAAACAGTCAAGCATCCCCTCATCTGTAACACTGAAACAGCAGAAATTACAGTGCCCCTTTTACAGTGTGTGAGAGAGGAAGAGAGCAACAAGACCCAAAGGCCAAAGTGAGAGAGAGAGAGAGACAAGGGGCCTAACCTAAGATGCAAGCCAGATCCGGCAAAAGCAAAGTGAGGCCACCTTCCATGCCAAATATGGCTCATCTCTTAGCCTACTCCATTTGACCCCAACAAGAACTTGATCAAACCCCACCACCATGGCCAGCCACCTGCATAAGAACCTGAAAAACAAGGAAACAGGCAAGACGAGGGTGTAAGAGAGAGAGGATGCAGTTAATTCTGCCGAAGTGTCGCAGTGTATTGTCAGCATCTCCATGCTTCAGCTCCCAAGGCAACGAGTACTATTGCAAGAGAAGAAATAACATTTGGGGATGAAAAACAAGTAGAAAAGCCAATCATTTATTCCAGTACTACAAAGCCTACAGCTGCTGCTCCTTACCATGACCACCAGCATCCGTATCACCCACCTCGGTAGTTGTTCCCACGACAACTGGACTGAGAGAGAGAGGATCAAAACAAGAGAGAAAAAAACTGTGCGCAAGAGAAAGGAAGTGGCATGGCAAAGTGGGAGAAAAGCTAGAGTAATCAAGGCATCCGTGTTCTGTCTTTTGTAGTGTCTTTCGTGGTTAAGTTTCTCTTTATCAACCAGGGTTTAACTTTTTCCTCACGAGAAAAATTTTAGATTAAAACATTGAATTAAATAAAATTTGGTTTACAAAGGTTTAATGAATTTGGATGGAAGATAAGCCCCGAGAGAAAGAGGCTGACAGAAAGATGAGTGAGCACGCGGCGAGGATGACATAGATATTATGCCAACCGTCGCGCCATGTGCTCACTCTCTTCTGTCAATCTCTCCGACCATCTCCACACCAAAAACTCCTCTTACTTCACACACTTACCGCACAATCGACGAACAACTTCCCAGAGCTACATACAACCAAAAAAAACCCTACGAAAACCCAAATAAACCCCCAAAACACGAGAGGAAGAGCAAGAAACGGAAGAGGTTTTGTTCTTCTTGGATCCGGTGAGCGACCGCCGTACTGGAAATGAAAGGGGGTCTCCCTCTCCCTCCCTCTCCTTGTATGTGTCTGTTCTTGGAGCAGAGGAGATGGATGGGATGGGTGGTCGTACCTCCCAGAGCTGAGACCTCGCAGGATTTTAAAGTACTACTAGGAGTACCCGTGCCCCTGCCAAGTAATTCCAATCAGCAATAGTTGACACTACACAGTGTTCATCTTTACTTAATTGATTAATTATATTAGATTTTGTTGGGAGGAGTACAAGGTACTAATATCCCACCCAAAAAATAAATTAACCCAACCACTGTTCCAGTTCATCACTTTCTTAGTCTAATGTGAATTTAAAAAAAATTAGGCCCTTTTTGCAAAAATAACATGTAGAAAGACTAGGTCATAATTTCAGATTTTTCAAAGAGCCTCCTCACGGAGACGATGATGTGGCATGGCCGAGACTGAGATGGCTTGAATTCATTGCGCTTTAAAGAGAGTATTATTTTTTATGGTGGTACTATATAGTTACTAGAAATACGGTTTGTCGGTATTTGGGTTCGTCACTTTTTTTTTCAATTTTTACCGTAAACACAAACCCCATATCCTAAACCGTTTCGGATTCAATGAATCCAGTTCGCGATTCGTGAGAGTTTATAGCGAATCTGGTAATTACAAGTACTACATGTGAGTTAAAGATGGATGGGCTAATTTTAGAATATAAAAATTTGGTTGTCGATTTCCATATCTGACGCTTTGGACGGTAGTTTAGCCCTTGCGTCGAATTGGACGAAACCGGCCTACGGACTAGCATTGATTGGCTAGAGTTAGTAACTGTAAATGAAGGTGTAGTCAGTCTCCTCAGTCCTAAAACTTGAAATCGGCCGTTGAAATATTCAAATTTTTGCTCCCGGCCTCACTGATCTGTCTGCACCCGCTCGATGGTTAGTGAAAATATTTTTAATATTTTATCCACCTGTCCATCCTGTTTTAGCGTACTTCTCTTGATCTAATATTATTTCTAGCTATGTTAATTTGACCATCAGCTCACCAACCCTCTTTCTGCCAACCAATTTACAATCTCATTGGCGGCCGAATATCATCGTTGAAAGTCTGGTTTGATCTCATGCACGGTGTCTCGTTGTCTGAAGAAGAAAAAGATGCTCACCGGCCTCATTTGTCATACATCAAAGCAATATTGATGATAGTCTCTTGGTTGTCTAGCTACTTGTCTATGGCTTTTGCAGTAGCATTCCTTGTTCTGTATATATAGAAGAAAATACTCGCCTGGACTGTCCTACATCCAATTAAGAACTGATATGATCATCACAGGCATTAATCAAGCCATTTCTTTTTGTTAGGATGTTAAACCAAATATGTAAGAACACATCAAGAAGACTAGCTAATAGGCTAAGATGTAATCAACAAGTTGACAAAGCATATGAATCGGACAACAACAGTGAGCAAAAAACCCGTTGGGGCTCGAATCAAAATTGCTTCGATTATAATAGTTAACGGGTTTAGAATTTAAATGAATCTATATCAAACGAAAAAAAGTTAACAAAGCTCGGCTTAAAAGTGTCTTGCTAACTCTAATTTAAAATAACCACTTTAACGATAAATAAAATAATTTTATGTCAAACCACACTAAATTTGAAGAAAAAAAAACTTGATAATAGAATAGCCTAGCCCTCGCACCGAGATAAATTAGATTAGATTGGATGTAACACAAATACCAATGCTAGCTGGCTGTATCTAATGGGCACATGCAAGTATGCAACTGTAAAGGAGGTGCAAATGTTCAGTTATGCCCCCAAAGATTAAAGAAATTAGCCATGAATTATTTTTGCACGGCTTGATTTTCAAGGATACAAAGTAGTACATCTTGATTTTCCAGTGGTCATGTATCATCTATGAAGATATTCAGATTTCCACATACACATGTCACATAGTTTATAGGTTGATGATCTAAATCCTGTGCACCAGATATCTCCATCCACCTTCAGTGCTAGTGACAACTGACAAGTGACCAACGAACAAAGTGATTAGGGGGTTCGTACTGTCGAGAAAACATAAAAGAAAGATACGGTGGTGTTTCATCATTTATCTATAAAAAAGAACAGACACAAAACCAAGACAGCTTAATTAGTTACGAGCAGGGCGAGTAGTACTGTCGTACCGACGACGTGATCGTCTTACGCCTGCCGACGTTATCCCTGCAGTGCCTTTTCCATCACCCGATACAGCTATCCTCCAATAGCAGCAGCTATTTTCACCAGTCTCGCTGCCGCGAAAGGTGCATGCGTCCTCGTCTTCCCCTTTCGAGCAAAGAACCCAATCCATCCGGGCGAGGAAAAGTAGAGAGAGAGAGAGAGAGAGAGAGTAGTCATTTTTCTCGTCTGCGTCTCGTTCTCGGGAGGTGAACAGCGGGCCGTGTCGGACATTCCGCACGGCGTTGTCGTCCCGCGATTGGGCCTGCCCTCGGTGGGGCCCACCGCCGTGGGCGTGACCGGAGCCCTCGCGTGGCTGCGCGGGAGTGGCCAGAGCCAGAGGTAGGCCCCCACCGACCAGTGTCCCTCAGGCTTGGAGACCATGGCCCCTAAAGAAAGGGTGGCTGCCAAAGGCCTACCTGACAACAATCTCCTCGTGGCTCCGATTTGCAATGTTGTACCTGTTCAAAAGAGTAGAGATAAAGATATTTGAAGCTATCCGAACCCATATCCTACGTTGATTCAAAGCATTAAATAAATCATGAGGCCCGTATGTCAGATATACACCTGGAATCCTCGCTGCGATCATCGGGGTTGTTGCAGGATGCACAAATGAGTCACTGCCGGCACTCGCATGCGCAAGACACATGGAAGGGTCGTCATCGCCTCCAAATCCATCACCCGTTGAAGCTGTCACGTTCACCACTGGTCATGAAAGACAGACTCTAAGGCTTTCACCTACAAATCCACGGACCGCCCGTCTACTACTGACCACAAAAGACGTTGGCTTCAAAGCTTCCTCTACAGATCCACGGCCATTGGTCATCGAAGCCATCCTCTCCACCTCTGGGCACTAGAGTTGTCACATCTGTTTCGATCTCGCATCAAAACTTATCACCACTTCTGCCCCAGTGGCGACGTAGGGGGAGTGGTCATGGGAGCGGATGGCGCCGTCGAAGGGGTGACACTACTGCACAACACTACATCACAGACGGTTCATAAACTACATCACAGACGGTTTTGTGAACCGTCTGTATCAAACTGTCGGTGATGACAATAGGTCATCAAAGACGGCAGTGAAAAAGTCATCACAGTTGGAACTGTCTGGGATGATCCCACATCACAAATGGTTCCAAATTGGAATCGTCTGTGACGTGGGGCTCATCTCAGACAGTTCTAAATTGGAACCGTCTATAATGTTGATTTTTTATTTTTTTTTAGTAATTTTGATTTATTGGCTAGCCTTAGGAAATGCTAACCATGCCCTCTGAATCAAAAGATAGTACAGAGCATCACCAGCATATTATTATGATATACATTTCAGAAATGAACTCGGATAACATATTACAACATACAACGCATCTATTTTAGAAATCAACTCATATATATATAAACCAATTGAATTCAGAACTACAATTCACAAATTCACAGCACAAGGTTCATAAATTAATTCAAATGGTATCTAACAAATTCACAACTCATCAGGCAAGGCTTGAGTTGTATTCGCCTTTTGGATTAATGACCTCACACATCAAGAAGGCACAGAGTTGTCCTCGAATACCTAGCAGGTTAGCCTGTTCCAACGCAGATTTAGTGCATTGCCAAGCCTGTCGATGAGAAGAGTAAAGTCTTACGTGTATATAAATTAATAAGTGGAAAAAATTATTGCAAGATTGACAAAACTCTATGACATTGGTTGTCGGCGTTTCGAGCACCGGCGAGTGAATTTTTAAGTCAAAGGGGCTGCTCGTTCCCTCTCCTTGAATGGTTAGACTCAGGAGCCCAAGATGTATACTGGTTCGGGCCGAATGTCCCTACTCCCGTTCGTGTGGTGGTGCTATATTGCTTCGGGTGCAGATGACTGCACGGTTTTTACAAGCGGGAGCTGAGAGCTCGAACAGGTGAGAGCGAAAACAGCCTATTCGTGAAGACCGAGAGGAGGGAGAGCACTCTCTTCTTGAGGATCCTGCCTCCCTTTAAATAGCCGGAGGGGGCAGGTTACATGGGAAGTTGGGAGAGGAAATGATGAGGTGATCTATGCTAGGAGCTCTGGTCCTTCGTCTTGGCGATTGGTTAGCGTCCACTTCACCCCACGTCGGGTTGGTGGACTCATTGAGCAGAGCAGTTTGTCGTTTCATCGGGAAATAGCGCACTTGCCCTCTGCAGGCCTGTCAGGCGCTAACGTTGCCTCGGGAGGGAGCGCGTCTTCACGTCGTGCGTGTCTGGACGATGAGACTGGAGCTTGACTTCGGCAACCTCCTCGCCACCTCGGGAAGGAGCCACCTGCCCCCGAACAGCCACTCTGAGCTGTCGTGTCCGTAGGGCACATGGCTAATGGCCGGCGGAGGCCCGACACTTGGCCCTCGGCGGAGATCGCCTCAGCTTGGTCGGAGCTCGTGGGGAGTCCGACCTGTGGCGGGGGTCGGACGCCCCATTGGGTCGGGGACAAGCTTGGGGCAGCTCGTTAGGTCGGGGTCGATCGTCCTTTGTGGCCCCACGGAGCCTTTGGTCGGAGCCGGGTTTGGGGCAACCCGTTCATCACTCCGGGCCGTTGGGGTACCCATGGTACGAGTACTCGTCATTGGTCTTTGAACCAACGAGGAGTTCCATGTTGTGGCAAATGTAGAATGCACATAGCTTAGTGCCCTTTGGCTGCAGGTGACACTACCAAAATATAATAGGTTAGTTTCAAAGGTATTATTATGGAGTGTGAAGGATTATTGTGTACTAGCGGATACAGGACACTTATAAATATACTTCAGCTTCACTGGGCCCTTCCTGTGTGGCCCTCTACGAGCTTTGTAAAAACCGAACAACGCGTCGAGTAAATTTTTGATAGGTGCCAAGTCGTGTGTGCCACCCTTATTGGAATCAAGATAAATTAAATGGTTGTGTCTTGGTATAATTACAAGTAAAATCCAGTGAAACCTACACAGGTATGTCATCATGGTCATTCAACCTAACTTCGAGCTGCTGTAAGTACAAATCAACAAGTATAGCAACTGGACAAAACACTTACCCCACGTTGTAGGGTAAAAATATGAATTTTTTATCCCATTGAGCAAGCAATACTTTTTCCACATACTCCTAGATGACATCTAAAATTTTGTCCATGGTTTACTTGAACACCATGTGTGGGTCGAGGAAACCCACCGGTTGTTCCCTTGCTTTTGCTTCCATGATCATATATCTACATATACAAAATCAAGTATCATATATGACGAGTATTCATACAATGGGTACCCCAGCGGCCCGGAGTAACGAACGGGTCGTCCCAAGCCCGGCTCCGACCAAAGGCCTCACAGATCCACAAAGGACACTCGACCCCGACCTAACGAGCTGCTCCGGGGTCGTCCCCGACCTAACGGGGCGTCCAACCCTCGCCACAGGTCGGACTTCCCACTGGCTCCGACAAAGCTGAGGCAATCTCCGCCAAGGATCAAGTGTCAGGCCTCCGCCGACTATCAGCCACGTGGTCTACGGACACAACCACTCGAAGTGACCGTGCGGGGGCAAGTGGCCCCTTCCCAAGACAGCACGAAGGTTGCTAAAGTTAAGACTCGATCTCATCGCCGACCACGCGACAAGATGGATATACGCTCCTCCCGAGGCAGCACCAAAGACGCAATATGACGCGTCGGCGCCGTCGAGCCCGCAGAAGCGGTCTGGCTGTTTCCCAATGAAGCAGTGAACTGATCTACTCGATGAGCCCACCAACCCGGTATGGGCAGAAGAGGAGGTTGACCAACCACCAAGACCGAGGGTCAGAAATCTTAGCATAGATGTCTTCATCCTTCCCTCTCCCGACTTTTTATGTAACCTGCCCCCTCCGACTATATAAAGGGAGGCAGGGTCTTCTGGAGACGGATGGACGAACAGTCTCTCTGGCTCCCTTCTCTTGGCCTTTACGAATAGACAGCACCCGCTCTCGTGTTCGAGCTCTCAGCTCCCGCTTGTAAGCGCTGTGCAGCCGTCTGCACCTAAGAGAATACAACACCATCACACGAACTGGAGTAGGGACATTTGGCCCGAACCAGTATACATCTTGGACTCTTGAGTCTAACCATTCAAGGAGAGGGAGCGCGCGGCCCCTTTTGACTGATAAATTTACTTGTCGGTGCACGAAACACCGACAGTTGGCGCGCCAGGTAGGGGCCTCCGCGCGTCTTCATCGACATCTCCGGATTCCCGTTTGCTTCCTTGATGGCATTATTCACCCACGACGGCGTGTCTACGTCAAGGAGCCGAATCCGTTTTAGCTCCCTCGACTTCACCGCCACTCCTGCGGGAGAGCTCGCGCTCGCCGCCTCTGGAGACCAGGCGTTAGCTGGAAGCCTGGACTCCATCTCTGACAACCTCGTCAACCTCCAGCTCGAGGGCCCCGCGCTGACCCCGAGGCCGAGGTACACCGAGTGCTGCACCGTCTTCGGCAGTAGCACCCGTGAGCTCACACAGGTGACCGCGTCACCACCCGCGGGCTCACAATTCGTGGCGATGATCGGCTACGCGTCGACATCCGTTCACTATTTGCTAGAAGACTCCTCCAGCCACGACTCCAGCTCCGATACGGAGCGCGTCGCCGATGGATTGCACTCTCGTGAGTGCAACATGGCGGGTATGGTCGACCTGACCGCGACCCTCGCACCAGAGCGCAGGAAGAGGAAGCTCGGCAAGACGAACGAGCGCGCAAGCGCCCGGCCGAGCCCAAAGAGCTCGATGCGGCGTGAGGAGCTAGAGGCCCGGAGGGCCGAGCTCGACAAACTCCAAGCCGACCTGGAGCAGAGCCAGCCCGGGCCCCCGCTTGTGCCTGACGCCGCGCGCGCACATCAAGTACACCACCAGCTAGTGAAGGAATCCGAGGGTCCCCCATTTTTCCCTCACGCAAGTCAAAACGTGGCCGCAGCCGCGATGCTGCTCCGCGGCCTTCCCGAGCCGGATGACCCGGAGGCCAATGCAACATACCAGAACCTCCGGGGACTGGTGGAACGCGCCGTCGTGTAGCACATGCAGGGCTCTGGCTCCCACCACTCGGACGCCTCCTCCGCCGGAGCGCGCCGCCGCTTCGGCCGGTGGGTCCGCAAAGGCGGCGACAACGCAAACAACGGCCTGTGCCTCGGGCGCCCGCGCGCTAAGCGCCCGCAACGACTACGACGTCCGCGCCACCCTCGAGGCGCGGAGAAAGGCGGCGGACGAAGCGGCCCGTTCATGGGTCGTAGATAGCGGACGCCGCAACGACCGCAGCCCAAGCCCCGATGGTCCAGGACCACGGGCCTTCTGTCAGGGGATCCGCCATGCGGATTTCCCTGCCAGGTTCAGGGCACCGACCAACATAGCCAAATACACTGAGGCCACGAACCCCGGTGTCTGGCTGGAAGACTACCGGCTTGCATGCCGGGCGGGAGGAGCTACGGATGATCTCTTCATCATCCAATACCTCCCTATCTACCTTACGGACTCGGCTCGAGCCTAGCTCGAGTACTTGCCCGCGAGAACCATCAGAAACTGGGGGGACCTGAAGAATCTCTTCGTTGGTAACTTCTAGGGCACCTACAAGCGCCACAGGAACTCCGGGACTAAAAGTCGCAAGCAAGCAATGGGAGACCCTCTGGGATTACATCCAGTGCTTCTCCCGTCAATGCAATGAACTCCCCGATATCTCCGACGTCGACGTCGTTGGGGCGTTCATCTACGGCACCTCTTGCAAGGCCCTGGTGCACAAGTTGGGTTGCATCAAACCCAGAACCACCAAGGAGCTCCTTGACATCGCCACCAACCACACCTTTGGCAAGGAGGCTGTGGGGGCCATCTTCGAGAAGGGGAAGGCCAAACGAGAGCCCAGCGCTCGGGCCGCCTCCCCTTCTGACCGCTCCGACAAGCGGAAGCGGCAGGGAAAACAGGTCCGAGAGGGCCACCGTCGCTGCCTACGACCACCTCGCCAAACAACAGCGCGACCGGTCGTCGCTACCACCATTTCGAAACCGATGGAGAGTTCGGTTCAACCACGGGTTCCCGTCGAGCACAAGTACCGGATTGCCAAGTCTGAAGCACTTCCTCTCCTCACCCCCACGCCGTCGAAGGGAGGGAAAGAAGCTTGACCCAAAGACCGCAGCCAAGAAAAGGGCGACGACGAGTTCCCCGAACCCGACGGTTGCCTCATGATCTTCGGCGGGCCGGCATACTACGCCGACAAGCGCCGGCTCAAGCTCGCCTTCCGCAAAGTCCACACCGCCACTCCAGTCGTCCCCCACTACATCCGGTGGTCAGAGTCCCCGATCACCTTTGACTGGACCGACCACCCCGACCACATCCCGCGGTAGGGAGGTACCGCCGTGGTCGACCCATCGTCGGGAAGAAGCGCCCACGAAGGTGCTCATGGATGGACGGCGGCGGTCTCAACATCCTTTATGTTGAGACGCCGACGCCATGGGGTCCCCGCTCGAGTCTCCGACCGAGCAAAGCTCCCTTCCACGGCGTCATCCCGGGCCAGCAAGCTCACCCGCTCGGGCAGGTCGACCTGCCCGTTACCTTTGGAGGACCAAAAAACTTCCGCACCGAAATCCTCACGTCTGAGGTTCCGGATTTTCCCGGCTCCTACCACGCCATCCTGGGGAGACCATGCTACGCCAAGTTCATGGCGGTCCCCAGCTACACCTACCTCAAGCTGAAGATGCCTGGGCCACAAGGAGTGATCACCGTGGCCTCCTCTTTTCAGCTTGTCTACAACTGCGAGCGAAGCAGTTGCGAGCTGGCGTCGGCAGTCATTGCCTCCGCCGAGCTCGCAAACCTCCAGAGGGAAACCTCTGAGTCTGCCCCCGACTCCAGCAAGTTGGGGCCGGGATCCTTCTAATCCGCCGAGGATACGAAGGAGGTCGCGATCGATCTCGAGGATCTGACCAAAATCGTGCGGGTTGGAGCCACGCTCCCCGCCAAATAGGAAAGCGCGCTCGTCGACTTCCTTCGCGCCAACAAGGACGTTTTCGCATGGAGGCCCTCCGACATGCCAGGAATCCCAAAGGAAGTCGCCGAGCACTCCTTGAACTTCCAACCAGGCTCAAGGCCGGTCGCCCAACGCCTGCGCCGCTTCGACGACGAAAAGCGCAGGATCATAGGGGAGGAGATCGCCAAACTTTTGGCCGCAGGGTTTGTAAATGAGGTGCGCCACCCCGAGTGGCTAGCCAACCCTGTCCTTGTAAAAAAGAAAACCGGGCAATGGAGAATGTGCATTGACTACACAAGCCTGAATAAGGCGTGTCCCAAGGACCCGTTCCCTCTGCCCCGCATCGACCAAGTCGTTGACTCCACTGCAGGGTGCGAAACCGCCCTTTTCGGATGCCTACTCAGGCTATCACCAGATAGCGATGAAGGAATCCGACCAGCCTGCAACTTCTTTTATCACCCCTTTCTGCTCCTATTGCTACGTAACGATGCCGTTTGGTTTGAAAAACGCGGGCGCTACACACCAGCGATGTATGCAAACGTGCTTTAACGACCAGATAGGCCGTAACGTCGAAGCATACGTTGACGACATCGTCGTCAAGACCAGGAAGGCCGATGACCTCGTCTCCGACCTGGAAGAAACCTTTGCGAACCTATGACGGTTTCGTATAAGGCTCAACCCCGAGAAATGTGTTTTCGGGGTCCTTAAGGGAAAGCTGCTCGGCTTCATCGTCTCCGAGCGTGGCATCGAAGCCAACCAAGAAAAGATCTCAGCGATTATGAGGATGGGCCCGATCGGCAACCTAAAGGGAGTCCAAAAGCTGACAGGATGCCTTGCAGCCCTAAGCCGTTTCGTGTCTCGCCTTGGCGACCGCGGGATGCCGCTTTACAAGCTGCTCAAGAAGTCCAATCACTTCAGCTGGACCCAAGAGGCTCAGGAAGCCCTCACCCAACTGAAGGTATTCATGACTCACCCGACCCCGGTCGCCCGGCACTGGGGAACTGTTGTCGCTCTACATCGCCGCTACGACCCAAAGTTGTCGATCGCGGCTCGCTGCGTAACGAAGCGGAAGAAGGCCATGTGCACAAGGTACAACGGCCGATCTACTTCGTCAGCGAGGTGCTCTCCGAGTCAAAAGCTCGGTACGCGCAAGTGCAAAAACTGCTCTATGTAGTGCTCATCACAAAGAGGAAGTTGGTCCATTACTTCGACCGGCACCCCATCAACGTGGTGACCTCGTCGCCACTCGGCGAAATCGTCCACAACCGCGACGCCTCAGGAAGGATAGCCAAGTGGGCACTCGAGCTCAACGGCCATGACATATCGTACGTTCCTCGAACGGCGATTAAGTCGCAGGCCCTGGCCGACTTCGTCACCGAGTGGACCGAAGCCCAGACGCCGCCGGCGCTCGAAGACCCCAAGTACTGGACAATGTACTTTGACAGGTCCTACACCAAGAACGACGCGGGTGCGGGAGTCGTCATCGTCTCTCCACTCGGGAACAAGCTCCAGTACGCCATTCGGTTGCTCTTCGATGCGACCAACAACGTCGCCGAGTATGAGGCTCTCGTCAACGGTCTCCGGATCGCTGTCGACCTCGGTGCTCGCCGACTCTACGTCCACGGATACTCTAAGCTCGTCGTCGGCCAAGTCATGAAGGCCGCGGAGCCCCGAGACGCCCGCATGGCCGCGTATTGTCGGGAAGTGCGCAAGCTCGAAGAAAAGTTTAAAGGTTTCGAGCTTCACCATAGCTACAGACGCTACAACGGTGAGGCCGATTACATAGCCAATCTCGCCTCCAGTAGAGGACCAGTCCCGCCTGGGATCTTTGTCTGTGATCTTCGAAAATCTTCCGTCCTACTAGACTCAGCGACTGAGCAGCCGTCCAGCCAGTCTGATGCGACCACTCAGACCACCAACCGGTCAGGTGAAGGGTCGCCCGGATCGGGCCGCGACGTGTTAACGGCCGACTCCGACTGGAGGAAGCCCTCCATCGATCGCCTGACCGATGGATCGCTCCCAACCGACCCGACCGAGGCACGGTGCCTTGCCCGTCGGACGAAATCTTTCGTCCTGGTCAGAGAAGACCTCTACAAAAGGAGTCCCTCTGGAGTCCTCCAAAAGTGCATCCGGGCCGACCAAGGGGGCGGCTGCTGCTCGATATCCATGGTGGCATCTGTGGCCACCACGCCGCACCACGGTCCCTAGTAGGAAAGGCTTTCCGGCAAGGTTTCTACTGGCCGACCGCCTTGGCCGACGCCAGGAAGTCATTCGTACTTGCGAGGGATGCCAGTTCTTCGCCCGACAGACGCATCTTCCGGCACAGGCCTTACAGACGATCCCTGTCAAATGGCCATTCGCGATCTGGGGACTCGATCTGGTCGGGCCCTTCAGAAAAGCGCCCGGGGGCTTTACCCACCTCTTTGTCGCGGTGGATAAGTTCACTAAGTGGATAGAAGCCAAGCCGGTCGCCAGCATCACATCGGTAAAGGCGGCCAACTTCATCCGCGACATCGTCTTTCGCTTTGGAGTCCCAAACTCCATCATCACCGACAACGGCACGCAGTTCACGGGGAAGGACTTCCTCGAGTTCTGCGATGACTTCAACATCCGCGTCGATTGGGCTGTCGTGGCCCATCCGCGGACCAACGGCCAGGCCGAGCGAGCAAACGGCATGATTCTCCAAGGGCTCAAGCCACGAATCTTCAGTCGGCTGAAGAGATTCGCGGGACGATGGGTGGCCGAGTTACCTTCCGTCCTCTGGAGCCTGCGAACCACACCGACCCCGGCGACCGGGTTTACGCCATTCTTCATGGTATTCGGTGCTGAAGCCATCTTGCCAACCGACCTGGAATACGGTGCCCCAAGACTACAAGCCTTTGATGAGGCTCGGGGGCTCGTCTCGCAATAAGACGCCATCGACCAGCTCGACAAGGCACGTGACGTGGCCATTCTACGATCGGCCAAGTACCAGCAGGCGCTGCGATGCTACCACAGTCGTCAGATTCGAAGCCGCTCCTTCAACGTTGGCGACCTGGTCCTACGCCGGGTTCAGTCCAGTAAAGACAAGCACAAGCTCTCACCGCCCTGGGAAGGCCCCTTCACCGTCGTGGAGGTTCTCCGACCCGGCACCTTCCAACTCAAGGACACGGATGGCAACGTCATCTCCAACGCATGAAACATAGAAAAGTTAAGGCGTTTCTACCCTTAAAACTCTTTCTTACCCCTTGCACCTTTTTTACCCTTCTTCCAAGCGCCCGGACGCCGCGCGGCGCTCGGGGGCTGCTTGTTGATGCCCTCGTACGGGTCGCTTCCGCTCGGCGCGCTCACGCGGGTTGGTGACCCGACCAACCACAGGGCTCCTCCTAGACGGTAACCCCCTCGACCCAAGTGCTACGGCCTACGCCCCAGCGGCTACGGTTGCGAAGTAGCGCTTTGCGGAAGAAGGAAGTGCCCGAACGGAGCAACCCTCGATCGACCGAACGCCTGTTCGCGCGAGCCACCGGCCGATTCACGCTCTTTCACAGGTTGGTGACCCGACCAACCACAGGGCTCCTCATAGGCGGTAACCCTCTCGACCCATGTGCTACGACCTACGCCCCAGCGGCTACGGTTACTAAGTGGCTCTTTGCGAAAGAAGGAAGTGCCCGAACGGGGCGGCTCTTGGTCGGTCAGGAACACTCCTATCCCGTGCAAGTGCGCGTAAATGCTTCATAGCCGAAGTTCCAGTCCCCTTCGCGCCTCCCTCGTAAATGGTAACGCTCCGACCTACGCTTAACCAACCCTTGCGATTTCTACAGCTACGGTCGCCGAGCGTTTCATCACAACAGGAGAATGCGAAGGACGGATTGAAACTCGTCAAACCTTCAGTTTATTGCTTGCTAAGGTCTTTTACAATAAGAAAAGCAAAAAACATCTAATTCCTCCCTATTTTTCGTGGAGGATGCTCCCCGGCGAAATCCTGTCGGTGATCAGCCGGGCGTGCGGTTCGACTTGAAGCTCGAGCCTGTCGACCTCCTTGTCAGTCCGATTCCCTGCGATCCTGCTGCTAACGATGGCGAGATCGATGCCATCGTAGTAAGAGACGGTGTGGACGAGCGCTGAGGAAGCTCCGAGCACGGCACCCATGCTCACCGAGCTCTCGACGTGCTTTGGCACTCGGACCAGCACGGTGGCAAGCGAGCTAGGGCCCGACGCGGCTCCAAGCACTCGGTCGCACATGTCCTGGCCGTCCTTGCGAAGGATCCCCAACTCTGCGGCCAGGTCGGACCGTTCTCCCTCGGCCACCAGCAGCTCCGCCAAGGCTGCATCCCGCGCCGTGATTGCCACGTCGCGGGTCTCCACCGCTTCTCTCCGCGCCTCCACGGCGTTGCCAAGGTTCTTCTGCAGCTCTGCAGATCGGGATAACGTCAGAAGGTGCGCCCACCGAGCCGCGATTGCAAAGTCGATTAAGGAGTTCGGCCACTTACCAGCCGCAGAGCTCGTCAGATCGCGAAGCTCCTCCTTGGTCTTAGCCAGCTCCTCCCGAGCGGTGTCACGCTCGGATTGCGCCTGCTCAGTGCCCTCCTGGGTCCGATCCCGCTCGCCTTGAAGGCGGGCCGCCTCTGACCGCGCGGTCCCTTCGGCGGCGGCAGCGGCGTCCTTGGCACTGGCGGCCGTCGCCAAAACGGACTCAAGCTTCAACATCCGCGCCACCAAGGACTGGTTCGCCCGGCGCTCATCAACTAGGACCTGGGTGGCCCGACCCAGCTCCTGGCGGGCCTCCTCCGCTGCCTTCTGCTCTCGAACCAAGGCCTCCTGAGCGTCGCGCAGCTCGGGACGCAGTCGATCGCGCTCTTTCTCAGCGACCAACTTCTGGCCTTGCTAACCCCGAAGGAACTGAGATTTCTCCCCCGAACGGACCCGCAAGCGCTGCAAAGCACAGCACTCTTTTAGCCTATGACGAATCCGTCAAGAGATACAAGGACCAAGTTTTGCCGACTTACCGCACCAACCAGGAGAATCCCCTCAGTGATCGCGTCCAGCACTCCGCTGGAGTAATCGAGTGCGAGAGCCAAACCCTCTTGGATCTGTTTCGTCTCGGTCACGGCGCGCCTGACGCCGTCCCGGAAAGCCTCCCACTCGCTGCGCTCCGCCGGGTCGTCCAACAAGAGGGACGGTCCGCCGGTTTGGTCATCTCCCAACCAGATCAACACAGGCGAGGGCGACTGAGCAGACCCGCCTGGGTCGGCGCCAGCAGCTTGCGTCCGCGGAGGCCACTCAGCGCCTCCCCCTGCGGCTCCAAGGGGATCAACTCCGACGCTTCGACCGCTCCCACCGACGGGCTCACGGGCGGCGGCGTTAGCATCACCCCGGGAAGCCGGACCGCGTGTGCCGGTGGGCTGCCCGGCGGTGGTGGCGGGAGCTCCTCCCGACCTCCCTCAACCGCAGAAGGGAGCCCTGATTCATCAAGGATCGGCGGATCTCCCTCATGCCCCGGCTTGGCCTCTGGCGCTGCGACCGACGCCGCTAGCGCTGCCACGACCCTTGTCGGGCTGGCCGCGCCCACAACCTCCTCGAGCTGCTCTGACTCCACCGACGGCTTCTCAACCCCATTGCTGCGCAGGGGCAGCGCCCGGCCACAGCGGGGCCACCGCCAGGCGTGCCGCCGCCGATACGACCACCCCTGTGTAGGTACTGCGCACAACAAACGATCACGGGTTGCTCGGACAACCTTTCTACGACAAAGTTGAAAGAAGGGGACACTTACTGCGCCGATCGGGTGCGCGGTAGCCGCGCTCTCTTCGCCGGCCCCCCTCGCGGAGGCGAGTCGGCTCTCTGTTTCCCCGAGGACTCCTCCACCGGGGACACCTTCGCCTGGGGCGCGACGACAACGGCGCCCACGCGGTCGCCCTCCACTGGAACTCCACCGCTCGACTGCCCAAAATCGGACCAGCAGTACGGGTCGACGCCGCTGCTACCGCTGCCGTCACTAGAAGTTGACCCCGCACCGCCCGTCTTGACGGCGGTTGTTTTGAACACCTCCTCACCGCGTGCAGCCCTCGCCGCGCGCTCCTTCTTCTTCTTCCTCCTCTTCTCCTCCCTGCGCTTCTTACGCGCGGATTCGTGGTGAGCGGAGCCCACGCGGGCCGCTGCCCTTAGCGCTTTCTCCCCCGGCAGCAACACCCGGGAGACCATCCCAGTAAGCCCCTGAGAAATGCAAAAACAACAGTCAAGACCGAATGCTAGGAAAAAGAGAAGGGGGGAGGAAACAAGAAGAAGTTTGCTCGGATTACCAGGTCCGGGGGATGAGCTGCCGAGAATGGCTCAGGGTGGCCGCCCGCCGCTTCGGTGGCGGTTCCGCCCGTGACGGCGGACACCCGAGCCTCAATCTCCGAGGCGGAGAGCTCTGGCCCCGCCATCCTCATGGGGTCAGACATCCCCCCGTATCGGAACGTGGGGAGCAGCCTACCCATGAGGGACTGGACGCGCATCTTCATAAAAGTGCGCACGACAGCATCGCCGGTCAGGCCCCGCTCCTTCTGGACCCTGATCCGATCAACGATCTCACCCACCTTGGCCCTCTCCTTCTTGGCGGCGCCCCAGGTCCACTCGGGCCCTGCCTCAAGCAACCGACCAGTGAAGACCGGGGCGCTGCCCCCGGTGTTCTGAACATAGAACCACTCGGAGTGCCAGCCCCGGTTCGACGACGGCAACTTCACGTCGATATAGTATGCCCCCCGGCCGACACGCATTTGAAGCGCCAAGCCGCCTATGGGCGTCGAGGCGTCCGATGGCTTATCCTTTCTCGCCCGAGCGTGGAAGAGATGCCGCCACAACGCCCAGTGCGGCTCGATACCCAAGAACGCCTCGCACAGCGTCATGAAAACCGCAATATAGAGGACGCCGTTGGGATTAAGATGCTGCACCTTCGCCTTGTAGTGAGAGAGCAGCTCCTGGACGAATGGGTGCAAAGGAAGACCAAACCCGCGCTCGTGAAACGAAGCAGGCACGACGATCTCATCGTCCCCCGGTGAGGGGACGGCGGCCCCCGTCGGCATCCTCCAGCTTGAGACGCTTTGCGGAGGAAAAAACCCTTTCTTCACCAGGCCGAGCGCGCGGCTGGGCTGGATAGAGCACTCCAGCCACGACATTTTCGAAGAAGAGCAGCAAAAAACTGAGGAAGGAGGAAGGTGGAGTTTTTCTCCTCTCTGGCTTCTGCTCTCTACTTTTTCTGTCTCAGGCGAAGGCAAGAAAACGAGGAAAGGCAAAAGCAAGCAATCGCCCTAGTGTCCCTGCGCCGAATTTATAATGGCCGAGCAGGCGCCAGCCGAACAAACACCGCCTCAAGCGAATCGTCGCGCGTCCCGTCCCTCCGGTTGCCACGCCGAGCAAAACGGTAACCCCACGATTTCCAATTCCCCTCTACGCATTTAAGTCTGGCAGGACAGCAGGAGGCGAATAGACGTCATATCGGGCAGTGCGCCCCATGAACCTCTCGGTTTCCGCCTCCGGGCCGGATCGGCTGCGCCGTTATGAGTCTAAAAAGGCCCCTCTGGGCCGCTGCGGCCTCAAAGCGACGAAAGAGCACAGCTTCGCTCAGAGGCCCCACCTAGAGCTGCGAGTTACGAAGGCGGACCCACCAAGTGGGCCTGAGCGCCCACGAGAAAGCGAGCAAGGGCGAGTACAAGGCGAGCTCCCAATGGGCCTCCAGTTGGGTTGGCTGACGACCCAATCGCCTTGACTCGTGTCCGAGACCATACTTCACACTCTCCCACGGAGCCCATCGATGGGTGGCAGCCAGCAGCGCTCTGGGTCGGCGGACAACCCAGAGTCCGATACGGGATCGAGTAAAGAAAGGTTTCTCATGGGCGCGCGATGGGCGGACACGCTGCTGTTTGGGACCGTCCGCTTGGAAGGGTCCCCCTTGGGAGGGACCTCCAAGGACTTACTCGGATCACCCGTTATTAGCTCCACGAGCACGGCGTTCAAACCAACGCGGGTAAACGTGCGTTCGGTCACCCCCTCCAGGTCCCACACCTGCGGACGGGGCGTCTACGTGGGATAGACAGTGGCCACTCCTCGCGCAGCTACCCTCGCCAGACGAGGACTCGGGATGGACGCCCCCCGTCTAGCTACGACGTTAAACGAGCACTCGGACACCAGAACCTCCCGAGAGGCATCTGGTCGTCTGCGCCAACCAAGGCCCCGTCCAGCTACGACGTTAAACGAGCCACCGTCCAGCTACGACGTAAAACGAGCACCGTCCAGCTACGACGTAAAACGAGCCACCGTCCAGCTACGACGTTAAACGAGCACCGTATAGCTACGACGTTAAACGAGCACTCGGACACCAGAACCTCCCGTGAGGCATCTGGTCATCCGCGCCGACCAAGGTACCGTCTAGCTACGACGTTAAACGAGCACTCGGACACCAGAATCTCCCGAGAGGCATCTGGTCGTCCGCGCCGACCAAGGCCGCGTCTAGCTACGACGTTAAACGAGCACTCGGACACGGGACCTCCCGAGAGGCATCTGGTCGTCCGCGCCGACCAAGGCCCCGTCTAGCTACGACGTTAAACGAGCACTCGAACACCAGGACCTCCCGAGAGGCATCTGGTCGCCCGCGCCGACCAAGGCCCCATCTAGCTACGACGTTAAACGAGCACTCGAACACCAAAACCTCCCGAGAGGCATTTGGTCGTCCGCGCCGACCAAGGCCGCATCTAGCTACAACGTTAAACGAGCACTCGGACACCAGAACCTCCCGAGAGGCATATGGTCGTCCGCGCCGACCAAGGCCGCGTCTAGCTACGACGTTAAATGAGCACTCGGACACCAGAACCTCCCGAGAGGCATCTGGTCGTCCGCGCCGACCAAGGCCCCGTCTAGCTACGATGTTAAACGAGCACTCGGACACCGGAACCTCCCAAGAGGCATCTGGTCGTCCGCACCGACCAAAGCCGCATCTAGCTATGACGTCAAACGAGCGCTCGGACATCGGAACCTCCCGAGAAGCATCTGGTCGTCCGCGCCGACCAAGGCATTTGAATATCCGTACTAAAGAAAAACGGACACGCACCGACTGCTGACCCTTGGGGGCACGAGTGGTCTGAGAAAGCGCCTAAAGTAAAGTCGTCATACAGATGCATCAATCGCGAAAGAAAGGGAAATCTTATTATAAGACGACAAGCTCAAACATTACACAATGTTACATGATATGGAGTTACATAATATGGTAGAGCTTTTTCAGCACCAAGTATTATATCACGAATTTCGGATTGTGTCAGTGCAGATGCACTGACAGCTACCTGCACGCACGCGCCATCGCCTCCAAGAGGGCGCTCCTCACCACGAAGAGCTTCGGAACAACCCCGAGCAGCGCATCGACGGCGGCGGTGTCACGGGCCACGGCCTCCTCCTCCATGAGCTCGACCATCGCCTAGTCACGCTCAGCCCAGAGCTCGACCAAGGGATCCTCCTCCACTACCTCGACATCGTCACCAAAGCCAAAGACCAGCGGATGCGCCGAAGCCATTGGAGGATTGAAAAAGAGGATTCTAGGCTAGGGGTAACCATTTAGGCAAGCGGTGGCACCCTTATATACCCAGAGGAAGGAAGATCAAACGACTCCGCATAAATGCCAGACGCAGGAAAATGAAGCGCCCTTCGCCGGATACTGAAGCGGCCGAGAAGACGAATGGTCAAGATGTGCAAAACCATGCGCGACACGCACAACCAAGCAATTAAAAACTTACGGCAGCGAGGGTACCCCGATAGGTCCCTCGGCGTTCTTTGGATGCGCCCGGCACACGGTGGAGCCAACCAACCAGGTCAGTCGGACCAGCCGACCAAATCCGGCCGCCGCCATCGACCATGCTTTATCGACCAAGCTCAACCCCCGACCGTATCTAACGAACTCGCTCGGGGGTTCGGGAGCTACTGACGAGTATTCATACAATGGGTACCCCAGCGGCCCGGAGTAACGAACGGGTCGTCCCAAGCCCGGCTCCGACCAAAGGCCTTACAGATCCACAAAGGACACTCGACCCCGACCTAACGAGCTGCTCCGGGGTCGTCCCGACCTAGCAGGCGTCAGGCCCGCACAGGTCGGACTTCCCACCGGCTCCAACAAAGCTGAGGCAATCTCTGCCAAGGACCAAGTGTCAGGCCTCCGCCGGCCATCGGCCACGTGGTTTACGGACACAACCGCTCGAAGTGACCGTGCGGGGGCAAGTGGCCCCTTCCCAAGACAGCACGAAGGTTGCTAAAGTCAAGACTCCAGTCTCATCGTCTAGTCACGCACAGTATGGATATCGCTCCTCGGCGGCACCAAAGGCGCAATATGGCGTCGGCGCCCGTCGAGCCCTTGAAGCGGTCGCTGTTTCCCAATGAAGCGTGCGCCGATCTACTCGATGAGCCCACCAACCCGATATGGGCAGAAGAGGAGGTTGACCAACCACCAAGACCGAGGGTCAGAACTCTTAGCATAGATGTTTTCATCCTTCCCTCTCCCGACTTTCCATGTAACCTGCCCCCTCCGACTATATAAAGGGAGGCAGGGTCTTCTGGAAACGGATGGACGAATAGTCTCTCTGGCTCTCTTCTCTTGGCCTTTACGAATAGACAGCACACGCTCTCGTGTTCGAGCTCTCAGCTCCCGCTTGTAAGGCTGTGCAGCCGTCTGCACCTAAGAGAATACAGCACCATCACATGAACTGGAGTAGGGACATTCAACCCGAACCAGTATACACTACTACAGAATGATACATCACTATCGCTTCATCTGTGTCGGTTCTTAAGTTTTTAGAAAAAAATGATTGTGATAAATAATATAGGAGGGGTGTTAATAATAATCACTATCGGTTCTGAGATTAGAAGTGATTGTGATGTAGCACTGGGCACATCACAATCGATTCTTATACAAAAAGTGATAGTGATGTGCATGATCATCACTATCGCGTCTTTTGAGGAACCGATAGTGATGACCATGTGCACATCACTATCGGTTCTTTGTTGAGAAGCGATAGTGATGACTGGTTCTTTGTTGAGAAGCGATAGTGATGTCATCACTATCGCTTCTCAACAAAGAACAGATAGTGATGTGCACATGGTCATCACTATCGCTTCTTTTGTGGGAACCGATAGTGATGATCATGCACATCACTATCGCTTCTTAACAAAGAACCGATAGTGATGGTCTCATATTAGTGTCGGTTTTTAATAAAAAACCGATAGAGATAGTCTCGTGGGACATTTTCCATTAAGTAATTTATATGAGTATTAGTGTCGGTTTTTAATAAAAAACCGATAGAGATGGTCTCTTATTAGTATCATTTTTTAATCAAAAACCGATAGAGATGGTATATATTAGTGTCGGTTTTTAATAAAAAACCGATAGAGATAGTCCCGTGGGACATTTTCCATTAAGTAATTTATATGAGTATTAGTGTCGGTTTTTTCAAAAAACCGATAGAGATGGTCTCTTATTAGTGTCATTTTTTAATCAAAAACCGATACAGATGGTCTCATATTAGTGTCGGTTTTTAATAAAACACCGATAGAGAGAGTCTCGTGGGACATTTTCCATTAAGTAATTTATATGAGTATTAGTGTCGGTTTTTAATAAAAAACTGATAGAGATGGTCTCTTATTAGTATCATTTTTTAATAAAAAACCGATAGAGATGGCACGTATTAGTGTCGGTTTTTAATAAAAAACTGATAGAGATAGTCCCGTGGGACATTTTCTATTAAGTAATTTATATGAGTATTAGTGTCGGTTTTTTCAAAAAACCGATAGAGATGGTCTCTTATTAGTGTCGGTTTTTAATCAAAAATCGATACAGATGGTCTCATATTAGTGTCGGTTTTTAATAAAAAACCGATAGAGATAGTCTTGTGGGACATTTTCCATTAAGTAATTTATATGAGTATTAGTGTCGGTTTTTAATAAAAAACCGATACAGATGGCCTCTTATTAGTATCATTTTTTAATCAAAAACCGATAGAGATGGCCACATATTAGTGTCGGTTTTTAATAAAAAACCGATAGAGATAGTCTTGTGGACATTTTCCATTAAGTAATTTATATGAGTATTAGTGTCGGTTTTTACAAAAAACCGATAGAGATGGTCCCTTATTAGTGTCGGTTTTTTCAAAAAACCGATAGAGATGGTCTCTTAGTAGTGTCGGTTTTTACTAAAAAACCGATAGGGATGTAGAATTATCAGTGTCGGGTTTTACCAAAGAACCAATAGAGATAGATAAGTATTAGCGTCGGTTTTTATAAGAAAACCGTAGGTTTTTATAAGAAAACCGACAGAGATAGAGATGAAATGAGTTGCATTTAAACCTAGCGTCCCTGACTCCCAACCATTTTGTTCTTCGAACGCGCCGCCACTCCCCCGCACCCCCGCCGCCACTCCTCTCGGCCCGCCCCTCAAGCCACCCCGCCGCCACTCCCCCGCCTCGACTCCCTCCTCCGAGCGACCCCCAACTCGGCTCCCCCTCCGCGAGAGGCCCCACCGCAACTCCTCATCACCGCGGGAGTAGGAATCGGCGCCCACCGCGACTCCCTCGGCCTCCGCGACCCCGCGCGACTCCTCGGCCTCGCGACCCCTGCTGCGACTCCCTCGGCCTCGCCCACCGCGACTCCTAAATCACCGACAAGAGCGGCGGTGCCCCTCACGACTCCTCGGCACCGACAAGAGCATTTCTTTTTGATATACCATGTGATGATAGCCGGTAATATGAAATTTGATACCTCCTTCATGTTATCTTGGATTACAAGCGATGGTAATCCACATTCTTCACTTATGCGATTGCAATTACATCGATACACAAAGGTAAAAGAAGATAAGAAATAAGATAACATAGATTTCGGAAAAGAAAATGTTTAGAACTGGAATTTGGTGAGTACCACAGGATAAGCATGATGGGTGATTCATAGGTTTGTGAAATTAGAAATATTTTTTGAAGGAAGGATGTTTCGTTTATGCTTAAGTATCTTCAATGAGTTATGTCAAAAGCTATAACTAAAATTTACAACTGTAATTCTGAACTCGGATATAGAACATTAGCATTTCATTAGTGTCGTCGGTTGTAGTAATTGCTAGAGTAAGCATTTGAGTTAAGCGGCAAGAAAGCGTTTGATTTTATCCGTCTTGTGATCGACCCATAACTAGCAATCGTGCGGTGCCGCATGTTTGTGTGATTGCTTTTACAATCTCTGTGTTAGGTCGACAAGAAAATTTAGTTTGTTTACATCTATTACTATATTAGTTTTCCATCATTATTTAGTTTGTTCCCCTTAGTTTATTTATATCTATTAGAGATAAGTTTCCATCTATAAGAGATGGCATCCGTATAAGCAGGAGGTTGTATCTAGAGCTCATCAAGCAAGAAAAGAATGAATTAAAGCCTTTCCAATATGTCCAGTCCTAGCATCCCTTCTAGCCATTTCTCGGTCTCTTTCCTCGGGTCTATTAAGTCGTGGTATTTACTTTCAATGAACTCAGGTTCACGACAAGCTTGATCAATCGAAATATATCTATATACATTCTGAAGAAACATTGCAAGTGCATCCTTTAGGTGAGGATGAATAATGTGAGCACCCCATTCGACAACCCTTCATTTCTGTTCAAAAGAACCCTTATTGATAGTTCGGATAGAAATTCTTTTGCGCTACTATTTTTTTTATAAAAAATGGCTCTATGCTATCCTGAATCACTTTATCTTTCTCCACGCTATGATTTTTTTTTATTTTGTTTGCTTGTCAGAGTACCTTAACTTTCTGATGATGCCATATCTATGGAATGTCTTATTTTATATTAGAACACTTTATTCAACTGAATTGATGTATGTGCAGGTACAAGGTGTTGTTCAGGATCGAAGTGATCGAACTGTCGCTACACTTTTTGGAAAGTGGGATGAAAGCATGCACTATGTGATGGGTGATTGCTTTGGAAAAGGCAAGGGATCTGAAAATTTTTCTGAGGCCCATTTGTTGTGGAAAAGGAGCAAACACTAATGTGGGACTTTAACCGCCAAAAAAGGAATTAAACGAATATAATGCCTTCAACCTCACAGCTTTTCCTCAAGAAAGAATTTATGACCTCTTGTTAAGCTAGTGTAATTCAGAACCATATTTTGGTTTGTGTTTTGTTTTTACCAAATTGCCTTGAAAGGTGTCATATTACAACTGAAAAAATACCTGTACTTAAACTTCCATGTAACTGGGAGCACCATATCGTCCATTTTTTTACATCTCACAATATTTTTGATCATACATCTGGTAAACATAACTTGCAGGTTTTACGCCATACGGTGATTTTCTTCCAAGTTGTGCGATTGTTATCTCAACCTTCTTGCCTCCGTTGCGACAACTATTGATTTCTAGTGACCACAGTAGACAGAAATCCTTCATTATTTTCAGTTGATTGTTGTCATTGCTACTCAGTGCATGCTTTCATCTACTCTAATGCCAATAATTAGTTTTCACCTACTCCTAAATCGGATCATGAAGTTTGCTTATTTGTGGTTGCCTATCAAAGAGCAATTCTAGTTGAACAGATATACCTAAAGTTATTGTCTTTATTGTTGTTGTAATATGATCTATGTCCTTACAGCGGTTTTACTTTACATGTTATTATTGTGAGCGAATATGATATGTGTGTTGTAATAAAGTGTTTATGTTACGTGAATATGATATGTGCATAATGTGTGTAACCTATCTTTGTGTGAATGTGATATATGCATCTGTGTATGATATATCTTTGTTTAGAAGGGTAAATTTGGAAAACAGCACACCCCTCATCTCTATCGGTTTTTGTAAGAAGCGATAGAGATGACCGCCTCATCTCTATCGGTTCTCGGAAGGACCGATAGAGATGACCACCTCATCTCTATCGCTTCCTTCCGAGAACCGATAGAGATGAGGCGGTCATCTCTATCGCTTCTTACAAAGAACCGATAGAGATGACCCCCTCATCACTATCAGGCAAGAACCGATTGTAATAACGTCGTCTCATCACTGTCTAATGACTTTGTGTCGCCACCAGAACCGACTGTGATGACGAAAAAGAACCGATTGTGATGTATATTTCTGTAGTAGTGATACATCTTGGACTCTTGAGTCTAACCATTCAAGGAGGGGGAGCGCGCGGCCCCTTTTGACTTATAAATTTACTTGCCGGTGCACGAAACACCGACAATATATATAACATTTATCGGTACGAGATGAATGTAGACCATGATTGTACACACTTACAATGTCCAGCATCTCATAAGTGAGGCGTCGAGAGTGTTGAGGTTGTAAAGATCGAACAAATCATTGAAGCCGGTCACGAAGAAGCTATCTAAAAACCACTGTAAGAAATGTTCCTCCTTAAAGTTGACCAAGATAGTCGATGCCTGTTGTACCACCGGCTTGTTGGCTTGTTTCATGCACCAATCTTGCAATCTAATGCAGGCTAATACAGCTCCGGTAGTCCCCGACCGTCGTGCGTCTCGCGCCGGAGCAGACGGCGCCAGGGGCGCACATCTTCTTGATGGCCGCGAATAGCGCTGCCGCTCCGCTGCATGCGCATGCAGCACCTCTTGATCGCTGCACCAGCTCGCCCACCACTGCTCCTCCGCGCCGCTGCGTCTGGGCGTTGCAGTTCCTGCCATTCGTAACACCCTCGTATGCAGCGCTTTGAAGGCGCGAAGAAGATTATTTTTGTAAATCTTCCTCAACGGAGGCTATTATCGTAAAAAAACAAATTCATAAGGATGCTAGAGTAAAAAATCAAAGATGCGTACCGCGGGCGCCGTCTGCTCCTGAGCGAGACGTGCGGCGGCCGGGGATTGCCGGAGCTGCATGCTCCGGCACATGGCTGAGCGGTTGCGCAACGCCGGGTACAACAGCGCCATCTGCAAGTCCAAGTGGACGCGCTCGTCGGACATCCCTTCAGGTAACTAGAAATTTAATGCGCGGCGTACCACGTCGCGGGCGCCACTGTCCATGTTAGAAAATCGACAAAACGCGCGACTGACGCTCCACACAATAGTAAATCGAGAAAACGCGCGAAAAGGATATAAAAATAAGAATGTGTTTTTCGCAAAAGGGCTTAAGCGTAATGCTAGAGAAGCGTAAAAAGCACATAAATGCAATGCATATTTTTTTTTTAAAAAAAGGCTTTTTTTATTACAAAAAGGACCCGAACGTAATTTTAATTTTCCTAAAAAGGACCCGAGCGCTACTCCTAAAAACGCTAAAAGGGCATGGACGTAATATGCAATCTTTTTTCGGGAAAAGGACCCAATCGTAATTTTTTCCCGAAAAGGACCTATCCGAAATTTTTTTTTAGAAAAGGACCCGGATGTAAAAAATTTGGCGGCTCATTTCGAGCCGCATGGTAAGCCGGCCCATCCGACTCAAAACGCCCGACAGCACCGGGATTACGCAATCCATATGATAGGTATGATTTGGTTGCTTTCAATAGTTAGTTACAAAAGAAAAGAAAAGAGCACCGTTGGGCTGTATCTAGGAGGAATGATGCCTTGTCACCTTATTGCTCTTCCTCCGTATTCTTTGTGTTCGTGGCGTTACAGTACTGATGTAATGACCGAAAATGAAGAACAGTATATAATAAAATGGAAATGAATATTTTGGATTCAAATATATTTATTTCTGAATTTTCCTGATGTTATTGGTTTTATTGGATTTTCTTGGATTTATGTTTAGTATGAAAAATCCAACAAATAGAATTACTAAATGGAAAATGGTAAGAAGGTAAAAGTAAAAATAAGAAAAATTACCATTTTAACATTACCAATCTGGTAAACCAGTAAAAATACTTAGTAAAAATCTTTGGTGCTGATTTGGGGCAAAATAAGTATTTTAACCCTCTCTTTTTGACCAAAAACAGTAAAGTCCGAATTAGTTAAAAGTAATAGAAATTGACCAGGAGCCCCAAAAATTACCAAAGTACCCTTAGAGCAGTAGTTACATCTGGTAAAAATTTCAGCAATTTATAATGTCGGTAAAGCCTCCTAAAAATTCAAAAACAGAGACTACTAAAAACAAGAAATCTTCATGTCAGAATTTAAAAAAAATATTCACCTAAAATTTTGACTTGAAATTTTTATGGAGATATCCATAAGACAAAATTAACCTTCATAAAAATTTTGAAAATAATTAATCAATTTTACACCTTTAAATAAATAGAATACCAAAATTGGGTTCCTGTACCAGTCCTCAGTGTCAGAATTATTATAAATTAACCATAATGTATTTTAATCTGAAAATTTAACTGGACGGTGTGAACTACCAGAGAAACCCAGTTAAAAAGTTTGGAAAATTTTCAAAGCGATTTGATGGTAGTTTAATGCCCACATGGGAGCTGTCCCGGCCAGAGTTATCCCGTAGCTCATCTCCACTCGCTGACACGCGGGCCCAGGCACAGCAGTGACTTGGTGAGCTGGCAAGCAGCGTGGACGTTTTCCTCTCGCTGCCCGGTGGGACCGGACCCACTGTCGGCTCCTCTCCCTGCCCTCGCCCCTTTTCCCCTCTCGCCGAGGAGGCAGATGCCTCGCGAGACTTGCGGCTTCCCTCAGTGTCTCGGTGAAACCGCCGAGCCCACGCCCGCGAGTCACCTCAGCTCATCCTCGCCTGCCCACACCACACCTCGCCCATGCTCTGCTGTCTCATGGCGGAAAGATCTCGCGCCACCTCATGAGCGGTCGAACAGCAGTGATCCTTGCCTCTCTCCGATTCAAACACTGGAGCCATTGCTTTTCTATGCTATAAATACCGTGTGGCGTGACTTTGAGGCTCCCATTTCTTCACTCATTCTACGAGTGAGCACTCGAGCAATCGCCCATCTTTTCGCCATTCTCTTGAACACACGAGAAAGGGGAAAGCGGTGAAGTGAGCCAAATCGGCAACAATCTTTGGGTTTTTGGTTCTTAAGCTTGGCTGCACCTCATAGCTTGCGATCAATCTTTACTTTCACTTCTTCTCGCGCTGCAGTTCATCTCCTCCGTCGTTCTTCTTCCTTTCGGCGGCGACGGTGGGCGACCATCTTGGCGACTCTCCGGTCACTCTAGCGGTGAAATAGAAACCTTAGGTTGCGATACTCTAGGAACTTTTGCCCGGTGGAAAGGTGGCGGCGAGCCGTTGCTTGCTCGGCCATTAGCGCGCCGCGCACCACAGTGGAGACCCATCTCTCTGCCACCTCGGCGAATGGGCACCACCACTAGATGCGTCTTTGCGCGCGATGCTCATAGTCTTTGCCGTTTCGCCGTCTCGGAGTTAGTTCGCCGCCGCGAGCCTTAGACCAAAACCTGTTTTGAGTCTCGGCAATTTGGGCCACCTCATCGATCTCGTGGCGTTGCCCTTTGCGTAGCGCGTAGTCATAAACAGGCGGGCCCGCTTGCGGTGTATGCATAGCGTGTGCGGTGATCGGTGGGCGCGGTGTCGATGGTGCGGGCGATTGAGCAGCGCCACGCGCGCATTAGGAAGACGCTTCCGAGATTCCGAAAGCGTATTTAGGATTTTGAAGAAATTTCAAGAAAACCGAGTGGTTTCAAACTACAATAACTTTTGAACCATCCGGTCAAAAATAGTGAAACCAATTTCTAAATTCATGAAAAATTCCGTAGATTCAGAATATAAAAAAATATTCTGAGGACCATCTCTGGAAAATTTTGAAATTCAAATTTGAATTAAAAGGCTAGAGATATGCTCTATACAAAATTTCTGTAAATAAGCTTGGAAATTAATGAAACTAATTTTTCTAGAATCCTTACATTTCCAGGAACCTAGATATATAAAAATATTTAATTTTCATGCTTGTTTGAATTATCTTCTATTTAGGTTTTGCTTCAATGCTCTAGTGATTCAAATATGTAAAATGGTAGTAAGAAATATAAAAGAAACAAAAGTTTAATTAAAAATAGTAGGATGGCAGTAGCATGGTTAAGGTTGATTAAGTAGGAAGTTTGGTTTAAATTGACTTTAAATCATGTAGTAATTGTTGTGCCAAATAATATATATATATATATATATATATATATATATATATATATATATATATATATATATATATATATATATATATGTGTGTGTGTGCTTTGGAGGTTAAATAACTAAAAGTCTAGTTTAATTGATTCAAGTCTCGAACGACCTAATAATCTAGCTTCATAAGGAATTTGTAGTTAATAAATTTGTATCACCAGAACCTTCTCAAAAATCATGACTAAATCTAATTAGCTAGCTACCAGTTAGAACTTATTTAAACCCTTCGTGTGCAAATCACTTAAGGTTAAGTGTTTAGCGTAACCCTTAACTAGTGTTTTAATCCTTTTAATCTAAATAATTTTAGCATCTATAATTCGAAGTTATAAATACTAGAATTCACAATTTTAGCCTCTTGAATTCGTAAATTCCAAACAATTAATCTGTAAAAGAACCATGTTGTTATTGCATAAATGTATTAGCGTTCTAACTGTATAATTATTTGCCGTGTGAAGTCTTAAAAATTTATTTTACAACTCTCAAAGGATAACCACATTTTCTGCGATTTTTCTTTATTTGACTTCTTTATGCATCTTCTTTTAGCCCTTTTACGAATTTGGATATTTACTATTCTTCCGCTTGATCGTCGTGTAGAGTCCAGCGTCCTCGAAGAAGGAAGACAGCGTCATCGCCGATCGGATCGAGCTAGGCAATGAGTTGCAAGGCAAGCACCTCCTTGAACATGTCGAGCCTACTAATTTACCTACACTATGTTGTTTTTGCTTATATGCAGTGCATCAGGATAGTTCTCCTAAAATGCTAATTTGGGTTAGAGCAGTAGTTAGTCTGTAAATTATGGTTTGCCTCAATGCTGTATGAACATGTGAACCTTGTAAGCCTTAGTCGGAAAACTAGACATGCTTAATGTCATTTTGGGTATGACCGCTAGCATAAAATATCTGCTTAAATTTGTTGTTCGTGTTTTCAACCCTTTCAAGCGAATGGATGATCCTCATTTGGGAAAATGTTGCTAGTACTTTGATTAAAACCAAAAATAAAACTATGTTTTGATGCGGCGATTATTGGCAATGGCCAGGTGGTGCGGAGGATTTGCACGTAGTTAGGGTGGAGTATCGCGCGTGTCGGATTAAGGACCGAGCAATGGGGCGCTATAGATCCAAGAATTTCATTACAACCACGGTGGTATGGGACAGTCTTAGCCTATTAAGTTGTTTAGGTGTGGCTTTGCATCTAAGGAAGGCGGGAGTAATGCACGAGCATTCGGTTGATGCATGCTGTAGGGGTTTACTTACCAATGCAGCGGTGTCGCCTTGCCGTGAGCGAAGCGTGGTGTTGGGTGTGATGTGAAAGGATCCACGTCTTGGGTGAGTGTTTACATTTTCATGGCGAGGTCAAGCGTCGGGCTGGTTCAAAGCTACATCTAAATAATGTAGCGGCTCTGTATGATCTCTTTGCCGACACACCAAAGGAAGTGTGTAAGTTGGCACAGCAAAGAGGTTGATCATTCCTTGTGGGTAAAGTGTACACCTCTGCGAGTGTAAGAACTAATCGATTAGCCGTGTCCACGGTTATGGGCGCTTAGTGAAGTCATTCCAATGTTAGAATGATTTGGTACTTTTACGGAAAAAGCGGGTTTAAAGGAAACCGTTTTGCAACTAACTTTTAGGTCGGAGGGCGGACTCGGGGATCTTTGCGATCGGGTAGGCTGGGTTGAAGGACTTAGTTATTGATTATCACTTTATATTCCAAATGCTCACTTGAGAATGCGGTGTTTCAATTTATTACGTCATATTCTCAAATGTTTGTGCAGCTGCAAAATAACCTTTAACTTTGCCTTGATTACTTTGCATAATCACTTTATTGCATCTGTCAAACACAATAAGTCTTCTTGAGTACCAAAGTACTCAATCTTGCATCTCTTGTCTCGGAGGACGAAACTGCGGCGCCGGGCGACTTTGCTTTCACGCGAGTGCGGGACTTTTGGCGATGAGTTTCCTAGGTTTGCCAAGTCGGTTGCACGAGGTTAGCGGGCAAACCACGTGGCTTTGGAGTTTTAATTTCCTCTATTTTTCATTTGTTGTAAGAATTTAACTCTGTATAATTATTATTGCTTGTAATATATGCTGTCAAATATTTATCTTGCGGTTGTGATATGAATGTTGTAAACATGTGAGTGCGACCAGCGATCATGGGACTAATGCGGTAATCACATGGAGGTTCTGTTTGCAAAAGCAGGGTCTCACGGCGTTAGTATCGAGCCACTGCATTGTAGGAAGCCTTGGGTGAAGAGTCGTTAGTTATTAGAATGGAAACTTAATTTGAAGAATAAACAAAACTTTACTCTCTACTAATAATGAACTTTAGCATATATGCTAATTTTCTTATTTGTGGTCTCTTATCTATTCATAAATAATTATTATTAATCTCTCCTTTCTGTTATTTTGTAGATGGCACGTTATGTACCTTGCCATGAGTCGGTCACTCCAGAGCTAGGTGGAATGATGGGGTACTACATCATCTACTAGAGGATTGTCATTACGAGAGTGTTAGAGATATGTGGTGTTCCAAGCATACTTGAGCTCGGAGACTAAGGAATATGCTACTAGAGTCTTTATACCTCCAAGACCGGCTTTTAATGAGGTGAAAGAACTTTTGAAGGATATGGATCATCCATTGATGCTTGATGAATGAAGCTACTTATCGGTGTGATCCACCTCCGTCATGTGATCGGACACGGATCTTGCTTATCGCTATCTTCTGGAAGACCCCAGTTGGAGATAATGTATATAGGGACCACACTAGAGTTAGAAATAATGGTCTTAGGGTTATGTTGAACTTTGTAAATAAGTTAGACAAGCACTATATACGATTAAGCGCGAGGCTGTTGGAGACTTCGGCGACGGATGGCATTTACGGAGGCCGCTTGGCCCGTGCGTGGCGGAGGTACAATACCACGCCGCGGTGCTAAGCGAGGACTTCCCAAATCCCATCCATACGTCGCTCTCCACCGGACTCTTATGTATCTACACTGGTGTGCCTAGAGGAGCAGGATGTCTGCATAGGTAGTTGCCGCGCCTTATTGCGATAAGGGCATAAATCCCGTAGCACTTGTGAGTTTCAACTGAAGCCCCTCGGGTGTATAGGCGTAGAGCCTACACGCTAGGACCTTAGATGAGATAGAATAGATAGAAGTGCATGGAAGGGATGTACTTTATTTGTAAATACGGGAGTGCGAAATAAATAAAGTGGTTCTTTTGCTATGTGTAATGTGGAAGCGAGTTAAATTAAGATTGAGAACCATGTAATAAAGAATAATATAGGAATAACTTAGTTCATAAGAATTGTAAGGCGAAGTATATAAAATTGTGAGATAAAATTTACCCATGCAAAAGTAGCATAATTCTTGTTTCCTTGTAACTCGGCATTATATTAATGCTAATTTATCTTGCTTTAAAATTTGGATGACCAACCCCTCGGTTAGGCAGCTATAGCTAGGAGACTTAGCGAAAACTATGGGCAAGAAAAACATCGCCCTATGCTCCTTTGTTAGGCAGATAGTTGATGGGTTTAAAGTGTGTGCATGCGCTATTACTATAAAGAGAGGCGTCGTGTGCGCCATCAAGTTAAGCATTTTAGTTCAAATAGAGTCCAAGCTATCCAAGAGACAAGTCGTAAGCTAGCAAGAAAGATTTGTCAAGTACACCATGTGGATATGAGCGCATATGTGCACTCATATGAAGCGCGTATAGGTGTCCAAGATACCGAATTGGGACCTAGGAGGCGCAGGCTGAAATAGACAAGAGTATCTCGTCGGTTTCGCGTGAGAATCGGAGCCGCTTCCGAACCCTCGATTCGGGAGGCGGTTGTGACGTTGGATCGCCATCGCCACCTCTGGGGAATAGTAGTGGATAGGTTTTCCCTAGAAACTTTATACTATAGAAATAAATTTGTAAAGTAGTTGGTATGTGTATGTATCCCTAATAATTGCATGAAATGCTTTTGGTATTGTAAGTTTTTAAGTTGTATCTCTTTTGCATGAATAATAATAATGGATTTTCCCTCGCAAATTGTAACTATGGGGTGAAAATTTTCGATGAGAAAATCCAAAAAAAAATGATGGATCAATAAATAAAATGTCATTAGAGGCGATAATTAAACTAAGAATTTTAGAGCGAATATGTGCTGGGTACATTTGAAATCTTACTCTAGTCTCTGTCGCGCACTAAAATGGTACTAATTTCAGGATGAGGCCGACCGAGGTCACTCAATCGGATCACAGGCGATGCACCACGGGATACGCGATCCCAGGCGAGTGTCTCAACGCTGCACAACCTAATACTCAACATCCAGGCAACAAGAGCCTCGACATCTCGAACAGCCCGCCAAGATGCCTGTCCCATCTCGGTGAGGATGAGGTTCATGAGAGCATTGCCTCCACCCCTACCATGGCTCAAGTCTTGGCTTTAATTGAACAAGGGAGGCGGCGAATACTACGATCTTTGCAGCGGATAGCTCGAACACTGCGGCTCGAGGTGTCGCCGTGGAGGAATGGTGGAGCTCCTCAAGTGTCCAAGTTGAATGAGTTCCTAAGGACCCGACCACGACTTTTTCCCCTTGCTTTGAGCCTCTTGATGCGGATGATTGGTTGCGGTGTGTGGAAAGCAAGTTAGATATTGCTCGGTGTGATGAGAGGAGAAGGTCCTATATGCCTCTTATCGATTTGCAAGGAGGCTGCCGGTTTGGTGGGAGAACTACCGGCGGTGCTACGGAAGGTCGGGTGGTTTATGGCACGAGTTTAGAGCTGCATTCGCGCACCCACATTCCGGCCGGTGTGATTGAAGTGAAAAAGCGGGAGTTCCGGATCTTAAGCAAGGCTCGATGTGGTGATGGAGTACTGCACCGTTTCAATCGGTGTCAAGATATACCACATATGAAGTAGCTAATGAGGCAAGAAGGATTGAGAGGTTTAGGAAAATCTAAATGAAGAGATTAAGTGGGCTTTAATTGCCCAAGATATTGGCGACTTCGGACTACGGTAGACAAGGCGTAAGAGTGGAGCACGGCGATCGCGGTGTGATGGAGAGCGCAGCGCAAGTGGCTTTGCGCGTAGCTCATCCGGCCGGATCATCTAGGCCACAAGGTGGCGATCGGCCGGTTTTAAATCGACCACGCCACCACCAGCAGCACCAAGAGCCCGGCCGGCTTCGATCTCGAGAGATCGAGGCGAGCCACCGCTTTATGCTGGCGGCCGCAGCGATCTGTTCGCCGATTGCAGCGACCTAGGACTGCCATGTTGTTGCCCGAAGCGCCCAATGTCACGTGTTTCCATTGCAATGGCGTGGACATTCGCCAGTTCTGTCCCAAGAAGAAGATCGGGCAACCTCACCCACAAGCTCAAGGCGGACTCAGGATCGCGCGCCACTGCGCAAAGCGAAATGTTGGACGCCTTCACCATATAGCATCGAAGAAGCGCGGGAGGCATCGGGCGTTGTGCTTGGTATGTTCCTTGTGCAATATGTGCCTACATTGGTTTTGTTTGACTCTGGAGCTTCCCATTCTTTTATCTCCAAGAAGTTTTCTGAACACAACAAGTTGGAAGTTTCTCTGTTGCCCACTCGCATGAGTGTGCAATCACCTGGATCCACTATTATAACTGCTAGTTTCTGTTCTGGAGTTAACATAGAAATCAATGGGGTTACATTTTATGCTGATCTCATCCTAATAGAAACATCTGGGCTAGATGTGATCTTAGGCATGGATTGGTTGGCCAAACATAAGGGTTGCATAAAGCGTGCCGATCGATCTATATCTCTGGTAAATCATGATGGAATATCCGTGGAATTTGCCTCAAGTGTCAATGAATTAGCATCTCGGCCCGGTCAGGTGTTTAGCATCCACAGTTGAATTGGGAAATGTACCAATAGTTAATAAATTTCGGTATTTCTGCTGAATTGAATTGCGGAGTGCCTCGGATCGAAAATGGAGTTCATCATTGACTTGGTGCGGGGCGGCACCAATATCAAAGCGTCCATATAGGATGCCCACAAATGAATTAGTGGGCCCGAAAAAGCAACTCAAGGACCAACTTGACAAGGGATTTATTAAGCGATTACATCACCACAGGAAGTCGGTTCTTTTGTCAAGAAAAGGACAATAGTTTACGCGTAATGCGTGGACAACCGTGCCTTAAATGAAGTAACCATCAAGAACAAATATCCGTTACCCCGGATTGATGACCTATTTGACCAATTAAATGGGGCACAAATTTTCTCCAAGATAGACTTGAAGTTGGGATACTTCCAGCTGAAGGTCAGACCATCAGACATTCCCAAGACTGCCTTTACTACCCGTTATGGATTATATGAATACACCGTGATGTCCTTTGGGCTCACTAATGCTCCGGCAAGCTTCATGAGCTTAATGAATAAGATCTTCATGGAGTATCTGGACAAGTTTGTGGTGGTATTCATTGATGACATCTTGATATATTCCAAGACTGAAGAAGAGCATAAGCAGCATTTGCACTTGGTCCTCAGCAAACTCCGAGAAAATAAATTATATGCCAAGTTCGAGAAATGTGAATTTTGGTTGAAAGAAGTGGCATTTCTCGGGCATGTTTTATCAGGAGGCGGAGTTGCTGTTGACTCAAGTAAAGTGCAAGCGGTGTTGGCTTGGGAAAGGCCACAGTCAGTTCCAAAAGTTCGAAGTTTTCTGGGCTTTGCCGGTTATTACCGCCGGTTTATTGAGAACTTCTCTAAGGTAGCCAAACCACTCACGCAACTCTTAAAGAAAGAAAAGAAGTTCGAATGGACTTCTGATTGTGAACGGAGTTTCCAGAAGTTAAAAGAAAAGCTAACCTGCGCTTGATCCTTATACTACGGATATTCATAAGGATTTTGAAGTATATTGTGATGCATCGCTCCAAGGGTTGGGATGTGTATTAATGCAAGAAGGCCGGGTTGTCGCCTATGCCTCTCGACAACTTCGTCCTCATGAGCAGAACTACCCTACTCATGACCTTGAATTGGCCGCGGTGGTTCATGCTCTTAAAATCTGGCGGCATTATCTTATTGGGAATAGGACGGAGATCTATACTGATCATAAAAGTCTTAAGTACTTCTTTACCCAACCAGAATTGAATTTGAGGCAAAGAAGGTGGCTGGAGCTGATCAAAGACTATGACATAGGTCTCCATTACCATCCTGGTAAGGCCAATGTCGTAGCCGACGCTCTTAGTCGGAAGCTATATTGCATGCTGGATCCTCGCCAGTCCGACCTAATCAATGCCTTCCAAAAGCTCAATTTGAATCTAGTGGAAAATGGATATGTGGCCGCTCTCCAACTTCAGCCAACTCTTAAAAATCAGATTAAGGATGCTCAACTCCAGGATTAAGCCATTATAGAAATACGGAATCATTCAATTGGGGGCATAAATTCTGAGTTCACAAAAAGTCCAAATGGGGTAATTATGAAAGGAACTCGTATTTGTGTGCCAAATAGTTCTGATATCAAGAAGTTGATTCTATCTGAAGCCCATGAGTCACCATTATCATTCATCAGGCAGTACCAAAATGTATCAAGACCTTAAGGGAGAATATTGGTGGCCTGGTATGAAGAAGGATATCGCTGAATATATCGCGAAATGCGATGTATGCCAGCGTGTCAAAGCTGAACATCAACGTCCAGCTGGGCTACTCCAACCATTGCAAATTCCGGAATGGAAATGGGATGATGTCGGTATGGACTTCACATCGCCTTCCCGGACTCAAAAAGGAAATGACTCCATTTGGGTTGTCATTGATCGACTAACCAAAGTGGCTTATTTTATTCCGGTCAAGACCACTTATTCTGGAGACAAGTTGGCAGAACTTTATATTAGCAATATCGTGCGTTTGCACGGGGTCCCGAAAACAATTGTTTCAGATCGGGGATCGCAATTCACATCCCGTTTTTGGGAAAAATTGCATGGTCTCTTGGGGACTAAATTGACTTTCAGTACTGCTTACCATCCCCAGACCGATGGTCAGACTGAAAGAACGAATCAAATCCTGGAAGATATGTTAAGGGCCTGTGTGCTAACCTATAGCACCAATTGGGAGAAGTGTTTAGCCTTTGCAGAGTTCTCCTACAATAATGGTTTTCAAGCTAGTCTACAAATGTCACCATTTGAAGCCCTTTATGGAAGAAAGTGTCGAACTCCACTTTTTTGGTCTGAAGCGGGGGAAAGGCAGTTCTTTGGCCCAGATTTAATAAATGAGGCCCAAGAACATGTGGACTTGATCTGGCCGATTGAGGAAGCCCAATCCGCCAGAAGAGCTATGCCGACACTCGTCGGCGTGATTTGAGCTTTGAGATTGATGACTATGTCTACCTTAAGGTTTCACCTCTTCGCGGAATCCGTCGATTCCAAGTTCGAGGCAAGTTAGCCCCTCGATATATTGGTCCATATCGTATACTGGATAAGATGGGAGAAAAAGCATACAAGTTGGAACTACCATCTCAACTATCTAGTGTACACAATGTCTTCCATGTGTCGCAGCTTAAGAAGTGTCTTCGCATCCCAGCTGAACTTACTCAATTGGAAGAGATTGAACTCCAGCCTGATCTAACTTACCGCGAGCACCCAGTTAAAATTCTCGAAGAAGCAGAAAGGCGCACTCGGAATAAAGTTCATAAAATGGTAAAGGTACAGTGGAGTAACCATACGGTAGAAGAAGCGACTTGGGAACAGGAGGATAAGCTTAAAGAAGAATTTCCTGATTTCTTTTAGATCCTTTTCTGCCTTAGATCCGCCAAATCTCGGGGGCGAGATTTCTGTAAGGGGGGTAGATTTGTAACAGCTCGAAAATGAAGAACAGTATATAATAAAATGGAAATGAATATTTTGGATTCAAATATATTTATTTCTGAATTTTCCTGATGTTATTGGTTTTATTGGATTTTCTTGGATTTATGTTTAGTATGAAAAATCCAACAAATAGAATTACTAAATGGAAAATGGTAAGAAGGTAAAATTAAAAATAAGAAAAATTACCATTTGACCATTACCAATCTGGTAAACCAGTAAAAATACTTAGTAAAAATCTTTGGTGCTGATTTGGGGCAAAATAAGTATTTTAACCCTCTCTTTTTGACAAAAAACAGTAAAGTCCGAATTAGTTAAAAGTAATCGAAATTGACCAGGAGCCCCAAAAATTACCAAAGTACCCTTAGAGCAGTAGTTACATCTGGTAAAAATTTCAGAAATTTATAATGTCGGTAAAGCCTCCTGAAAATTCAAAAACAGAGACTACTAAAAACAAGAAATCTTCATGTCAGAATTTAAAAAAAATATTCACCTAAAATTTTGACTTGAAATTTTTATGAAGATATACATAAGGCAAAATTAACCTTCATAAAAAGTTTTGAAAATAATTAATCAATTTTACAATTTTAAATAAATAGAATACCGAAATTGGGTTCCTGTACCAGTCCTCAGTGTCAGAATTATTATAAATTAACCATAATGTATTTTAATCTGAAAATTTAACTGGACGGCGTGAACTACCATAGAAACCCAGTTAAAAAATTTGGAAAATTTTCAAAGCGATTTGATGGTAGTTTAATGCCCACATGGGAGCTGTCCCAGCCAGAGTTATCCCGTAGCTCATCTCCACTTTCGACACGCGGGCCGGGCACAGCAGTGACTTGGTGAGCTGGCAAGCAGCGTGGGCGTTTTCCTCTCGCTGCCGGTGGGACCGGACCCACTGTCGGCTCCTCTCCACCGCCCTCGCCCTTTTCCTCTCGCCCGAGGAGAGCCCGATGCCTCGCGAGACTTCGCCGGCTTCCTCCGTGTCTCGTGCGAAACCCGCCGAGCCCACGCGCATGAGTCACCTCAGCTCGTCCTCGGCCTGCCCACGCCACACCTCGCCCATGCTCTGCTGTCTCGCGCCGGAAGATCTCGCGCCACTCGCCGGCGGTCGAACCGCATGCGATCACTTGCCTCCTCTCCGATTCAAACACTGGAGCCCTTTGCTTTTCTATGCTATAAATACCGTGTGGGCGTCGCCTTGAGGCTCCCATTTCTTCACTCATTCTACGAGTGAGCACTCGAGCAATCGCCCATCTTTTCGCCATTCTCGCTTGAACACGAGAAAAGGGGAAAACGGTGAAGTGAGCCAAATCGGCAACAATCTTTCGGGTTTTTCAGGTTTAAGCTTCACGCACCTCATAGCTTGTCGATCAATCTTTACTTTCACTTCTTCTCGCTGCAGTTCATCTCCTCCGTCGTTCTTCTTCCTTTCGGCGCGACGGTGGATAGCCATCTTGGCGACTCTCGGTCACTCTAGCAAAGTGAAATAGAAACCTTAGGTTGCACCGATACTCTAGGAACTTTTGCCCGGTGGAAAGGTGGCGCGCGAGCCGTTGCTTGCTTTCGGCCATTAGCGCGCCGCACCCCACAGTGGAGACCCATCTCACAGCCACCTCGGCGAATGGGCACCACCACTAGATGCGTCTTTGCGACCGATGCTCATAGTCTTTGCCCGTTTCGCCGTCGTCGGAGTTAGTTCGCGTGGCGAGCCTTAGACCAAGAGCCCTGTTTTGAGTCTCGGCGGTGGGCCACCTCTGTCGATCTGTGAGCGTTGCCCTTTGCGGCGCGTAGTCACCGACAGCGGGCCCGCTTGCGGTGTATGCGCATAGCGTGTGCGGTGATCGGTGGGCGCGGCGTCGATGGCTGCGGGCGATTCGAGCAACGCGCCAGCGCATTAGGAAGGAAGACGCTTCGAGATTCCAAAGCGTATTTAGGATTTTGAAGAAATTTCAAGAAAACCGAGTGGTTTCAAGCGCAATAACTTTTGAACCATCCGGTCAAAAATAGTGAAACCAATTTCTAAATTCATGAAAAATTCCGTAGATTCAGAATATAAAAAAATATTCTGAGGACCATCTCTGGAAAATTTTGAAATTCAAATTTGAATTAAAAGGCTAGAGATATGCTCTATACAAAATTTCTGTAAATAAGCTTGGAAATTAATGAAACTAATTTTTCTAGAATCCTTACATTTCCAGGAACCTAGATATATAAAAATATTTAATTTTCATGCTTGTTTGAATTATCTTCTATTCAGGTTTTGCTTCCAATGCTCTAGTGATTCAAATATGTAAAATGGTAGTAAAGAAATATAAAAGAAACAAAAGTTTAATTAAAAATAGTAGGATGGCAGTAGCATGGTTAAGGTTGATTAAGTAGGAAGTTTGGTTTAAATTGACTTTAAATCATGTAGTAATTGTTGTGCCAAATGCACTCACACTCATATATATATATATATATATATATATATGTGTGTGTGTGTGTGTGTGTGTGTGCGCTTTGGAGGTTAAATAACTAAAAGTCTAGATTAATTGATTCAAGTCTCGAACGACCTAATAATCTAGCTTCATAAGGAATTTGTAGTTAATAAATTTGTATCACCAGAACCTTCTCAAAAATCATGACTAAATCTAATTAGCTAGCTACCAGTTAGAACTTATTTAAACCCTTCGTGTGCAGATCACTTAAGGTTAAGTGTTTAGCGTAACCCTTAACTAGTGTTTTAATCCTTTTAATCTAAATAATTTTAGCATCTATAATTCGAAGTTATAAATACTAGAATTCACAATTTTAGCCTCTTGAATTCGTAAATTCCAAACAATTAATCTGTAAAAGAACCATGTTGTTATTGCATAAATGTATTAGCGTTCTAACTGTATAATTATTTGCCGTGTGAAGTCTTAAAAATTTATTTTACAACTCTCAAAAGGATAACCCTGTTTTCTGCAGTTTTTCTTTATTTGACTTACTGTCTGTCTTCTTTTCGCCCTTTTCTGAATTTGGATATTTACTATTCTTCCGCTTGATCGTCGTGTAGAGTCCGACGTCCTCGAAGAGGAAGGCGACGTCATCGCCGATCCGGATCGAGCTAGGCAATGAGTTGCAAGGCAAGCACCTCCTTGAACATGTCGAGCCTACTAATTTACCTACACTATGTTGTTTTTGCTTATGTACAGTGCATCCGGATAGTTCTCCCTAAAAATGCTAATTTGGGTTAGAACAGTAGTTAGTCCTGTAAATTATGGTTTGCCTCAATCTGTATGAACATGTGAACCTTGTAAGCCTTAGTCGGAAAACTAGGCATGCTTAATGTCATTTAGGGTATGACCGCTAGCATAAAATATCTGCTTAAGCTGTTGTTCGTGTTTTCAACCCTTTCAAACGAATGGATGATCCTCATTTGGGAAAATGTTGCTAGTACTTTGATTAAAAACCCAAAACTAAAACTATGTTTTGATGCAAAGCGATTATTGGCAATGGCCGGTGGTGCAGAGAGGATTTGCACGTAGTTAGGGTGGAGTATCGCCGTGTCGGACAAGGACCGAGCAATGGGACGCTATAGATCCAAGAATTTCGTACAACCACGAGGGTGGTATGGGACAGTCTTAGCCTATTAAGTTGTTTAGGTGTGGCTTTGCATCTAAGGAAGGCGGGAGTAATGCAGTGTATTCCGGTTCGGTCTGTTTGTAGGGGTTTACTTACCAATGCAGCGGTGTACGCCTTGCCGTGAGCGAAGTAAACGTGGTGTTGGGTGTGATGTGAAAGGATCCACGTCTTGGGTGAGTGTTTACATTTTCATGGCGAGGTCAAGCGTCGGGCTGGTTCAAAGCTACATCTAAATAATGTAACGGCTCTGTATGATCTCCTTGCCGACACACCAAAGGAAGTGTGTAAGTTGGCCTGGCAAAAGAGGTTGATCATTCCTTGTGGGTAAAGTGTACACCTCTGCAGAGTGTAAGAACTAATCGATTAGCCGTGTCCACGGTTATGGACGCTAGTGAAGTCATTCCAATGTTAGAATGATTTGGTACTTTTCCGAAAACTGGGTTTAAAAAGGAAACCGTTTTGCAACTAACTTTTGGGTCAGAGGACAGACTCCGGGGATCTTTGCAATCGGGTAGACTGGGTTGAAGGACTTGGTTATTGATTATCACTTTATATTCCAAATGCTCACTTGAGAATGCGGTGTTTCAATTTATTACGTCATATTCTCAAATGTTTGTGCAACTGCAAAATAACCTTTAACCTGCCTTGATTAGCCTGCATAATCACTTTATTGCATCATCAAACACAATAAGTCTTCTTTGAGTACCAAAGTACTCAATCTTGCATCGCTGTCTCGGAGGGACGAAACTGCGAGCGCGGGCGACTTTTGCTTTCACGCAGTGCGGGACTTTGGCGATGAGTTTCCCTAGGTTTAAGTCGGTTGCACGAGGGTTAGCGGGCAAACCACGTGGCTTTGGAGTTTTAATTTCCTCTATTTTTCATTTGTTGTAAGAATTTAACTCTGTATAATTATTACTGCTTGTAATATATGCCTGTCAAATATTTATCTTGTGGTTGTGATATGAATGTTGTAAACATGTGAGTGCTAGCCACTGATCATGGGACTAGTACGGTAATCACATGGAGGTTCCTGTTTGCAAAAACGGGGTCTCACACCTGACGTCCGCGATACCGCCATATGCAGCGCTTCAAAGGCAAAGGCGTGAAGAGAGCCATTTTTGTAAATCTTCCTCGACGGAGGTTATTCTCGTAAAAAAACAAATTCAAAAGGGCCACTACAGTAAAATTTTCCGCATCTTCTTAATGGCTGCGAGTAGCACTGCCGCTCCGCTGCATGCGCATGCAACGCTCCACGGCCACTGCATGTGCATGCAGTGCCTCCCGGTCGCTGCACCAGCTCGCCCACCGCTCCTCCTCCTCCGCGTCGCTGCGTCCGGGTGTTGCAGCGCTCGACGTCTGCAACACCCTCGTATGCAGCGCTTCAGAGGCGCGAAAAGGGTCATTTTGTAAATCTTTCTCGACGGAGGCTATTCTCGTAAAAAAAAAAGCAAATTCAAAAGAGTCACTACAGTAGAAATTTCGAATCTCACATACAGTTTTCGTAGGAAACGGGAAAATCCCTCGTTCTAAACGGGGTCTGGCATCTGAAATAAAACCCGCGCTATCGTGCACCCTTTGTTCAGTACATGCATGCAAACTCCCACTTGAGCCATCCATGAAATACCAATTTCCATTTAATACAGGAAACTGGCGCTGCAAGCATTATCAACATGCATGTACATGGCTCAATTCCCAAATTGATAGACAGCTCGCAGCTAAAACTCGTACTGTTGCACTGGATTGAAAGTTTACCATGGATGTGATATGCCCCCCATTAAAGTACACACATGACGTGTATGAGTGTATCCTCTACTCCTAATGGACGTCCTATCACTGTCAGTAGCCGTTAGGTTAATCCCAGTGTATATCATCATATTCCAAAATCCAAGACTGTCATGTAGGATAGAGAGCATGATACTGTTGAAAAGAAACACCATCTTCAATGCATAGTATCATACTACAATATCCAAGATAGTTGGCGTGCATTAATTGTTGCATGTGTTGTGATCAAATATTTCATATGAATATGATATGGTTTGCTCCCAGTGCAGTATCAACGAAATCCAAGACGTTGGATATTGAGCCCAAGCAATATCATCCTCATGATACTGCTATCTTCTCTTTCTTCATTAATCGATTGCCATGTCAGCAAGAAATCTTATGTGGCGGATTATTTATAACGTATGATACTACCACTGAGACTAGCCTTACTGCTCAAGATCAGATCGGCTTAAGTTTCAGTCAGTTAATCTGAGATTCACTAATCCAAAATTCCAAGTCAAAATTAATGAGAGATGCACCGATCCAAAATTCCAAGTCTAAATTAATGACCACGTCTCGAGACAGTCAAATAATCAAAACAACACTCTAAAAATAATCAAATTAATTGATGACTTAAAAATGCTGCATACTTCCCCAGACGATTGGAGTTTGCTAGCTTGCACAGATCCTACTGCTATCTTCCCCTAAATTCTCATGCTTAAATATACTACTATACCTCGGATAATTTGAGTACTAGTACTATGCTTGGAGTATGTCACGGTAATCAATTGGAAGATCACATCACGTCAGAATATATTCTCAAATAATATTAATCATAGAGAAGATCATATCGGTGCACATCAGACATCAGAGTGAATTTTAGAAGATAAGATTAGATTTAGCGGTGATTTAGAACTGACTCCATAGCTTGATTTGGCCTGGTAGATGTAGATTGGATGTGCAAGGATTATTTTTTCCGTGGGTTAGGTTATGGATGTACTATTATATTTTGCTGTAAATAATTCAAGCTATAAATGACACTGACAGATCCCAGGTGTCTAGGATATATCTTATCTACAAATAAGCAAATAGAAGTACTAGGATGACATCTCGCATCGTGCAGCTTACTTTACTCATCTATGCTGACAAATCTGAGCTGGATGTTGTAAATTTTGGTTAGTACTCCATGTTGATTGCGTCGTACGAGGTTGTTTAGTTCTGATAGCTACTTTGCTTGTAGTTTTCATTTTGCCACTACTACACTGTTTTTGGATGGACATATTTTTGCCAGCCCTGTTCTTCTAAAAAGAGAAGTGTCGCCACACCTGATTGCTCAAAAATATTTTCAGTGTGCCCTTTTTGTATTTTTGAGTTAAACATCTAAGCTAAGTCTTTCCAAAGGAAATCCTTCTATTTCATCAACATCTTTGCTCTACACGCTGCATGCGGAACTTCCATTTTTTTTTAATAACAAAGTTAGATATAAAAGGACTGCATATTGTAGGGCCAATATAGGATATATACGACTGAGGAGATAATTCTAAGTACAAGTCAAATATTGGTCAAAGTACGTACCTGACAGATGAAGATACTAATATCCCACAAAATATTGGTGGTGGTATTCGAACCTTGGTATTCACCACGGAAAGCCGTGTGCAATACGAATTGGACAAGGAGAAACCGCAATAGTATTAGATAAATGAGAAATTCAGGTACTTAATTACAACAAGAAAAGGTTAAGTAGCACTCCATCCGATCTTTTCTAGATATCGTTTAGAACACATGCAGCCAACTTTTTCAAACTTTGACCACTAATATACACAAAAGTATTTGAATTTGTCATGTGAAAATGATATTATTAGTTTTTCTATCATTATATTTTTAATAATTTTTACTAACATATAATTAGAAAAAATAATGATCAAATGTGTGTATTGGAGATCGTGTCGATGTCCAAAATGACAGGTATAAAAAGAATGGAAGTAGTAAATACTTTTGGAGTCCCCCTAGTACCCAAATTTGGGTTTGTTTACCTTCATGTCGAGGCTGCCTGCAAGAAAAATCTAATTGGTTAACCTTCCAAGATTTCCTTAAAAGATTTCTACACTAATCCTGCTCTAAAAGCTCTAGCTCCTCTTAAGATGAAAAACCATCCAAAACTTTTGTGATTAAGTTGCTGTGAAATCTTCTCGAAAGCATTCCCCGAAAAAAAATTCTCAAGAGCCTTACTTATTCATCCAGTGTCTTCAAATTCTTTTAGTCATAGCAAACAATTTCCTCATGGAAATACATCAGAATCTGATCGAAAGTTAGAAAGAAAAAAAAACAAGCATGACATTCCTAATTCACATTCAAATACAGAGTCCTCGTGTAGTTTTAGAGTACAAACTCTCATAATGCGACATATCAACTATTCCCATAGCCTACAATTACAGTTTAACATAGCATAAAACTTGACAAAAAATAAAGATTGTCGGGTAGAATTAAATAAGAACAGGAAATGTCGGCGTTTTTCGGGAGCGCCGGCAAGTAAATTTGTAAGTCTAGGGGGTCGCGCGTTCCACTCCCTGAATGGTTAGACTCGTGAGTCCAAGATGTATACTGGTTCGGGCTGAAGGTCCCTACCCGATTCGTGTGTGGTGGTGTTGTATTACTCTTGGTACAGATGACTGCACAAAGTTTTACAAGCGAGAATGCCAATGGCTTAGCGAGAGGGGTTTGATAGCGCTCTCTCCTTTCTTGTTCTTGCTCGTTGCCCCTCGAATCGTTCAGCCCGCCTCCTTTTATACGTAAGGAGGGGCGGGTTACATCGAGAGTTAGGAGGAAAGCGAGGCGACCCACGCTAGGAGCTCCGGTCCTTCGTCCCGTGGATGGTCGCCACCCGTCTTGCCCATCTTTGGGTTGGTAGCCTTGGTGGTCGGGAGGTTAGGTATTTCCGGAAGTAGCGTGCTTGCCCTCGTGATCCTTGCGAACGCCGACGTCGAGGTGCGTGGCGTTGGTGCCGCCGGGGAGAGCGTGCGCTCGTCTTTATCGCGGATGGTTGATGGGGTGGAAGCTTTGTCTTCTGATCACCGATCTCCTGGGAAGGAGCCACCGCCCTTGTATAGTCGCTCTGATTGACCTTATTCGAGGGTGCGTGGCGGTAGGCGGTGAGGACGACACGCGGCACTCGGCGCTTGTCACCTTGGTTTGGTTGAGTCGGAGATCCCGCCCGCCAAGATGGGGTCGGGAGCGCCTGTCAGTCGGATTCGCTTCCGGCGGTCGGGAGCGGATGCCTTGCGCGTCTCGCAGCGATTCGGTCGGTGGCGGCGCGCGCGCTGTTGGGGTATCCTTTTTATTAGTATTCGTCAAGAGCCCCGAACTCCCAAGCGATTTGGCAGATTCGGTTGGGGTTGAACTTGACGAAAGTGGTGGCGGGCTCGTAGGTCGGTCCACCGATCCGATTAGCGATTTCACGTCGGTGTGCCGTTGATCCGGCTACTGTCCCGAGTTTGGCCGGGGCATTTGAACCGCCGGGGCTTTACTTGCCTCGTTGCGCATGCCGAGCATAGTTTGGCGCGCGCGCCTCGTCTTCTTGATCGCCTCGGGTTTCGTGAAGGATGCTTCGTTTTTGGCACCGCATTTACTCGAGACGCTTAGCCTCCTTCGTCCGGATATATATATATCTGCGCTGTAGCTTGCTTGAAGGGGACGAGAGCTTTTTCTTTTGTTCTTTCAAATGGCTTCGAGACATCCTCTAGTCTTTAGCTTCGGCGATGGCGTCACGGTGGAAGAAGAAGATCCTCTGGCCGAGCTTTGGGCTGAGTTCGACCAGGCGATGGACGAGCTCAGGGAGGAAGAAGCTGCAGCCCGCGACGCTGCTTCGTTGACGTTGCGCCGAGGCCGCCCGAGGCTCGAGGTGGTAAGGGGGCCCTTCTGGAGGCGATGGCGCAAGGGCGCCGATCAGAAGTTAGTGCGGCGCGTTGATGTCGCTGAACAGCGCAGAGGCATCGGCGTGTTGCCGCGGCCGTGGCGGTATCCGTCGACGGCAAGGGCCTACCAGCATGCCGTCGGTGCCACCGATGCCGCACGGATGTTTGATAGGTTCTAGGCGTGGGTAGAGTCCTGCCGTGGTGCAGCGTGGCCACTCTTGTATCTGTCGGGTACTGTGTGTAAAGTTGTGTAAAGTTTGAGCCTGTTGGCCTATAATGAAATTTTCTTTTTCTTTATGAAAATGTCTCTCGCGATGAGTTTGCTTTAATTTTAATCGTTGTGGATGGTGCCTCGGTCGGTGTGGCGACCGGATGCCTCTGTGAGGTTCGGTGTCCGAGTGCCTTTGGTCGGCGACCGGACGCCTCCGGATGCCTCTGTCGGAGGTTCGGTGTCCGAGTGCCTTGGTCTTGGTCGGCAGGACGACCGGATGCCTCTCGTGAGGTTGGTGTCCGAGTGCTCGCTTAACGTCGTAGCTAAGCAGTGCCTTGGTCGGCGGGGACGACCGGATGCCTGTGAGGTTCTAGTGTCCGATCGCCTTGGTGGCGGGGCGGCCGGATGCCTCTGTGAGGTTCGCGTGTCCGAGTGCCTTGGTCGGCGGGACGACCGGATGCCTCTGTGAGGTTCGGGTGTCCGAGTGCCTTGGTCGGCGGGACGACCGGATGCCTCTGTGAGGTTCGGGTGTCCGAGTGCTCGTTTAACGTCGTAGCTAGACAGTGCCTTGGTCGGCAGGACGACCGGATGCCTCTGTGAGGTTCTAGTGTCCGATCGCCTTGGTGGCGGGACGACCGGATGCCTCCGTGAGGTTACGGTGTCCGAGTGCCTTGGTCGGCAGGACGACCGATGCCTCTGTGAGGTTCGGTGTCCGAGTGCTCGCTTAACGTCGTAGCTAGACGGTGCCTTGGTCGGCAGGACGGCCGGATGCCTGCGGAGGTTCTAGTGTCCGACCGCCTTGGTGGCGGGACGACCGGATGCCTCGTGAGGTTCTCGTGTCCGAGTGCCTTGGTCGGCAGGACGACCGGATGCCTCTGTGAGGTTCGGTGTCCGAGTGCCTTGGTCGGCGGGACGACCGGATGCCTCTGTGAGGTTCGGTGTCCGATCGCCTTGGTCGGCGGGACGCACCGGATGCCTCTGTGAGGTTCTGGTGTCCGAGTGCCTTGGTCGGCGGGACGACCGGATGCCTCTGTGAGGTTCGGGTGTCCGAGTGCCTTGGTCGGCGGGACGACCGGATGCCTCTGTGAGGTTCTGGTGTCCGAGTGCCTTGGTCGGCGGGACGACCGGATGCCTCTGTGAGGTTCTGGTGTCCGAGTGCCTTGGCTGGCAGGACGACCGGATGCCTCTGTGAGGTTCGGGTGTCCGAGTGCTCGTTTAACGTCGTAGCAGACAAAGTGCCTTGGTCGGCAAGGACGGCCGGATGCCTCTGTGAGGTTCGGTGTCCGAGTGCCTTGGTCGGGCAGGACGACCGGATGCCTCTGTGAGGTTCGGTGTCCGAGTGCTCGCTTAACGTCGTAGCTAGGCGTGAGTGCTCGTTACCGTCGTAGCTGGACGTGAGTGCTCGTTACCGTCGTAGCTGGACGTGAGTGCTCGTTACCGTCGTAGCCGGACGTGAGTGCTCGTTACCGTCGTAGCCGGGCGTGAGTGCTCGCTTTACCGTCGTGGCCGGACGTGGGGCATCCTTCTCGAGTCCTCGTCGGGCGAGGGTAGCTGCGAGAGGAATGGCGCCGCCTATCCCACATGTATACCCCATCCGCAGTGTGGGACTGGAGGGATGAGCGCGCGCGTTTACTGCGTTGGTTTGAACGCCGTGCTCGTGGAGCTAATAGCGGGTAGTCCGAGTGGGTCTGGGAGGTCCGCCAAGGGGACCCTTCCGAGCGGACGGTCCCGAGTAGGGTGTCTGCCCTACCGTGGGGGCGACCCATAAAAACCTTTCTTTACTCAATCCAGATGGACTCTAGGTCGTCCGCCGACCCGAGCACGGTGGCCGTCGCTCATTGATGAGCTCCGGGAGAGTGTGAAGTATGGTCTCGGACGCAGTAGAGGTGATTAGGCCGTCACCGACCTAACCGAGGGCCCACCGTGGGGCTCACCTCATACCGCCCCTTGCTCAAGTTTTTTGGGGCGGCTTTATACCCATCCGGTGGGGTAGGCCTTTTGAACCCACTCCTCGCTGGGCCTGGCGCAAGCCACAAAGCTTTTGTGCCTTGGGGCCGCAGCGGCCCGATGGAGCTTCTCGCGCTCCCGAGCAACTGCTCCGCCTAAAGGCGAGACCGAGAGGTTACGGACACGTTGTTCGGGGCGGCGTCTTTATGGCCCTTGACGCTCGACAAGACAGGATTAAAAGCGGAGTGGTATTGGAAATTGGGAGTTACAGCCGGGCGCGATGACGAGGGTGGTCGCGACGCCGCTTGACGGGCGCCGCTTGGCGGCGTTCGTTCGTCCTCTATAAATACGCCCGTTGGGTGCTTTCGAGTGGTCACGCTTTCTTGCCCTTTCTCTCGCTCAAACAAGAAGAGCACCAGAGAGCTAAGGAAAGAAAACCTCACCTTTCTTTCTCACCTTCCGTCGCCTCCCCGTGAAGATGTCGTGGCGGAGTGCTCCGCAAGAAGACAAGCCGGCGCTTCGGCAGTGAAGAAGGGCTTCTCATGCCGCAGACCTTTCCGGTGGAGGGTGCCGACCGGGCTACCACCCCAGCGCGGGCGATGAGATCGTGGTGCCCGCCTCGTTCTTCGAGCGGCTTTGGCTCGCCGCCGCACCGCTCGTCCGGGCCGTTGTTTCATTACAAGGTGGAGGTGCACCATCTCAACCCTAATGGGGTCCTCCACATCGCCATCTTCATCACGCTGCGCGGCCTTCTTGGGGATCGAGCCGCGACTGGGCGTTAGGGAGGCACTTCTTCCGAGCAAGGCTCGAAGGACAAAGCCGTCGGGCCACGCGCGCCTGGTGGCTGGCCTCGGCCGCCCGGTCGAGCACGGAGTACACGGAGGTAAAGCGCGCTCGCCTAACAAGGGTGGCGTTCAATGGCTCACGCTCAAACTTGTCGACGGCGCCCCTCGTTTCACCGGAGAGCTTCCCATGGCGGAGGAGCGGTGGAACTGGGGCGCCGAAAAGAGGGAGAAGAACAAGCTCGCCCTGATCGTGGAGCAGATTAGGGCTCAAAGGAGGCGGGGGCTCACCGGGGACGTGGTTGTGCGCGCCTTCATGGGGATGCGCGTGCAACCACTTGTACACAGGCCGCACCCCCTGTTCCGGTATGCGGGGCCGTCCGACCGGGCGAGGATGGCCGAACCCGAGCTGGCGCGCTCGAGGTGGAGGCTCGGGTGGCGGCCGTTACGCGAAGCGCCAGCTGTGGCCGCGGATGGCCACCCGAGCCATTCTCGCGGCTTTTTCGTCGAACTGTAAGCCGGTGAAATTCTTTTCGCTTCTCTTTTCTTTGTCCTTCGACTTGACCGACATTCCCGCATCCTCTCGGGGCTCATGGGGATGTCTTTCAGCGCCGCTCCCGGGGATAAGGAAGCTAGGCGGCCGCCGGCGAGGAGGCAGAGGGTCGACTCTCCGCAAGAAGCTAAGGAGGAAAGGAGGAGGAAGAAAGTAAGGAACGCATGGCGATGGCAAGGCGCGAGGATGTGTCGAGACCACCGCCGTGGGGACGACCTCCATCGACAACGCGTGGAGTGCCTCCGCCACCCCTATGGTGGGTTTTTTCCCGACTGCCGATCGGCGGCGGCCCGAAGGGACTCGGCCGAGGCGGCATCACGGGCCCGTGGCCACGGATCCTCAAAGTGGGGGTGATCTTGCGCTTGCGGTCGCCGCAGCGTCTCTACTGGAGGTGGCCGTGGAAGCGACCGGCCGACTTGCCTTGGCGGGGGCCGCAAAGAGGGCGCGCGTGCCACGCACCCGCCGGCCTTGTAAGTGTATTATTATTTTATTTTGGAGCATTTTCTTTTGGCAAAGCCGCCGAGCGACACTTGAATCTTTGCAACGTGCGGCGCCTATATGGGGTGATCGTGGGGCGTGCCACATCGCCCCGCAAGTAACGGCGCCGGTGATTTTGTGACCGGTTGGGTCGGCGAAGGTCGCGGCGTCGGCGCCCGAGGGCGCGGTCGCCTTCGAGGGGACAGAGCCCACCCGAGGTCGTGCCAAGAAGAACTTCCGCCCCGGCGGGACCCCTCCGGACGACGTGATCGCTGCGTTTGAGGATGAGACAATGGCGTTGCCGGTGATCGCGCCGACCGTGGCGAGCCGGCGACGAGGTGCCCGACCCGCCCGTGGGGAGGTGCCGACGATGCCCCTCAGCGCAGGTCGCCGAGGATTCGAAGGTTGACCTCGTCACCCTTGCCCATGGTGCTTGACGGTGGCGCCCCGCCCGACCCAAGGCGGAGGGCGCGCCGCCGGGTGTAATTCCCGGTCGGGCATCATGGGTGAGGCGGAGGAGAGCGAGTGGGCCACCCTAAGAAGGCGCTACGTTGGGCCGAGCCGAGATAGGGCGATCCGTGAAGGTCTAGCCTTGCTCAAGTCTTCCACCGTATACTGGATATGATGGTCTGGGAGTCCACCACGCCTGTAGGTCACCAAAAGTTCGATTCGTTGCACATTTTTGATAGTTCTTCCGTGCGACTAACGGAGTGTCCACATTTTTGCAAAGACTTATGGATCGCTTGCGTCGTCAGTCGAAGCTCTGCAGCGCTCCGACAACGTGGCAAGCTGCGGCGGAGGAGTGCGGATGGTGCGCGCTTGAGTCGCGCTTAGCCCAGAGGCCTGCGCATTAGGCGGTCCGAGGCGGTGGTAATCCGCCAAGGATTTGAAGAGGCCACAAAGGCCCTTCATGATGAGCGCCAGGAGCCAAGGCTTTGAGGGCGAAGTGGCGAATCGAGTCCTCCCGATGGAGGTCATCGAGGCTAAGGATGCCGCCGTTGCCGCGGAGGGGATCGCGCAGACGCAGTAACACGTCCGCGACCGAGCGAACAAGGCTCGGGACGCCGCCGAGTTCGCCCGAGCGGCGATCGCCGGCGAGCCGCCGAGTCAAGACTTCATACGAGGCGCCAAGTCGGAAGCCGGCAATCGACCAACTCGCGGCCGGTAAGTGTCTCAATTCTTCAATTAAGTTTGGGGTGCGACCCACAGGCGAACTTATCCAAAATCTCCGCAACCGCAGAGGCGCAGAAGAATCGGCGCCGCCGTGGAGGCGCAGAGAACGGCTTCGACCGCCGCGACGTGGCGATCGTGGCGGGGACGAGGCCCGGCGGCGTTGAAGGTTGCCGAGGACGGTCGGGCCGAGATGAGCGCCGAGCCGAGGCCCTCCGCAAGGCCGGTCGGGAGGTCTGCGACCGATCCTGGAGCCGGGCAGCCCGAGTGCCCTTGCCCCCGCTACCGCCCGAGTGCCGACCCGTAGAAGAGGCGGTGGTCAACACCATCTCGCATTCACGACGGCATCGACTCGCGGTGGTGGGAGCGGCGTGGCTGGGAACCGGATCGACGAGGAGATCGATCGGTTCGAGCTCTTGGTTGAGCCAAGACGCCCGGAGATCGCCACCGCATCCCGCCGCAGCCGCCTCCAGAAGCTGAGGCGCCAACTCTCCGCCTCGCCACGGCCGCCCGCCAAGAAGAGTAGAAAAGTTAGCTTTATCCTTCTTAGATTGTAAAGACCGTTATTTAAACAATCTTGAAATTATCAAGTCCCGAATCGCCCTCGTCCTTTTTCGTATTTAGGATGAGCGTTTGGTCGACCATAGCCCTAAAGACCGCAGGGCCACTTATGCGTAGGTCGGGTTGTTTTGGGAGGAGCGAGGTGGATTGGAGACTTGGCTATGCACGTGTTAGGCGACTTGTGAGGGATAGGAGTGTTCTAGACCGGCCAGGATCTTTCCACTCGGGCACTTCCTTCTTCCGCAGTGCTACTTAGCAACCATAGCCACCGGGCGAGGCCGTAACACTTGGGTTGAGAGGGTTACCGCCGGATGGACCTCATGACCGGTCGGGTCACGTGCCCTCATAAGCGCGTGGGATAGGCCGAGTTCGTGCGGGGAGGAGTGTTCCTGCCGACCAAAGGTCACTCCACTCGGTACTTCCTTCTTCCGCGAAGTGTTAGCAACCATAGCCGGGGGCGAGGTCAGAGCACTTGGGTCAAAGGAGTTACCGCTCGGGAAGGACCTTGTGGTCGGTTGGGTCATCAACCCGCGCAGTGCCGACCGAGTAGCGGCTGAACGGGGCGCGAAAGGCAGACCCAGTCGCACGGCGCGACTGTGTGCTCGGAAGGAAGAAGGTAAGGAGCACGCTAGGAAGAGGAAAAGAGTTTAGGGATAGAATCGCCTTAACTTTTCAATGTTCCGGCATTAGGAGGATGCGACCATCGGCGCCCTTGAGTCGGAAGGTGCCAGTCCGAGAACTTCCACGACGGTGAAAGGACCTCCTGTGGGGCGCCACCAGTGCTTATCTTTGGTTGTCCGACCCGACGCAGAACCAAGTCGCCAGCCACCAAGGATCGCCTCGAACTTGGCGGCCGTGGTAGCGCGCAGGCTTGTTGATATCCGCCGACCGCAGACGGCCACGCGCGCGCTCGCCGAGTGGTCGATGGCGTCTTGTTGCAGGCGAGCCCCGAGCCTCATCGAAGGCTTGCAATCTCGGGAGCCGATTCCGTGTCGATGGGCAAACGGCCGGCGCAACAACACCATAAAGAAGGGTGTGAACCCGTCGCCGGTCGGCGTGGTCCGCAGACTCAGAGGACGAGGCGGCGGCTCGGCTACCCAAATACCGCGAAATGCTTGAGCCGATCAAGATCCGCGGCTTGAGTCCTTGAAGGATCATGCCGTTAGTGCGCCGACCGCCGTTAGTCCGCGGATGGGCTATCACGCCCAATCGACACGGATGTTGAAGTCGCCACGAACTCGAGAAATTCCTTCCCGTGAAGCGTGTTCCGTTGTCGGTGATGATGGAGTTTGGGACTCCAAACCTAAAAGCGATGTCGCGGAAGAAGATGGCCGCTTGTACCGACGTGGCGCCACGACCGCTTGGCCTCTATCCACTTGGTGAACTTATCTACCGCGACGAGCGGTGGGTGAAGCCCGGCGCTTTCGAAGGCTCGACCAAATCGAGTCCCCAGACGGCAAAAGGCCACGGATGGGGATCGCTGTCAGAAGCTTGGGCCGGCAGATGCGTCTGCCGAGCAAAGAATCGCATCCTTCGCAGTCGCGCACGATATGCTCGGCGCCCGACCGCATGTTGGCCAAGAAAACCTTGTCGAAAGGCCTTTCCCACAAGAGATCGGGTGCGTGGTGACCGCAGACTACTGTATGTCGCCCATTTATTTTCCTTGGTCGGTCAAGATACATTTTTGGAGGACCCCGGAGGGACTCCTTTTGTAGAGGTCTAGGCCGATCAGGACGAAGGATTTTGCCCGCCGGGCGAGGCGCCGGGCCTCGGTCGGTCGGGAAGTGACCCGTCCACAAACGGCCGATGTAGGGCCTCCTCCGGTCGGACTCAAGTGCTAGCACACCGCGGGCGATCCGCCAAGTCTCACGCCGATCGCTCGGTCGGGGCGACCGTGGCCGATTGGTCGGGTGGCGCCACCGCCGAGTCGGTGGACAAGGCCGCAGGAGGTCGAGACGAAGATCCCGGGATGTGCTCTCTGGAGGCAAGATTGGCGTGTGATCGGCCTCGCCATTGTAGCGTCGGTAGCTATGGTGAAGCTCGAAACCCTTGAACTGGCCTCGAGCCGCGCGCTTCTCGACAAGACGCAGCCACGCGGGCGCCTCGGGCCCGCGACCTTCATGACTTGGTCGACGACAAGCTTGAGTCCCGTGGACGAGCCGCGAGCACCGAGGTCGGCAGCGATCCGAGACCGTTAACTAGAGCCTCGTGACGGCAATGTTGTTGGTCGCGTCAAGAGCAACCTAATGGCGATGAAGCTCGTTCTCGAGTGGGAGATGATGGCGACTCCGCGCCGCGCCATTCTTGGTGTAAGACCCGTCAAGTACATTGTCCAAGACGGGTCTTCGACCACCGGTGGTGCTCGGCTTGGTCCACTCGGCGGCGACGGTCGGCGAGCTCGCGATTTGATCGCCGTCAGGGGACGATATTATGCCATGGCCGCTAAGCTCGAGCGCCCATTTGGCTATCCTTCCCGAGGCATCGCGATTGTGGATGATCTCGCCAGTGGGGACGTGGTCACCACGGTGATGGCGTGTTGATCAAGTAGTGAACGAGTTTCCTCTTTGCGATGAGCACGCGCAGAGTAACTTCGCGACTGTGGGTACCGAGTCTTGACTCGGAAAGTACTCACCGATGAAGTAGACCGCCGCTGTACCTTGAGCTCACGGCCTTCTTCCGCCGCTCCACCACGAGGGCCGCTACCGACGACTTGGGTAGTGGCAATGATGTAGAGAGCAGCGGTTCACCCGTGCCGGGCGATCAGATCGAGGCGAGGACAGGAAGGCCTTCAAGCGGGTGAGGGCCTCCCGAGCCTCGTGTCCAAGCCAAGCGGTCGGATTTCGAGCACCAGAGCGGCATTCGCGTTCGCCGAGGCGAGACACGAACGGCTCAAAGCCGCCGTGCATCCGGCCACCGACCCTTTGAGGTTGCCGACGGGCCCATCCTTGCGATCGCCGAGATCTTCTCCGATTGGCCTCGATGCCTCGCCGAGACGATGAAGCCTAAGAGCTTTCCTTTGGGGACCCAAGGCGACGCACTGGTTGAGCTTTATGCGAAACCGTCAAGGTTCGCGAAAGTCTCTTCTAGGTCGGCGATAAGGTCGTCACCTTCCCGGTCTTTACGACAATATCGCCGACATACGCCCAACGTTGCGCCGATCCGGTCATTGAAGCACGTTTGCATACATCATCGGTATGTAGCGCCCGCGTTCTTCAGCCGAAGGGCATTGTGACATAGCGTAACGAGCCGAACGGAGTGATGAAGGAAGTCGCGAGCTGGTCGGACTCCTTTAGCGCAACGGTGGTAGCCCGAGTAGGCATCCGAAGGAAAGAGACTCGCACCCGCCGTGGAGTCGATGACTTGGTCGATGCGAGGTAAGGGAATGGGTCCTGGGGCATGCTTTGTTGAGACTCGTATAGTCAACACACATTCTCCATTGCCCGTTCTTCTTTTTACAAGTACAGGTTGGCTAGCCACCGTGGTGGCGCACCTCTTTACGAACCCCGCCGCCAAGAGTTTGGCGATCTCTCCTATAACCCCGCGCTTTCCTCGTCGGCGCGCGAAGCGTTGGGCGACCGGCTTTGAGCCCGGTCGGACGCTCAAGGAGTGCTCGGCGACCTCCTTTGAATGCCCGCATGTCGAAGGACCTCCATGCGAAGACATCTTTGTTAGTGCGAGGAAGTCGACGAGCCGCTTCCTATTTGGCGGGAGCGTGGCTCGACCAAGACGGTCTTGGTCGGATCACGAGGATCGACCGTGACCTCCTTCGTGTCCTCGGCGGATTTGAAGGATCCCGCCCGATTTGTCGGATTCGTGGACGGACTCGGCTTCCTTCCCGAGCTTGTTGAGTTCCGCAGAGGCAACGACCGCTGAGGCGAGCTCGCACCGCTTCGCAGCTTGAAGGCAGCTGGAAAGACGATGCCGCGTAATGACTCCATGCGGTCCGCATCTTCGACTTGAGGTAGGCGAGGCGGGATCGCCATGAACTCGGCGTAGCATGGCCTCCCAGATGGCGTGGTAGGCGCCGGGAAATCCACGACTCAAAGGTGAGGGTCTCGGTGCGGAAGTTTCCGGCTCTCGAAGGTGACGGGCGGTCGACCGCCGAGCGGATGGGCTTGTCGGCGGGATGACGCCATGGAAGGGTGCCTCGCGGCCGGAGGCTTGAGCGCGGACCCCATAGCGTCGAACGCCTCAACGTAGAGGATGTTAAGGCCGCCGCTTCGCCCATCAAAGCACCTTCGTGAGGCGCCGTTCGACGACGGTCGACCACCACCGGTACCTCCCTACCGTGGACGCGATCGGGTGATCGGTCCGATCAAAGGTGATCGGAACTCCGACCACCGAAGATATTGGGGACGCCGGCGCGACGGTGTGGACCTCGCGAGAAGCGAGCTTGAGTCGACGCTCGGCGTAGCAAGCCGGTCCTCCGAAGATCATGAGGCGGCCGTCGGGCTCGGGAACTCGTCGTCGCCTTCTTCTCCGCCGTTCGCGGGCCGCGGCGAGCTTCTTTCCTTTGCCGGCGGCGTGGTGGGGACGCTAGAGAGATAGCGCCTCCAGACTTCGCGCAGCCCCGTGATTTGTGCTTGACGGAGAACCCATGGTTCGGGCATGGGCCGCCCATCAATTTCTCGGCGGTCGGGGCGACGGTCGGCCGCGCCCGCGCTAAGTAGGCGGTCGACCGTGGTGACCACTTGGTCTCACGGACCGCTTCCGTGCCGCCCGCTTGTCGGCGGTCGGGAGGAGACCCGTTTGACGCCGGCTCTGCTGGGCCTTTCTCCTTCGAAAATAGCCCCTACGGCCTCCTCGCGAGGCGTGGTTGGTGGCGATGTCGAGGAGTTCCTTGGTGGTCCGGGCTTGAGGCGGCCCACCTTGCACCAAGGCCTTGCAGAGGTGTCAGATGAAGGCTCCCACGACATCGGCGTCGGAGATGTCGGGAGCTCGTTGCACCGGGCGGAAAACCGCCGGATGTAGTCCCGGAGGTTTCCCTGGCTGCTGTTGCAGCCCTTCAGTCCAGGAGTTTCTGGCGCTTGTAAGTGCCCCGAAGTTACCGACGAAGAGATTCTTCAAGTCGCCCAGATTCGACAGCTTTTTGGCGGCAGTACTCGAGCGTGCTCGAGCCGAGTCCGCGAGGTAGATGGGGAGGTACTTGGATGATGAAGAGATCATCCGTCGCTCCCCACCGGCATGCGAGCCGGTAATCTTGAGCCGACACAGGTTGGTGGCCGGTGTACTTGGCAATGTTGGTAGGCGCCGGACCGGGCGGGAAATCCACTGGCGGATCCCTTGGCAAAAAGCCCGTGGTCCGGGACCATCAGGGCTCGGGCTGCGGTAGTGGCGCTCACCATCCGCAACACGTGAGTGGGCGGCGTCCTCCGCCATCTTTCTTCGCGCCTCAAGGGTGGCGCGGATGTCGAGGGCATTACCGAGGCGCCGCGCACCGGGTGCGTGAGGCCTGGGGTGGTTCATGGTGGGTGCGGTCTTGGCGCACTCACCGGGCTCCATGCGGCGCAGACGGGCCCGGTGGCGGTAGTAGCGCCGGTGTGGTAGGAGCCGAGGCTGCATGTCCGCGACGCGCGCTCCACCACTCAAGGTTCCGTAGGTAGCTCGCCTCCGGGTTTGCGGGCTCCGGAAGGCCTCGAGCAAGATTGCGCCGCAGCCCACGCTTTGGCTCGCGTGAGGGAAAAGCGGGGCGCCGGATTCGCCCCAACTTGTGGTGCTCTTGGCGCGCGCCGCGCGCTGCCGCCCAAGACTTGCGCGGGCTCGGGCTCGCCCCGCTCCAAGTTGGCTCGAGTCGGTCGAGCTCACCCTTCGCTCCTCCGGCCTCCGCGTTGCCGTTGGAGCTCGGGCCAGGCGAGCTCGAAGCGTGCTGGCCAAGGCTGCTACGGTATTCCCCTCCGTGCCTCGGTCGCGGGCGGACGGGACCGTCAGAGCGCGGTGGCTACGACCAAATCGGTGTGCCCGCCACGTTGCACTCGCGAGAGTGCTGCTGGCGGGATACTCCGCGTCGGAAGCTGGAGCCGTGGTCGGAAGAGTCTTCCAAAGAACTCGTGGACGGAGGTTGGCATGTAGCCACCATCGCCACTAATCGCGAGCCCACGGGGTGACATGGTCACCCGCCCGCCTACGGAGTTTTCACGATCCGCGCGAGCACTCCTCGTTCCGGCCGGGGCCTGCAGGGCGCCCTAAGCCGAGCTTAGCGGCCGCCGGAGAGGACGCCCAAGCTCGCCGGCGCTGTCTTCCGAGACGGCGGGACGAAGCGTGAGCCCTCCCGTCGGGGTGACGGCGAAGTCGAGGAGCCGAAGCGGATCCGTTCCCTGCGCAGCGATCATGCCGCCGCATGGGTGGATGCCATCGGGAGATAAACGGAATCCGAGATGGTGATGAAGACGCACGAAGCCCCTACCGGCGCGCCAACCGTTTGCGCCGGAGCGCCGCAAGTAAATTTGTAAGTCTAGGGGTCGCGCGTTCCACTCCTGAATGGTTAGACTCGTGAGTCCAAGATGTATACCGTTCGGGCCAAGGTCCCTACCCATTCAGGTGTGGTGTTGTTGTATTACTCTTGGTACAGATGATCGCACAAAGTTTTACAAGCGAGAATGCCAATGGCTTAGCGAGAGGGGTTTGATAGCGCTCTCTCCTTTTTTGTTCTTGCTCGTTGCCCTCTCGATCGTTCACCGCCTCCTTTTATACGTAAGGAAGGCAGGTTACATCGAGAGTTAGGAGGAAGCGAGGCGACCTACGCTAGGAGCTCCGGTCCTTCGTCCCGTGGATCGTCGCCACCCGCCTTGCCCATGCCGGGTTGGTAGCCTTGGTGGTCGTGGAGGTTAGGTATTTCCGGGAAGTAGCGCATTTGCCTCTGTGATCCTTGCGACGCCGACGCCGAGGTGCGTGACATTGGTGCCGCCGAGGGAGCGTGCGCTCGTCTCAGACGTGATCGGTTGATGGGGCTGGAAGCTTTGTCTTCTACAGTCACTAGATCTCCTTGGGAAGGAGCCACCTGGCCTTGTATAGTCGCTCGATTGACCTTATTCGAGGGTACGTGGCGGTAGGCGGTGAGGACGACACGCGCACTCGGCGCTTGTCACCTTGGTTTGGTTGAGTCGGGAGATCCCGCCCGCCAAGATGGGGTCGAGCGCTGTCTGGTCGGATTCGCTTCCCGGCGGTCGGGAGCGGATGCCTTGCGCGGTCTCGCAGGCGATTCGGTCGGCGGCGGGCCGGGCGCGGCCTGTTGGGGTATCCTTTTTATTAGTATTCGTCAGGAAAGGAAAAGAAATAGCATAATTAGGTTTTGTTCCTATCAATTTAATTACCCAAAAGTTGACTTTCGCTCTAAACTAACACACGGCTATATAACATGTAAAACTATTCATCAATTTATTGTTCAAGTTCTAATTGTAACATGTATTAAAATAGTTTGCACCCACCAGCTCCTACATTGTCCTAATATGGTGTTCTCCGGAACACTTGTGCTATGCTTTCACCATGTGATCATTCATTGACTACTTTAACAAATAAATAACATTGCAAGATGTCATATAATATTTTTCTGTAATATTGTTACTATCTATCCACCGCACGCATAGGGCTGCAATTCCAAATGAAGCCTTGTTAGTTTGAATTCATTAGGGCAACAGTATGTCATATGGATGCACATATCACACCAACAGTAGCAAGAGAAAACTCAAGATTATCTTAGACGGAGATCACATGTCTTGATGCAGCTATCCTAGAAAAAAAATCACTGCCCCTGTTTAATTAGTATCTATGGAGCGAGCATAGTTTTGGAACAATGATGCGTGCATCTCGTATTCAGCCCCGGATTCATCTTTAATCACATGTGTGGCAGTTAGTTGCTTAGATCAATGGTAGAATGTTGAAACTTCACTATATACAGATCATCCTAGTTTTATCCCCACTATCTCCCGATGCAACTAATTTCTTGTGTCTGGAAAAAGCTTTAAGAAATATAGGTAACTGCAACACTTGAGAGTTCTAGGTCAAGTGTCAACTGTCCCGAAACAGATATATAGTTTCCTCACATTGGTGGCTTCACGAATGTGATATAACTTGTCTAAGTAAAGGTGGTGCAGATGTGACTAAGATGGGCACTTTAAGACCACCTACACATTTATATAGCCCCTGGAAGACGATGTAGAACCAATCTACTAGTAAGAGGCACTAAATTAATTTAAAGTTCTCATGTGCTATCTAAGAAGAAAATTGTATCTGTATGGTTTCAAGAGCAATTAGGTTACAACTGAAACTGATTGTACCAAATAATTATGCTTTTTGCCTAAAATAATAATCGCATATGCTTTGACACCTATGCAATTTTTTCTCAGAAGGCAATAGATGTGATATTAACATTGTGAATGCCATGAAAACCCTTTTTTTTTTGTCGTTGTCAAGAACGAAAACAGAGAAGAGAACAAAGAAATGTTTTTATCCAATAGCCAGTAAGATCAATTTGGCCCACTGACCAGTCATGTCTGGGAAAGAAAGCAGGATCAGTAGTGTAACTGACATTGAAATGTGAATCACTATTAACCAAAGGAATTGATCATAATTTTCCATAGACACACAATTTGTTGACACCTACACTTTCACAGTTCGATCCCCTCCTATTGAGAAGCTAACCTTTTGGCATGGAATTGAACATCAATCCACAATACCCAGGACCACCATCAAGAGGCATGACAGGGACACTCACCAGGGATCCATAATAAGAGGTCGAGCAAAATGCCACATGAAGATTGCATCTTGTTGAGCGCCCCACAGAACTTACTTGCACCAATTGTTGTTGCTGCCCAGACAAATGATCAAAGTCAAGACGGTGTACCATTAAATTTCTCCAAGGACCTACACGAATGCTCAGTCCATCCCCTCAGTGATTCTATGGTTTGGCCCAATTGCTACATTCTAGAGCACTAGACCGGAGCAGTAGTAATTTACAAGAGCAAATCTTGCATAAATGTGGTGGGTTAATCGGAGAGTGACTAATCTAAACTGATTATGCACTGTGCTAGAAATTGAGAATCAAAGAAACTACTTCGAGGAAGTGATATCTTCAATAAACTTATAATATCAGATCGAGACTAGCATGGCCGCATGAGACCAACTTTACTATACCTGAAAAGCATGTAACAATTTCAATTGAAAGTCTACTGCACAATGTAAATACCAGCAGACCAATCAACAGTCATGTTGACTTATAGAACAAATTTATTTGCGGTGTGGGCTTTCAAGCAAAGTCGTGTTCAGTAAATAGCTGTCACATATATCAGCTCATAAATATCAAGTGGCCGTAGAATTTCAGATTAATTGCCAGAAAAATGATTCGGACAAAATCAACTTCAGTTGATATGTTGAGTACAGCGGGACTTACAAGACCCATCTAGAATCTAGTGCAATGAGAGGACACACAGGAGAATATGATTGCTACTGTTCATTTGCGATTTACCATTTAAACTCTTGTTTTGGGCGGATAAGTACAAGCTTTTACTAATATGTTACAGATATATAAAAAACAATTTACAGACATGTGGCTTTTACACACTATTTTTTTATTTCCGATAAACTACAGCTTACAAGTTTTGGATGGATAATTCGCTCATCTCACCCTCGTGGCCTAAACCTACGTACCGTGGCACCATGTATCCCCAGTGCACCTAGCTTTCCCTAGGACTAGGATCAAATTCACCAACAGAACATCCCTATGTATATTAACAAGTAGAACTACCAAATAGGCAGACCACACATGATCCTAAAGGTTCAAGTTCTTCAATGAAAACAACTATACAAGAACCAATAATTCTAAATAACAGCATATGCTGACATATTACCTTTATTATACTCCGTAGAGTTACTGGCCAAAAAGCACCCCCCACATGTCCTTTCTCCATGATAGCTCCTCAAAAAATATGTAATTACGTTTAGATCCTTTCACCGATTGAGGTAATTTTTTTTCTAATTTAATTGAGCTATCAAATAGTGTTAGAAATTTTTAAAACTTTTTGATAAGAGTCCTCAGAGCATGTATAAGCTACCATAAAAAATTTGAGTCATGATCAAACTTGTACAATTTTTCAAAATTCTGAAAATGCTACTAATGCATTCATGTCAAATCCACTGATTTAATTGAGATAATAAATCATATTGCAAATTTTTGAAACTTTTTTATAAGGGTTCTGAGAGCATTCATAAGCTACCATAAAAAAAATTGAACCATGATTAAACTTATGCGATTTTTAGAAATTCTAAATCCATTTAAATTTCGCTATTTTTGGTTTTCCAGAGCCATCAAACGAATTTGATTTTCAAACTTTTTGAGAAGGGTCTTGCGAGTATGCCAAAGCTACCATAAAAATTCAGATTATGATCAAACTTGTGCAATTTAAAAATTCTGACAATGATGCTAATACATTTAAAGAAACTTCACTGATTTAATTGAGCTATTAAAGTATGTTGAAAATTTTTGAAACTTTTTGAGGAGGGTCCTGAGATATGCCTAAGCTACCATAAAAATTTTAAAACATGATCAAACTTGTGCAATTTTTAAGAATTTTGACAATACTACTAATGCGTTTAAATTTTACTGATTACCCGGAAACTCACACTCACACGATGTCGCAGTACTGCAAGTGCGCGGCGTGCCACTGCACATATTCATCTAGTAGATAATATAGGACATAAAAGATCAGTGCAGTCCAACCACAAGATCAAGACCAAACAAGCAGGACTAAAAAAAATGGACAGGGATCTAAATAATTACTAAGGGTAATTAAAAAAAACTAGACCAAGATCTCGTACCTTGGTCAGATGTTCTCATCTTCCCGCGCACAGTGGCTGAAACTGCAGCCAGCTTTTGCTTGATAAGAGGCTGAAACTTAAACTATAAGCCTGCTTGGCCAACGGCACCATCATCGTGTCCCCCCTTTCCTTCGTCTCCTACCTTTGGCTCCTCCTAAGAACGAAATTCCCTCTCTGTTCTTCACTAATTCCTATCTCATCCTCTTCATGTCCTTTATTGGAGATTTCTGTCACTTTCTCTGTTTGCCTCGTCTGTTCAACAAACATGTGAAATATTAGTCGATTTTTTTAACAAATATTCCTCAATCGGCTCAACTAGCATGGATTCATCGATTCAGGTAAAAAAAAAAAAAGCTTGCGGATGACAATTCAGAACAACCACCGGATAGGAGCTCAGGGACATAAACATACTACAAGAGCTGTGCAGTAGAGATTTGTAACATCCCAAAAATTCAAAAATGGGAAAAATAAAATTTTAAAATGAAAATGAATAAAATTTTTAATTGGAATCAATATTTTAATTTAAAATATTAACTTTTCCCTCCTTTCTTGAATTTCAACCTTAAGTAAGGAATAAGATGCAATAATAAAACTTTCTCATCTAAAATAAACAAACTATAAAAATGAGTATACAATGTGATATTAATTTTAATTTTCATTTCCTGAGTTTTCTAGCATTATTGGTTTTTCTTGAGCTTTTGCTTTTAAAAGAAAATTTCATATATATTGAAATGGTAAAAGTAAAAACGTAAAAATACAATAGTAATAAAAATCTGCAAAAATAATATTGGAATACTCCAGAACCCTAATCATTCCATTTAAGATATTTTGGATGTATTAAAATAAAATAAAATATATAGTAATCATGAGATAAGATATCAAATCAAGAGCTGTCAGATTTTTAGAAATATACAAGGATTATATGAAGCTGATATTTTTATAATGCCTACATCAGATCAATATAAACCTCTGGTAAAAATATAAAAAAATTAAAATTTACATATAAATCCTTTAAAAATTCAAAAGCAGAAAGTAATTAAATATGAAAATATCAATGTAAGAATTGTTATAATTTAAATATCAAATATAAAAAATATTAAAATTTTACATAAAGTAAATTTGGTAATTTAAAATCTTAAAAAAAAATTACATAAAATATGAACCCCATTTTGATCTTTAATTAAATGAATAACATAATAGGTAAAATATGACAACATGCATTGTCAGAATTACTGTAATTTTTATACAAAATAGTTTAACCTGAAATTTTTACTGGAAAGCAAAAATTATCCTAAAGACATGTACAAAATTTTCATAAATATTAAAACACGTTTTATGGTGTAATTAATGGGGTCAAGTCGGTGCTGTCCAGAGATTTCTCCTGTGACGTCCAGTTTGAATCACAGACAAGTGGACCCTCTGCCTTACCTGGATCCAGTCGCCAGAGCCTATCTCCTGCCGACTGCCAAACAGCCCCCACCTGTCATCCCCTTCTACGGTCTTCTCCTTACTTCCCCCTTTCTGCTATCTTCTCCCCCTCTCTGTACTCTCGCTCAGAGCCGACTGCGCCGTCTCCCTCTCATCTCATCTGCGCCGCAACTCTCAGCCCGAGACTGCACCGCTAACACGCTGCTGCCACGGAGCTACCTCGACCGTCGAGTCCTGCTCTGCCCGAAAATAAAAATCTCGCGCAATCTCTTCCCCATTTCCGGTTAAGCAACCGAGACCACCTCACCGCCAAATCAAGTCATCAACAATCATACGATTCTTATTCCTTACACCAGTAGTGAACTCGGCCATACTCAAATACCGCCCACACTCCAGTTGAAGCTTGAACCGAGTATAGCGCCGCCGCCCCACACCCGTTCTTCCCTAGCTCCGGTCTACCGCCGCTAGCCCTGCTCGGAACTACACCACCGCGGTAAGTCGCTAAAACCGAGCCTCCGCGGTCCAGTGAAACTCTAGTAGCCGTTGGTTGTGTTTTATTTCGCCTTCATCACCGTCGCGGTGGTCGCCATCATTGTGTTGCCGGCCGCCATCCAACGGTGGGAGCTATGCTCCGGTTAGTCATAAACTCTAAGAACTTACCCCTAGGTGAGCAGTGAAGTGTAGTAGCTCATCGCACCACATCTCCGCCGTCTCCGGCGCTTCTCCACCGCCGGCGGCCGTGAGGATGAGTTCCCCTGTTTTGTCTCGCTGTGCGATGGGGCCAGCAGGTCAGTCGCATGAGACTCCCTCACGCCGCACGGCCGCTGCCATCGGGTCCCAGTAGTCAGCCGCACCGGCTATAACTATCGTATGCGCAAGTCACTGACTAGACGGGCCGCGGTTCAGCCTCCGCGGGGTGGTTTCATGCCGCATACACTGACACTGGCCGTCGGGCCCGGACTGTCAGTGAGTTGAGCTAAAATCAATCATCTGCAGGCGCCAAAAGCCCCAAGGTGCTTTCCACATAAGGAAAGCGCATTTTCGAATTTAGCCTATTTTCTTAAACCGGTCCAATTCAAATGTATGTAACTTTCGAAACATAGCTCCAAATTAAATGAAAAATGTTTCTATATTCATATAAAATAATTTATATTCATAATATTAAAAAATATATATTTTTTAACCACATTTTAAATTATTATAATTAAAATACGAATAAATCCTAAAATGGACTCTATTGCAAATAAGAAAACCACAATTTATAAAAAAATATTAAATAATTTAAATATGCTCCTGAGACCATAATAAACCCATTTGTGCAAAAATATTTAATTTGCAAACTAGTTTAATTATTTGAAATTGAAATTTAAACAAACCCTAATATGGTTACTATTACAAATATATAAACCATAATTCTTTAAATCATGAAATAAATTTAAAGATTTTCCTGAGAATATGAGTATTTAAATTATGCAAAAATATTTAGATTTGAATCTAGTTTGATTTAGATTTGAAAATAGATTGCTTTTCAATATATAGAAATTCAAATAGTTGCAACTAATGTAAACAAATTCAAATAATGATAAAATCAAATCTTGTGCTTCATTAGAACCATAATATCCCTGTTTATATAAAATATGTCATAAGTTGTATATAGCTATCATCAATAGGTATTAATACAATTTAAACCAGTTCATATATATTTATAACTCAAGGCCATCCTATTATGTAGAAGTAATTCTGTTTCAGCATGCTTTGCATCTAAGTCCTGTTAAAAGTCTAATCCTGCGTAGTATAAACTCTAGAGTTTGTAACAGAGATAAACTAAATAAAGTAATAAGAAAATATTAATCAAAACATATTTATCACCAGAACCTTCTTAAAATCATGAACATATGTCCTAAAACCAGCAGTCTAAACCTAAGCCCTTGTCACGTTAGTCAATTGAATATCAAATTCCCTATAGTCCATATGAGTTAACCATTTCCAAACTCATGTTTTAATCGTATTAATCCAAACAATTTTAGCATCTTGAATTCAAAGTTATAAATATGAAAATACATTTTAGCCTCTTGAATTCGTAAAATAAAGAAAAGTAATTCATAAAACAAGAAGTTGTATCATTGCCTCTAATGATATAAGATCAACTAGAGTCCGAGTACCTGAAATCATAAGAACCTAACCCAAAACCATATATGTTTTATGAAGTAGATTTATATTTGATTTTCCATCTGATTTCTTTTTGCCCTTTATTGAAAACTTGTTATTAGCTATTTGTTGTGTTCTTTGTTCACGATGTGTAGAACCCGACGCCATTAATCCTATCATCAACAACGTCGATTGCGACCACGACTTCGTCGTAAACAGTAACTAAGCAAGGCAAGAACCCCCTTTGACCATGTTGATCCTAGTTTTACAAATGTTTTATTGCATACATTATGTTATTTAAACACTACTACTTTGTGGGTATTGGTTGTTATATCTGTAGAATCATAGAGCTTCCTTGATAAGTATGGCTTGATAACCCTAGAATAAGTTAGACAATACTTAATGTCATCATGGGTTTACTCACACTTAGCAGTCTTGCTTAGCCATGCTTAATAAAGACTCAAGTTCTTCATAACTTAAAATGTTGGGTATGATTAAAAAGGGTTGGATATGACTATTCAATGTTGTTGGTATTTTGGTTAAAAATAAAAATAAAACTATAGTTTTTTATGCGGGCGATTACTGGCAATAGCAGGAGGTGCAAGTCCCTTGCACTTGCACATAGTGTAGGGGAGATTATCGCCTGTGTCGGATTAAAGAACGAACTATGGGTTGTTTTCAGGCCAAGAAACACGTACAACCACAAGTGCTGGTATAGGATAGTCTTAAACTAATTAAGTTATCTAGTTTAACTTTGCATATTGGAAGGCTGGAGTAGTATGGGCGGTTCCATTATGGATTGCTCGAAGGGACGTTCACACCGAGGTGATAATGGAACAAATATTTACCGATACAATGGTGTACGCCATGCTATGCGAAGAAGTGGGACAATATGGTGCATAACCATTTGTCGTACTATGTACACATCTTCTGCTGCCATAGTATGTGTTTGTCGTCACCAGGCTGGTGCAAAGTTAATCTAGTTAATGTAAAAGTTTTCGTCATGAACATTCTGGTCACTACACCAAAGGTGCGTGAAACATGCGGCAAAAAGAAAAAGTTCGTGACTTGTGGGTAAAGATGTACACCTCTGCAGAGTGTAAAACCAATCAATTAATCATGCCTATAGTCAATGGCACTTGGTAAAATCATCACATAGTCATATATTTTTTATTTTCATAAGATTTGGTTCCTATCATGTGGTGGTAAGAAGTGGTTTGTGGATGTGGTCATATCACCCAGGTTCGTGAATTTTCTTATTCGTACTTACATACTGTTATTTTATATATTAAATTGATTTTAATTAAAATTCCGTTTGCAATCTACTATTTTGTATTTACATTTCAATTTGGCTTTATACAAATTAACCGTAACAATCTTTCCTTTGAAATGGCCTGCATATATTATAGGTTTTGCAAAAATCTTGCGGAGTAAGTAAAGTACTCATCCTTGTTTATTTGTTGTTTTTAGGTGAAGAATCAGATTAGCTCGACGAAACTTATTTGACGCAGGATTTAGGGATATTAACGATGAGTTGTTCTAGGGATTATGCCTTGTTAGTTGCCTGAGGGTTGGATGGGCACACTACAAGACTTTTGACTACAAGACCTTATTGATTATCATATGCAATAAGAGTATGGATGTGATATCAATTGTTGTAAATGTCCGCTAGCCATCGATCATGGGACTAGTACTGTATGCATATAGATTTTCATTTTAGCATTTTATACCAAAAATGAGGGTCGCTACAAGGTTCCTCCAAGACAACCGCAACAGTAAGGAAGTAGTTATTTGTTAGATCCAGTTGTACACCATAATCACGAACGCATCTATAATAATTGATGATGGTACAAATGAGCAAAGGCTCGGGTGGCTAGCTCCGCTGGTTTGCGAGTAGCTTGCCTGGGATGGAGTCCCAGACTTGCCTGGGTGCGCACGGGCTGGGTGCAGCACTTCTGCGTGTGTGTGGCGTGTGACGTGTGTGGGTGGGTGGGTGTGTTTGTAGTCGTGCTGTTGTTCTCCTTCTATACTGAATGCCAGAGTTCTTGGCCAAAAATTCAAAAATAATAATAATTGATTATGGTAATGCAATATAGTCGCGTAAATAAATGTATTCAACAATTTGTTTACAGTAATAACAAAATATTTAAATTTAATGTACAACTCCAAGAATCTACAGAGAAGGGCGTGCATGATCATATCAAAACAGCATGTCACAACTCATAGCATAAAAGGAAAACAACATATGATGGTAAAACCTCAGGATAATGTCCTTCATTTGCTAGATCAGATAGCACAGGATAACCATAATAAGTGATGACGGGAGAGCAAACAGCATGTTAATACTCATAGCTGGTGCAAAAGGAGAACAGCATACGATGGTCAAACCTCAGCTCAATGCCCTTCGTCTATTCGAAAGTTTAGGATCAAATTGCAAGGCAACGATCGATAGAAGCACAAAGCTGCAGACTAACCATTTGAGCATTTCAATCAGACTTGTCACTTCAAACACAATCTAAAACAGGTAGTACCACTTAGTAATTGATACTACAAGGTAATGAAAATTATATATCGTCTGTCCCGTCCCGCAAATGCCTACCAAATTCAACACAAAACAGCATAACTCCTTCCTCCAACCCCAATTCAAGAAATTAAAAGATCAAATGATCATAACAAAGCCACCCACAACTCCAAAGCCTAATCGAAATCACACAAAGCCTGAATTCCCCGGCAAGTGCACACAAAAACCCCGGGTTTCTGCTATAAAACCACCAAATTAGCATAAACCGCACCAAACCCACTGCCTCTTGCAACCACACTTGTCAATACTGTACCAGAGGCTATACCAATTTGGCTCTTGAAATGGTATATTTTGATATTGGTTTATACCTGTGTACCATTTTGGGTTTGATATAATAACATATATTTATAAGTATACATATATTTAATTATATTCACACCAAATTTCGCTTATAATATTACTCCAAATGCATAGTAGTACTATCAAATATAACATAGTACAATTTTATCAATTCCACCAGTATGATTAGTATTGACCGGTGTCGAAGCCGGCACGGTATATAGGGTTACTTTGCACCTGTTTAAGTGCCAAAATGGTATATACCGACCGGTATATACAGTATTAATAACTATACTTGCAACCCTCAAACCATGCAGATTGGCACAAAAAAAAACACCAAACGAGGCCTCAATTCGCTGCTGCAATCGCACCGGACAATTCGGGGCCAATCGAGCGGAGTAGGGGGCCGGAATTGGAATGGGGCTGAGGGGAGGGGATTTTTTGACCTGCAGGCTGGCGATCGCGCGACGTCGGACAGGGATGAGGCGGCTGCGCTCGCGTCGTTTCCTCTCCTCCTGGCTCCTCCTCCTCCATTGCCACAGCGGGGGAAGCCAAAACCGCTCTACTAGGGTTGGCCTTTGGGATTCTTGGTCGGTGGTGGGCGTCGTCGAGGTCTCCCCTCTCGTCTCGAGGGCGGCGACGGGTGTGGCTTCGCGGCAGGAAAACGCTGGGAGGGAATGAAACAGGAGGCGCAGTGGGCGTTCTCTATTTTCTATGGGCTGCCTCGAAGCCCAATAAATAAATAAATAAATAAATAAATATATATATATATATATATATATATATATATATATGTTGGACCTGCCTCATCCACATCAAATTCGTCTCCCCTAATCTAATGGAAAACTTTCCCGAGGAGTAACGAGCCTTAGTCTTATTATTATCCGATAAAGGAGAAGGCCCTAGTCTTCGCTCGCGATGGGCCGTGCGTTAACATAGAGCCGGCCCTTCTTTGTAGTGCTACCTGGTTGTGAATTTATGTTACGATGGGACGCTACCGACTGATTTCTAGCTTCCAACAGATTCCATTGGGCGCAGATCTCGAGGGAGGAAACGGAGGGCAGCGATGGCGGGTGATCGTCAAGCATGTGAACTTCCCGAGGCCAACTTATGCGTGCGAGAGCCAAGAAAAAAAGAAAAGAAAAGAAAAGAAAAAGGAACAAGACAAGTGGATTACCAGTACGGCCACCGCAGCCTTTCCACTCCCACACGCAACCTTTCCTACGTACGCTGGCTCTGGCTAAATTTGACCACGAGCATGTGGGCGGCGCCATGGACAACGTCATGTACGTGGCCGGGCGTCTGGCCGACTTACTTACTTTGGGGCTCTGTCGACACGCACACAGGTTCAGGCTCAGATCCACTTGTGTGCCGGTGCATGGCGACGTGGCGTGGACGCGCAAGAAATCGCACGCGAAGCGACCGACCGACCCCGGGCTGGGTCCCTGACGCGACTCCGATCGACTACGCATGCAAAGTACAGTACGCACCCAACTGGCCAGCCTTTTGACCTGCCTGCCCTGCCCGGCGTGTGTCGGGGATGCATGTGCTTACTAGACTACTCGAATCTTCACGACCCAGCTTCCCGTTTACGCACGAAAGCTGATCAAGCATGAACAACGTGAGAGGGCTGAATTTTCTCTCTCTTTCTTCCCTTCAATATTTAGCACCCGTTTGAGCCACCGCTTATTAAAATAAAATTAGAAGTACTCTCCCTCACTCTTGTTTCTCTCTCCAACCCATGTCCGCTCCCACAGATTCCAATGTAGCTTGGTGAATCCATGCTGAAAGTATAGGGTGGGTTAAAAGTATAAAACTAAATTGAGATAAACATACTAAATATGATACTGTGCAGCTGAAAGCTTGAAATTGATACGTGAATAAAAGAGAAATATAGTAAGAAAGCAAAAAATACAATAAAAGAAGGTTCCTCGCTAGACGCAAATGGAAAGGCATCCAAAAACACATTAATACACGTCCAAAGCGATCTGCATATCCAAATTTGCAAAATTAGTGATGTAATAGTAAATAGTTTAGCACAAATGTAAACGTAACTTACAAGTATTAAAGTATCCATACAACTATACAGAAGTAACATAACCATTACCACAAGAAAGAGAGAGAGAGAGTGAGAGCAGTTGGCAGCAGTGGCGGATCTAGGATTTTTAGGATGGGTGTTTGGAGTTACAAAAATATTGTTTGATGTAAAATATAAACGTTCATAATATAGCAAAAATACAAAGTAAAAATTGTTCTTACTAGAGACAACACCTAAAATAGTTAAGAAATTTAAAAATTGGGGATTTAAAATGTACATACTTCCTCTTCATTTTTGAATGCTCTACATGCTACATTTCAAAAATCACAATTCACAGTTACATGTCAGCATAACATTGATAGATTTGTGAATTTCAGATTAGGGAATCAAGAATGAAATTCACCTGTGTGATTATCGATGCAAAATGCTCAGCTATTGCCTGTTGTTTTGTGAGACCCCGTTCTGATGAACAGGAACCTCCATGTGATTACTGTGCTATTCCCTGGATCAGTAGCTAGCACTCACATGTTTACAACAATTGGAATCACAACCATACAACAAATATTATTAAGCGGAAGCTATTACATAAAGAAAACTCTTACAACTCAGAGATATAGCAGCTAAATAAGCAAGGTCTTGTAGTGTGCCCATCCAACACCCGCAGGCAACTGACAGGGTATAATCCCTAGAAAGATCACGACGAAGAAAAACCCGCAACCTGCGACGAAAGAAACCTTCGAAGCTTCACTAACTTATCCACCTAAAAACCACATATAAGCAAGGGTGAGTACTTTCATACTCCGCAAGACTTGAGCAAAGCCTATAATATATGCAGGCCATTTCAAAGGAGGCTACTACAGTTAATTTGCATAAAGCAGAATTGACATTGTAAAACAAGTTATTTGCAAACGGAATTTATAAAAGCATAATTGACTGATATGAAATAAGTAAAGCATAAGTAATATTCACAACCCATCGTGAATATCGAATAATCCAGAAATGGAATCCATCAATGTCGATCCTTTGACATGAAAACAAAAGCTGCTAAACAAGTTCCAAACCACAACCCATTTTAGAAAATTAAACATTTAACTAGTGCAAGTTCACCAAGTTTCCCATGACCGAGGGGACGGCTAATCGATTAGATTTACACTCTGCAGAGGTGTACAACTTTACCCACAAGTCATGATCTTTTCTTTTTGCGGCTAGTTTCACGCACCTTTGGCGTGTGGCCAGAATGTTCATGATGAAAACCTTTACATTATCTAATTTAACTTTGCACCAGCCCGGGACGTTGAGCCCTCGCCATAGAAACAAAAACACACACCCAAGACGTGGTTTCTTTCACGCAACACCCACACCACGTTTCTGTTCATGGCAAGGCGTACACCGTTGCATTGGTATGTAGAAACCCCTACAAGCAGACCGGAAAAGGAATGCCTGTGCAATCTCTCGCCTTCCATAAATGCAAAGTTAAACTAGATAACTTAATTGGTTTAAGGATGTCCCATACCAACACTTGTGGTTGTACGGATTATCTTGGATCATACAACACTAAGTTCGGTCCTTAATCTGACACGGGCGATACTCCACCCTACACTACGTGCAAATCCCTCTGCACCTCCGGCTATTGCCAATAATCGCCCGCATCAAAACCATAGTTTTATTTTGGGTTTTTAATCAAAATACCCATAACCAACAGCTACAATTACAACATTTTCCATTTCTCAAGGAACACATTTTGATCTGATCATCATCATCATTTATTCTAAAAGCATGGCTAAGCTGGGATACAATGTAATCGCATATACCCATGGCGACATTAAGTAATTGTCTAGGCTCAATCTATGGTTATCAAGGTTCACATATTCATACTTATCAAGGAAGTTTCATGAGACAACAGGTATAACTACCAGTACCACAAAATAGCAATTTACAGAAAGTAAACGTATGCATAAAACATTTTAATAAACAATGCAAATTAAATTCTGGGATCAAGATGGTCAAAGGAGGGTGCTTGCCTTGCTTATATATCGCTTACGACGGAGACGCGATTGCAGATGACGGAGGCAATAACGAAGGAAGGGACGTCGGATTCTACACGTCGATCGATCGGAAAATATAGCAAATAATAAACTTCAATAAGGTCAAAAAGAAAACAGACAGAAAATCAAATAAATATTTATTGCAGAAAACATGAACACTTTAGAGTTTGAATTATTTAAGTAATTTCATTATTCTTAAACTTATTGGCTTCATGATATACAAAACAGAGTTTCTTTTATAGATTATCTATTTTTGAATTACGAATTCAAGAGGCTAAAATTATGAATTCTAGTATTTATAACTTCGAATTATAGATGCTAAAATTATTTGGATTAGAAGAATTAAAACACTAGTTAAGGTTACGCTAATAGCACTTAGCCTTAAGTGATTTGCATAAAAAGCGATTTGAATAAGTTAGATCTATTAAGCTAGGTTACTAAATTAATTTAGGGTTTTTAAGAAGGTTCTGGTGATACAAATATATTAATTATAAATTCTTTATTACAAGGTTCACTTATTCCGATTACGGTAAGGTTCATTAAACATAAAACTAAGGGTTATTTGACTACTAGGGTTTATAAGCAAAACATGACGAAATAAGATTATTTCTTCGGAATTGGATAGCATATACTTTGAAGAACATATCTAGGCTGATTTCATACATTTTGGTGTTTAGATGAGACATTAAATTCATCCATGAAAAAGCTTATGTGATATTAAAGGTTATGACAATCATACTTTCTAGGGGTATTCAGCTAGCAAGATTTAATTGAAACGTAAGTTGTAAATAAAATATTTTTCCAGAATATGGTAGACCATATCCTAAATATCATTTCTAAACTGATTTCCATAGCTTTTGCATTTAGACGAGAGGTTCTACGGGTCGATGAAAAAGCTTGAGTGTTCAATTAACTACCCGCTAAGGATTCAGTTTTTGATACAAGATGGCGACTACACCGTCTAGGATAATCTACTCATTTTTCAGGCATTGATAGGTTATGACTCTAATAGCATTTTAAAGTTAGTTCCGTGATATTTGACTTCTATCCGAAGTGTTTTTCCTATAAACGATCATTAGGGTCTACCGTTATTTTATTTCATTCTTGCACCAACATAAGGTATTTTTGTTTAAACAGTAAGAGTACTATTTTTCAGGGCTATAAGATTTAGTTTCATCAAATTCAGAGTTTATTTGTGAAAGTTACAACTGTTCCTATTTTACATGTATTTAAACTTTGGCTATTAAACATTTACTGTGTTATATAGTAAACTTTAAATATTATTTTATATCTGGAAACCTTGTAATGTTAGGAGTACAACAAAACTGATTTGGTGATTATTTGAATTCATTTGATCTATATTACAACCATTTGACTTTCTATGCTATATGTATATACACATTTTACATTTAAGTTATTTCATATCTTTCAAGATAATTCAAATCAAGTTCATTTCTCAAATATTTTGGCAAACTCAGGTATCCTACTGTCACACTAATATTTAGAAACCAAATTTTACTTATCCCATATTTCTTTTATTCAAACTATGTTTATTTGAATTTCTAATGTATTGAATACAATCTTTAATAGAAAGTAATCCAAACATAAATGAAATTTAAATATTTTTACATATTTGAACTTCTGGAAACATGAGTATTTTACTAAAATTAGTTTCATTCAATCCTAAGTCTATTTACAACATTTTAATATGAAGTATGTTTTTAGCCCTTTCCTTCAAATTTGAATTTCAAATTTACCCAGTGAACATTTTCAAAATATTATTGCATATTCTGAAACTACTTGATTTTAGATGAATATAGAAATTGATTTCACCCAAATTGGAGCTATAATGCAAAATCTACAAGCATTTGAATTGGCTCGATTTCTGGAAATTGAACTGAAATTCGGAAATACGTTTTCAAATTTGGAAAGCGTCTTTTACCGGTTGAACTGAGTTCAGTTGCGTCACTGACGAAGAGGGCCCGCAGCGCAGTGACCGAAAGCAGGGGCGACGTTAGGGCACGGCGGCGACGGCTCTCCGGCGAGGGTCCGGCCGAATGGGTAGCACGGCAGGCACCAGGGGGTCTTGGCGCACCCATGGGTGGGGTCGCTCACCGGCGGGGATGGCTGGAGTGGGCTGCCACCGGCGGCATGCGGCGGAGGAAGGTGTGGCTCGCCGGGGAAGAAAAAGGAAGGGAACTCCGGTTGAATGGGCAGTGGTTTAAGCATCTACAAGGTCAGGGCATTCCATTTTGGCGGTTGGCCGAGGAGCTCTACCACCGTGCGCCGGAGTTGGAGAAGAAGGGCACACGGTGCGGCGGAGCTGCGGGCAAGAAGAGCCGAAAGGGGTGAGTGGGATGAGTTCACCAGCTCATGAGGAAGCTTTAGAAGCAATCAATTTGGAAAGATTACTCACGGTTGAGCTCAATTTGATGCTTCCCCTCTTTTCGGGTTCCAGCCAAAAATGGCGAAGAATGATGGTCTCGGCTTGATTGTTCGGTTCTGGGAGTGAATGAAGGGGGAAGGGAGCCTCAAGGCGATGCACACGAGCTATTTATAGCCGGAGAAAAGTGTGCTTCATAGGGTTTGAACTCACGGCTGAATTGCGGCTCAGTTTGGCGCTTGCGCAATGAAGTGGAGCACGCCCTCTTGCCGGCAAGAAATGACGCGAATTTGACCGAGTATGGCACGCGGCTTTCAAGGATGGATGTGGCTGAAGAAGATTGCATGGGCGGTGTGCTGACAGGACGAACCGACGAGGGAGGCGAGCTCTGTCTCGCTTCGGGCGAGCTGGGAGTCTGGGACGGCCACGCTGAAGAAAGGAAGAACGGGAAAGAGGGAGGGCAGTGACTGCCACGTGGGGCCGGGGACCACCGGGCAGTGTCCGAACGGGATTTGTCTCGTTTTCCAGCGAACGGTTACAGCTAAAACCTTGCCCACATGTTGGTGAGAGAAAGAGAGGCAACGAGATGAGGCTTCAGGACAGCACCACGTTCGGCATTAAAACGTCTATCAGATCAGGTTGAAAAATTGCAAAACATTTTGACCGCCATCCTCTTGAAGTTTTCCTCCTTCAGTAAAAATTTCAGACCAAAAAATCCTATTATTAATTAATTAAAATTCTGACACTGTGGACTTGTACAGGATTTGAATTTCGGTATTCTATTTATTTTGGGATGTAAATCATATTAATTATTTTCCAAACTTTTATAGAAATTTATGTTGTCTTAAGGATATCTCCATAAAAATTTAAAGTCAAAATATCAAGTGAATATTTTATAAAAATTCTGACATGAAGTTTTCTAGTTTTTGATGGTCTCTGTTTTTGAATTTTTAGAAGGCTTGCCGACATGATAATTTCCTGAGATTTTTACCATATGTAAAAACTACTATAAGGGTGCTATGTTAATTTTTATAGCTCTAGATAAGTTTCTGATATTTTACACAAATTCTGACTTGCACTGTTTTTAGTCAAAAGAGGTGTCATTCACTTTATTTACTCACTTTTCTGTGCATAAAAATTTTACTTGTTGATTTTACTGACCTACCAGCATGGTTAGGGTTCCATGGTAATTTTTAAAATTTTTACTTTTACCATTTTATCTTGTTACCATTATCCATTCTTTAATTCTAGTTGTTTGATTTTTCATTCAATACAAAAATCCAGGGAAAATCCAAATAAATCTCAATCATGTCAGGAAACAGAAGAAATAAATATATCCAAATTAAAAATATAAATTTTTATATTATTGCATTTTTCGGGATGTTACATAGCATCGCTTTTTGCCTCGCGAGTGTCACCGCCCAAACCCGCCGATCGCCAATGGCATCGCACCTTCCATCCCTAGTTCATGCTCGCTGCACCCACAGGGTTGCCTTGCAATACAGTGTGCTACTCGCTACCCCATCAAACACCTCCACCCTAGCCTGCCGACTGTCGCTAGTGTCGCACCCTCTATTCCCAAGTCAGTGCTCATTGTGGCCATAGGGGCCGCCGCCTACCTTGCAGCTCCTTGTGCTGCTGCCTGCCCTGTAGCCTCTGCCTGTTAGCCAGTGCCGGTGGTTGCTCGACGCTCGCCCACTGCCTTGCTCCCTGTCGGCTTGCATCTGCCTCGTGGCCCTTGTCCGTAATTTCCGCCGGGCTGTGCCGTCGCCACAGAGAGAGCGAGAGAGCGTGGGGCGTGCGGAATTGAGAGGGAGTTGGGTGTTATGATTAAGGAATAAAGGAAGACTGGACCTTGAGTGATTAGGCCATGTAGGGAAGATTGGGAGGAGGAGTGGGTGGGACATACTGAAATACAGTTAGAGATTGAATTACGTATTTTTGAACCCACTTACTAATATATACACCTAATATACTTATTATACACTAGATTTTTTGTCAAAAATTTTGGGTGCACATCTGTACACCCTCGGATCATCCTCAATTCCTCACGAGATGAAACTCCAGGGCCTCTAGGCTCCATATTTGCCCCCGATGAATCGAGCCTTGGTTGCCGGTGGCCAGCCTCCATCCTCCAAAAACCATCGGCATCGATCGGCCAGCTCGTCCTCACTCTCGCGCTTGGTCGTCCAGGGCTCCTAGTGATGTGCCTCCGCTGGCCAACTCACCCGCATTGCCGCATCCCAGCCCAGCTTCTCCTTGTGTGCCACCACCGCCCACCAGGTACTCTCCTCTCCTCTATCTATATCTAACTGGTTTGGGTATTTGGGGAAGAGGAGGTGGATTGGATGATGGATATGTTGTTTGGATGTTACTTTCTAGTAGTTGTTAGGCTTCTGGGCTTCGAGCTTCGGCAGCAAAGGCCCACTTCTCTTCTTCTTCACTCTGTTTCTTGTTGCACTTGAGGGCTCGAGGCTATGGCGAAGGGGACCAGCAGTATCCGCGTTGGGGGGGTGGTTCCGGTGCTGGCCTAGAGGGTAGGCTCCAACCTGATGGAGCCCCTCCATTGGATTCACCCCTGACTATATCTGTCAACCATTGTTGTTGTTGCCTATCCTTACATGCTCCTCTCAACCCCTCCATCGATTCCTCTACGTGGATTGCATTGTCGCTAAACCCTAACTGCCACAGAGTTGTGACTATAGTGGCGGTGGTGAGCCTGGACACCCATGGCGATAATAAGTTCATCCTATATATGATGTTGAGAGAGGTGAGGCGGTAGCGTCCTGAGAAGCAATGGCGGACATCCGAGAAGTGGCGATGACACATCGATGGAAAGAATGTGGTATGTGGAGATTGACAGGTGGCCCCATGTGATTTTTCTATTGAGTTGGAGTCGAATATGGACTTGATCCTACTCTAGGATTTTCTTGCCTTAGCTTCCCATGCTCCGAAGGTTGGACTCTAGGGCTCCAGGCGTTACATCAAATATGTGGATACATTACATATGCATAAATCTAATTTGTTTGGATTTGATTATTTTTACAAGACTACGACCACGCCAAATTAAATTCGTCTGTATTTCAAGTACCCATAGGCCTGACTTTATTGTACCAGTGGAGATCATCTATGTGCTCCTAATCCTACCTTACGTTTCTCTCTATCTCTATTCCCTGTCCTTTGAGAGAGTAAGTAGTTGTATGGTGCCTTGCATTTCTTTTAGAACAAGGGAGCACCGATCGCCCAGTAAGTAACCGTTTCGAGGAAAGAGAATAAAAATAAACAAGAAAAGTTCCTTGTACTCCTATGTCAGCGGAGTATTTGAGAATACAGTACCCCAAATCAAAACAATTCAACAACTACACGAGCTTCAATCGTTGGAAGTCACAGGACAAATTAGCATGAGAAACACAAGTTCCACGTGCTGAAAAAGATGCATGCAAGGCACAACTAAGGTTCCTATGTGTGCTACTACTTTTGTTCCCCTACACATTTTTCTATAGGGTAGCGTCCCTGCTTTCCCCTGTTTGCTCTTGACCACCCTTACCCTTGTTTTTTTGGAACTAAAGTAGTTGGCTAGTTACTTATATGAAGAGGCATTTCAAATAGCGAGTAATGGGGGCTAGGGCACACCCTACTCCCAACGGAACCATGGGTGCCCCTCTAGCACCCCCAACCCACTGTGGGGAGCCACCGCAGGACCATGAAGATTGGAGTTGAAGGTAGAAGGAGAAGAAGAAGGATAGACCAGAGGTAGAAGAAGGTCAAGAAGACTTATCTCCATCTTATGGCCTGAGCCAAAGACTGACAATCTGAGCCAACACCACCATGCGGTCCATGCCAACCAAGCCCAATAGCCACCACGCCACCAACACCATCTGACTGCCCCCAATCCCTAATCCCTATTACCCATCCCAAATCCAGAAAATCCCCAATTGAAACTAGCAAGGCTTGCCCTATCTAGCTAGTGGGAGGGGCGACAGCTGGCATGGGCATGCGTTGAGCTGGCAGCGGGAACATGAGCCAGCGGTTGGCCAAGCAGAAGTAGAAGGGGCAAGTGACGGGTGATTGAAGAGGCCAAAGGGGCGAGCCGCCAACTAGCGAGGGCAGTGAGTGATCGGTAAAAACAGAAAGGGTGAGCGACGGGTGACTGAGGAGGCCAGAGGGGTGAGCCGCTAACCAGCAAGGGCAGTGGGTGACTGGTAGAAATAGAAGGGGCAAGGGATGGCTGACAACCAGGGCAAAGCGCAGAGAGAGGGCTGTGGCCAGTGGCTATGGTTGCGCTTGTCCGTTGTGTGTGGACCACCAAGAGGTATTTAAAAAGTCAATTTGTTTCATCTTTCATAAATTTTTCTATTGAGTATCGACTACTTTCATTTATCAATGCATATATTTGTAAAAGATGGATAAACGAACATTGTATAAATATTTTTCAAGCAATACAAGCAGTACTCCTCACATTAATGAGAGCAAGAATCAAACAAATAAGACTCTAATGGATTTCAATCCCGATGAAATTATCTCGAATCAAGCGAGACACATACCAATTGATGGTATGACAATGAAATTAGAGAACAAGTTAGGAGTGCTTATTTATTGAGAGATCCAGCCAAACCAAAAGTGCATGATTTTCCTAACAAAATATAGTATGAATGTTCAAGGACATTTCAACAATATTGGTTCAATAAGTTTGATTGGTTGGAATATAGTATGGAAAATGGTGCGGTATTTTTTTTCTATTGTTCTCTTTCTTAAGAAACCTTGAAGGCCCAAAAAATTTGGTAGTGATGTCATCACAATAACAGGGTATTCCAATTGGAGAAAGGCTTTGGAAATATTTATTAAACATGTTAGTGTACCTAATAGCTATGACAATGTGACAAAAGGGGACTATGAGGATTTTAGAAATCAAAGGGCTAGTGTGAGACAGATACTTTCTGATCATGGCCAAGTTAAAATTTGTATACAAATTCGTTTGACTGCTTCTTTAGATTGTAAAAGATTTCTTCTATTGCAAGGTGAAGCTTTCCGAGGACATGATAAATATTTCTCTTTCATCAACAAGAAATTTTTAAGGAATTGATTGAGTAGTACAAAGATAAGAAAGAAGAAGTGAAGAAAACATTTGTTCAAGCTCCCTTACATTGTGTGATGATTTCTCCAAAAATTCAAAGGGATCTTGCAAAACCTTGTGTGCAAGAGATCACGAAGGTGATTATGGGTGAGCTTTAAGATAGAAATTTCTCGATGCTTATTGATGAGTCGCGAGATGTATCAATAAAGGAATAAATGGCCGTGATTTTGAGGTCAGTGGTTCACTTATGTTTCTTTATTGTACTATTTATTCATGTAATCCTGTGATGTTGTTTTAACTTAATATAATCTATGTCATGCTTCATGTTGGTTTCTAAACAACCAAGGAATAGTTATTGATAGGTATTTTGGTATTAAGCGTGTCACGAATTGTACATTTGCTACATTGAAGGAGGCTTTGTTCGATTTGCTTGGAGACCACTAGTTACCAATTTTTAGGCTACGTGGATAGGGTTATGATTGAGCTTCCAATATGAGAGAAGAATTTAATGGATTGCAAAAGCTGATTCGAGATGAAACTCCATATGTTTTCATTGTACATTGTTTTGCTCATCAGTTGCAGCTAGTGATTGTGACTGTTGCAAGTTATAGGAGAGTTATTGTTGATTTCTTTAACTATGTTCCCTTGATAGTGATCACTATGAGTGCATCTAGCAAGAGAAGGGGTGCATTGCTTGCAAAGCATCAAGATGTCCTGTTGGATAAGTTGGAGAGTGGTAAAATTGTCACTGGAACAAGGTTCCTTCAAGAAATGAGCCTAGCTAGACATTTAGACACTAGATGGGGCCCACATCTTAAAACCTTGCTTCGTATTTTCCAGATGTGGGCGACAGTGTTAGGCGTATTAGAGATTGTGTCTGAAGATGCTTGGGAACCATCGAGTTAAGGAACATTAGGTTTGATTTAAAGAGTATAGAAAGCTTTGAATTTGTATTCATCTTCCATTTGTTGATAGACTTATTGAGGATTAAAAATGAGTTATCACTTGCTTTGCAAAGGCGGAATCGAGATATTTTTGAAGCCATGGGTTTCCTTGTGAAAGTGCGCTTACAAGAAATGTTGGGAGCCATTGTTCCAACAAGTCAAAACCTTTTGCGAAGCAAATGAGATTCATAAGCTAAATACAAAAGACCCCATAAGAGGTAAATATGCACGTAGAAAGCATACAGTGACTCATGTTCATTATTACCTCGTTGAGATGTTCTTTGCTGCTATTGATGTCATTACATCAGAGATGAGCCATCGGTTCAATCACTACTACAGAATGGTACAACATTATCGCTTCATCTGTGTCGGTTCTCAACTTTTCAGGAAAAAATCGATTGTGATAGTTGATTCGGTGAGGGTTTAATAACATGGTGTGGAATCATCACAATCAGTTCTCAGGTTACATCCATTTATATGAACTCCAGAGAATATTTTGGCAGCATCTCCCTGGTGTTCTCCGAATACACACCCTCTTGTTGTCAAGATGTGTATTTGGAGAACAGCAGGGAGCTGCTGCCAAAATTTTCTCAAGAGTTGTACAACATCTTAAGAACTTGCCTGAACCATATATCCTTGAATGGGATTAGGACCTAACCTAATTAGAGATTTGGAGTCATTGTTAGTACGTACTTAGTTGGTTAATAGATAGCGTTTTTAAGATCATCCATTAATCTGTTAATCTTTTAATTTACCATAATATGCTAGTACAATAATATGCTATGAATTATCCATTAATCTGTTAATTTATATGATTCATTGTCAAGTATACATAATAGTTATGGATTGCTTTCTCTTATATGAAATATATGACCATGTCAAATATATGATTAGCTTTCTCTCGTTAATTTTAGGTTTGATATATATATTAGAAATATCGCAAAGAGATAGCACCGCCTCATCGCTAGATAAAATAGAAGGTGATGCTGAGGGGCCGAGTAAGGTGACAAATGTTGAGAGGCTGAGTAAGGAGAGAAAGGCTCAAGGACCGAATAAAGGGGTCACAGGGAGAACACCGCAGGTTCTCCACTTTGATACCACGGGGGTTTGTACGGGTCCTCCCAAGTATAAGGGGCACTATGGATCTTTTCTTGGCCAATTGATGAGGGAGAGAGTGCCGATTACGATTAAGGACTGGAGGAAGGAAATCAGTGCCGAGTAGAAGAATCGGATGCGGGACGAAGATAAGGAGAAATGGATTATACCAGAGGAAGATGAAAGCAATACGAGGCGGTATACCTTGAAGAGAATGGGTGTGTTTTTGAGACAATTCAGGGTTATCATGCATGGTGAGTACATGCTGAAAGTCTATACTCCCTTCGAGAGGTATCCGTTTGTGACTCCTGATGTTTAGGAGGAGTTCGCAAGGACGAAGTTCGCCCGAGGTGGATGAGCTGTGAGAGAAGAATATCGCTATCCAGAGGCAGAACACACGCGCGCACCATCTCGGTTCCGCCGGCTATGTAGGGAAGAAGGCAGAATAGGTGCGACTAGTCGAGGAGTGTGCCCGCTCTGGGATGGCGATGCCTTACTCCCCACATATGTGAGGAGCGAGAACACGATCAGGTATTAGTGAGGATGAAGAAAACCTCCGACGGTCGGCTTGAAGTTCCAAACCCTGCGACCCTGCGGATCGTCTCCATCATCGTAAGACATCTAACTTAGTACATTGCAGTTGACCCTTCTCATGTATTTTAGCACTAATTTATATTCGCTTCTTGCAGTTGGAGGTAAGCCAGTAGAAAGAGCAGGAGACCTTTCAGAGCCAAGAGTCGAAGGACATCTTTTCTTCAGCAATCAGGAAGCCCGACCATAAGGGGCATACGAAGAGGTCCTTCCTCCAAGATGAGGATGCTGCCAGTGCTAGATCAAGATCATGGGAAGCACGTGTGAAACGCCTCAAGGACACGCTGAGGGAGGAGATGAGAGAGGAGATGATAGCAAGTAAGGAGCGCTTGAGGGCCAAGTTTATGGCGATGATCTCCTAGAGTCAGAGTCAGATGGCCTCGCCTCTCGTAGAAAGGCATGTGCCCACTGGCAGTGCAAGGCCAGAATGATCAGTGGTCCCAGTGAAGTTAATAATTGTTTTTGACTTAAAGGTACGGGAGTAAGCCAATAAATATTTTCGATCAAGTTGTGCACTTCTTGCCGGCGCTTGTTAAGTGCCTGTTCATTGTGATGGAAGATGGAATTCCTAATGAGGCTGGACACGGGGTTGCATTTCCATGTAAGGAGACCGACATAGTGCTTGGTAACCCTTTGGGAAAGGGCTACATGAGGGTGCAGGTGGATTATGTCTATGACAACTTCCTATCCTATGTGTTGGAGTTCTCCCTGAACGAAGATATCACCACTCTAGGGCAAGCACAGATATCGTTCATCAAGTGGCCCACGACTAGTGATGAATGCTCTTACCACGGGTACCCCCAGCAGCCCGGAATGATGAACGGGCTGCCCCAAGACCGGCTCTGGCCAAAGGCCTCCGCTGGGCCACGAAAGACACTCTACCCCGACCAAACCAACCAGGGGGCGTCCGACCTCCGCCACAGGTCGGACTCCCCGCGAGCTCCGACCAAGCCGAAGCGATCTCCGTCGAGGACCGAGTGCCAGGCTACCGCGGGCCGTTGGCCACCTGCCCCACGGACGCGACAGCGCGGAGTGACCGTGCGAGGGTAGGTGGCTCCTTCCCAAGGTAGCGGGGAGGTCACCAAAGGTCAATGCTCCAGTCATCGCCCAGTCGCGCACAGTGTGGGGACACGCTCCCTCCTGAGGCAGCACCGGAGCCACGCATTGTGGCGTCAAGATCCGACAGCGCATGTATGGGTAGGAGCGCCATCCCCCGACTACACGGAAAACTACGCCACTCGATGAGTCCACCGACGCGGCATGGGGTAAGTGGACGACCGATCACATCGCCGAGACCCAGAGCCAGAACTCCTAGCGTAGGACACCTCATCCTTTCCTCTCCCAACTTCACCTGTAACCTGCCCCCTCCAGCTGTATAAAGGGAGGTAGGGTCCTCTGGGAGAGGAGATCGAGGGATCGAAGGACCTTCTTCCTGGTTTCCTTAGCTCTCGCCTGTAACACCGCGCAGTCATCTGCACCCAAAGCAATACAGAATCACCACACGAACTGGAGTAGGGACATTCGGCCCGAACCAGTATACGTCTTGGGGTCCCTGAGTCTAACCATTCAAGGAGAGGGAACGTGCGGCCCCTTGACTAAAAAATTCACTCGCCGGTGCTCGAAACACCGACAACTGGTGTCATATTGGTCAAGGCAAAAATCCCCCACATCTCTCGATCATTCCAGCACTGCAATACGTTACATATGTTTTGTAGGTTTCTATCGTGTCTGTACCTGCTCCTGCTCCCACCACCATTATGACTCCTCTGTCCAAGTCGACTCCTACATAGAGTGCAGAGCTGGTACGCAAAAGGACTAGAATGACAACCAAAGAACCACAGGAGACCTTGGATAATCCTTCTATCAAGAAGGTAAAGTTGACAGAGGCCACAAAGCCCCCTCATATACATGGAAAGCCCTTTGTTCCGACCTCAAAGACTCATTCTGTCCAGAAAGCAAAGTTGACAGAGGCTATAGAGCCCCCTCAAATAAATGGAAAGCCCCTTGTCCCGACCTTGGAGACTCCTTTTGTCTAGGAAGCAAAGTTGACAGAGGCCACATAACCCTCGAGATTCTAAGGAGTACATACATAGAAAGCCCCTTATCCATAGCAACGAATTGAATGCTTTAGGCAAGTGCACTCGCTTGCTCCATTGATGGTACATTGACAAGACGAATCAGGCCGAGCCTCACATCGATTTCAATGTGAGGTATCAAGGGGGACATTTCCATTGCTAGGACCATGAAACATTCCAGTGAGTTTTGAGGATTTGTTCCTTTTGTATAGCCCGAAAGCCATCGATATTTCTACTGTATGATCCTGAACACTGTGAGTATCATATCATACAGCATGAGCCTATGATTATTATAGAATTTTATATTATGTTTTTTTAACAATTGACACGAGTTGTAGAATAATGAGTCAACGAGCTGCGACGAGTCAACACCTAATTGGGTTCGTCGACCCCGAGATAGTTTCTGTGACCATGGCTAGGCTTCATTAGGAGTTTCTTGTCAACTACATCAAGCAGGCATTGTAGGCTTAGGCGAAAAAGGACTTCATTCTCTTCTCGTACCACGAGAAGTAAGTACTTCTCTAATGACTTTACCCTTCAATTACTTGTAAACACTTAAATCGTATATGAACTTATTTTTTTAACTGCATACCATTTAAGAAGCAACCATTGGGTTCTACTCTTGGTCACTCTGAGTGAAAACAAAGTCTACACTTTTAACTCGATCGAGAAGAGACTGATGGCCTATGCGATCAAGCCTGTTATGCCCCTTGTCCTGACCTTAGAGACTTCTTATGTCTAGAAAGCAAAGTTGACAGAGGCCACAGAACCCCCTCGAGATTCTAAGGAGTACGTACATAGAAAGCCCCTTGTCCATAGCAACGAATTGAATGCTTTAGGCAAGTGCACTCGTTTGTTCTATGGATGATACATTGACAAGGCGAATGAGGCCAAACCTCACATCGATTTCAATGTGAGGTATCAAGGGGGACATTCCACTGCTAGGACCATAGAACATTCCAGTGAGTTTTGAGGATCTGTTCCTTTTATACAGTCTAAAAGACATTGATATTTCTATTGTATGATCCTGAACATTATGCGTATCATACCATACAGCATGAGCCTATGATCATTATAGGATTTTCTATTATATTTTTTAACAATTGACACGAGTTATAGAATAATGAGTCAGCGAGCTGTGACTAGTCAACACCTAATTGGGTTCGTCAACCCCGAGATGGTTTCTACGACCATGGCTAGGCTTCATTTGGAGTTCCTTGTCAACTACATCAAGCAGGCATTGCAGACTGAGGCGAAAAAGTACTTCATTCTCTTCTCGTACCACGAGGATTAAGTACTACTCTAATGACTTTACCCTTCAATTACTTCTACGCACTTAAATCTTATATGAACTTATTTTTTTCACTGCATACCATTTAATAAGCAACCATTGAACTCTACTCTTGGTCACTCCGAGTGAAAACAAAGTCTACACTTTTAACTCGATCGAGAAGAGACCGATGGCCTACGCGATCAAGCCTGTTTTGTAGAAGTAAGTACATTCCCCTAACCTAACACTTTCTGTATTTAAATATGTTCATTTTTTTTGCCTCAATGGCATCTCTCTAATGTATGTAGGGTTTTCTTGTCTTACGTTGCTGAAGTACGGCGACATGATGACAAACGAGGCGACCAGCTGGAGTGGTAGCGCTTAATGTACAAGTGCCTAGCATAGGATTTTTCTAACATCTATTCTTCATCTCATAATTTGATTTTCTTTGTTTACAGTGTCATCAATAGGGGAGCGATGACCTGTGCGGCTTCTATATCATGCATCATATGCTTATCCTGATCGACGACGCAAACCTTTTTCCTAAGGTATATGTACATGCATAATACACTCAACCTTTAAGATACAAATTTTAACTTAAATTAGTGCACTAATTTCTATTTTGCATAACCTCAATATCCCCCTCAAGAGCCTAGACAACAAAGATCTCAACAAATTACGAGACCACATATGACAGTTGTACTAGATAGAAATTATAGCGGATGACGGTAGGTTTAGAGACCCGACAAGCTCCTACTAGTTCATATATAAATAATATTATATCATGTGAATATGATATGTGTATTGTGAATGTGATATGCTTGTGTTGTGTGAATGTTATGTGGTATGTAGACAATATTATGTATTGTGAATGTTATGTGATATTGTGTTAGATATTGTGAATATGATATGTGTCCTATAATATGTAGATATATGCTGATGACTTCGTCATGGCTGATTGTTTGTTGTTAAGGAATCAACTTTAAGCATTTATTCTCAACATTAGGAGAAGTGTATAATTTTATAGATGTGGTAATATTCCAAAGCTAGCTCAAAAGATGATTGAAACCGGGAAAATAGAACTTTTTCATTAGTTTATCGTCTCATCGAGCTAACATTGATTCTTTCAATGGGAACGACATAGGTAGAAAGAGTCTTTTCAGCTATGAATATTAGCAAAACAGATTTGCGCAACAGAGTAGCAGGTGAGTGGTTCAGTGACTTGATGATATGCTACACTAATCGAGAGATATATACCTAAAAGCCTTGATGGTGATAAAATCATAAAAATGCTTCTAAGCCATTAAGAAATGTAGAATGCCATTGCCTCGTACTCGTACTACTCAATGCTAGCGCTTAGTGGTATGTGGCATTCTATTCTCAATGCTTGTTATAACTATTTGCAAATCTCAATTTATGATTGCATCACTAACTTTGCTAATTTTGATGATCAGGTATCTATTTACACAAATTTATGGGTTTTTGGAATGCACTAACCATTGTAGCATTACCATGGGAGTACCTTCGTTATATCACATTTTCGCTATGTTTCCCTTCTAATTATGTATGTTTTTGGATCACAATATTCAGTAGATGGTTCTATTTTGTTTGGCTCGATCGTTTGGCTCATTTTAGCATCTTCTCCTTAATCGGTTTAGCAACTCTTAAATTTTTGTCATGTGTCCGCCACTGCTTAAATGCACGTATGTCCTCGTGAGGTCATCCACAAGACTAGTATGAATATATTTCGTCTCATAATCCGTCAATGTACGGAACCATGTTTGCTTGTTTGTTAATTATGCGTTTGTGCTACCACCACTAGTTGTTACTGTTAGGCTAACACGTACAGTCGTTCGTATAACGAGCCGGAAGCTAACCCACCACGACGAACTCATGTTGTTTCTCTTCTCCGCCACGGTTCATTAGACTAACCACGTTGCCAAATACAAAAGACAGGTTCAACTGTGAGGTAAAACACGCAACCTACCCTGTAAGTTTGAGTCCATACATATAACTAGGGCCTAATCTACTTCATTTTTCGTCGGAACAGAGAAATGCGGCCTCAACCTCCAGCGCCGTCAGACTCATGGCTCATGCCATTCGTCCTCTTCAATCCTATACTCAGGGGTACATGCGACTATTCTAGTAGCACATCAAAGGAAGAGGAATTAGTTGAAGAACGAACAATTAAACATCCTCATTTAATTTGGCAAGCCGCCGAGCAAAAAATCCCGGGACAATTGACACCAGGGGATCGACGACGACTGCCTGCCTAGCTAGTAGCTAGGCTGTGTGAACGCATGCGTCGCAAAAATGGCTACTTCCTCCTTCCTCCTGTTTCTTCTCTAGCAAGATGGAGATGGATCAAATCTGAAGCAGGGTCATGAATAACGGTCATTGACTATCTTCACTTAAGCAAGTCTCCAAAGCATCGATTACGCCACTTTCTTCGGTTACAAATAGTTATCGTTTTGAATACCGACATGATCTCCAAAACATACTATAAATTTCTATCATAATATATTTATAAATCCTAATAAAATTATAATATTATGAAAATACTTTTCGAGACAAATCTATATATATATGATGATTTTCATACGTTAAATTTAAATATTTAAAAATATATTGATATTGAAAGTTTTAAATTTTAACTACACTGTATCCAAATCGATAATTACTTGTACTAGCTGGTACTTCACGTAGACTAGTCCAATGAGTGACACGCATGCCCTTGACTGCTGGAGATTGAGAGGTGCTTGTAGCCTTGGTCTTTGGTCTACGTGAAGTGGCTGATGGAGAGACCGACGACCGACTCGATCTATCGGTGCAAGTGGACAGTGGCGGCGGCTATGAATAGTAGCCTGTCCACTTCGGTCCTTCATTCGCAATCTTAAATTTCCGCAATCCTGCTAACTCTACCAGCATATAGATTATCCTGGAAAAACTTGCCCGTAGCATGCATGCATTCGTCTTAAAACTTTTTTCCTTGACTTCGGAGCGATTTGCATCCCCTATTGAGGCAACTGATAAAAGCTGAAGACTGACGAGCTACTACTACAATTTGAACATAGCTATATTTTCGCAGTTCAGGTTTTTTGAGCTGGTTCTTTTTTATTTCACGAAAGTTAGAAAATACACAGGCCTAAACGACATGTTCTCCCTTGAAGGTCAGAAAATACCCAGGCCTAGACAATATTTTCCCCTAGAAAGTACGTACATTGAGCTAATACCTGACAAAACTCTAAAAAAATCTACTCATCCAGGCCCTGTTTCCCCCTTTTTTTTTAATCCTTTTTGACATAGAGATTTTGTTTCTTTTGAAGTATGGAGATCCCCGTTTCATTTTACATTTGAAATAACTGTCACCCAAGCCCTTGTTAAAACCTAGACCTCTGTATGATCTCCCACGCAACAAACTATTCAGTATTTCGTCCGTTTCTAATAAAATCTAAAAGTTATAACGACACGTTTTCAGGAAAAAAAAATGGAGTAATTCTTTGGACCAAAAGAAGAGGAAGCTGTGGTAGCTGCGCATAACTAGGCGAGCTAGACACGCACAGTAGAACGATTGACATTGCCATCGGGTCAAACTTTGGTGGAGCACTAGCGAAGCAATGAATTAGTAAATGCTGTGCTACCGGTGCTAGTTCAGCTCGCAGAGAAGAAAGAAAGCGTTTACTTTAGTTTGACACGTGCGCAAATACCTGATCGGACGGACTGGACCAACCGGGAGTCAGGCGAATGAGTAACGTCCACGTGCGCTACCTAGCTAGGTGGTTGCATTTGACATTCCATTTACCGGTCTCGCCTGTCAAATATTTGACGTAAGTATACACGTAGGATTATATATAGACAGGGGTTGTCCAAATCAATCTCAGTTAACACAACTCAAAGACATCTACTATGCTGAACCACTGGAGCGAATAACAAGCGAATTGAAGACCGACTTTTTCGTGCCTATTCGAGATTGCACACATCATAGTCGACACGTAGGTTTATCCCGAGTTTTGACAAGGCAAGGGACGGACGTACCAAGAGGCAGGAGTATTCGTCGGCGCCAATTACAAGCTCTTCGGAGGGGTACGTGATCTACACAAGACTGACTTATTCAAGTCTATGGATGATTATATATACACATCATCGTCAACCAATAGGCCATACGTTGTCCTACATATGTTTTGGCGAGTCATGGGACTAATATGCCAACAGTATTCGTGAGTGCTAGTTGCAAGCTCCTGGGTTGAAAGATCTGGAGATGACTGACTTTTTCATGTCTACGCATGACAATGTCGGTTGTCATCGACTCGTAGGTTGTCTCGTGAATTTTTGATAGTCACGGTGGCCGCTAACATGTCAAAACTCATTTGTCAACGTTGACTGCAAGCCTCTCGACAGATCGATTCTGAGGCGACTGGCCTTTTCAAGTCTAAATTAATCAACTCGTTGCATTCCGAATTTTATGTGAATCAAGGGGGCTATTATGTCAAAAGCATTAGTCGGCACTAACATCAAGCCTCTCAACACACTGATATATAGACAATCGATCTTTGTCATGACTACTCCTGTACCAATGGTCATCAACTCGTAGGTTGTCTAACCAAATTGTTTACAAGTCGAGGAGGCTAACATGTCAAAAGCACACGAATTGCAACCCCCACAATCTTTGTCAAGCAAGATAGATTCACATGCGGTTCCTTTTCAACACAAGATTGCAATTCTCTTGAGACAAAGGTTAGCTAACTTTGTTTCGACTCCGTACACATGAATGAGCGTGATGGAAGATTTATTCCTGAATTCGCGTGCGAGAGTGTGTATATATATAACATACATGGTTGCGCTATTTTGCGCTAGCGCGTAGCGCTACCTATTCTACGCACGAGCCATAAACCCCCTTACGCTGGTTGTAACCCGGTCGTACCTCGACGTTATGCAAAACCAAGGCATAAATGCGTTCAAACCATTCACGTAAGCCAATCAGCCATAAACCCCCTTACGTTAATCGTAACCCGGTCGTACCTCGACGTTATACAAAACCAAGGCATAAATGCGTTCAAACCATTCACGTAAGCCAATCGATAGCGTATCCCAGGCAACAAACAGTAAATAACTAATAATTACTTCTGGTTTGTATATGAATCTTTCTTTTTTAATTTGCCCATAAATTTCAAATGGGGATGATATTTGTTTTCAAATTTAACAGGGTTGTAGAATCTCACCTCCCCTATGTATGGTAATTTTTTGAGAATTTTTGAAAATGTGTACATATGGTTTTCATGAATAAGAATTTAATTCTGTTCGTCGGGCCTGCAGTAAAAAGTTTGAAAAATTCTCAAAAAATTACCACAACTAGGGGAGATGACCTTCTACAACCCTGTAAAATTTGAAAAACAAACTCAATAGTGTTTGAAAGATATGAAATTAACAAATTGCTAAACAACAGGATATGTTGGCTTTTACAGTAAAAAAATCATTTTACTGTGAAAAATTCTCAAAAAATTACCACACGTAGGGGAGATGAGATTCTACAACCCTACAAAATTTGAAGATCAAACTCAATCGCATTTGAGAGATATGAAAATAAAAAAGTACCAAATAACATGATATACTATCTTTTACTCTCAAGAAAACAACATTTTAATATCTATTACTCAATATGTTACTATATCCTATATAAAGCAGTCTTATAGTGTAAAATATATGATAAATCATACGTACAAGTTTTCAAAAAATTACCATATGTAGGGAAGGTGAGTTTTTACAACCCTGCAAAATTTAAAAACCAAACTCAATCGCATTTAAAAGATACAAAATTGACAAACCATTAAATAGTGAAAAATCACTAGTCAACCGAATTTATCTTTTTTATATCTTTCATATGATATTGATTTTGGTCATAAAATTTTATAGGGTTGTATAATCTCAACTCCCCTATCTATGGTAATGTTTTGACAACTTTTCAAAACTGTGTACATATAGTTTTCATGAATAAGAATTAAGTTCTGTTTGTCGGACCTGCAGTAAAAAGTTTGAAAAATCCTCAAAAAATTATCACACGTAGGGGAGGTGAGATTCTATAACCCTGTAAAATTTGAAGACTAAACTCAATTGTATTTAAAATATATGAAATTGACAAAGTGCTAAACAACAGGATATGTTGTCTTTTACTGTCAAAAAAATATCATTTTACTGTGAAAAATTCTAAAAAATTATCACACATAGTGGAGGTGAGATCCTACAACCCATTAAAATTTGAAGACCAAACTCAATCATATTTGAGAGATTTGAAAATAACAAAATATCAAACAGCAGGATATACAAACCTTTTACCGTGAGAAAACAACAATTTACTACCTATTACTCAATGTGGTATTATATCCTGTATAAAGCAGTCTTATAGTGTAAAATATATGAAAATCATATGTACAAGTTTTCAAAAAAATTACCATATGTAGGGAAGGTGAGATTCTACAACTCTGCAAAATTTGAAGACCAAACTCAATCGCATTTGAAAGATATGAAATTGACAAAGCACTAAACACTGAAAAATCACTAGTCACCCGAATTTGTCTTTTTCATATCTTTCAGCTGAGATTGATTTTGGTTTTCAAATTTTACACGGTTGTATAATCTCACCTCCCCTATCTATGGTAATTTTTGAGAATTTTTGAAAATGTGTACATATGGTTTTCATGAATAAGAATTAAGTTCTATTTGTTGGACCTGCAGTAAAATGTTTGAAAAATTCTCAAAAGATTACGACACATAGGGTAGGTGAGCTTCTACAACCCTGTAAAATTTGAAGACTAAACTCAATCCCATTTGAAAGATATAAAATTAACAATGTGCTAAACAGCAGGATATGCTGTCTTTTACTGTCAAAAAAAATATCATTTTACTGTGAAAATTCTCAAAACATTCCCACATGTAGGGGAGGTGAGATTCTACAATGATGAAAAATTTGAAGACCAAACTCAATCGCATTTGAGAGATATGAAAATAAAAAAGTGCCAAACAGCAGGATATACTATCTTTTAATGTCAAGAGAATTACATTTTTGACCTAATTACTTAATGTGTTACTATATCCTGTATGAAGCAACTTTATAGTGTAAAATGTATGAAAATCAAATGTACATGTTTTCAAAAAATTACTATATATAAGGAAGGTGAGCTTCTACAACCCTGCAAAATTTCAAGACCAAACTCAATCGCATTTGAAAGATATGAAATTGACAAATCAATAAACAATGAAAAATCACTAGTAAGCTGAATTTATCTTTTTCATGTATTTCAGTTGATATTGATTTTTGTCTTCAAATTTTATAGGGTTGTATAATCTCACCTCCCGTATCTATGGTAATTTTTAGAGAATTTTTGAAAATGTGTATATATGGTTTTCATGAATAAGAATTAATTTCTGTTTGTCGGACCTGCAGTACATTATTTGAAAAATTCTCAAAAAATTATCACACTTAGGGGAGGTGAGCTTCTATAACCATGAAAAATTTGAATGCCAAACTCAATCGTATTTGAAAGATATGAAATTGATAAAGTGCTAAACAATAGGATATATTTTCTTTTACTGTCAAAAAAATATCATTTTAATGTGAAAAATTCCCAAAAAAATTACCACACATAGGGGATGTGAGATTCTACAATCCTTCAAAATTTGAAGACAAAACTCAATCGTATTTGAGAGATATGAAAATGACAAAGTGCCAAACTGCATGATATACTATCTTTAATATCAAGAAAACAACATTTTACTGCATATTACTCAATGTGTTACTATATGCTATGTAAAGCTGTTGTATAACACTTTGTTTTAAATGGTAACATCTGATATAATAACTCGTAACATGTCATTTGATTTAATAGTAAAAGGCAACATATCCAGTGTTTTCTGAAGTTCATGAAAAACACATGTACATATTTTAAAATATTCTCAAAATATTACCATACGTAGATGATGTGAGATTCTACAATCCTAAAAAATTTGAAGACCAAAATCATTCTCATTTGAAAGTTATGGCTAAATAAAAAAAATTCATGTACAAACAAGAACTAGTATTTATTAATCATTTACTAGTTAGGATATGGTTTATATTTTGCCATGTTGCAGATAGTCACTGGGACAGTTCCTTACATTGAGTGCTGTGATAAGTAGCTCGGTCGGTACGTGTTAAATGGCTGGGGAGTAGAATAGGCTATTCTACTCGCACGTACAGAATAGGATATATATATAAAGGAAGCCGGGATACTATGGTGCCCGGGCACTATGTTTTCAAATGCGTGAATTCAAGCTATATCCGAGTATATTTTTCGAAAAATTCAGTTTTAGAGTATATACCCATCTATAACAATTCAAATAAAACACATACCTTTCAAAAAATATACTCTAATTCAAATATTTTGAACGAGTTTGGATCCATGATTTGCTGATTTATATATATAATCAGCACATAACTACAACCAAATTATCATCAAAAAGAAAAACTCTAGTTTGAATTTCACTTCAAACTTGTTTGAACTAATTAGTAAACTGGTTAAACTCAGCATCCTAAAAATTCCAAAAAAATCACATGAAAATACATAGAGAAAATATCATTTTTAGATCATGGTGCTCTAGGTAATTATAATATATATATATTATGTAGGCAATATATCCAGTGAAAACTCCGTGAAACCCACGTGTACAAGTTTTGAAAAATTCTAAAAAAAATACCATATGTAGGGGAGATGAGCTTATACAATCCCGCAAAATTTGAAGACCAAACTCAATCGCATTTGAAAGATATGAAAAAGACAAACAGCGAAATAAATAGTAGTAAACAGTAAAAATCACTATTTAGGCTGAATTTGTCTTTTTCATATCTTTCAAATGCAATTGAGTTTAGTTTTCAAATTTTGTAGAGTTGTAGAACCTCACCTCCTCTACGTGTGGTAATTTTTTGAGAATTATTTAAAACTTGTATATGTGGGTTTCAAGAAGTTTTCACAATAAAAAAGGTTTTCACTAGATATGTATATATATATATATATATATATATATATAGAAGACTGTTATGTACTCTCCTGAGTAAGTACTCTTTTACCTCAATTAGGCATCATACTCCCTAAGGGCGTGTATAGTGGTATACACGGGAGTTGTCTGTAATATATCTCTACATCATCTATAGACAACACTAAAAATAACTTATATAATGGATCGTCTATACGGTTGTCTGTAATTGTCTCTCATCCAATTAACAGACTGTCTATATAGTGGTATACAAAATACAAAACTGTCTATAAGACCGTCGGTTAAATAGTAGACAACAGTTTTCTCTCCTTCACATCATCTAAAATCCTATCTAATATAATCTTAACAGCTGACATAAACTATATATTATACATACCCTAATCAAGTAGAACCACTTCCGCTAAAATAGCCGCACGAATGTACACACACCGTTAATTATTATTATTGCCAGCAGCATGTCATTTGGCAAATTGGCAGATCCATCGCGCAAGTTGTCGATGCATGCACCCGTGTAGCGGCTGGATAAGGATCAGGGCCACGTCACACGTGGGACGACGGGGAAAGAGACGAAAGTTGACGAGGACACCGGCGCGGTCAAGGCCGGTCCACTGCCGACTGCACCACTTGCAGTCCCGCCACGACGTTTTCCTCCTCCCTCTAGAGGCTAGACTCTAGGCTCCCCGGCGAGTCGACCGACGTCACCGTCGGAGGGCGGGCCCACCGGAAAGTGAGACATGCCCGGCTGCTGTTTCTTCCTTCCTTTCTTTCTTCGGCCTCGTCCTCGTTTCTTTTTGCTCGGCTTGACTACTTCCCGTGCGGTGCGGTGCGGTGCTTCGCGCTCATGCGCGTCGGTGGAAGCCACTACTCGCTGTATAGTGGTGCATCACGTCTACTGGTCCGTCCGTCCTTCCTACCACGAGACCAGCTATGGATTTCAATGCCATGAGATTCGTGAACCAAGGCATTGTAATATTCTATTTTTATAGTTCTAAAATACCGCAAATCATAAAGACTTGAGTCAAGGGTAGTTAGCTTGGCTGATGCCATTACTTTTCGTATCTCTATCTACGAGTCCCTTTGGACACGTGCAATATAGGACAGTATCGAGTGACGACCTTAAAGAGATTTAGGGAGAGTAGCTTTGTTCCCTCGCTCTTCTTTTTATGCACAGTAATTCTCAGACCGGATCAGTGTTTTATGAGATATGGTATGAGTGTACACAGTCTAAAGAATTATAATGCCCCTATTTTTTAATAATAATTACCAATATTGGATTCCTGTGTATACACTACCAGTCCCATGATCAGTAGTTAGTACGCACAGTTACAAATTGAGACCACATCCACACATATTAATATTACACACAAGAGTGTTATAGTTTTACAATTCATTCTTACAAACCAAAATAAAGATGCAACAGAAATATTATTTATATTGCATTATGCCTTAACCCAAATCCCTTAGGCAACACACAAGGTAAACCCTAGAAAATTTCTTCGCTGAAATCTCCGTATCCTGCGTTATCATATGATTCGTCGGGGTATTCTGTTTCATCACCTAGTAAACAATAACGATAGCAAGATTTAGTACATTTTGTACTTAGCAAGACTTATAGTGTTTTACAAATGCAGAAATAAATAAAATGCAGGTTATGGCAATAGAGAGGTTTTTACAGTTATTTTGCATCAGCAAAAGTGAATCATAAGTATTTAATAGATTGCAAGCCGAATTTGGGAAGACTAGCATAAGTGATAATAAAGTAATGGTATAGTATGGATTTTTGTATTACATTCTACCACAACTGTTACAAGCCACTTCAATGTCGACCCTCGAAATGAAATATATTTTCCAAACACCATTTCCAACCAAACCATTTTTCAAAATACCCAAAACTTCTAACTATGTGATGACTTTATCAAGTGCCCATTATCGCAGGCGCAGTTTTTCGAAAAGTTTTACACTTTGCAGAGGTGTACCCCTTTTGCCAGGCTAACAACACACTTCCATTAGTGTATCGGCAAGGAGATCATGACATAACCCCTACATTACCTAACCTTAACTTTGCACCAGCCCGGTGACGATAAACCCCTCCTATGGCAGTAGAAACTCACAACAAAGTCATGAAAGTCCATCCCTGTCATTCATACATCAATTTTGTGCAGTCCATCCTTGCCATTCATGTTTCTCCCCATAGCAAGGCATACACCGTTGTATCGGTGTGCATTTACCCACACCTCGGTGTGGAAGCCCCTTACGAGAAAATCTACCAGGAGAGTCCGTACTACTCCAGCCTTCCAATGTGCAAAGTTAATTCTAAGTAACTTAATAGATTAAGGTTGTCCCATAACAGCACTTGTGGTTATACGGTTTTTTGGCTTGAAAACAACACATTAGTTCGATCCTTAAATTGGCTCGGGCAAGAAATCTCCCCTACACTACGTGCAAGTCCAACCCTCGTACATCCGGCTAATGCCAATACTTGCCCGTGTCAAAATCATAGTTTTATTTTTGTTTTCACCAGAATATCTACAGTCTTTAATGTCATATCCAACCTTCTTAATCATATCCAACCTTTTTAAATTATAAATAGCAATTGGGTTCTATACTAAGCATGGCTATTAAGTAGTCGTGTATACCCTTGTCGACATTATGTATTGTCTATCCTTAAACTAGGGTTATCAAGGTTCACAATTTCGTATTTAGTAAGGAAGTTCTATGAGTGGTTAGGTATAACTGCCAGTATCCCATTATATTCGGTCCCACAGGTCAGTGACAAAACGTAATAATATGAGTTTTGACAGTGAGCTTAGCCGGCTTTGGTTCAATGAATGAGTTTGTAAACAAGTCAGTAAAGTTTTGATAATTTTTCTTAGTGAATTATAGATAATTTTTATTATCCTGCGAAATTTTCAGGTCAAAATAATATGCGTGGATTTTATATTAATTCTGACAAGCTTCTGTACTCAAGTCTTTGTTTTCTGTTTTTAATTTACTTGAGGGTTGATATTTTATCAAACACATTTAAAATTTTTGTGGAAGTTTATTATGGCTATTATATTCTTATTTAAAAATTTCAAATTAATATATTTTGTATTTAGTTTATGAAAAGTCTGATATTGCATCTTTTAGATTTCCATCCTTTTGTTTTCATATTTTTAAATGCTTCACACTTGATTATTTATTTTTATATTTTTAATTTTATTTATATATCCATTAATAAGATAAAATAAAATTTTAATCTCAATATAATGTCGTAATATTTTTATTTAATTATGACAATGTTAGTGTTAGTAGTCAAATTTCATTAAATCACATTACTTTTCACAATTAGTTATGTTCACATGACTTTTTAAATTCAGAAATGGGGTTCGGTGATTTCTTAAGATTATTCAGAATTTTTTTACATTTTATCATTATAATTTTTTATTCTTTCATTTATCTATTGTTTAAATCAATATTAAAAAGGATTTCTCCTTTAGAGCAAAAAATCAAGAAGAGCCGAGAAAATCAAGAAAACCCAGAAAATACAGAATTAAACATAATTAAATTTTAAATTATTATTTTATTTAAATTTCATGATGTTACAAGAATGTAGAAGACGAATCTCGTAGAGAGAACTGAAATAATGACATTGAAGCAGCCACGATAAGAGAAAAAGATTTAGCGAAGCTAACCACAAATTCTTTAGCATAGCCTCAAAAGAGTATAAGAGATTTTTGCTCTCTCACAATCTCTCTAAACTTTTAGAACTCTGGGATCCTTATCCTATACAATAATCTAGTGCTAAATAATAACCTAGCAATTAATCCTCTCATACACCCCTTGTTTTGGATTAATTGGTTTGTGTCTTCTTGTTTGTTTGGGTTCACTACGACCACTCCATGGATTTATATAGCTCCTTAGTCCTCAAAAAAATAGGAATCATACGCTAAAAGTAGAAATCCTAATTATGTTAAGACTCATCTAGCATACCATTCCAAATCCTAAAAGACTAGATATAAGTCATCGTAATTAACAATCTCCATATTGACTCTTCTCCATTGAAGTCATTGTCACCACCATAGAAAGCCTTATATTAGACTCCTCATCACTGACGGTTTTAGCTAAAAATTGTCTGTGATGTTATTGCTATCACTAACGGTTTTTGGCTAAAACCATCAATGATGACATATCATCACTGACGGTTTTAGCCAAAAACCGTCTATGATATGTATTGCAATCACTGACGGTTTTTTCCAAAACCGCTAGTGATGTCTATACATGTTATCACTAATGGTTTTAGCCATAAACCGTCAGTGATGTGCATTTTTATTATTGATGGTTTTTGGCTATAATCTTCAGTAATGTTTATACATGTCATTACTGTCAGTTTTAGCCAAAAACTATTTGTGATTGGACCTGAGAATATATACGTAATACAGAGCCTGACCAACTTAGTGTTTTTATGGTTTTGGCATCTATATTTTAGGTGGCTACGGCTGTGAGACAATCTGGTGAAAGGAGAATTGATTACTAAGGGTGATTGTAGATCTATTTGTTTTTGGTGATCTAAGGTTAGTAATTGATTCTAATTGCATTATATTCACGATCTAGCTTGGTAAGGTGAGAATTTGAAGATTGTTTAGGTCTAGCTTGTAGATCCATGTGTTCTTGGTGATCTAAGGTTAGTAATTGGCTCTAATTACATTATATTCAAAATCTAGCTAGTTTGGTAAATAGAGAATTTGAAGATTGTTTAGATCTAGCTTGTAGATCCATTTGTTCTTTGTGATCTAAGGTATTAATTGGTTATATAATTGCATTATATTCAAGATGTAGCTAGCTTCGTAAAGAGATAATTGACGATACGTGGTTTAGATCTAGCTAGACTGGTATGGAGAGAAGATTAATTATTTAGATCTAGCATGGTTAATTTTTTATTTAAGGTTGGGTTTAGCTAGTTAATTTGTGCTCTAATTTAAGAATGTGTGCATGCACACACCTAGTGTACTTCAATATTTAACACTATTAATTGTTATATACGTAGCGTAAATGGATCGAAGCTGGATGTATGCTGAGAACCGTGCAAGTGCCGAGAACATTCATGACGTCTCTACTTTTAGAAGAGCTACAGAGGAGGATATGTTTAATAAATGGGTGCAATTTATGTAATTGTTCCCACATCAGTAATTGCATACTCCTTGCAATCAGCCAAGTGAATAGTTTCATACGCTAGACATAGAAATCCTTCATCAAATATCTCTCTCTCCGAACATATATATAGAAGCAACAACCTAAATCTAATATCCATCCATGAGAATTACCTGATTGACTAACGATAAGTATGTCTGAATTATCTTTTGCTACCGCCATTAATTGAGCCTGCACCTTTCATTTGCTTCAAACTCGGACGGTTATTTATCATATGACCTTCTTCGTCACATAGATTATATACACATATGTCGTTGCTTTTGCCCTTCTTCCAATAACTTTTGGTTTTGGTTGTAACACTAACTGCAGCTAATGCTTGATCAACTAAGGATGAAGATTTTTATAGCTTTTTCAAGGACTCTGCCTCTAATAGATATGCAACTGCCTCATTGAACTTGAAAGTGCTCTTCCCGATGAGAATATTCATCGGTAATTGCTCTCAACATAGTTGTAGAGACGATACCAATATGATAACCTTGTCATTCTCCTCAATTTTCTCATCCATACTAGTAAGTTGCATGATAAGCATGTTGAGGACATTGAACTGGTCAACGAACTGTGTACCTTATTCCATGTGCATCTATATAGTTGTTGCTTTAGCACTCACCGATTTGTCAACAACTTTGCCATATACAATTCTTCCAAGTCCTTCCATAATTTCTTTAGTGGATTCTCCTTGATCATCAAGTACTTTACCTCATTTAGAGAAACATAGACGGATTGTACAGATAGCCTTTCACTCTATCACCATCCAATCTTCAAAGGACAACTTTTTTAGTTTATCCCCTTCAAGTGCATCAATTAACTCTTGCTAGAGAAGAACATTCTTTACCACACATTGCCTGTAACATCCCGAAAAATGGAATAATATAAAAATTTATATTTTGAATTTGAATATATTTATTTCTGATTTTTCTTGACATGATTGGAATTTATTTGGAATTTCCTGGATTTTTGTATTGAATGGAAAATCAAACAACTAGAATTAAAGGAATGGATAATGGTAAAAAGATAAAAGTTAAAAGATAAATTTTGGAAAAATTACCATGGAACCCTAACCATGCTGGTAAGTCATTAAAATCAACATGTAAAATTTTATGCACAGAAAAATGGGTAAATAAAATTTATGACACCTCTTTTTGACTAGAAACAGTACAAGTCAAAATTAATGAAACATATTCGAAGTTTATATGGATTTGGAAAAATTACCAAAACACACTCAGTGTAAAACCTATCCCTGGTAAAAATATTAGGATTTGATCATGTAGTCAAAGCCCTCTAATAATTCAAAAACAGAAACAATTAAAAACTAGAAATCCTAATGTCAGAATTTTTATAAAATATTAGATTGATTTTTTGCCTTGAAATTTTTATGGAGATATATTTAAGACAAAATTAATCCCTATAAAAATTTTGGAAAATAATTAATATGATTTACATCCCAAAATAAATAGAATACCGAAATTCAAGTCCTGTACAAGTCCACAGTGTCAGAATTTCTAAAATTCAACTGTGCGTTATTTTAACCTCAAATTTTTACTGGAGATTATAAACTACTAGAGAATGTCGGTCAAAAAGTTTTGCAATTTTTCAATTTTATCTGATGTCCATTTTAATGCTCACATTGAGCTTGTCTCGCCCATGCTTATCACTCTGACTCGCCTTCATTCACCGACATGTGGGACCACCCCTTTTTCCGTAACGGTTCACTGGAAGCAACGGGAAACAACTCCTCTCACTGCCGGTGGACCCCGGTCTCGCTCGTCAGCCGCTGCCTCTCTTCTCCCCTTTCCCCCTTCTCTCTCTCGCGCGTGTTGCCGCAGCCGACCAAGTCTCTCGCGCTTTCCTCGCCGATTCAGTGCATCGCCGCACCAATTCCAGTTGACCAGAGCCATGCCTTGCCATCCTCTCTGTCTCCCGCACCATGCCCTGCCTTGTCCGGATGCCAGAGCTCACGCCACCTTGTCCAAACCGAACCGCAACTCCTCTTCTCCGTTCAAACCCTGTGGAACCGACTCCTTGTGGCTATAAATACCCTAGAAGCGTCGCATTGAGACTCCCTTCTTCTCATTCACTCCCTAAACCAAACACAGAAGCTTGAAACCTTGTTCTTCGCCATTTCACCGAAAAACCCGAAAAGAGGGGAAATCAAGGAATTGAGCAAAATCGGTAACGATTCTTGAAATTGATTCTTCCTCTAGCTTCACTCGGCACCGTAGATTACTAAGCACACCGAAATTTCATCTCTTTTCACCTATAGAGTCTCCTCACCGGGCGCCCTTCTTCTCCAACTCCGGCGCACGGTGGCACGCTTCCTCAGTTCATCCCCGCTCCAGACAACCGGCAAAATGGAGTGCTCTGGCCTCGCTGATGCTTAAACCTCCATCGATTCGACCGGAAACCCGCTACCTTTCTTCTCCGGCGACTCACCTCTCCCTCCGCCGCATGCCGCCGGTGGCAGCCTTCTCCGGCCATCCCCGCCGGTGATCGACACCACCCCCAAGTGCGTGATGACTCACTGATGCTAGCCATGCCCTCCCCTTCGCCGGAGCGTCGGCGCCGTCGAGCCCTAGCCGCTCATCTGCTTTCAGTCGCTGCCGTGTGGGACCTCTCTGTCAGCCGGTCAAAGCATCCTCAGTTCACTCGGTAGAATACGTCTTCCCAACTCCGAAAACGTATTTTCAATTTTCTGGAAATTTACATACCCGAGCTGCTTTAAATGCTTATAACTTTTGTATTGTAACTCCAAATGAAGTGAAACAAAATTCTAAATTCGTATAAAATCTAGTTATTTCAGAATATGCAATAACATTTTGAAAATGTTCACTGGATAAATTTGAAATTCAAATTCAAAGAAGAGGTTTAAAGAAGTGCCACATATTATAAAGATGTAAACAAACTTGGAATGGAATGAAACTAATTTTAGTAAAATCCTTATGCTTCCAGAAGTTCAAATATATAAAAATATTTAATTTTTACTTATGTTTGAATTACTTTTTATTAAAGATTGTATTAAATGCATTAGAAAATTCAAATATACATAATTTGAGTAAAAGAAATATAGAATAAGTAAAAACTGAATTCTAAATATTGTCATGGCAGTATAATACCTTAATTTACCAAAATAATTAATATATGAATTTGATTTGAACTATCTTGAAAAATGTGAAATAACTTAAGTATAAAATGTATATGCATATGCATATGCATATAGAATCAAATAGTCAATATAGAGATCAATTGAATTCAAATAATCACCAAATCAGTTTTGTTGTACTCCTAATATTGCAAGGACCTCAGATATAAAATAATATTTAAAGTTTACTATATAAAACAGTAAATGTTTAATAGTCAGAATATTAATACTTGCATGATTTAAATGGTTATAACTTTAACAAATAAACTCTGAATTTGATGAAACCAAATCCGATAGCCCTGAAAAATAATACTCTCACTGTTTATTCAAAAATATCTTATGTTTGTGCTAGGTTGAAATAAAATAATGTTAGACCCTAATGATCGCTTATAGGAAAAACACTTCGGATAGAAGCCAAATATCACGGTATTAATTTTAAAATGCTACTAGAGTCATAACCTGTCAATGCATGAAAAATGAGTAGATTATCCTAGTCGGTGTAGTCGCAATCTTATATCAAAAACTGAATCCTTAACGAGTAGTAAATTGAACTATCAAGCTTTTTCATCGATCGGTAGAACCTCTCGTCTAAATGCAAAAGCTATGGAAATTAGTTTAGAAATGATATTTAGGATATGGTATACCATATTCTAGAAAAATATTTTATTTACAACTTACATTTCAATTAAATCTTACTAGTGGAATACCCCTAGAAAGTATGAATGTCGTAACCTTTAATGTCACATAAGCATTTTCAACTAAGAAAATAATGTCTCGTCTAAAAGCTAAAGTGTATGAATTCGGCCTAGATATGTTCTTCTAAGTATATGCTATCTAATTCCAAAGAAATAATCTTATTTCGTCATGTTTTGCATATAAACTTTAATAGTCAAATAACCCTTAGTTTCATGTTTAATGAACTTTGCCATAATAAGATTAAGTGAACCTTGTAACAAAGAATTTATAATTAATATATTTGTATCACTAGAACCTTCTTAAAAACCATAAATAAATCTAATTAGCTAGCTTATCAATCATAACTTATTTAAAACCTTTCATATGCAAATCACTTAAGGCTAAGTGCTATTAGCGTAACCCGTTAACTAGTGTTCCAATTCTTTTAATCCAAATAATTTTAGCATCTATAATTCGAAGTTTTAAATACTAGAATTCATAATTTTAGCCTCTTGAATTCGTAATTCAAGAATAGATAATCTTTAAAAGAAACTCTGTTTTGTTTGTCATAAAACCATCAAGTTTAAGAATAATGTAATTACTTAAATAATTCAAACCCTAAATCATCCCTATTTTCTGCAATGAATCTTTATTTGATTTTCTGTCTATTTTCTTTCTGCCTTTATTGAAGTTTATTGTTTGCTATATTTTCCGATCGATCGACGTGTAGAATCCGACGTCCCTTCCTCCGTCAGCCATGATCACGTCTTCGTCGTAAGCGATATATAAGCAAGGCAAGCACCCTCCTTTGACCATCTTGATCCCAGAATTTAATTTGCATTGTTTATTAAAATGTTTCATGCATACGTTTACTTTCTGTAAATTGCTATTTTGTGGTACTGGTAGTTATACCTGTTGTCTCATGAAACTTCCTTGATAAGTATGAAAATGTGAGCCTTGATAACCATAGAATAAGCTTAGACAATTACTTAATGTCATCATGGGTATATGCGATTACTTTTATCCATGCTTAGCCATGCTTTTAGAATAAATGATGATGATGATGATCAGATCAAAATGTGATTCTTGAGAAATGGAAAATGTTGTAATTGTAGCTGTTGGATATGGGTATTTTGATTAAAAACCCCAAAATAAAACTATGGTTTTGATGCGGGCGATTATTGGCAATAGCCGGAGGTGCAGAGGGATTTGCACGTAGTGTAGGGTGGAGTATCGCCCGTGTCAGATTAAAGACCGAACTCAGTGTTGTATGATCCAAGATAATCCGTACAACCACAAGTGTTGTTATGGGGCTTCCTTAAACCAATTAAGTTATCTAGTTTAACTTTGCACATTGGTAGGTCAAGTAGTACGGGCTCTCCTTTCGAGGTTTGTTTCTATGGGGTGCCCACACCGAGGTCTTGGGAACAACACTTACCAATATAACGATTGTACGCCACGCCTATGGGGAGTTCCAACATTCCTATGCTCGAGTTCTCCCAAAGATAGCGTGGGTTTTATCGTCCGTCTTTGGTGCAAAGTTAAATTAGATAATGTAAAGGTTTTCGTCATGAACATTCGCCACACGCCAAAGGTGCGTGAAACTCGCGCAAAAAGAAAAGGTCATGACTTGTGGGTAAAGTTGTACACCTCTGCAGAATGTAAATCTAATCGATTAGCCGCCCCTCGGTCATGGGAAACTTGGTGAACTTGCACTAGTTAAATGTTTAATTTTCTAAAATGGGTTGTGGTTTGGAACTTGTTTAGCGACTTTTGTTTTCATGTCAAAGGATCGACATTGATGGATTCCATTTCGGATTATTCGATATTCACGAAGGGTTGTGAATATTACTTATGCTTTACTTATTTCATATCACCAATTATGCTTTTACAAATTCCGTTTGCAAATAATCGGTTTTACAATGTCAATTTCGCTTTATGCAAATTAACGTAGTAGCCTCCTTTGAAATGGCTGCATATATTATAGGCTTTGCTCAAGTCTTATGGAGTACGAAAGTACTCACCCTTGCTTATATGTGGTTTTAGGTGGATATGTTAGCGAAGCTTCAAGGTTTCTTTCGTCGCAGTTATGGATTTTCTTCGTCGAATCTTTCTAGGGATTATGCCTTGTCAGTTGCCTGTTGGTTTTGGATGGGCACACTACAAGACCTTGCTTCTTTAGCTGCTATATCTCTGAGTTGTAAGAGTTTTCTTTATGTAATAGCTTCCGCTTAATAATATTTGTTGTATGGTTGTAATTCCAATTGGTGTGTATGTGCGTACTAGCTACTGATCATGGGACTAGTACGGAATGCACATTAGATTTTCATTTTTGCAGGTTTGCGAAAATGGGGGTCGTTACATTGCCACACGTTAAAGTTTCCTCCATCGTTAAATTTCTCTACTTGATTCCACATTATCGACATCGATCTTAATTTTATGCAGCCTGATGCTTCGCCCACCTTCTCACAAATGTAAATAATCTAGCCTTGGCTCTCACACCATTTTTTACAATGTGATACCATTTCTTATACATAGTAGCCCCCGAATTGGATCAAAGTTTTATGAGATACAACACGAGTGTGTACGGTCTCAAAAATGAAGAAGATGAATCTCAGAGAAAACCGAAATAACAACGTTGAAGCAACCACGATGAGAGAGAAAAATTTAGCGAAGCCGATCACAAATTCTTTAAGCAAAACTTCAAAAGAGTACGAAGGATTGTTGCTCTCTCACAAGTAAGGGTGCAAACGAAGCATATAAGGGCAGATATCACTCATCCCGTATCATATTCCACGATTTTTCTCAGAATCAGAATCGGACACAGTTAATGCTTGACACAAATACAAATGTGGATTGTCTCAGTCATGAATGCAGAGCGAATATATGTCAGGTCGAATGCAAATAGTCTCAGTCACGAATATTTAGTAGGATATCATGCAAAAACAGAACCCATATGAGTTGCACATAAAAGGATCAATCAATCGTACTACATGTTTAACATACAACTTATTAGGAGTTCAACAAGCAAATTTGACTGCAATAATTAAATTCAAAAGTGCCTTTTTAAAGTTCCTTATGTTCAATTGTATATTGTCTAAATTGTTTGGAATTATTCCGAGTTCATTTGCTATTTTCTAAACTTATTTGGATTTTATGTGTTCTCTAAAAATATATATAAAAAAACTAATTTCAATATTGGCAAAGCCTCGTGGGCCGATTTCTCTCTCCGGCTCACTCTGGGCAAGTGAGAGGCTAGTCATGTAGTCATGGGCCCATAGCCTCATAGGCTTGCCAATTGGGCTGATATCCAGATATCTGAGATAAGTTTACCAGATACTATCCAATTAAAGTCCTGAATACTTTCAAATATGATGAATACTTTTGTTTCTAATCCGATCTCATATCCAGGAAAAACTATCCGATTCCGAATCCAAAATTCAAAAAAATATATCCATTTTTTGCTCCAAATTGGATCCAAATGATTTGGTCGGACGGTCCGTCAGGAACTATCTTTGCCTACTCATAACCTATCGAACCTTTTAGGACCTTTGGATCCTTGTCTATACAAGAATCTAGTGCTAAAGAGTAATCTAGTCTTTAATTCTCCGATGCATCTCTTGCTTTGGATGAGTTGGTTTGTGACTTTTTGGTTGCTTGAGCTCTACATGACCATCCAATGGATTTATATAGCCCCCTTAGTCCTCCTCTAAAGCAAATAGGAATTCTACTCTGAAAAAATAGGAATCCTAATCCTATTAGAATTTATCTAATGCACATTTCCAAATCCTAAAAGACTGGATATGAGTCGCCCTCTAACGTGGTTTGTTTCATTTTTCATTCGGTTCAAACTTGTCAGTCAGCTTTTTATCAGGACAGTTGCAATATTTGAATTTTTTAAAAATTTAGATTTGATAATCATATGCAATTTTTATAGGAACATCATTGATGTGTCAGAAACCTCCAAAAAAAAGTTAAAAAAATTCGATATCGTTTGAGCTATTTTTCGCTCAGTGCAATTTTGCTAAGATCTTGGCATAAATCTCGCCAAGATCTCGGTTTTCTTAGTAGAAAAAATTCCGAATTTGAATTTTTGTTTTTGTGGTTCGTCCGAAATTTATCCAAAATTTATAAATCTCACCGAGATTTCGTTCTCCGGCCACGTCCGAGATTTCAAGCGAAATGAGATTTCAATCCTTGCCCTTGACCACTGCCTACCAGCTGGACTGTCATGTCATAAGAAGAATAGTAGCACATTTCGCAAGTAATAATCCCTTCTACTAAAGCCTGAAGACTTCCTGGATGGGGAGCGCCCCCGCGTGACGGCTCGAGCCACGAGCCGAGCCGAAAAAATATTTACGCTTAGGTCCTTTTTCAGAAAAAAAAATTACATTCGGGTCCTTTTTCGGGAAAAAGATTACGATTAGGTCCTTTTTCCCAAAAAGAATATATATTACGTTTAGGTCCTTTATGCTTTTTTAAGGCTTGCGCTCGGGTCCTTTTCCATAAAATCAAAATTACGTTTAGGTCCTTTTTCGGGAAAAAAAAACGTTTGGATCCTTTTCCCTGAAAACAACATACAATTTTTTCCGTTTTTTTACCATTACGTTTAAGCCCTTTTCCCGAAAAAATAAAATTCTCGATTTTCTCGTGTGGAGAGCGGCGTGGCACGCCACGTATAGATTTCTAGTAAGTGCTATAGACAGGGACAAATTATATTTCACATAAATTAATTAAACGATGCCATAGTGTGACAAAGTAGTTATGATTCCAAATTAAATAACTACATGAAGTTGGACATAACTTTCATTGGAACCCTAATGGAAACATAGAACTAGCAGTAGTACCCAGTAAATTGGATTATTGGAACACAACTAGATGCAGAACAATACACGTGAGCTCGTGTCTCAAGCTGATGGGAACTATCCACACATGGCAATATCAACTTCTACTTCTAGGACTACTACCGAAATAATTACTCCCTCCATCTAAATTTATAATCTATTTCTTTTTACTTATCTTATCTATAAATATAGTTCGTATTTCATATTTTAATATAAAATCAGTGTGATTTTTTCTCTATATCCCTAATAAATATTTATTCTTACTTTATATTCTCTACATGCTTGTATTGAATATAGTACTTAGTGATAATAATTAGAGATAATCTAATCATTTATAATATCTCGTTGATCAATATGCCAAGAAGAAATACGACTTCAAGAGAGTAATTAGTGACTGTGATACAGCTTCGTTGATGTTTTGATCAATCAATCGACGGACTGGACGTTCAAGGCAAGACTAAAAATTGGCTTTCTATCTGGCAAATCCTGGACTAAGAGCTCCTCTCGCAACTGGAAGCAAGTAGCATCACAGTGCGTTGGATGTTGGAACTTGGAACTCGATGTCAAAGGCAAAGTTTTTTTTTTCGTCGCATTAACTGCAACATTGGTGACAGAAGCGTCCATGGTAGGGGCAGATGCCATGAAATAATAATACGTCCAGTCAATTTCACGAGCCGAAATGAGATTGCGGCGCTCATCGAGTTCACATGTGAGCAAATTGTACTCCGACAAAGACACACGCATATATATATATAGCTTTTTTATTCTTTGAAATAAAGGTACTGTTGGATCAGTCGGACATTTCTGACTGAGCTTGTTTTTTATGAGAGTTTTATATAGGGACCCCATATGAGGTTGCACAATTGGAAGTTGGAACACTACTAACAGTATCAGTATCAACTAGAAATAACATTAAGTGTACTGTAATTGTCTTTGCCAATTTTGACCCATCGAGGTCTACTTTGGTAGGATTAGTCCGATAAAGAGATCATATTTGGAATTGCAGCAATCTTTCTAGATTCATACTAAAATTAAATAATTTCCTATGAAATTTACAATGTTCCAAACAATGCCTAAAGTCAGTTGCAGTGACGGTAAACTTCTACAGGCAAAGGGGGGAGACAAATTGCTAATGAATTGTTGGAAAACGGGAAAGGAACAGTTTGTAAAGCAGTTTGATGAGGGTTTGATTTGCGACAACTACAAATCCATTAAATTGTATTGATTTGGATAATTGGATTTGAGAAATTTAGCTTTGGAGAGAGAACATGAATACTCTGAACATGTCTTTAGGCAATAGTTAGGTTTATGAAGAGGGTTACTAAACATGTTTTTTTTAAAAAAAAAAAAGGGTGGACCAACGGAGAACACTCGATCAATGTTTGCAAAATCAACCCGTGACCTGAACTCACGGGGTTGCTTGATTTACCCATTCTTGCTCTTGCCCAGTTGTTCTAGTGGCCTAGTGACAGAGAACGAGCCAATTCGTTCTTGGCAACAACTAGGTCCAAGTCCCACGCGTAGTACTAGTACGCTTTAACCATTCTTCCTCTGTTCCTGTCAATAACAAGTCTCTGAGGTAACTTGCCTTACGCTTCACTACCCATTCTCTCCTTCTTTCATTATTCTTGTCAATACCAAGTCTCTGTAACCTCTATACGATCCAGGTCCATTGAACACGTCCCCTTGAACCCCGAGGCAAAGGCGCTTCAATCCTCTAATCTGTTTGGTAGAAGCAAATTCCTAACCTTCTACTGGAAGCGACCTATAAGTAAGTACTTAATGACGCTGTCAGTCAAAGAAAAGGGGTGCTGATTATGAATTGATCCAAACAATACGTCATAAACAAATATTTCATTTGGATGTAACATCGATTCATGTGATGAGAACTACTGCTAGTCTTCACCAGAAATTGTTTGGTCGGGATCCGGCAAGAGTGCAGCAATACAAAAGAGTTCCCCGGGTTTGATTTGATTAGCTTAGGCCCCCAAGTTTGGAGCTCACCAAACAGGAAAGGCAGCCAGAATCAGGCCACATCACCTAACCAACAAGGCTGCAAGGTATTACTGTTACTACTACACAGGAGTACCTGTACAACTACAAAGGGGAAAAAGGATTGATTCTGGACTTGACAGGAAAAAAGGTTAGCCACAGCCAATTAAGCTAGCTACTGAGTACACTGTACACCTTGCAAGGCTCCAAAAGAAGGGGTCAAGAAGTCTTGCATGTCCCCCTCTTCCTAGCTCCTTTCTCCTGCCTTTTGCCGGACTGCCCAAGCCTATAGTTTATTTGCAACAAGGGGATTTTGGGAGAGCAGGGCAAGAGCAAGTTGGCGCGACTCTTTTCCCCAGTCTTGCAAGCATGTGGTGTAGTATTTTCTTGACTTTGGACCTGATCACCACTACCCAACCCAGAAGGCCGTCAAATCCATCCACCCCAAGGTTGAATATTTCGCTTTTATTGGTCCTGTCACTTTTTTTTTTTCAAATATAGTGTTTTTAAACGAATTTGTAAAACTACCTCTTTGTCTAACACGCTCTCGTACCGTGACAACATAGTCCATCTTTACAGACATAGCAGTGACAGATAAAACAATGCTGCTGATAGTAAGAGATCAACAACAGGCAAATTTCGACCGAAGAGGAAAAGCTCGGTAAGAAACTCCGGTGTCTTGTCACAGCATAGGAGCATGGCCGGTGACATGTTACTTTCTTGATCAGAGACAAAAACTAGTTTTACAGATTCGTCACGAGCGCAAGAAAAGCTAAGCATTTCCCCCAAAATGTGCTAGCGGCGACGCTGCTGCTGGCCGACATCCACGCCCGTCTCCCACCCACTCGTTAATTAAGAGATACAGTACTGGTATGAAATTTCCATGCAAGATTTTATTATTAAGGAAAGCGTCGCTATTAGTCACGTCGTCTGCTTGTTGGCGCTGCTCGCACCCTCCGGTCTCCTTCCCAATTCTTCCACTCCATCCGCATGCTCAAATTCCGCACCCTCTCTCGCCGTTTGTTTATTCAGTTGTTTTTCTTTCTTCTCCTAATCCTCCTGCGAGACCAAGAAGAGGACAAAAGTGTGTGTGACGTGCTGCTGCTGCTTCTTCTTCTTCCTATGACCTGACCATCCTAGCTATATTACTCTTCCCCTCTATATATTAGGACTCCTCCGTCCTCCCGAGCCATTCTCCTCTCACACTAAAGTTTCTGATATTTCTGTCTCCTCTCCAGTTCTCTCTTCAGTGTTCCACAGGCTAGCTACGTAGATTTGACTTAAGAGGCATCGAACAGAGGGAGAACAGCTAGAGCTAGGTGTTTTGTATTCAGAGGTGACCGATAGATAGATCGATGGATCCATGGATCAGCAGCCAGCCTTCCCTGAGCCTTGACCTCCACGTCGGCCTGCCGCCGCTCAGCGGCCATCGCCAGGCGCCCGTGGTCGCCCTGCCCAAGCCCAAGATCCTCGTCGAGGAGAACTTCCTGCCTCTCAAGAAAGACCCCCCCGAGGTACATACATCGATACAGAGACAAACACACACAACAAGAACAACATGACGTGGCTCTGCTTGGGTGATTTTGATGAGCTCCAAGTAAACGTATGTGCGTGAGTTTGATGGACTATGTTTGTATGTATGTGTAGGTTGCGGTTCTCGAGGCGGAGCTGCAGCGGGTGAGCGAGGAGAACCGGCAGCTGAGCGAGATGCTCACGGCGGTGTCGGCCAAGTACGAGGCGCTGCAGAGCCAGTTCAGCGACATGGTCACCAGCGCCAACGGCGGAGGCGGCAACCCGTCCTCCACGTCGGAGGGTGGTTCGGTGTCGCCGTCCAGGAAACGCAAGAGCGAGAGCCTCGACACCCCGCCACCACCACCGCAGCACCACGAGGCGCAGCACCTGCACACGCCAGCTCTGGGTTTCGCGGCGGCGGACCAGATGGAGTGCACCTCCGGCGAGCCGTGCAAGCGCATCCGGGAGGAGTGCAAGCCCAAGATCTCCAAGCTCTACGTCCACGCCGACCCCTCCGACCTCAGCCTGGTAATTAACTAATCAATTGATGTATTGTATCATCATAATTGGGGCGTATTTCGTCGCTGATCTTGGCTCTGTTCTTGCAATCCATCGTCAGGTGGTGAAAGATGGGTACCAATGGAGGAAGTACGGGCAGAAGGTGACCAAGGACAACCCCTGCCCCAGAGCCTACTTCAGGTGCTCGTTCGCTCCCGCTTGCCCTGTCAAGAAGAAGGTGCAGCGGAGCGCGGAGGACAACACCGTACTGGTGGCAACGTACGAGGGCGAGCACAACCATGGCCAGCCCCCGCCGGTGCAGCCGCAGCAGCACGACTGCGCCAGCGCCGGCAAGAACGCCGCGAAGCCGCCCCAGCCGCCGGCGCCTCACCATCCCCAGCAGCAGCAACAGGAAGCGGCGGTCGTGACCGGCGAGCCTGTGGCGGCGGCGTCTGAGCTGATCAGGCGGAACCTGGCGGAGCAGATGGCCATGACGCTGACGAGGGACCCCAGCTTCAAGGCGGCGCTCGTCACCGCACTCTCCGGCCGCATCCTCGAGCTCTCGCCGACCAAGGATTGACACGCGCGTACACTAGCGGACGGCATCACATGAGATGTTGGGTGGTTCAATTTTCTTGCGATGGCCGATTAATTAGCCATGGCTGTCTAATCTGCCTGTCTCTGTTCTTGCAAAGACGGTAGGAACAAGACGCACGAGCGATGACAAAGAGGCGGTCGATTCCATTAAGCTTCGGAGTTATTGCTGCTGTATATAGATTAGATTTACACGAGGGATGAACAAGAAATTAGATGGCCATTTTGGTGTGGACTAAGGATTATCATGATGGTGGGTTGATCGGCCGATCGAGCAGGGCGGCGAGGGGGATTGGTGATCAGAGAGATGTTTGTTAGCAAGATGTTGTAATATGTAGGATACAAGCAAAAACACGAGAAATGTACAATCCTTTTATTTGGCAAACAGTTTCGTTCTATAGAATTCAATTAAATCAAGTTCTCTAAGTTTATGTTATCAAAAGTGAAGCACACTTTAACTAAGAAAATAAATGTTGCCACACTTTTTTTAGTTAATGACGCTTGGAATCTGGATGACAAGAAAGAACCTTGCCACATATATGGCTATGAACCAAATGGATGCCTAATCCGGTCAAACTTGTTTAACTTGAGGTGTGACAAAATATGGTAAAGTTTGGCATTGAACCAAACAGGCTCTAAATTATCTACAACTTAGACTCTTTTGGCTATATAAGTCACCCCTTTGTACATGTAGGCTTGGGAGTTTATAGTGGATTGTCTCCTGTGGTTTTTTTTCTTCTTCCGTGAGGTTTTTTCATGTTAAATCTTGTCTCACATATTTTGCCATGCTAACCCTAACAAGTTGTATCAGAGCCAAGAGATCTTGAGTTTAAGACTCAGTTGGCATAATTAAAAAATAATTGCAGCCTATTTCTATTCCACGTCCGAGGCGTGAGAGGGAGTGTTAAAGTATAAGTGAATTGCTCGCATTTCCTCATCAATTTAAGTTTTTTGGGTGAACTGGCTAGTGCATGTAACTCAATGTTAGAGTTAGCATGACAAAAACAGGAGACAAGATTTAACGTAGAAAAATCTCACAGAGGAAGAAAAAACCACAGGAAACAATCCACTAATATCGTTCAATGTTACATGTACAAAAGAGTGACTTATATAGTCAAAAGAGTTTAGATATAGAAGGATCTGTTGAAGATAGACTAAGCTTAACTCAATATCCAACCGAATCAAGATTTATCCAAATAGATTGTTAGTCTATCTTCAACAATCTTTCTATATTTGGACCCTTTAACTATATAAGTCACCCCCTTATACATGTAATATTGAATGACATTAATAAATTGTCTCCCGTAGTTTTTTTTTTTTCTCCTTCGTGAGATTTTTTCACATTAAATTTTATCTCTTATTTTTATGTGATAATCCTAACATCCTACGAGGGAAGAATGTTCATGCTATGTTTCACTGAGAACGAAACTAGAGGGAGCTCAAATTTGCAGAGGTTCTTCAGATCTACGAGTAGAGTATGTTTGAGCTAGGAAAGGCTGACATGCGGGCCACCGACTAGGCAATCTTCCTTCCTCCTAGCTTGGGTCACTCTTTCGATCTCATGTTATCCACGAGACCACGAAAAGGTCCACGTGGGCATAGCCAGTAGAGCAGGTGGGGTCAGCCAGCTCGGTTCGCTTCCGCTCCGTGCCAAAATAAGACGAGAAGACGATGCAAGAGTATACGACCCGGAGCGGGGCCCACGTGGGTTGGCCGTGCCCCACGTGCGACGGTTTGGCATGGTTTGGTTTGCCGCGGGAGGCAGGGAAGGGAAGGGAAGCTGGGTGGAAACGGGTGTCGCGGCGGCGGGCGGTGGGGCCCCGCGGCGGAGCAGTCGAACACGTGCGGGCGGCGAGTCCGGTCCACGGTCGGCTCGGGCTGTTTCGTCCACGTTGCAATAACATTATTGTGACTCCGCGCCTCCCTTCTCCCTCCCCCCTCTTCCTCGTAAAATTTGCGTTTTATTTTTCTTTTCGAGGTGACTTGGCAAGCTCCTGGTGTCAAGATCGGTGAAAACTGATGAACTATGTGATCCCTGTCATATATTTGGTCATCGTCGGCTCATGTTTTGGAGAAAACGTAAATCTAGCAATTTTTGGTAACAGGGTGCCAAATTTCATAAAAGTCACTGAAGTTTGAAACCCGCCCCTTGTGGGTAAGGGATTTCTCCTTTTCCCTATCCTTCTTTGTGCAGGATGGAGGTGTCTTCTTTCTGTATCTCAAGCGACTGCCTTTCGGCAGATCAGAATAACCCATTCCTCGGTTGTGGTGATCACGCCATAAATCTCTATTTGGAAGAGTAGGGTATTGGTTAGCAGTGTTGTCGTAAGGTATGAAATAAACAATACCACGTAAACCTGACTACTATTGTTTGATTAAATTGATAGAGATAACGGTAGAGACGAATAGAAAAACTTCACATAGATACCTGAACACTAAGAATCAAGATGGAATTTGGACATAAATGAACCAATTCCATATTACAGTGTTCAAGTATATTAGCTAGGAAATCACTTTGGGATAAACGGAAACCCAATTAACCAAATTATCTAAGAGCAGTCCTTCTACACGTATCTTCGGAATAGAAGTTGTATAAATATTAAAAGCAAATGAAGAGTTAAGTAATCAGCATTTATCCTTCATTCATACTTTAATATTTATGTAACTTAAAATGGCGATGCATAGAAGCACCTCCCAAGATCTAAATAGAGGGATGTGATCTGGGATGGTTCATAATCATCACCAGTTGCATTCCATTCAATCAAAGCCTTAGCCGGAATTAGCCTTGATCCTCGAGAAATTGGATTTGCTCCAAACTACCATTGAAGAGATCGAAAGAACTCGGAACATATGAAAGGAAGCAAAGAATGTCTTGAGGATGTGGGAAAGTTTTTTGAGGTGAAAGTTGCAAAACAGATGATGAATAGATAAGGTAAAACTTTAAGGAATTTGTTGTACCATTCACCTAAACCGCCTTCCCACTTTACTTAATTAGGACATGCGGTTTTATTAGAAAATAAGACCTTTCACTCTCCTCGTACATAATAGATGACTCGTATGATTAAAAATAGAAAAATATTTTCTCGAAAGTAGTTCAAAAGCTAGATGCCTTAAGAAAATATTTTATCTTCTCAAGGAATTAGGGGCTAGCGCAATCGGTTCGGATAGTTTTCGTCTAACCGACCGATCGGATCGGATTCGGATAGTCAGTTTGAATAATTGTTAGATTCGGTTTTGGATATTTTTTTTCGGATATGGTATCGGATTCGGGAGAATACTATCCATATGATCGGCATTTTTCGAGAATATTCTCGGATATATCCGCACTAAAATTTTCGAATATCTGATTTAGCGACGGCTTGGTCCTCCCGAAGCCCCGACTCCCGTCACCCGTTCGGTCCTCCCCCGTCCCTAGTTCAACCCCTACACGTCGGCGAGGTGTCGCCGCCCTCCCGCGCCCTCAGATGTAATCGCGTTGGCCCCTCCGCACGCCATCTTCCTCGGCCAACCCGTCACCTCAGTTGGCCTTGCCCGCGCCGCGCCGGCCTCCGTCTCGACGATCACCTCCGGGCTCCGACGCCCTCCTGCGCCGACCTCCTCCAGCTTCGCCTTCTTCTGGATCGGTGGCGGCCTCGTGGCGTGATGCTCGCTCCCGTTCTCCGGCCTACCGCCGACGCCCGTTTGGGAGCCCGTCGCCGGCCTCCACTGTTTTCACGCAGACCGCCAACATCGCCGGCCCGCCGCCTTCGCAGACTCCAAGCCTCTGGGGCCGTCGCTCTGACCTTCGTCTTCTGGCCGGGCTGCCGCTTCGTCTTCCGCGCTGGGCCGCCGATTCGTCTCCTGTTGTCAGGCTAACGTGCCGTCTGCCTTGCCAAGCCGGCCGCCCCGCCTTCGGCGCACCCTCCGTCGTCGATGCCTCGGTCGCCGGCTAACGCTCAGTGGTCGCCCGCCACCTCGAGAGCTCCAGCCACCGCAGGTCACCAGCCTCCCTTCGCCCGATTGCCCGCCCGGCCGCTTGCCTGATTCGTGCGCACGTGAGCTCAAGTGGACTTCAAACAAATCTCAAAACCGGTTTAATCCGATTAGAATCCCGTGAAAGTGACTGAATTTTGTTCTGGATTGTGCTCATACGATATTTAGATTATAAAAAACATTTTTAGTTGAAAAAAAGACATCATCAACGTTTTCCTGAAATTAGTTGGATGTGTTGTGCATTCATTTTCCATTTTTAGGGTGATTCTGGAGCCGTATTGGACCCATCTGAAATCTGTTAAAACTGTTGTGAAATCGCAATGCAGGAATGGATAGTGCTGCTAGATTTGCTATTATTCTTGGGGCTTAAGTTCATCTATACTCATCTCTCACATCGTCGTGTCGCACGACTGCCTCCTGTTTTTAAGACATCAACGTATACTTGTGTAGAAAGGGAATCGGTGGCCAAGGAGCTCATGATATTTTCTATTTGTGTCCTTGTGTGTATGTCTATACGCCTAACATTACGGAGAAAGAGAATGGGTGACTAAGGATTGAGGAAGCCATTCCTATGACTACGTGATAAAATAACTAGTTAAATTACGATAGTTCTTTTGCATTCGAACTCATACGGTTGATTAATTATTACTATATGTGTGCTTTTATGTAGTTTCTATCATCCGACAAAAAATATCTGATACCGTATCGATTTCGGTTTGTATTCGCTTCGAATCTGTGACCAATATTATCCGCACCGTATTCGTATCTGGCACTATCTGTATCCGACTCCGAATCCGATAAAGAAATATGGTTTAGGATATATAAAGAGCGATATCCGACCGAATCTGAGCCATCATCTTCGGTTAAAAGAGGTTAAAATAGAATTTCATTTAAGCCCACTCACCTAAGGCCCACCTAATACCTTAATGAGGCCCATTAAACCTGGTTATGCTTTCAAAGCCGGTCAGCAAAGGGTAACAACTAACTTCTCTAACCAATGACTATATGAATAAACTGGTCGGAACATGACGGTTTGTCAAGTGGAGGTTAAAATCAAGTGAGAGCAATGAAAAGATGTTACGATGAGGTGCGATAGCTGATAAAGGAATACACATGCGTGGAGCCAAGAGACGTCTATTACATCATTTACTAGACCCCTTAGATAGATATAAATTAGTGGACATGCGTGCCTCCAAGAACAAGCAACATTTCTTTCCACACTTCCTTTAACTCAATTATCCACCTAAAAAAAATCTTAGTACATCATTGTCCCCTTTGTCATTCATATAAATTCGATAGAAAGCCCCGACTCCTGCGCGTCAACAAAGAGTAGTAGTAACCTCTCTACCACCAGGAGTGTGGTTGGCTATCACAGTTATGTTTAGCAATCGAGAGATCGGTTAGCAGCCTAGCATCATGAGTAACTACACATTTGACAAAGGTGGGTCTACATCGGAGATAGCATGGGAACGTGGAAGGAATTGAGGGATTACTTACACCAGATGGAGAAGAAAAAGAAATGAAATGGCGCATACAACGGGTATTTAATTTGTCTAGGCGCAATTGAAAACGTCGCCGGGCGTCGCGATCCCCGAGGCCGAGGCCGGTCGATAGGTCTCGCGGGAAGGTTCTCAAGTCGTCGTCGGTCGCAATCTTCGCACGACTGGCCGCTCGCGCATTAATCGACTGCGACTCCACTTGAATACCACCCGCTCCTTCCTTCCTTTCGAGTCTTTATTTCTAACCGTCCTGCGTCAATATGCGCGGTAGGGAGTAACATCTGCGTTCTAGCTGGATCCCACCCGACTCGACCGAGATGAGGCGAGCTCGGATGGTCAAGCCCATGGCACCTAGTGCCAGGAAGGATAGATAGACTAGAAGCATGCAGAGAATGATAGGTTAACCATGTCCTCTCCGTCGTGTCGAAATAATCGCCTTTTTATTTATCATGGTCTCCAGCGCACGGGCGGTGCCCCGGCGCCTTAAAAACTTTAGAAGTATTACGAGATCGAATTTGTTGATTAAATTGGGTTCTGATTTCAATGTTTTGTGATTTTTAAATCCTTAGAACTATTTGTATTGTACTTCTAGTGAATTTCAAATATATGTGTTGAATTTATAATCTTACGAAATCATTGTACAAGACTATAGAACTGTACGTGTGAAACGCACAACCTCAACGAGAATTTTTTTAGTTCAGTCACTGCTCTAGCGTATTACAGTCCCGTTCCTTTCTTTAAGCTAAAAGCAGGATAATGTTATAAAAGTATTTTTAACCCGTGAAACAGCGAAAAGCATACATAGCCCAGCTCTCCTGCGAATATCTCGGTATTTAGAATTTACAGTTACATGGATGATTGAGGTTCATAAGTTCAACAAAAACGAATAGAAGAGTAACATTTTTCTAAGACAGAGGGAGACTCTGGACGAGGGAATCTTTGGCTTTACATACATTGCGGCGCTGCTGTACATACGACGTTTAGGCATCGCGTGCTTGTGGGCTCTCCGGAAATGATTTCTTTTTCGTGAGTGATTATTTTTTTTCAAATTTAATCTTTTATAAATAGAATTATAAAATAGTTTCGTTCTCGACCGCGAAAACGCTGAAACATAACATGCTTCTACTCCACAACAGGAATGTACTGAGCTATGAGAGCATGGTAGCTAGCTTCGATGCCGTGGTACCTTTCTATCACAGCGCGGAAGGTAATACGCGTTATCTTCTGGCGCTTTCCTAATTAGAAATAGGGTAATTTTTACAATTCCATCTGTAAAGAGACTAGATTTCCGCTAGGGCGAGCTCTGGCAGCACACGTACACAAGTCCAAAATCTAAGCCCAAAGCTGTCGTCCTGCCCTGGCCGGACTGCTCCGTCGCGACAGCGCGTGGGAGAACCGTGAGGAGGCCACATCTACGAGCCGTACAAGTTGCGGGAGAAATGGCGGTGGCACGGAGCCCGTGCTCGCCGAGCCGAGGCAGCGTCGCCAAGGTGCTCGACCTCCTTGCCAAGTGCCGTGGAGTGCTTGACGAGCTGGCCGGCCCCGGCCGGCTGCGGCCGTGCCGCGAGATCGTCATCTTCCTTGGGAGGCTTGGAGCGATTAGCAGCACAGTCTACAGTTCAACAAAGTCCCACTGCAACCAGATCGCAGCAAACAACAAAGGGGGAAAAACCAAATGCTACAACATTTTCTGCCAAATTCACAAGAATCGCATCTCCTTCAATTAATTTTGCCGCGAATTACCCCAACGCTTTTCATGTTCGAGCGAGGGTCCCAGGAGTTTGACATGGTTGCCGGTATTGTAGGAATCGATGTCCAGCCGGCACAACCCAGCATCGAGTGAACCTCCATGCTTCGTCTCATGTTCGACGGCATGAATATTGATCCGGCCGGTGGGGTGGAGCTCGATCCCGCCGGTGATGTGTAGCTGCGAGGAGGTTAACGCGGGGCGTGAGAGTGGAGGCCATGGCGGTATGAAGCTAGGAAAAAAGAGAGAAATTTTAGGTAGTAAGTAGTGGTAGTAGGAATCAAATCTAATCATCCATTCTCAAGGGTATTTTAGATTTTTTCTATCCATTCATCAGGGGTATTTTAGATTTTTCTAATTCGTTTACAGTTTTGGATTCACCAAATACTTGTTGATCTTCAAAGACTTCTTATCCATTCATTCGTCATTCATCAGGATCACAGGACGTGTTTTACCGTAAAGGACAGATAGTATGACGGAATTTTTTACCCTTTTACCCCTCTTTCAATTTTACTACCAATACTACAGGTGGTAGTATAACTAGATCTAAATTGATCTCAACCATTAGATTTAAAAGAATGGACGGCTTATATTGATTTTAATCCACTGTAAAAGAGCTCAAAAAAGAAGGTTGGATCTTGCGGGTAGGGCCACTACTAGGATCCTAATTTTTGCCGAGGGTTAATAAACCGCCGGCTATCACATAATATGTTGGCTATTTGCATAGCTGATGGTTAACCGTCGGCAATTTTTCGTTGGCCATCCGTAGTCGGGGATTCAAGTGATACCCGACGATACCGTCGATTATTTGTATGACCTACGGTGTATGACCAATGGCAATTGTCGTCCATTAGATGGTCACTACCTACCTCCGCGTAGCTTGCCAACAGATATTGCCTACGGTTATCCTTCGGCTATATTTCCATGACAGTTATTTGGACCTGTCGGTTGTATTTCCACGATGATTATTTGGACCCGTCAAGATTTGTATGTCCAACAGTATATATCTTCCGTCAGCCATGTGGTTTCACGAGTGTATTTAGCCCGTCGAGATGAGTATAGCAGTGGGTTTCAATTAACCGTCGGCCATTTTCATGTGTGACAATATTTCATCCCGTCCGTCATTACTGACCTATATGCCGGTAAATTTAATACAAATGTCGGGGATTGGTTTGCTATGATGTTTTCCTGGTAAGATCGACAGTGGCATTTCAGTATTTCACAATTGATTATAAATTCAACAATTGTAATCACCTACCAAAGAACATATCATATAACAATGTATTATCAATGAAATGATGAAAGTAGTATCCCTTACAAAAATATATAAAGGCAAATGTCGTTCAACTAGATAATCGCAAAATGTGAATGTAAATCCTAGATTAAAACCATATTGTTCCAAGCATTTAGCATAAGATAAATTGTCCACAACGTTGGCCGAGCTCCAAAATACACCATCACAGCTTCCATTTGTTGCATATTACTTTTGGCAAACGGATGAGGTCTCTGTTCTACTCATCTTCATTGGTAGCACCTTCCTCGTCATGATTCTTGGTGCCATGACCCATATTGTCTTCTGAGCAGAAGATGCCCTAGAGAAAAGATAAATTAGATGTAAGTCATATGCAAGTATTTATGTAATACAATATGGTGGAAATTTCAGGAATTTATTTTTTCTTTAATATGAAAAACTTGAAAGCATAAAGACTTATTAACCTGTTCAAGTCCTTCTTGACCAACTCTACGTTGATCCCTTCAGAACCCAACATCAGATTCTGAAGTGGCCTACATGGAACACAAAGGAAACACATTAAAAATCACATCTACATCTTTAGAGAAAATATACTTCGTAGTTCTGGTAATTGCTATTATTTTGCACTCCAACTCATCACTATCTAATAAATTGCAAAAATACTACTATTATTATTCTTATATTTTGCATGTTGTCATCAATTAGTTGCGCTAAACTTACCAACTCAAATGCAGCTTGCTGAATTAATGCATCAAAGTCCAATCCTCCTTGTGTAGCCAATGCTTATAAACATTCACGGATCAGCATACTGCCATTTTTTGTACACTTAAATTGACAATAAGAATAAATATTACCAGCACAACATACTGCATGGAATGCAAAGCATTGTTCTCTCTTTGCAAACGCTCATTATCCCTTTGTAGACGATCCTCCTTAGCAGTATTTTGCGGCAGTGACACCCTCCTAGACTTAAACACACCTTCTCTCTAGCAGTAAATGCCTCATTATCCATTCCCAGCTTAACATGTGGCATTCTACCTGCATTACGATAAATGACAGCCCCATCCAAATCAGGATGCTCAGCTTGCCAATTCGGGCCATGCTCCTTTTCATTGCAATATCAACTTGTTTCTTTTGAAAAAAAATAAGAAAAAACTAGAATTAGTAAAATGAAAATTGAGATTTTTACAAGTAAAATTAGCTAGTACTAACCCAAACATTAGAAGCCTTCTGGCTGCATAGCCGCTCATTATCTATCTCTCTTTGCAATCTGTGTGTGTGTACTGCCAAGTACCAGCATATCCTGGGTCAACACCAGTTTTGAGCATCTACATTTAAAGAAATATCAATATGAGCCCTTTTCTGTAGAATATTATACTTGAGTAACAATTAAATACCAGACTTTTTTAGGGAAAGTACTATAGCAAATACAAAAAACAGAACAGTACACAACAAAGGTTAGCAAACTAAGGGAAACTACCAAGTAATTATCTTTATAGTAAACAATACAGTACACCATGATAGTTTATGAAGATGATTTGTTTATCTTAATTGAAAGGTAAATTAGAATATGATAAGTAAAATAAGTAAATTGTTTAATACTAACACGCCATTAGGAATGATGATCAGTTGATCAATAATCTCCTTCGTTCTTTCACCACTTTCAGTCTTGGATCGAGTCTTTTTCTCATTCTTGGTATTCTCATTTGATGGAGATGATCTATTATTTCCTGCCTAGGCACTGGAAGATGATCTTGGCTAGGATGATGACATAGATCGATGATTCAAGTGTCCAGTCATCTTGCTTGTAAGACTGACAAGTGCATGGGTGATAATTAGTGTCAGCATATCAAATGAAATTTAAACAAATAAATCTTACAAAAATATAGTGAATGATAAGTATATCTAATATAAATGTAGTAAATCATTATCACAGAAGTGCATGCAAAAATACAAAATAAACTGAAACAAGTGAATGTAGAACTAGAAATCAGACTAAAACAAGTGCATGTGGAACTAGAAATCAAAGTGAAACAATTGCATGCAGAACAAGTGCACGTAGAAATCAATTAGTTTGAAATAGCAAAGCATAGTGAGGAAATATCACAGGCATGCTCTACTTCGTGAGTCTTCAAACTTCTCCCAGTGATACTTTATGTAAATAATAATTAGAAAAAACAAAAAAAATCACAGATTATGAAAGGCACTACATGTTGTCCCTATTCTCCTTCACATCCATGTGAAAAAATATCCCTCAGGAGGCACATAGTAGCATAATAAAGAGGTCACACAAGATCCAAAAAAACTAATGATCACATGCCCTAGTTACATATCTAGATTGATTCTAGAAACTACATATGCGTATGCAATCAAGATACAATTGATGTAAAACTAGCATAGGGAAGGGAGAGAGAGACTTAACCTCCACTACAATCGCCTATGTAGGTGCATGCGGTTTAGTCGCCGAGGAAGAGAAACTCAACTTCGGAGAATAGATCAAACAGGGGGCAAAATTTGTTTTTGGAAACACAGTTGGTTTCCTTTTGGGAGAGGAGACTTAGTAATTTTAGGGCTAAAAGGGCAGCTTGGGAGCGGAATCGTTGTTGACTACGCACCATTGTTTTGGACCACCGGCTAAAAAATCCTTTTCTGGAGAAGTGTTTCCGAAGGAATTTAAAAAATGTTATCTAATAAAGCATTGCATAGCACAAGTAGTCCGGTTGGTGTTTGTTTCAACCAATTATCCAGGTTGTCGTCAGTTTGAGACACCAAGCCTTGTATTTTTTGGCCGGAATTGATAAACAAAATTCAAAAGAAACTCAACTACATTAGTTCTCATATTAATATAGTATCACATTAGAAATTTTATTCTTTATTTTATTTTAAATTTAAATGTTTTGAATATTGATAGGCACATTCCTATTTCAAAAATACAAATTTTCTATTTAAAAATACAAATTTTCAAATTTCTCTAGAGGTCGTTGCCCGCTCCACTACACCATCGACAAACCGGTTTTATTCGAGTTTGAATAAGATTCAACCCAATACTTGGTTCGAATTTTAACTGCTCGCCTGCCCGCACTGGAGCCGCTTATGTTTCCATCCTAACACGGTCGGCGGAAATGATGGGACACTGCGGTGGCATTTGTCACCCATGCTCACCGTGGCACAGCCAGAGGCGGCGCCGACGACCACGCATGGTGTGTCGCCGTGGTTCGGTCCCGTTGCAGCATGTACAAGGCACGGCGAGTCCATCGTTGGTGCCAACTTGCACATCCTGACTGCAATGCAACAACTTGGCAACTCAAAGATAGCATCAGCATGCGCCGTGCAACACCGTCTTGAGCGCACAACTCGGTAGTGACGTCATGGCGTATAGCATGCAGCACCATCCCAAGCCAACGGTTCAGAGACAGTGTTCAGGGCCCCACATCCTTGAGGCGACGATGTCACATGGTGGTCCCAACCTGCACACATGGTGTGGAGGTGCCAGCTCACACCCACGGCACCGCAACGTTGGCCTATGATGGTGTTCGATATGACTCAACAACGGCGGCGGTGCCCCTCGATGTGAACCGCACCACAAGGAGGCACGACGACTCATCGACCTCATGGGTTGATGAACACGTATAGGTTGATGAATAGTGTAGATGAAAAATAACTAAATAGTGTAAGGTGGGCAACACTACTTAAAATAAATCCACAATAGTTGTTTGATGGAAAATCCCGTATGTTTTAAGCAACAGGTTGTGTTTACCTTGCTGGAAAAAATAGATAAATACTACCGTCGGACATCTAACTAAACTCCACACCTTCCATGCATCCCGTCAATGATTGTCTAAATTGTTAGCCATTGTAATCAATAGCTAAGTGTTACTGCCAGACTACCGAAAATTGTGTTTAGCCGTCGGCCATTGGAAACTATAGCCGTTTGATTCCTGAACACCGTCGGAGATCACTTTGCACTATCAGGCATTATCTATAATAGCTGTGAGTTTGAATTTGAACCATCAGTCATTGTAAAACCGCCAGCAATTATTATTTTCACCTACGGGTCGTAGGCGATTTGCATTCACCCTCGGATTTGGTTAGGATTCTAGTAGTGGGCGTGAGACGATGAAAGGGTAGTGGTGGGGTTTGGTCTAGCCATGGCAATCGTGTGCCGCGGTCACGAGTAGAGCTCGTCTATATCTATACCTGTGAGCAAGGTTCAAAATCTTGGTGAAATTAGAATTTGCTATAGTAATTTGGTGAATTTTGATGAAACTTTATCCAATTTCGCTGAGATTTAAGCTTTTTGGACCAAAATTGCTACCAAATGGACTAGATTTCATGTTTTTAGCATCGGATTTGACCTAATCCCTAACCCACTTGGCCCAGCCGGCCTTCACTAACTTGCTCATGGTCTGCTCTTGCCCGAGCGGGCGCATCTACTCCAGCCCCGTGCACACCCGCGCCTCCAACATCCCAGATCTAGTGCTCCCCCTCGCGCCACCTATCCTCCCGCTACCTCCTCTCCGCCCTCCTCCATGCACCCACCCCCATCTCTACCCCACGCCTCCTTCCTCTATTCCCAGGGCATCCGAACGCCCTTCTTCTCCGTCGACCCATCCAAGTCCCGCGTTCGCCTCGGCGGCCTCGTCCTCGAGGGCTCTGTCGCCCACCCCTATGCCTCCTCCATCTAGATCGAGTTCATCGTCACCGATGTCCTCGTTCGCTACAAGGGCACTCTCCCCGACCTCTTCCGGAACCGATGGGTTCCTCAAGCCCTTCACCGATGACCTTTGACACGATGGCAGGGGTATGAGGTGTCCGATAAGGCACATGAGGGTGAGTGTTTCTTCTGTGCCACCGAGGTGCTTGCCAAGCATGATGAGAAGTGCATGCCCAAGGAGGTCGGAGAGGCGATTGAGCGCAACAAGAAGAAGATGGAGGCGAAGGCCACCACTGTTGCCAAGTAGACGGCTGCAGTTGCCGTGGATGGAGCCAAGGCAAGCTCGTAAGATTTTGCATTCTACTTTAAGATTTAGATCTTGATTACCATCGCAGTGTAGGTAGAGTTGAAAATCACTGAAATTTCAGTGATTTTGGCCAAAATTTTGGTTTAGAGTTCCTCAAATATGCCAGATTTGAATTTTGCTTTTTGAATTTCGGCCACCCCGAGATGTGATCCGGAAACAAAATTTTAAACCTTGCCTGTGAGACTATTTTTTATGAAGGGATATGACTACCAACGATGACAGGCAAAGAACCTTCTCCATACCCGTTACTTGTGGGTGCTCAATACCCGTACTTATGCCCATGTGTCTATTAGGCCGTCACCATTCCATTCAATCAACAACTCATCACAAAGCCAAAAATGCATATCACAAAACCAATATTTTGGGGTAGTTCAACAAATAAGTAGAAAAAAAATAGATTTGAGAAAAATATCAAGAGTTCTTCAGTATTTGGCCATCAATTTGCAAAGAAACATCTGCTAATGCAATAAACCAAAGGGCAAAGGAGAGATGGGAAGATGGATATGGTGACAAACTTGTGACCGGCTAAGGGTGGCGGCATCAAGTTGGATCTCAACAACGGTAGTGGCGTATCCACTGGATCCCATTGATGGCAGCGGCGGCACATCGAGGAGACGACATGTCCATTGGATCCCGACGGTGGCCTGTCACTACTTCATGCAACCAACATCTCATCAGAAAGGCAATGCATAAATTAACAAATAAAGAGTAGTTCAACCTAAACAAAAAAGGACCTAACAGAAAGGGATTAGTTCAGTTCAAGAATTAAATAGAAGGGGTTTGAGAGTAGAACATGCGAAAAAAGTAGTGGCGGAGGGATTTGGTAGGGAGATTTGGCAGAGGGATTTAGTTTTCACATGTCACAAGCAATAAATTAGGATTTGGGAGAGAAAAATGGGAGAAAATGAACCTGGTGGTAGAGGGAGTTGGGTACGATGATCTGATGACTGTGAGGGAGAAGGGACTGAGGGAGTCAGGGTAGCCTCTGGCATTGCCAATATCGGTGAGATGCTCTGGCGCCAGTAATATGTGTTGGTGGCGGGGGGAAAGAAGTGGATGCAATGGGAGAGAAGGAGATGTATATACGGGACTGCAATAGTGCAAGACTAGAGTGGGAGACTGAGTGGGGTTGGCGGTGCGTCTAGGGAGTAGGGAGAGAGATCGAGTAGGGTTGAAGTGGGTGAGTATGCGCTGGAGGGTGGATACACAGGGTTTTCTCAGGAGGGCCCACCTATCAAAGATGCTATCGGGTAAAATGCGCGGTGCACACGGGTAGAGCACACCTATGTCTACACCCATTTGCCCAATGGGAAGAGAATTGCCCCCAATTTTCATGCTCGTGGCAAAGAAAGCCTCCATACCCAGATCCATTAAGATATTTGCCCACAACCACGAGCACATGGATAATTAGTCACGATTACCATCCCTATACTTAGGTCAAGTGAGTTAGAATGGTCGTACCAGCATCGTATCAAAATCATTGTAGGCATTTGGCAAATTACCCATGCATGGTTATGGTTTCCCACTGTATTGTAAAGAGAGGCTTAATAAAGAGGTTTGCTGTTTGCACCTCCATTCTTCTGTCTGTCAAATCTACGTCTGTTTCTGCTCTGTTCATGAGTTCATCCATTCCTTGAACTAATTGAGTGTTTCTTTTATTGCAGTATGTTGGTCTATTACACCGCGTTTTCTTTTCTTTTCTTTTGGAGAGAGAGATCTTACACCGCGAGGAGTACTGCATCAAATTTGTTTTGAAAAGAACAAGAAAAGAAGAGGAGGAGGAGGAGGAGGAGGAAGAAGAAGAAGAAGGGGAGCTGTTGTTTTCCCGGCCTGCCAGGCCCGATCCCAGTAAATTATGTGTCTGGCCCAATAGAGAACTCTTCTCATGGAAGCTGGCTCGGCCACGCACAGTTTCGGGGTCAAAAAGAAAATTCGTGGTCGGCAGGATTCGAACCTGCGCGGGCAGAGCCCACATGATTTCTAGTCATGCCCGATAACCACTCCGGCACGACCACCTGAATAGCACCGGAATGCAAACAATGTCCCTTAAGAGGGAACAGCAGCGTGAACACCAAGTTCTCCTCACCCCCTATACGCTAAAATGAACCAAATGAGGGGGAAAAGGGGGGGAGGAATATAGTTCGCATGTTCTCGCTCTCTATCAGGTCAACCCCGTGCCGTGCTGGATGCATTCCGTTATCCCCCTTCGCGGCATTGCTCGATAAATAGTATTATTTTCGTGCCTTCTCCATTAATTAACCGCTATTCTTCTGTGTGACATCTTGTACTAGGAGCCTAGGACGGAAGAATCAAAGAAAAGAAGAACTGGAAGCTTCAGCAACCGGAGGCCGCAGCATGCACATCTCCCTGCTTGGAGTTGGTGCTTTAATTACGCGGTGCCCTACCAATCTTAACACGACAAAATCCAAACAGCCGATCGATCGATCGATCGGCACTACATGGTCCGGAGACTCGTCAGCGACCAATCTCTGAATCATCGGGATCTAATTAATAATCCGTCAACAGCATGCGCCCAAGAGACGCCGCTCAAATCACAACCACGGCCGAGTCTTTTCCTGCCGTCGTGTCGCTGGCCACCTCACGCGTGACAACTGACAGCAGCACAGTTCGTTGCAGTTGCCGGCAGCTGGTCGCCGTCGTCGCCGGCCTTCATCGAGTTCTTTTGCGTAGTCGCCTGGTGCCGGCAGCTGAATCGCGATCGTTTCTGCCTTGTCGGCTGCCGTTTTTCTCATTAATGGTGGTCTGATTTGCGCCGAGTTTGTTTGTAGCTTGGTCAGGCGATGAAAATAGCAGAACAGATCCTACCGTTCTTGGAGGCTAGCTTGCGTTGGATTTTTGTCCTGGGGTTTTCTGGCAGGACTCGGAGGGCCATGGGAGCATGACATTTTGCGTCGCCGATGGCCATACTTCCAATCAGATGGGTTGTTTTCAGAGTAGAGTAATCTCTAGCACTGCATCAGCGATCAGTGATTGGGAAATGGAATAGTTGTTGGTGGGTCCTAGTCTCCTAGATGTGCCACATGATCGGGGCCCATGTTAGATCTGGTATGTCCTTTTGTAATAGTAGGGTTTAATTAGGGGCGGAGCCAGGCCTCGGACCACCCGGGCCTGGGTCCGAGACCTGGTCCAAAAATCCTTTGCAATAAGCTATCGCAAATCCATACAAAAAGCTAAAATATTTAGATCAGTCCAGGCCACCCGAGGCTTGGACCTGGGCTGGCTCCACCCCTGGGTTTAATCATCTAAAAGGTGTAAAAAAAATCCTGATGGGCCTAAACTACAATCTTAATTTTTATAAATAATCGCGATAACGGATAACCTACACGGCGTTTGCGGTGATATATGTAACTTTGATATCCTTGGATATGGAACATAACATCGGAGCATACACCCATGTTAAAGAAAACAAATGATAGCCATCCGATCAGCGTGAGAATGAACAACATTTCTGACACCTACAAAAGTTAGAATTTAGAAGCGATACCCTAGCATGACTGAATACACGGTACCGATACGGATACGCAATACTCCATTTCCCCTGTTACACTTTGATACACCTTCTTATGTGTAGCTACTCTCGGATCATATTAGAGTTTTGTAAGATAAGGCACGAGCGTGTATAATCTCAAAAACGAAGTAGATGAATCTCATAAAGAGAACCAAAATAACGGTGTTGAAGCATCGACGACAAGAGAGAAAAGATTTGACGAAGCCGACCTCAAATTTTTTAAGCACAACTTTAAAAGAGGAAGGGATTATTGCTCTCTCACAACTTCTCGAACCTTTTAGAACTCTTGGATCCTTGCCCTATATAAAAACCTAGTGCTAAAGAATAATCTAGCCTCAAATCCCTCTTGTGCATCTCTTGCTTTTGATGAGTTAGTTTGTGGCTTCTTGATTACTTAGATTCTTTATGACCACCATTAGGTGTATATAGCTAGCATCGCTAGTTCTCCTCCAAAGCAAATCGAAATCCTACTCCTATTAAGATTCATTTAGTGCACATTTCTAAATTCTAAAAGGCTAGATATGAGTCACCATATTTAACAATCTTCACCTTTACTCTTATCTATTGAAGTCATCGTGCTCCTTAAAGACCTAGCTCCAAGTTGGCTCTGTTTTTTTTTGTTTTTCTCCCACCTTTGGGAGTTCCCCGCCATAGGGTCTCGTGAACATCACTGCAATATATGTATTGGTGTTCGGGCTTGGCGTTCGAACCCTTAACTAGAGAGAATTTTCTTTGTGTAGTTTGGTTAACCACGCTTTCTGTTCTTGTAGCCCTCCAAGCCATAGGTTTATACTGCCTCCGAGCTCCACCTGCTCAATGGTACTTCGCGGTTGGTCCCGCCATGTCTTCCTTCTTCCAATAGTTCGCACCATTGCCTTTGCGTCAGCTAGATTTTACAACCGTCTTTGCAGTTCCACATGTAACTACAGTTGAGATCTGATTACCTACCGTTGATGATACAATTTCCTTCTGATCAAGATTTTTATCAGACCTTCCTTGAGGTTTACCCATCAATTGATGTCCTCCATTGCTCTAGATACTTTCTATGATCATCTGTCCTTTGCAAGTAACTCGTATGACTCCACCGCGAAGTGATACCTTACAACCTTCAAGTTCAAGCGGTCTCACAGATATTAGATTTTTCTTTAAACCGGGAATATACCGAACTCCTGTCAATATACGATATGCTCCATCATATATCTCCAATGTAATTGTTCCCACCTCAGTAATTGTATATTTCTTGCTATCAGCTAAGTGAACAGTTCTATGCGTTGGGCATAGAGATCCTTCATCAAACATCTCCCTCCCAAACACACGTGGAAGCAACAACCTGAATTTAATATCTATCCATGAGAAGTACCCGATTGACTAACGACAAGTACATCTGAATCATCTTTTGCTAATGCCATTGAGCATGCACCATTCATTTGCTTCAAACTCGGATAGTTCTTAATTATATGACCTTCTTTGTCACATAGATAGCATACACGTGTGCACTTGCTCTTGCCCTTCTTTTTCCTGTAACTCTTGCTTTTGCCTACAACAACTACTGCAGCCAATACTGATCATCGAGAATGAAGATTCCGATAGTTTTTTTAAGGACTCTGCCTCCAAAGATATGCAACTGCCTCGCTAAAGTTAAGAATACTTTTTTCCGATGAGAATATTCATCACCAATTGCTCCCAAGATTGTGGTAGAAAATGTGCTGGTATGATGACCTTGTTGTTCTCCTGAATTTTCTCATTCATATTAGTCAGATGTGTGATAAGCTTGTTAAGGATATTGAGATGATCAATGAACCATATGCCTTCCTCTATGCTCAACCTATATAAATGTCGCTTTAGCACCCACCGGTTTGTCAGTGACTTTATCGTATATACTTCTTCTAAGTTATTCCATAATTTCTATGATGAATTCTCCTTAATCACCGAATACTTTACCTCATTAAAGATACTAGACGGATTGTACTGATAGCCTTCTGCTCCATCACTTTTCAGTCTTTAGTGAATGTCTTTTCCGGTTTATCCCTTTCAAGAGCAGCGATTAACACTTGCTAGACAATGACATCCGTCACCACAAATTATCACATGCTAAAATTTCCTCTGAGGTCAGATTTCTCTACTTGATTATACATTGTCGACATCGATGTTGACTTTGTGCCACCTAAAGCTTCATCGACCTTCTCGCAAATCTGATTACTCCAGCCTTGGCTCTGATACCACTTGTTACATTCTGATACGCCTTCGTAGCAGCCCTCGGATCGGATTAGTTTTATGAGATAAGGCACGAGTACACATGGTCTCAAGAACGAAGCAGAGGAATGTTGTACAAAGAACCAAAATAACGACGTTGAAGCAACCATGATAAGAGAGAAAAGATTTGGTTAAGCCAACTGCAAAATCTTTAAGCACAACCTCTCAGACCTTTTAGGACCCTTGGATCCTTACCTTATACAAGAATCTAGTGCTAAAGAATAACCTAGTCTCTAATCCTCTTGTACACCTCTTATTTTGGATGAGTTAGTTTGTGGCTTCTTGGTTTATATAGCCTCTATAGTTCTTAAAAACAAATAGAAATCCTATTCCTATTAGGATTATAAACCGTAATCTTATTAGAATTCATTTAGCACACATTTTCAAATTCTAAAAGGCAAGATATGAGCCACCATATTTAACATCCCAAAAACACCGATACATGTGTGTATATATATACTAAAAATAAAAATATAGAAAAATATACATGAGATATGGTATGTCACACAAAATAGACATAAAAAGACACTATAACAAAGATAATGAAGACGCAAATGTGTCATATCATCTCGCATGCTCATCAGCCTATAATAAGCGATTTATGGAATCTAGTCTACTGCTGCTCCAAACGTTACCACAATTATGTGCTTCTATTAATTCTGCCAGCCGCAGCCATATGTCTGGCCTCCTAGCCATTGCTGCCATCACCAGCTCCTGGCTGTTGTTGGTTGTCTGAGAGTATACCCTACTACCACAATTAAGAATGGAAAAGATGCTTAGTAGGACTCACCGCGTGGCCACGGGGCCATCGCGTCGGTAGGGGGAAGGGTGCCACGCATCACCGTCTGCAAAGGGAGAGGAATGTTGGTGTGAGAACTTGAGAGAAGAGAGAGGCAGGGGTTGTGGTGTGGAGACAGAAGGTGATTGTGGGATAGAATAAACAATTTCAACGTCTACTTCTGAGTTGGTAGATGTATTATGGTATTGAGAGGTATCGAAGAATTATCTGGCAAGTATCGGGAATTATTTTCTTTTTTTGAAAATAGAAAATTTATTAATACATGTAGGATACGTATCTGACCGTATCAAAGTCATATATGTATCCGACACCGATACATCAGTTTTCTGAATTATCTAAATACCGATACGCCAGTTTTCTAAATTATCTTAGTATGAGAGATCAAACCTCAAGAATTAGAATGATGAAAATCCTTGCTCTCTCTACAATCGAGCAACTCATATAAAAGTTCTTGCCACCTATTTTTTAGTGAGTTTTAATCTGATTCATTATGGGCCCGGCACCCATGATTTTTGTAAAGAAATGTTGTTTCCCCGGGCAATTGCCACAGTTCAGCGACAGGGGCACGTCGACGTGTCCCTGCCATACGAACGCCACCTCCGTTGCCACCCTGCCTAGGGATGGCAATGGGGACATTCCCCGGCGGAGAGAACCCCCCGTCCCATCCCCGATAGCGAAAAAATCTATGTTCCCCGGCCCAGACCCTGGTTTCGGGGGCTACCCCACCCCGTTCCCTGGCCCCGACCCGGGTATCGGGTCCCTGTGGGGAGCTATATCCGGATGCACATCCTTCGGACAACGCAATTCATAACCAATTAATAATTGACTGGATCAATGTTAGTACTGTAGAGATCAAAAGAATCAGAGGTAGAACAAGGGGTTCAATAAAAAGTAAAGAAGACAATATGAAGCAAAATTATATTTATGCAAGACATTTTGTAACAATTATGCACTACTGGAGCACTGAAGGCTAGAGCTAAATGTCCACAGGAAAAGGACAACTTTCGAGAATTGCTAACCCCTGACTCTGAAGGTTAATGAGCAAACAACATAAGAAATGGAGATTCTCATACCAGGCTATGAAACAATGATCAGGCATTTCTCTACACAACCTCGCATGGTCTGTCTTCTTGTGATTTAATCCATTCTTTTTTCGCCTGTCTTCTTTCCACCATGGTAGCACTCAACACAGCAGCAGGCCAGCAGCACTCAGCATAGCATAAAACAACTTTATCAAACTTACAAAGCAATGTTATTAGGGGATACAAAGAATCTGAAATGATGGTAAATATATTCAAGAAGCATTTGATCATATAATATGTTGCATTACTAAAAGCATATTATACTCAAATAGATAAGAGTGTATTGGAGGATTAGTATCTTCATTTTGGATTTGTTCAACCTGACCGGGTGCTGCCTAGGAAATTCCAATTATTAGTGATTCCAATGAAATGGTCACCATAACAAGAAGTAAATGATTAGTGAAAATTCTTTTAAGATCTTTATGCCAGTGTGTATGTTCCATAAACCAAAATCACATAGAGTGCTAAGTAGATTTATAGCACTATGGCTAACACTTCGATTTGGTACATCCACTTTGGTTTGCACAGTGAGTTAGTATGGCATCGTAGCATGTTTCAAGTGCAGTATAGATATGCTAGTATGATCTGATCATGTGCTTCTGACTAACTAGTGAGTGTAAAACGAGGCATATTAAGTCGTTAGGTGTCAATTTTGATTTTTAGCTGCAAACACATCCTATTTCATAGTGCTTAGCTGCAAACACATCCTATTTCAATGTGTTGTAGTAGTGTTTCCCAATAAAAATTTCTTTGGAGACCAGCTGAAAGGCATTGCATTAATCTCCTGATTATTCTGTTGTTATTGCTGTATAATTTCTAGAGCATTCGGCATTGTGGCTATATTTGCACAGACTTTTGACACTTGCTTCTTCAGGTCTCTATGTTAGTAGGAACACATATATTCATACTGGAATTACAGAGTGGCAGTTAAAAAAAAACTATCAATGTGGTATCAAGTGCATGCATTTCCGAGCATCAAAAGGTGGATGTGTATTTAAAGGTGACTATATACTGCCAGAGGATGCTCAGGTGAAAATTTTGGTAAGCTGATTTGGCATTATTAGTTGGCAGTTGCCACTGTTCATGACATTCAAAATGGACTATTTTGTAGTGCACTTGAAATTACTAGAAGAATTTAATGTAGCAGTAGAGTGTGTGTTCTGGAATCTGGATCTTAACGGATTAACAGATTAACAGGACACATAACAGATTAATTATGCCATATATGGAATCTGGAATCTGAAATTACTTGGAATTGTCCATAACAGATTAATAGGACACATAAATGCAATATAGAAAGAGACCGAGAGAGAGATAGAAATTAACAAGTACCCGTACCAAGGGTAGATCCGTAGATGGAACTTGGAAGCGATGAGGGGGCGAGGCTGGGGGCTGGGATGGCCGCACTCCCGCAGATCTGGAGGGAGACTACGGCGAGGCGGCGGGGGAGGGACGGTGTGCGCCGCCGCGCCCATGGATCTAGAGGGAGACTGCGACAAGCCGGTGGCTGGCGGGTCGACGGTGCGAGGCGACGGGGGAGGGACGATGTGCATCACGCTCCCGTGGACCTGGAGGTAGACTGCGGCGAGCCAGCGGCTGGCGGGTTGACGGTGTGACTGCGCAAGGCGGCAGGGGAGGGACAAAGGATTGGGGAATTCAGGATAGGGTTTGCTCTTACTGTGTGAGGCGGCGGGGGAGGGACAAAGGATTAGGGAATTCAAGATAGGGTTTGCTCTTTGATGTGGTGTGAATGGTGAATTGTGGGGATATGTGTGTGTACTGTCGTGTGCCCTGGCGGCTAGTAACTAGGTCAGGGGTTGGGTTTCAAGAATGAGGAGCACTATATTGACTTTCGAACCCGATTCTCCGATGAGGATAGTATTTTCTCATTTCTATCCTTAAGGGACGAAATTCCTCTATCACCACTCTCTAATAGAGGAATTCCCCATCGGAGGAGCGGGAAATAGGCCCATTGCCATCCGTAGCCCCGCCTCGCTTATTTTCTCCACACGCAACGCCGCCTTGTCCATCCCTGCTCTCTCACAGTCTCTCATGCGCGCGCGATGGCATCCGCCGGAGACGCCATTGACGAAGCTGAGACGACGACCAAGAAGAAGAGAATCTCCGATTGCCTCGGCGACAGCGATGGCGCCAGCGGCGAGGCCGCCGCGGCCTCGCCGCCTACCCCAGAGAAGTCCCGGCTGCGCCTCCCGAAGTTCACCTGCGCGCGGCTTCGGTTTGTCAGGCTTGGCAGAAAGGGCGGCGGTCGGAAGGAGGTCGCCGCCGAGAAGAGCGAGGCTGCGTCGGTGCACTCCTCAGGTGCGTACGTTCGTGGTCTCAGTTTCCTTATTGGCCTCTGTTTGTGCGATCGATCTTCGAAAGCTTTGCCGGCCATTGCGTGCAGGATGGAAGGCGGGGAGCAGTGGCAGCAGCCAGTCGACCGAGGCCGGCATAGCGCTGAGTCTGATGTTCCTCCTCGCCAAGACCTGCGTCGAGCTCAGCAAGATGGCCGAGGTGCGCGTGCAGATGGAGGCGCTCCTGAAGGGGATGAGAGACCAAGCCAGGACGAAGAGCTCGGATCATGTCGTCGTAACAAGAACCCGCAATCTTCAGCCGCCGTCGACCGCTTCATCGAGACGAGCTTCGGATACGGATACGAATGGCCATGCAACTTGTTCATCTGCCATAGAGATGGCGAGCAGAGAGAGTGAGAAGCCGTCTGATGACGAGGGCTCTGCGAGGATGGATGTGCCGTGTGAAGTGCAATTTCAGCTCAACTGCAACACCGAGCAAGAAACTTCCGAGGTATATATAATTTCTCTGCACATATAGGAAAGATTAATTCTGGATATATACATTGCGTAATTGTGTTTGCAACTTTGCATACGATTGATGTCAGTCGTCAGACGACGAGTTCATCGAGCTGGAGGGAGGATTCGGCGCCGGCGGAAATTTGAGGCGAGGTCTTGAGGATGAAGACGAGGAGCACGACGCCCGGTACGACGACGGAGTGCCCGCCCTGGAGCTGGAGATGAGGCTGCACCAGCTCCTGCATGAGAGGAATCGGCAGCGGATCGAGGAGCTGGAGTCGGCGCTGAGTCGCGCGGAGAAGAAGCTGCTGGAGAAGGAGATGGAGGCTCGGCTGTGGAAGGACACGGCCATGCTCGCGCTGCAACCGCCGCAGCCGCAGGACGGGCAGTGATCAATATTGACCGTACGTTGCTTAGCTGCCGCCCTTCTCTTTGCGCGCGCTGGCAAGATGCTGCTGCGTTAGTCCGGTACTGCATTTTTTTGAACTTTTTACGGTACATTAAATTCAAGCGTGGACTGTTTATTTTTTTTATCTAATAGATAGATTAACTAATCCTCCCTCAGTTGGTAAATATAAGGTGTATTTTGACTTGACATAAGGATTAAGGTTATGGTGAAATTGAGAAAGACATGAGAGGAAATGACTTACATATCCCTCTTAATTGTCATGAAAGATGAGAGATAATACTTTGTGTAGGTAGTAATGAATAAATGCATATAGTTGAGAGAGAATAAATAGGGGTATATGTGGAAAGACTCATTAAGTCTACATGCACGCCTTATATTTTTCAACAAGATCATTCAAACTGTAGGCCTTATATTTATCAACGGAGGGAGTATTTATTTATATATTATCCGGTGATAAAGTAGTAGTAATATCTTTAACAAATTAATAGCTAGGTCACCATAATTTTTTTTTCAGTTCCCTGTTGCGCTGGTGCCTTAGACTTTCCGTGAGAATTGAGAAAGTTTCGGTGCCTGTACATGATGTGCAGAAGCCACCGGTTGCATGGAGAGAAGGCGCAGGGGACTGACTGACTAGGACCCTGCAAGAAGAGTAGGGATGAGATGGATCTTCAATCTTCACGTACGGCTGGCTGTGAAAGGCACCTGATCTATGTACTTAAGTGGAATACATGCAGTGAAGGAAGGAAGGAAGGCTGCTGCTAGTTGAGCACAATTTGGATGTACACAAGCTAGCTAACAAGCGTGTATGATGTTGATGTGTGACAGCACACACTGAGACCGTAATCCCCTGTGATTACCGTCGTCAGAAAATTTTGCACTAGAGGTCGGGTCATCGGTGGATCTTGCTGTAACATTAGGATAGCTTGTCGTTCGATCGTTTCTCGCTTTGTGCCGGCCGGGCGGCGGAGGGCCGACCGCCGACGTCGATGGTAAGCGAGCCAGTCACGAGGAGGGAGGGGGGGAAGCAGCAGGCGAGCAGCGTCGTACCTCGTACGTGCGTGTAGCAGCAAGCAGGCGCGCACGGGCAGGGTCAGGGCCCCGTCGTGTCGTGCGTTCGCGGGTGGTGCCGGCGCCGGCGCCGGCTAAGCACGAGCGCGGCCGTGGGTTGGCGGTGGCTTGTGCCAAGGCCCACAGTCCGGCAGCCCAGAGCGCTTCACTTTACCTACAGTTGGGGGCCCGTGGGCCGTCTCGATCCAACCCAACACTCGGTTCCTCCTGAGTCCTGATCTCTTCCTCGCTTCTTCTTCCATTCCACCACCTCCTTCCGATCCAAGCCAACCCATCTCTCTTCAGTCTTCACGTCTCTCTCTCTCTCTCTCTCCACCAACCGCTTGAGCTGGACGTCATCCGACGGAACCGAGGAGGGCTCTACTGCGCCGCCGCGCCGGCCGGTTGCTCGGGGATCCGGCTCGATTATTCCTCGGTAAGCCTCGACGCAGCTTCGCTTCCCCGAATCCGTGGCGGTGGCCAATCGATCTCTCCGGTACTTCCGCCCGATTCCCGCGCGCTCGCGTCCGTCGTGCTCGGACGGATGATCAGATCGGCGATCAAATCTGCTCTCGCTTATGCAAAGACAATACACACATACCGAATCTCCTCTTGCTTACGCAAAGACACGTGCGCGCGCCCGTGCTCTACCGGTTCGTCCCCAAGTACGAAAAAAGGAAGCATTTTTATGCGTTGATAGCTGGAAACCGGTTGCGTTGGCACCTTTTGTTCAAGAAAAGTGGTGAATTTTCGTTCCGCGCGCATGGTGTATTAATCCCTGAACTGAATTGGTTGCGTTTAATTCGAGTCTGCATGCTGTAGAGGAGTTTATTGCCAGTATTCCTCGCTTATCCTCCAATAACCCAAGGACAGGGCTATGTCATCTTGAGTTCTTAGTGGGATATATAAATCTAGTAGCATGTAGTACCTGATTATTTGGAGCCTGAGTGTGGCTTTACCCCCTAAATGGTTATCTCGGTGCCCGTATAGTTCTAGAGACTTTTTACCATCCTTGGGAGGTACTAAAATTTACATCAAGGATGATAAAAAGCCTTAGTAGTTTTATGACTTAAAATTGTTTGACTTGTCTACACCGTTGCATAGGTTTTTTTAAAGAAAAAATCCAGAGAAACCGTTATGGTTTATCAGTACTGAGCGTCCCGCAAATGCATGCCTGCAATTTAGAATGGGTCTTGTATTTCCTTCCTTGGTTGTCACAAATCATCGCCAGTTTTAGTGGAATTCGTTTTCCAGTTTTGATTTATATGCGAGTGTGTGGTATTGTTCTCTCTGCTTTTCTTCTTCGCTTTAATTCACATGTTCTTGTTTCTTATATTCCAGGTAGCAAAAGGGTTTAACCTTCTGTTCACAAATATGGTAAGTTCTTTAGCTGAAAATTGTTCTTGCTACCAACTCTTTAGATCTATGTTATCATCAGGTGCACAGCAGGGAAATTCAGACCCACAAATTCACTTGACACTTGTTGCCATAGCTTCAGCTAATTTCATAGCACTGGATTACATATCTAAATCATTTATGTATCATATATGTTGTTGATGTGCAAACCTGGGATATTTTTTGGGATTACCTTTTGCTACGACCTGTCTTCTTTTGCAATTTGCATCTTTGCATTGCATTTGGTAAATCAGTTTCTAAAACTTCATTCATTTTGTATATATTGAACATATTAGCACTTTTGCCATGTATAGTTTGTCCATAATTTTCCATAGCTTCTGTTAATTGCCGAACCACACCGTACAGTCTTAATACAATTCTTTGTTGCAAACAGTATTTTGAAGGCTATGGTTACCGTGGAAGTACTTTTGAGCAGACGTATCGCTGTTACCCTGCATCTTTCATTGACAAGGTATCTAAACCTTCTTTGGGTGAGGTGACGTGTATGTTACTCTAGTGATATAATGTTGGAACAACAATCCTTTTGGTATGTATCTTCATTTTCTAGTTGAAGTCAGTACCAATACCAATACCAATACAACTTTGCTCAAGTAATGATGTATTAGTCTTCATGCTTTACCCACTTTCATGGATCATAGAGGTGGATATTTTCCATGAAGTACTACATCTGATTCCCCATTTATGTCCTAGCTGTTTTGCGGCATTGCTTTTGTCCTGCAAAGCAAGGGCTAGAAGTAGCATATGCTTACATGTTCTTTGATCTTTCATTAACTTGAATTTGAATGTCCACCTTTAATCTAGATTGTGTCAACTAAAAAATTGAATTCTGAATAACTAGTGACTTGTTGCCTGTCAGCATGTTTTCATTCGCTCTTGCCTCATTAATATAGCCGGCAATGTTGTGATTTTCTTGAATAGCATTCAACATTCTTTCAACATCTAAAACAGCTAGAAGAATTATTACCTCTCAAAATAAATGGTTTTTCTATTTTTGGAAATTTATTTTGAAAGATCTCTTTTACTCTTTTTTGCAGCCACAGCTTGAAACTGGTGACAAAAGTATGCTCACTGTTCACCGAGTTGCTTATCTCTTTAAGTTACTTTTGGCAGTTGGAGTGATTATTACTTTGTTTCTTTTCAGTTATCATGCCACCTTCAGCACTTGATCGTCTCGGTAAGTTAGGGGTGTTAGACAACTTCTCTTTTCTAATTACATGCATGCTGATAACTCACCGTACTTGTTTTTAGCAATTTTTCCATGCTCTCTTTTCACAGTAAGTTCTCAAACATGTTCTGTTCTCTGTAGCATCTCTGCATATTGAATATCCTATGCTATTTGAAGTCCACAATGCAGCAGCAGAACGGACCTCACATTGTGGTGTCCTTGAGTTCATTGCAGAAGAAGGCATGATCTACATGCCATATTGGGTAGGGCCAGGTTTAGGATATTGTTACACTTACTTTTATGCTATATCATCATGTCAATCAAGCTAACTTCAGCTACTCACCAGATGATGCAAAATCTTCTTCTGCAAGAGGGAGATATGGTGTTCATAAAAAATGCCAACCTCCCAAAGGGCACATATGTGAAGCTGCAGCCTCATACAACTGACTTTTTAGATATTTCAAACCCCAAAGCAATGTTAGTATTGGTTTGATGAACTATTTTCTTTTCCTTGTGAAACTTTTTTTTTTTACTTTTACTTCCCATGACTTTGGTATCGTGGCTAAAGCTTCATGGTATGAGTAATGAGATCCCTGAAGAACACTAATGACCAGTTTGTCATTCTTGCAGCTTGGAGAAAACTTTGCGGAACTACTCCTGTCTAACCACTGGTGACAGCATTATGGTAGCATATAATAACAAGAAATACTACATTGATATAGTGGAAACAAAGCCTTCCAGTGCTATAAGTATCATTGAGACTGATTGTGAGGTTGACTTTGCCCCACCACTTGACTATAAAGAACCTGAGCCACCAAAGCCTGCCGTTCTTCCTAGCTCAGCACCAACTTCAGGTAGCTTTCTTGGTTTTTACTTTATTAGTAATCGTGGTTAGCGTTCCTCAAGTTCTCTTGCCATTCATTAATACAAAGGATCCACATGCTCCTGTTGCAGAGGCTGCAGTTGAAGAGGAACCAAAGTTCATCCCCTTCACTGGTTCTGGAAGGCGTCTGAATGGAAAGCCTTCTAAAGATCAGGATGTGTCAGCCTCATCCCCTGCAAAGCGGCAAGCTAATGCATCCAACAGCGTGCAGCCCTCAACAGCTTCTGCATCACAGGGCAGTTTGTCACGTAAAACCACGGGAAAGCTTGTCTTTGGTGGTGGGAGTCGCTCATCAAAGGAAACAGACAAGGTTAGTACTTTGCAACATATGCACCTTGTGGCAGCTTTTTTGAAAAATCAACGAGTAACTGCATTATTTTCTGGTCTCTAGTCTGAAAGTCATTTGAGATACATGGAACCACTGCCTTCCAGCTTTCATTGGGTTGACACACCTGTTCACCATGACATTTTGTCCATGAATGTAGGTACCTGAAAAGGAAGCAAAGGAGGACCCCAAGAAAGAAGAACCAAAATTTGCAGCGTTCACTGGAAAGAAATACTCATTGAAGGGCTGAACAGCCAGATAATGTATTATCAGTATTTCCAGCGACAGGCGTGATCAGGGATGAGAGTTTGATTTTCTACTGTTTGGTTATCTCTGATTCCTTGGTGCGTCTTTGGTATGTTTTGAGTGTACAAGTGGCCTTGGAAGCTCGATGCATGTTTTCTGTCGACTATGATCCAGTTGTCAGCCACAGCGGATCGACTGATGTATAAAAAGCACTAATATCAGTTCATGGATTTTACTGGTTTTGTACATATTTCTGTGTCTTTGCTGTTGATTTGCATAGATTCTGACACAGCCATCCAACGGTTTTGCAATCGAAGTACTATTAATCCAAGGTGACCGGACGGAACGTCTGGAGGTCAGGTTAATGGTATCTATTTTGCTCAAAACATCATAAAAGCAACCAGTACAAAACGGTTGCCTTGGTTAATTTCAACCAGTGCAAAATGCTTGCCTTGGTTAATTGCTAAGTCTTCATCAGTTCATCGTAATGGTGATTTTCTGTTTAATGGCAAGCCTACATCAGTTTCCCCTAACATCCTAATGGTGATTATCTGGTTAATGGTAAGTCTACATCAGTTCCCCTAACTTTCCCCTAACATACTAATGGTGATTTACTGGTTAATGGCAAGCCTACATCAGTTTCCCCTGACATCCTAATGGTGCTGCGTCAATTATGTCATCGCTATCAACGATTGTGCCTATGGCCTTCTGTGGCTGTGCGATCGTCTGTACCTATATAGCTTGGTCGCGACAATTTCGTGTTAACCAACGCCAATGGTGTGAGGATCCTCTCATTCTGTTTTGGTGACTTTCATTACTTCCAATGACGGGCTCTTGTCTACATTTGTACCTTTTCAACTGTGTTTTAATTGATTCTTTTTTTAGGAAAACACGTTTCACGCTCACGCAACCGACTTTTAATCACACCAAATATGTTTTATTCGACTCAATCTGCATTTAATAACAGGTAATCGATATTTGTTTGTGTCAGGTCCATACCACGAATTTTTTTCTCTTTAATATTTATTTTTATTCTTTTTTCCAAAACTATGCGTCCGAATTTAAATTTTGCAAATTTGTACACCCGTCGCCCGTGTATGGGGCGATCGCCCCATACACGGCGATAGCTGCTCGCTAACGGCTAGTCACTATTAGCTTAACTTACGGCATTGCGAGGTGGGCCCCTGTCGCTCAGATGGGGCGATCGCCTCACAGGCGACAGCCGCTTTTAAGCCCCCAAACAAGGCGTTGGCCGTGCAGAGAAAGGAAAGAAAGAGAGGGGAGCCGAGCGCAGGGAGAAAAGGAGGGAGAGAAGAAAGGGAGAAGAGGAAGAGAAGAAAAAGAGAAGGGAGCCGCGGAATTTAGGTAATTTTTTGGAATTTATTGTAGCGTTAGTTTTAGCAATTTTTTGTAGAGGTAAATGTAGGAATTTTTTATAGGTTATGTAGTATTTAAAATTTAATGTAGCATTTCATATTTAGGAATTTGTTGTAGTATTTAGAAATTTTAGGATTATGTATTGTTTAGAAATTTAATGTAGTATGTAGTATTTACAAATTTAATTTAGTATTTCAGTATGTGCAAATTTAATGTAGTATTCAGTATGTAGAAATTTAATACAGTATAAATATTAGACAATATTTCGGAATTTAATTTAGTAGGGTTGTGTATTAGTAATTTTGTTATGCAAATAATGTATTAGGCAATATATATACAAATGTAATGTGGTATGAATTTAATTTAGTAGGGTCGTGTATTACTAATTTTATTATGTAAATAATGTATTAGGCAATATATGCAAATGTAACGTAGTAGAAATTGAATATTAGGCCGTATAGTAGGCTAGTCGAATCTCTTATTCATAGTCGTATTTTGTAGTACGATCAATGTACGTTTTGTAGATTGTATTTTAGAGTAATATTTTTCCGTCGGACGTTGTAGCATGTCGGAGAAATTGTATTTCCAAATATTTTATGGAGATGGGGAGATAGCACAGGGGGCAGATGGGGTGGATCTATCATCATTTTCAAGAGTCGACGGGCATATGTAGACCGAGCGATAGGACATACTGAGGGTTTGTTGGAGTGGATGTCTCAATGTTCGGTTTGATGCCCAGAGTGTTCGGTTATGGGTCGAGCAGCAGATGAGCGAGCGCAAGACCGCTTTTACGGAGAGTTGATTCTTATTAACTCGACGTCAACATGAAGGAGTTATGTTGGTTTTGCAGTAGAGCGGGTTGGCGCTCATGTTGTTGGTACAAGTGTTACCCGGTAGCTCCACGGTGTCGCAAGTTCGTGATGTCGGGTGGACATTACGGGAGGGACGTCAAATGTAGAAGGATGCGAAGAGGAAGGCGGCGAGGAGCCCGAGACGAGGAGCACGAGACTGGCGGTGGCGAAGGGACCGGGGGGAGAGAGACAGCGATGGAGGCGCGAGGGTGGCCGACGAGGGGAGGAGGTGGAGGACATTGTTGACTGATGGAAGAGGAGGACCGTGCGGATGAGGAAGTCACCGATGGTGAGCACTGACGAGGAGGACAACGCCCGAGGTGCCTATCCTCGTGCGTGGACCAATTACAATTTCAAGACCTAACAATGAATGAAGGAAACATTGATGCATGGGAGTATCGTGAGAACGAGGCGACGGAGGGGCCATATATAAAGACAAGGAGGCTGTGATGGATGCGTGAAGCATCTTGGGCAATGTCTCTCCGCGGCAATTCGTGGTTGTGAAGTCCAAGAAGAAGGACTACGACGTGAAGTGCGTAGTTGATTCGTGCCCATGACGGTGCATGCATACCATGGGAAGTGGAAGGATTCACGGAAATGCTCCATAGTGATTGAGCATAATCATGAAATGGAAGAAGCGGAGCAGGACACCGCAATCTGTCAGCCCACTTGGGTGGCAAATGTGTTTTATGGTCGATCGTGGACAATCCCCATCCGCAGCCTCGATCTATTATTACACCGTGGAGGAGAGGTTTCAAGATAAGATTAGCTACGCAAAGGCATGGAGAGCAAAAAGGACAGCTCGAAATACGGTTCGGGACGACGAGGCTTCAGACGAGAATATTCCCCACTTGCTCGGGCAATCGCACATAGGAACCCCGGTACATCCATCGACCTTGCGGAGTTTCCTGCGGTGGTGTGTGCACCGTAAGTGGGTATTGCAAGCGTGCATTCTTCGCCTCGGGCGCATGCATAAATGCGTTCAAGATCGCCGATCCGTCCTTTGCATGGACGGCACGTTCCTCACGGGAAGTACAAGGGCGATTCTAATCGCGATCGCGGTGGATGCTAACAACCGTGTTCTACCCGCTGCGCTGGCATTCGTGGAGGGGAAAACACGGAGAGTTGGTACTGGTTCCTTGAAAGAGTGAAGCCGGCGCTTGTTCTCGACAGTTCGATGTTTGTGTCATCCATGACCGACATGCGAGGTGTTATTAGGCGATCGTGGATATGCAACAAGGGTCCGCCGTCGTGGGAGCAGCAAAGTGGCCAGACCTGAGGAGCAGGTGGTGCATGAGGCACATGGGTGCCAATTTTTTCCGTCAGTTCAGGAACAAGGAGCTTATGAACATGTTCAAGCGCCTGTGCAAACAGAACCAACGGAGGAAGTTCGACGCGCTTTGGAAGATGTTGGACGAACTAACGAAGAAGCAATCAATGGATCCCAGAGGTACCGCTAGTTCATCAAGGAACCCGATGGTGTACCATGAGCAGGAGAGGACCCCACGCCTTGTGTGCGGCCGATGCACTTCCCAAACCTCCGGCGAGGGCGGTACCAAAGATAAAGAGTTTCACCGATTGGATACGACATGAGCCTTTGGAGAAATGATCCCTTCTACATGACGAGAGCGGCTCGCGTTATAGGATCATGACAACGAACCTAACGGAGATTTACAACTGGGTAATGAAAGGCACCAGATGCCTTCCACTGGTGGGTATAGTTGAGGGTGTCTTATTAGGGACACGAGATATTTCATTGAGCGATACAAGACCTCCACAAAGATGTATGTCGGACAATCGATCGTCGTACTCAATCTGTTGTGTCTACCTACATGTCCAAGAAAACAAGAAAGGCGCAGACACATCGGGTTACACCGAGAGTGGCGTGGAACGGAGATACCACGTGCATCGCGGTGACCGAGGTCGCAGGGTGCCCACCGGAGAGGACTTCCCATCTATGCATACTCCGAGCGGTGATTGCGAGTGCTCTTGCCGAAACCACGCTGCTTGCACTTGCCGTGCTCGCGACGCCATTGCCGCACCCGCCGAGACGATCAATCTCGTCGTCCGCTCGTCTCCCGCACTACTACAAGCAAAGCGTTCTCAACACGTGGCATCACGAGGTGTACGGTACCGAGTGGATGGATCGCTCACAACAGCTCCCCCTCCGGACCATCGATGGGTACCGAACATCCGAATGTTGAAGTTGAAGGTCAGCGTCAAGGACAAGGCGATTCGAACGATATGGACGAGTCCAAGGCGCGCCGCAACCGCGGATAATGTAATTTTCCATGTTGTTCCCATCTTGTATTTTTCAATGGACCGTAAGTTGTGATGTAAGTTGTAATGATCGATGTAATTTTCAATGTACTAGTAAGTTATTTTTCGCATCATGTAATTCTCCGATGTACCGCTTAGTAGCTACGAGGATAATGTAATTCTCGACGTTGTGTGCCTCGTCGAACATGTCCTTCTCTTTCGTATGTTTGTAATATGAGATTTTTTGGCTCTCTCGCACTTGGTTGTATCGCTTGATGAGTATGGTACAATTCGTTATTTCGCATTTCATTTTGTGTGCACATGTAATTACCGACAAATTTGTTGTATTTGCTTTGTAACAGCCACGATGGCGCGATCTTGCCTCGAGTGCCGGACGTGACCGCCGATGCGACTCCACCGGTCTAGGTACTCCGCAGAGGAGAACCGAGAGCTAGGGACACTCCGACCTCGGGTGCCCAACGAGCCGCGCGATCGACCCCACTGGGTTCCACGGTAAGTCGCCAACGCTTGCACTCTTTACGCATATGTACTTACCGTGAATGCAATTTAACGACGCAATGCACTACATGCAAAGTTGCGAGCGGTGGCTTACTTCCTCTTTGTAGGATGGTGGAGGAGGTGATCGCCCGTTAGCGGCCAAGGAGGTCCCGCGGTTCGGCACGACCGGTCCTCGCTGGCCGCGACTCGTGGACCGGTGGAGACCGGAGACGACACGTTCCACCTTCCGTGCGGAGAGATAGCTCCGACGCCGCAGACGTGTCGTACCTCTTAGGCCTCCCCGTGCGGTTCCGGCAGCCGTGCCGCACGACGACGCCCGCCACGTGGCACGCCGAGTTGTCCGCGTTTGGCCGTGCATGCGGCACCCGGCAGCCCCTACCACCCCTCGGGAGGGTGAGCGCCACGGACCGACGGCGTGGCTACGCCGATTACCACGGTGAGTACCTATTTCTTTGGGAATTAAAGAGAAGCGCTAAGTTGCCGATAATGTTTGTTGCGAACGCCGCAGCTCGCTTCTCCACCAAGACGCGAGGAGGCGGACGTGGCCCGCCACTTGGAGGCATACCTCATGTTGTTGTTCGGTTGGGTGATGTTCCCGTCCTCCCACGGGAACACGGTGGACCGTCACCTGATCGAGTACGCCCAGCACATCGCCGACACCCCGGTGGATGAGGTAACACACTCAGTTCAAATCTCGTCTCAACGGAGCACGTCTAACTCCCCCCTTGTAAACAGATGATGCAGTGGTCGTGGGCCTCAGCTGTGCTAGCGGCGACGTACCGAGGTCTGTGCGACGCCGTCTCTCGGGCGGAGCACGACGCGACGATGTCGGGTTGCGTCCTACTCCTCCAGTTGTGGTCCTGGGAGCGCTTTTCCATCGGCAGGTCTGTTGTTGACACGACACCGTACCCCCAGGGTCTTTACAGAGACGACCCGGTGGACTGGCCCACCATGGGCCACTACTGGGTCCGACGACAGGTATGCTCCCTCGTATCTTTTTCCCCACTAACGCACTTGAATAACCTTCGCCATTTCTTATTTCCTCGCAGCGGAGGTACGCGCACCGACAGGTGAGGAGGTCCTACCTGGAGTTCGTTCGGGAGTTCGACCGCCTCCACGACGAGGACGTGCGGTGGACGCCATACACCGCGTACGACGTCCATGCCCGAGCACCTGACAGGGTCTCCGTGCTTTGCACGCGAGATGAGGCCTTCTGGCTCACCCGTAAGGTGCTCGTCTTTGACCTCGGTGTCGAGGAGTACTCCCGCGACCGAAAGTCTTTGCGGCGATTCGGCTGTTCGATCCTTTCCTTGCCGCCGTCACGTTGTCGCACGTGGCGCTCACAGTACTTGCCCCGATCCTACTACTCGCGCCTTTGTGAAATTAATGTCGTGTGTACTTACCGCTTTTTGCATTGCAGATGACCGGATGGGCACTGCAGATGGCACTCGATTCGCGACCGTATGCGACCATGGGCGCAGGCAGGGGACGCCGCGACTCGACGAGAGGGTCACCGAGACCCGACCAGACGACCATGACATGTACGATCAAGACATGGAGTGGTTCGCCACAAGACTCGCCTCGGGGTGGGGTACACACCAGACCGACGTCGACGGCAGCATCAGTAGCGGACACGCACCCTTCACAGATGTCCCAAAGGGACAACGCCTCGGTAAGTGTCGGAACCGAAGCTACATGGGCACGTCTTTTTCATGTAAATTACGTAATAACAATCTGACGTTACATGCAGACTCAGCTCATGGGGGAGATTGAGGTGGAGGCTGTGTCCATGTTGACGCGCCTACGGGGGGGCATACAGGTGACCACCGCCGAGTCCGAGACAGCTTGGGCTCGGGTCCTCGATAGGATGAGGCGGTTGGCTCGCTTGGCCACCGCCGGGTGCGGAGACGTCGCGGACGCAAAGACACCACGCCCCTCGCGCCCCAAAGACTCGCCCTACCCCGCCGGTACCTCGCCACGCCCCACTCACCGCAGTGGGGACGGTGGGCTGGGAGGCTCCTCCGCGCTTCACCCTACCCGCGGTTCCTCGCTACGCCCACGCAGCGGTGGGGACGGTGGGGTCGCGGAGGCTCCTCGTCGTCTCGCGCCCCAGCAGGACCCCTGGGTGGTTTCGACGACCCTGTGGACGACGAGTTCGACCTGGAGGAGTACCTTTCGACCGACTACCTCGACCCCTCTCAGCTCTCGGGAGCGCCGCCACAGGGCACGCCCTCGTCGCCGCCACACTACTCTACGCCTGCGCCGCAGGGCCGGCCTAGGAGGGACGTCCGTCCGCCGTCGCCACTCACCTACCCCACGGGCCAGATCAGGAAGCGTGGCCGTGATTGACTTGTTGTACGGATGTATTTTTGTAATGGCTTTACGTTCAGCAGCATATTGTACAACTCTCCGAGTTAGTAACATGACAGCCTTATCACTTTAAATTGTTCAAATTCATGTATGTATTGCTTGCCTATGCCACACGACGTGACAACACACCAACGTCTCGGTGCACCTATCGTCTCTAGTAGGGGCGATCGCCCTAATATGGGGCGATCGCCCTAATATGAGGCGATTGCTCTATACCCGGGCGATATCTGGCCTTTATAACATTCGTTCTCACAAGCGGTCTTGCAAAGAATACAGGAAGAAAGAATAGAGGGGTGAGGAAAAAAATTCAGGATCAATCGAAAATGCCGAGGCGTGCAAGTGCAAAGGGAAAGGGAAAGGCAAAGGAAGAAGCAAGTGCATGCCCGCGCAATTTAGCGTACCAAGATCTCTTCTTACCTCGTGAAGCTGTAGTACCCATGTGTATGTGCGGAGATCTTTGCAGCTTGTCCGCTCTTGGGAAATTTCAACTTGGAAGAGGAGGTATTGGAAGTGCCGCAACTACGCCTTCGATCCACGGAGAAGAGCCCAAGGATTGCCGCATGGTAACAATCGTCACGGTTACATAATATTTGTGAATGAAACTTTGCTAATTTACGCTTCATGCAATACCTCCGCCATCGGTGAATTTGAGCAATGGTTTGATACGGAGATCAACCCCGAGGACCAAGGGCTTTTGACCAAGCCAACCGGCAGGACGAGTTCACGCGCGCTTCAAGAACAACGCGATGTCGCACGCGAGGAGGCATGTAGGAAGGAAGCGGAGGAGAAGGAGGCCGAGAGAGAGAGGAACGAGAGAGGCGCGGCATGCCGAGAAGCTCACGAGGCATGGGCGAATGGAAGTGGCCTCAAACACTCGAGACGTCCGTGTTAACTTTAGTTTTCTTTGTTCGTGGTACTCCTTTCGCTTTTAAGTCGTAATAAAGAGCGCCTAACCTTAAAGTGTATGCTCACTATCCGAAGGGCTCAGATATGTCCCATCGCTCCAGCTTGTCCCAAATGATGTTATTTTTGTCCATCAAGATAGGTTATAGCATTTTAAGTTCATCGATTTGATTTCATCGAGTTTGACCATCGTTTATAAAGATACGGCCATTTTGATGTTTTGCCGATTGCATGTTCGGACAACAATAAAATAGTGCAGCCTAAAGTGACATCTAAATATTTTTACATATTTGTAACCTATGCAAGCCCAAGAATGCAACAAAACTAGTTCTGTCAAGTTTTGAGGTCCTTTAGACATTATTCTAACTGCTTGAACAATGAATGTTATAAAGGGTTTAAACTAGCCATCTTTGATTCAAAATGCAATTATATTTAGATATTTTTGCAAAAACGAAGTGCATAAGGTTGTAGTAACTTATTCTATTTATTTCATGATTTATGGATCAACACACATTGTAATTCCTTCACAATCCATAGTTAGAGCCTAGCATTCAAACTCAAATAAAATTATTTTTCTGCAAACAACACATAAATTTTTATTTCACAATCATATTCCTCATTCCAAAATTTAAATTTAGAAACAAGTTTCATTTCATTTGGACACTCGTAGCAAAATTTATGGGGTTCATATTAAAAAGACATATAGTAATTACAAAAAAAAACTAAAAAAACCCTGTCGCCCCACACCGACGGCAACAAACGGCGACAAACGGCGAGGGAGCTATCGCCTGTATAGCGATCGCCCCACACGGCGATCGGGGTATTTTCGTGAAATTTTAATTCGGACGCATAGTTTTGAAAAAAAGAATAAAAATAAATATTAAAGAAAAAAAAATTCTCCATACCACCATTGCGTAGAAAATTATTAATAGTCATACTGAAGAAAGCCCAGCCCGGCACATCTGAAAAGACTATAAACTAAACCATCCAAAGCATAAGATAGAAAAGACGAAAAGTTTGTTATCTAAACAGAATGGTCATGCAACTCCTACAAAAGCAAAAGGAAAATTGTAATGCCAAGAGAAATTAGTATTTACAGAACAGCTTAATGATCATGCTTTTCAAGTTCGCGTTCTATGCCACTGACAGAATCTCAGAAGAATCTACAAAACCAGAACAAAGCTTCAAAGAGGGAACATGCGGATCTAGCAGCTTCTGATCCATGCACTCTATGCTGAAAGGTTCTCACTACAAGGTAAAGCTCAGATCTGGTGCAAGATTTGCAGCACCTTCCGTGGTCTAGTCATTGGCAACTAACTCTGCGTTTCCATTTTCTAACCTCTGCAGGACCAGCTTCTTCTGATAAGCAAGACCTTTTGCGATCGCCACAGGGCTCACATCCACGAGGACGGTATCGTCTTCCTTGAAATCACCCTTCAGGACACCAAGAGCAATCTCGTTCTCCACCATCTGTTGGATCACCCTCTTCACAGGCCTAGCTCCGTAGTTACTAGTTACTAGTTAGGGTCAAAACCAAGAGAGCCCAGATGCTCCACAGCTTCCGGCGTATACTGAAGATGAATCTTCTGTTGTCTCAGCCGGTTCTTGATGCGGTTCAGCTGCAAGTGCGAAACATTTCAAGTTTTGTGGTCAGTCCTCCAGCTATGAGCAAACGCTGAAATATAACTAGAATTTGATACTATGACTCAAGTAAATCTACCAAGAACGAATGTAAAAGGAATTATCAGAGGTTTACCTGGATCTCCACAATGCAATTTATTTCTCTGTTGTCCAGCAGTTGGAGCACAATGTATTAGTCTATCGTACATTCCTATTCAGGAACTCTGGTCGGAATGTCTGCTGAGCTCTCTCAACCACCTGCTTATTCATTATCTCATACACCGCCTCCTTGCTATCCGTTGTGTTTCTGAGCGTGTCTAGAATCAATGGCGACCCGACGTTCGAGGTCATGATGATGACACAATTAGTAAAGCTCACTGTTCTGCTCTGGGAATCAGTTATTCTTCCGTCGTCCAACAGCTGCAGCAAGATGTTGAAGACATCATGGTGCGCTTTATCGATTTCATCAAAGAGAAAAAAAGAGTAAGGCCTGCGGCGAACAGCTTCAGTCAGTTGGCCCACTTCATCATAACCGACATACCACAGGGTGGGGCACCAACCAACAAAGATTCAAATCTAGTAGAAATTTCGTGAGATCTCGCCGAGATCTCGGTTTCCGGACGTGGACGATTTTTGAAATGTCGGCCGGAGTAAAAAAATTTAAATTGCTACAATAATCTTGGAAATCTCAACGAGATCTCATCATTTTTTTTACCAGAATTTGATGTTTGATAACCGAATTTGACCGGAAATTGATCAATAACCCTTAAGAAAGTCATGTCCTATGAAAATTTGTTGAAAAACCGAATTTTTAAAATATTTTTAAAAACTTCAGAAATACTGTCAGATTTTTATAAAATTATATGTGTTTTATCATTATGTGAAAAATTTATGGTACCATCGTAAGAAGTGTAGGATCATACAAATTTTTTTTTAAAACAATTAACTTCATTTGTTATCTTTAAAAAATCAAAAATAGAATGAACATAATTGGGTCAGTAAGATTGTCAGAATTTTATAAATTTTCTCGAGTGTGATCATGATCCAAAATTTTTATGAGAGATTAATAATTGACTCAGTACCATCCCATAAAATTTTCAAAAAATTAAACTTTTTTCTCAATCAAATTAATGTATGCATTGAACTTCTTTTGTTTTATTTCAAAAATCATGAACAGAAAGAACATAAATGGTACACTACTTGTAAGAATTTTATAAATTCACTGGAGTGTGATCATGATTCAAGATTTTTATGAGATCTTAAGCATTCCTTAAAACCCTTATGCAAAATTTTCAAAAAAATTAAATATTTTTTGATTGCTAAAGCAAATCTATGTATTGATTATCAAGCTTTTATGAGTACGTAGCATTGTTAGAATTTTTGAACTTCTTGAAGTTTGATTATATGAAAATTTTATAGAAACATTGATGATACATCAGGTCCATCCACAAAAGTTTTTTAAATTTTTTAACGTGATTTGTACCATTTTTCATTTAGTTGAAGTTTGCCGATAAAGCTTTTATTAGGATAGTAACACTGTTCGAATTTTTAAAAATTCTTCAGATTTGATCATCAACTGAATTTTTTTATGAGAACATTAGTGATGCATCATAACCAATGCACAAAAAATTCAAAATTTTCTAACGTGGTTTTTTTTACTTTTCATTCGGCTCAAATTTGCCGATCAGTATTTTTTCAGGACAGTAGCAATGTTTGAATTTTTAAAAATTCCTCAGATTTGATAATCATCTGAAATTTTATGAGAACATCACTGATGTGTCAGGAACCTCCACAAAAAATTTCAAAAAAATTTAACTTCGTTTGAACTATTTTTCGCGCCGTTCAAATTTGCCAAGATCTCGGCAATTCTACCCCGAGATCTCGAAAATCTCGCCTCAAAACAACCCGGATTCGAAATTCTGTTTTTCCAATTTGTCCGAAATTTCTAGATCTCGTCGAGATTTCATTTTTCGGTCCCATCTGAGATTTCAAGGGAAAAAGAAATTTCAATCCTCGCCAACCAAGCGGGAGACAGCATGCTTTTCCATGTATTCACTCGTATCAATCCGTATTAGGGCATTCTCAGAGTTGAAAAGGAATTCAGCTAGTGCCTTTCCCAGCTCGGTCTTGCCTACACCTGTAGGCCCCATAAACATGAAGCTTGCTATTGGACGATTAGGGTCGACAAACCTGCCCTAGAATGACGGATTGCATTGGCCACAGACTTTGACTGCAATATCTTGTCCGAAAACCCTCTTGGGGAGTACATTTTTGAATAGCAGTAGCCTTCCCTTTCAGATTGTTGAAGATTTCCCTTTCTCGAAGCATCGAATTTCCTGACTGATGGAATTCAACAAGTTTATTCTCAGCCTCTTCCAGCTGTTTTTGTAGTGACAAAAGTGTTCGAGTTCAGCAGCACGACTCTAACCCATATTCTCTCTCGGCGGCTTCAATCTCTAGGTTAACTCTGTCAATCTAAACCAAAGACAGACCAGGGAATTAGAGACCACATCACGCTGTGGCGAAAATGTGGCAAATAACACACCAAAGAACGAAGTATGTGCCTACCTCTTCCTTAATTGATCTTATACAAGTCATCAAGGACTTCTCGTATTCCCAATGTTCTGAAAGGTCCTCCTGCTTCTACTTGAGATATTCTAGTTCAGCTTCAAGCTACCCACGGGCCAGATCAGGAAGCGTGGCCGTCGCCACTCAGCTTCTAGTCCGCCGTCGGCGCTGTACCGAGCCGGCGGCGTAGAGTGGAACAGGCGGCCAGCCCCGCTCCCGGCGGGGAGCCGACCCATGGGAGCGAACCACGGGGACCTCGGGTGGCGGTGGCGGAGGAGGAGGCATCCCCGGAGAGCGGCGCAAGGGCCCACGGGAGGGGCGGCCGCCGCCGGGCGGAGCGACGGATGTGGCGGCGACCGCGGCGCGCGCACGCCTGGACGCGGCGGAGCGTGCCATCGCGAGGGATGGAGGGTTTAGCTGCGGCAATGGGGACTGGGGCGCGTGCGTGCGCTGTTGCTGCTTTATAGTGAGGCGGTAGGAGAGCGAAGGGTGGCGAACTGGCGATGCTTGGAGAAGGGGAAAGAAGAAGAAGAAGAAGCGACGGAGGGAGTCGAAAAGAATCGAAGGTTAGAGAAGCTTCTGCAAAAATTTTGCCGTGCAGATCGTGTACAGTGACAAGATCTTCTGATCCAGACCGTTCTTTCAGAATGGGCGGCCTGCATTTGCATCGTACCATGGGCCCGCTTGTCTGAGAAAAATGATAGCAGATTCTTCGGCGTCAGTAGAGCACTAGAGCTTCATGTATGTCAGCCAGGGATAGGGACGGTAATCGGGTGCGACGGATACGAGTAGTGCTCGTCTATACTTATACTCACGAATCAAAATCTTCTCCATAGGTATACCCGCGAAGGGTCGCGGACGAAGAATCTCATCTATATGAAAGCATCTAGGCACCCGATATGTTTTGGTTTTGATAATTAATAACAACGTTGCTATATAATCTAATGCTTTTGATGAGGATATTGAAAGTAGGTCGTTTCCAAGAAAAATGATCATGGAAATACCAAAGAAAAGTTCAAGCCAATCAAGCTTATGTCAAGATCATGTAAAGGTATTTTTTTTATATATAAGGTTCTTTTTAGTCCTTTGACGATCTTGGAGTTTGGAAGAAAGATCCGTCTATTAGATTTAGGACCGTACTATTAAGAGGGATCGTGACGCTTATCTTGATGTCGTTTAAGGGTTTAAAGGCTCAAATATGCTGTTCAAATTAGCTGCCAATTTTTAGACAAGTTCCTTTTTTTTGAAAAATCCTGAATTATTTCAAGTCTCTGGAAATCCGGTGCTACCGCCCATGGCAGCGCGGTGCTACCGGGTTCGCGGTAGCACCGGCTAAACTGACCGGTGTGAAAATTCCAGAGAAGGGCTTTAGGGCGTTGTTGTAGCCCGGTGCTACCGCCCATAGTAGCTCGGTGCTACCGGACTTTCGGTAGCTCCGGACCTGAGCCCGGTGTGAAAATCACAGAGGGTGTGTTTTTGGGTGTTTTGGTGGCCCGGTGCTACCGCCCATAGTAGCCCGGTGCTACCGGATTTTCGGTAGCATCGGACCTTAGCCCGGTGTAAAAATTCCAGAGAAGCACTTTTCTTAAGATTTTCGAGTGCCCGGTGCTACCGCACATAGTGGCCCGGTGCTACCGGACCTCAGTCCGGTGCTATATTTCCAAAGAGGTGTGTTTCTGCTGAAAGAAAAAGAAATAGAGCCCGGTGCTACCGGCCCTAGTTGGGCGGTAGCACCGGACTTCCTGTAACGGTCTCTGGCAAGTGCATTAAATGCACTATTCTAGCCGTTGAAAGGGAGCCCGGTGCTACCGGTCCTACATGGGCGGTAGCACTGGAAAAACAGATTTTTGCAGATTTCGAGCTCCAACGGCTAGAAAGTTTGGTGGAGGCTATAAATACCTCCCCACCTGCCTTCTAGAGCAACTCTTGGTCCTCATTGATGATATTTGAGCTCTAGCAAGTGTTCTCCACTCTTGTGTGCATTCAATTTCCATTTGTGAGTGTGAGAAGCAAAATTTGGTGTTGCATTTAGTGTTTGAGCCTTTAGACACCGACATTCGACCTCAAGCTAGCGTCAAGGTTCAATACTCTTGGAGGTTGCCGCCTCCTAGACGGCTTGGTGGCGACAGCGCGTGAGCTTCTCAACGGAGATTGTGAGAAGCCCCGGCAAGTTGTGAAGGCCGGAGTTCGCCTACCCGGAGCGGGGAAGAACTACCTTAGTGATCGAGGAAGGCTCAAGCGAGTGGAGCCGGCTTGACGTGGATCAAGTCACCTCAACGTGGAGTAGGGGAGACTGGCAAGTCTCCGAGACCACGGGTTAAAATTCCTTGTCTCCTATTTTATTGTGCTTGGTATACTTGTTTGTTGGAAATCCATTTGATCAATACCATACTCTTCTTGTTTTTGTGCTCATAAGTATACTTGCTTCACTTGTATTGTCATAGCATTTTGAGCCTTGCTAGAGACTTTAGTGCGTTCTTCATTTTCTTATCTAATATTTGTAGTGTTGTTTGTAATTTCTAAATTGAGTTGAGAAAATTTAGAAACCTCCTATTCACCCCCCCTCTAGTCGGTTATCCTTGATCCTACAAGTGGTATCAGAGCTTGGACTCTCTTTTGGGGGCTTCACCGCCTAGAGAGTAAGGATGGCTAGTGATGGGGTGTCGATAGGCAAGGCGCCATTTTTTGATGGTACAAATTATGCTTATTGGAAAATTCGTATGACCGTTTATCTTAAGGCCATGAGTCCAAGCATATGGAGAATTGTAGTTAAGGGTTTCACTCCGGGGGTTAATCCCACACTCACAAATGACCAAGAGGAGCGAAACACTCATCTTAATGCTCAAGCTATGAATGCTCTTTTTGGAGCCTTGAACGCGGATGAGTTCAATCGAGCGAGCAATCTTGAAACCGCTCATGAGATTTGGACGACCCTCTCGGAAATTCATGAGGGGACATCCTCGGTCAAGGAAAGCCAAATTGCATATGCTTCGAATCAAATACGAGAGTTTTATTATGTTGCCTCATGAAAACATCAATGAGATGTATTCACGATTGAACAACATAGTAAATGAGCTCAAGGGCCTTGGAGCATCACTAACCGATTTTGACATTGTTCGTAAGATGCTTAGGGCTCTTTCGGAAAAATATGAGACTTTGGTGACATTGTTTCTCAACTCACCGGAGTTGCCAAGAATGACGCCAACGGGACTTCTTGGAAATCTCATAACCAATGAGCTTTACAAGAAGGACAAGGAAGAGCTTTTGGAGCAAAGCTCTTCGAAGAAGAAGAACATCGCCTTCAAGGCAAAGGCGGAGTCAAGTGAAGAAATGCTTAATGACTCCGATGATGATGAAGACACCGAGGAGGAAATGGCCCTTCTCGTAAGAAGAATGAGAAAATTCATGAAGAGGCGCTCAAGTGGAAGTGGTCCCCAGAAATTCAAGAAGGGACAATACTCTAGCACCAACCGATATGCAAATATTCGGTGCTATGAGTGTAATGAAAAGGGACATATTGCCTCAAAATGTCCAAAGAAAAGGGACGACAAAGACAAGTCCCTTCAAGAAAAAATTCTTTCATGGGAAGAAGAATCTCTTCAAGAAGTTGAACAAGGATGGCAAAGGCGAGGCTCACATTGGAGAATGGAACTCCGAGGAAGAATATTCGGACTCCGACTCTTCCGAAGACGACACACCTCCAAAGAAGAAGGGTATTGCCGGCATTGCTATTAAGGAGACTTCATCACCTCTCGACACTCCTTTGTGTCTTATGGCAAAAGGAGATTTTAAGTTAATCTCAAATGTTGATGAACCCTCCTATGATGAATTAATGGATATGCTTGAGGATTTGAATGAGTATCTTGGCAAAGAAAAGTCTAAACATAAGGCCTTGAGAAAAGAATATCTCTCTCTCAAAGACTCTTATGAGGAGCTAAAGGAAGCTCATGAGACTCTTCTTGCTAAAGATCATTCAAAATCTCAAAATGATATAGGAATTAGTTGCAAAATTATTGATGATGTATCTTGCTTAGAAATTGACTCATGTAGTATATCAAAAGTTAGCAAATCGACCTCTTGTGATGATTTAATTGATATGCCATCAATTTCATGCTCTAGTTCCTCTTCACGTCATGAAAACCTAGTAGTAGAAAATAATGAACTTAAGGAATAAGTAAACAAACTTAGCAAAAGTCTTGATAGATGTTTTAAAGGTAAAGACACTTTAAATAAAATCTTGAATGGTCAAAGATGCTCCTACAATAAAGAAGGACTAGGATACATTCCTAAGAAGGGCAAAAAGATTAATAGCAAAGCTCCTCACTTTGTTAAATCAAACGGGAAGTTTTGTTACAAATGTCATGAGATAGGGCATCTATCAATCAATTGCCTCTTAGATAAAACAACTAAGAGTAATTTTTATGACTCTTGCTATGTGCTTAAGAAAGATAGCTTTGGTAAAATAATTGCTAAATTTGTTGGTACTCCCATACTTGGTCGTAAAAAGAATGTCATTTGAGTGCCCAAAGCCTTGGTTACTAACCTCCAAGGACCCAAACAAATTTGGGTACCTAAAAGAACTTGATTCTCTTTTGTAGGTGAACTACAAGACCGGAGGACGACATTGGGTGTTGGATAGTGGATGCACTCAACATATGACCGGTGACCGGAAGATGTTCACCACCTTTGAAGTAGGAAATGGGCAAAACGACAAGATCACATTTGGTGACAATAGCAAAGGAAAGGTATTGGGTTTAGGCAAAATTGCTATCTCAAATGATCTTTCTATTTCAAATGTTTCCTTGGTAGAAACCTTAAATTTTAATTTGTTATCGGTTGCTCAAATTTGTGATCTAGGTCTTACTTGCATGTTTTCTAAGAATGGTGTAGTAATTTCTAAAGAAAATGATAATTCTTTGGTATTCAAAGGTTTTAGATTTGGAAATTTGTATTTGGTCGATTTCACCTCAAATGAGTCATGCCTTCAAACTTGTTTAATTGCAAAGACATCCCTAGGATGGTTATGGCATAGAAGACTAGCTCATGTTGGGATGATCCAACTCAAAAAGCTTTTCAAAAATGATTTAGTTGTGGGCTTGAAAGATGTGAAGTTTGAGAAAAATAGGCTTTGTAGTGCTTGTCAAGCCGGAAAACAAGTTGCTAGTTCTCATCCTTCAAAAAGTATCATGTCCACATCTAGACCATTAGAGCTCTTACATATGGATTTGTTTGGCCCAACAACCTATAAGAGCATTGGAGGAAATTCTTATTGCTTAGTCATTGTTGATGATTTTTCAAGGTATACATGGGTATTCTTTTTAGATGATAAATCCGAAACCTCCGGTATCTTTAAAAACTTTGCAAAAAGGGCTCAAAATGAATTTGATTTTATAATTAAGAAGATTCGTAGTGACAATGGTTCCGAATTCAAAAATACAAAAATCGAAGATTATTGTGATGAATTTGGAATAAAGCACGAACTTTCCGCCACTTACACTCCAGAGCAAAATGGAGTTGTGGAACGGAAAAATCGAACATTAATTGAAATGGCAAGAACTATGCTTGATGAATATGGCACCTCCGATAGTTTTTGGGCGGAAGCCATTAATACCGCTTGCCATGCAACAAATAGGCTTTATTTGCATCGTCTCTTGAAAAATAACTCTTATGAGCATCTTATTGGAAGAAGACCAAATATTTCTTATTTTCGAGTTTTTGGTTGTAAATGCTATATCTTGAAAAAGGGGGTTTGACTTTCAAAATTCCAAAGTCGTTGTGATGAGGGTTTCTTACTTGGATACTCCTCAAATAGCAAAGCTTACCGTGTATTCAACAAAAATAAAGGTTTTGTGGAAGAAACTTGTGATGTTGAATTTGATGAAACTAATAGCTCTCAAGAAGAGCAAGAAAATTTGAATGATGTAGGTGAAGAAGGGTTAAGAGAAGCAATGAAGAACATGACACTTGGAGACATAAAACCAAAGGAGGATAAACAAGATCCACCCTCATCCACTAAAGTTGAACCCACTACTTCCGCTCCGTCAAGCCAAGTTCAATCTATTGATGTGGATGAAAAGGACAATGATAAATCAACTCAAGCTCTACCTCAAAGAATTCATCACGGGTTCTCCAAAGATCATCCAATAAATCAAATATTGGGTGATGTTAGTAAGGGTGTTCAAACTCGATCTCGTGTTGCTTCTTTTTGCAAACATTACTCCTTTGTATCTTCTATTGAACCTACTCACATAGATGAAGCTCTAGATGATCCGGATTGGGTAAATTCAATGCATGAAGAACTAAATAACTTTGCTCGAAATGATGTTTGGACCTTAGTGGAAAGACCCAAGGATCACAATGTAATAGGCACAAAATGGGTATTCCGAAACAAACAAGATGAAAATGGTATTGTAGTAAGAAATAAGGTCCGTTTGGTAGCTCAAGGATTTACTCAAATTGAAGGTTTGGATTTTGGTGAAACCTTTGCTCCCGTGGCTAGATTAGAAGCCATTAGAATTCTACTTGCTTTTGCATCTTGTTTTGATATTAAATTATTTCTAATGGATGTAAAAAGTGCTTTTCTAAATGGAGAAATTTCTGAATTGGTTTTTGTTGAACAACCTCCCGGTTTTGAAAGCCCTAAATATCCTAACCATATTTACAAACTCTCTAAAGCGCTATATGGTCTCAAACAAGCTCCTAGAGCATGGTATGAGTGACTTAGATATTTTCTACTTTCCAAAGGGTTTAAAATTGGGAAGGTTGATACAGCACTTTTTACAAAAATCATTGATGAAGAATTCTTTGTATGCCAAATCTATGTTGATGATATTATATTTGGCTCTACTAACGAAGAATTTTGCAAAGAATTTGGTGACATGATGTCTAGGGAGTTTGAGATGTCAATGATTGGAGAATTAAGCTTCTTCCTTGGACTTCAAATCAAGCAACTCAAGAATGGAACCTTCGTGAGTCAAACCAAATACGTGAAGGACTTGTTAAAAAGATTTGGCATGAAAGACTCGAAGCCCATCAAGACTCCAATGGCTTCCAACGGGCATCTTGACCTAAACGAGGGAGGTAAACCGGTAGACCTAAAACTTTATCACTCTATGATTGGTAGTCTACTTTATCTCACCGCATCTAGGCCCGATATTATGTTTAGTGTATGCATGTGTGCTCGTTTTCAAGCTTCCCCTAAAGAATGTCATTTAATAGCCGTTAAGAGAATTCTAAGATATTTAAAGCATTCCTCAAATATAGGGTTATGGTATCCTAAAGGTGCTAATTTTGATTTAATTGGATATTCGGATTTAGATTATGCGGGTTGCAAAGTGGATAGAAAAAGCACATCCGGAAATTGTCAATTCCTAGGTAGATCCCTTATTTCTTGGTTCTCAAAGAAACAAAATTCGTAGCTCTATCCACGCCAAGCCGAATACATATCCATTGGTAGTTGTTGTGCTCAATTATTGTGGATGAGGCAAACTTTAATGGACTATGGAATAGATTTTAAAAACGTGCCTCTTTTGTGTGATAACGAAAGTGCCGTAAAAATAGCCAACAACCCCGTCCAACACTCAAGAACCAAACATATAGAAATCCGTCATCATTTCTTGGGAGATCATGTTAGTAAAGGAGATATAGTGATTAGTCACATTAGAACCGAAGATCAATTAGCAGATATCCTAACCAAGACTTTAGATGAAGCCCGGTTCTGTAAATTGAGGAATGAATTAAATGTCATAGATATCTCTAATGTGTTTTGAGCTTTTCCCTTGAATCTTGCTTGAAGATTGATTGGTTAATTCTTTTGTTGCTTTGTTGAAAATCTCTCAAATTCTTTTAATGAAGCACTTGTCGAGGGGGAGCTCCTTATATGTTTCTCACACCTTAAGATATCAAATAATGTGGTTGTCGCAAAAAGAAATAAGGATTAAATTTTATTAAGCCATAAATCCTGAAAATTTACTAAATTTGGATGCAATTATTTGTCTTACAAAAATACATATTGAAGTTTTATTGAAAAATGTTGAATTCTCTGAGTATATATCTTTGCTTTGACTGTGTTCCCGGTAGCACCGCTCATACAAGAGCGGTAGCACCGGAGACCGGTACTACCGGTAAAATCGCGGTAGCACCGAATTTCTCGGGTTTAGGGGATTAAGCCCTGGGCGGTGCGACCGGGTTTTATCTCTTTTAGCACCGCTCCTCTTCTTCTTCTTCCTCTCTCTCTCCACTCGAACCTTTGTTCTATCTCCACTCAAAGATCCTCAAGAAATCAACTTGGTTCTTCCTGAAGATAAATTCTTTAAGTTCCAAACCCGTCAGGTAACTTTCTCCCTCCAAAAATTCCTTCATTTCGCGTGCCCTAGTTTCCTCTTTCTTCTTCTTTAGGGTTCTTGTAAAAAATGGCTAAATCTGTGTCCTTTTTGTCAAAATTTGTGGATGAAATGAGTGCAATAATGATCCTCTAATAAGTAGGTAACTTTTCTTTGCTTCAAATCACTCAAAACCACAAATTTTGTCAAAATTAGGTTTCATCCTCAAAAGGACCGGTGCTACCGAATTTCTGCACGGTAGCACCGCCTCTTATCCGGTACTACCGATCTAGCATGGACGGTAGCACCGCAGCAAGACCGGTGCTACCGATCTAGCATGGGCGGTAGCACCGGGATTGCAGGCAATGTGTACACAAATGCTGTTTTCTACAAAAATCTCTAAATCTAGGGCATATAACCTTGATCTTACTCCTTGAATTCATCTCTTATATCCAGTAATCATGCCTAAGACTCGAGGATCAGGCTCTTACATTAAAATCGCTGCAAACCGAGGGCGAGCTCCTCCACTTCCCTCTCAAGATTCTGACAGCCAAGATAATGTTCCAATTGCCTCAAGGCATCAAGAAGCTAGAAAGAAAAATAAGCAAGACATTGATGAGAGCTCAAAGCAGTCCAAAGGAAAACAAATTGAACCAGAGTCAAGCAGTGAGAAAACTGATGATGATGAATACATGGATGTTGATGAAATTGAAGGATCAGGAGATGATCATGACCTCTTTAATCCATCCATTGATCTGAGAAAAATTAAAGGTGACACTTTCTACTTCCTTAGACAGGCTAACCAATACCGCTACCCGTAGTGCAATCAAGATAAGTTTAGAACCATTTTTCAGCAAAAGGCATATTATGAAATCTACAAGAACAAAGAATTTGCTGATCACAAATGGATAAATTGGGAGCACATAAGAAAAAAACCTATGTTTGTTGGAGTCCCTGAGCTGTTTTATGGTGCTGGGTTGTCAGATTTTGTCAGCAAAAAATGTGACTATAATGATGATCTAGTAAGGCAGTTTTATGCCACTATGCATGTTTCGGAGGAGTTTGATGAAATCACTTAGATGACGGATGCCGCAGTGCATAAGGTCGCAAAAAGTGAGATAGAGGAGGCTTGGGGGATTTTTTACAGTGGGTATCCAAATGTCCACAGTGACAGGGTGCTACCTCTTGACAGACAGTTTCAGTTCTATGATCCAGCTGCATCAGTCAAGCGTCCAGGTAAAATAACGCATCTCCTTCCCTCATCTAGCCTAATTAACAGAATCATAAGGGTTACCATTCATCCAAAGAGTGGAAATCTAGATGAGATCAGAGGATATGCCTGGAACATTATGAGCAAAATTACCCACAAAAATAAGCTTGATGTGGTTGATTTCATGATCAGAGAGATGGGCTCCTCTGCCAGTGACAAAGGTAAAAGGTTATACTTTGCTCCCTTCATTATGATGATAATAAAAAGGGTGACTGGGTTTAGAGGAGGATGCGGGAGTGCACACAAGCCTTACAAACCCCGCGAGGCAGCCCCTCAAACAATCTCTCAGAGAGGTCAATCATCCTCCCAGCAGCCACAGTCGCAGGAAATTCCAGTTGCTTCAGAAATTCCTACAGCTCAGCATGATCAATTCCTTGACAGTTTGAGGAGTGATCTCATGAGCAGCCTGGCTAGTATGAGAACTGATATGATGAGTGGCTTTGCTAAGATGGAGGAGGCTCAGGCTCAGACGCGGCAGATGGTTGAGGAGGTTCGAGGACGGTTAGACTCTGTGGATTCTTCGATCTCCGAGCTTCGCTCATCTCTTCCCGTCGTTTATCAGCGCTCCGGATCTCGTGCACCTCAATCTGCTTCGCCTCCTCCAGCTCCTCCATCTTCTTGAGCTTCGCGACGATCTTTTTTGTATTTGATGCCAAAGGGGGAGAAGTGAAAGTGAACAAAAGAAAATCTAGAAACTTATGTTTTGGTTGATACTTTTGTTGCTATGTGATGTTTTCTGGATGAATTCTATATGTTTTGTTTTGATCTTGTCGTGGTCAATGAGATATCATATTGTTGTTTTTAATCCTTATTTGTTTATCCACGGGCTCAATTATTAAACAAAACTCTGTCAAATTTTTGTAAATGAATGAACCATCTACTTAAAATTAGCATGCACATCTTTAGGGGGAGTATTTCTTAATAATATCATGGTTGATACTTCTTTCCTGCTTCGAAAGGCATTTTGGTTCCTAATCTCTTGAAGCAAAAATTTCCTTTTGTTCACCTAAAAACAATTTCAAACTATCACTATGGGTTGTCATCAATTACCAAAAAGGGGGAGATTGAAAGCATCTAGGCACCCGATATGTTTTGGTTTTGATAATTAATGACAACGTTGCTATATGACCTAATGCTTTTGATGAGGATATTGAAAGTAGGTCGTTTCCAAGAAGAATGATCATGGAAATACCAAGGAAAAGTTCAAGCCAATCAAGCTTATGTCAAGATCATGTAAAGGTATTTTTTTATATATAAGGTTCTTTTTAGTCCTTTGACGATCTTGGAGTTTGGAAGAAAGATCCGTCTATTAGATTTAGTGCCGTACTATTAAGAGGGATCGTGACGCTTATCTTGATGTCGTTTAAGGGTTTAAAGGCTCAAATATGCTGTTCAAATTAGCTGCCAATTTTTAGACAAGTTCCTTTTTTTGAAAAATCCTGAATTATTTCAAGTCTCTGGAAATCCGGTGCTACCGCCCAGGGCAGCGCGGTGCTACTGGGTTCGCGGTAGCACCGGCTAAACAGACCGGTGTGAAAATTCCAGAGAAGGGCTTTAGGGCGTTGTTGTAGCCCGGTGCTACCGCCCATAGTAGCCCGGTGCTACCGCCCATAGTAGCCCGGTGCTACCGAACTTTCGGTAGCATCGGACCTGAGCCCGGTGTGAAAATCACAGAGGGTGTGTTTTTGGGTGTTTTGGTGGCCCGGTGCTACCGCCCATAGTAGCCCGGTGCTACCGGATTTTCGGTAGCACCGGACCTTAGCCCGATGTAAAAATTCCAGAGAAGCACTTTTCTTAAGATTTTCGAGTGCCCGGTGCTACCGCACATAGTGGCCCGGTGCTACTAGACCTCGGTAGCACCGGACCTCAGTTCGGTGCTATATTTCCAGAGAGGTGTGTTTCTGCTGAAAGAAAAAGAAATAGAGCCCGGTGCTACCGGCCCTAGTTGGGCGGTAGCACGGAATTCTATAACGGTCTCGGCAAGTGCATTAAATGCCTTTGTTCTAGCCGTTGAAAGGAGCCGGTGCTACCGGTCCTACATGGCGTAGCACCGGAAAAACAGATTTTTGCAGATTTCGAGCTCCAACGGCTAGAAAGTTTGGTGGAGGCTATAAATACCTCCCCACCTGCCTTCTAGAGCAACTCTTGGTCCTCATTGATGATATTTGAGCTCTAGCAAGTGTTCTCCACTCTTGTGTGCATTCAATTTCCATTTGTGAGTGTGAGAAGCAAAATTTGGTGTTGCATTTAGTGTTTGAGCCTTTAGACACCGACATTCGACCTCAAGCTAGTGTCAAGGTTCATTACTCTTGGAGGTTGCCGCCTCCTAGATGGCTTGGTGGCGATTGTGCGCGGTGAGCTTCTCAACGGAGATTGTGAGAAGCCCCGGCAAGTTGTGAAGGCCGGAGTTCGCCTACCCGGAGCGGGGAAGAACTACCTTAGTGATCGAGGAAGGCTCAAGCGAGTGGAGCCGGCTTGACGTGGATCAAGTCACCTCAACGTGGAGTAGGGGAGACCGGCAAGTCTCCGAGACCACGGGTTAAAATTCCTTGTCTCCTATTTTATTGTGCTTGGTATACTTGTTTGTTGGAAATCCATTTGATCAATACCATACTCTTCTTGTTTTTGTGCTCATAAGTATACTTGCTTCACTTGTATTGTCATAGCATTTTGAGCTTTGCTAGAGACTTTAGTGCGTTCTTCATTTTCTTATCTAATATTTGTAGTGTTGTTTGTAATTTCTAAATTGAGTTGAGAAAATTTAGAAACCTCCTATTCACCCCCACTCTAGTCGGTTATCCTTGATCCTACACCATACCCGTCGCCCGCAGGTACCCGATACCCGCGGGTATACCCGTTTACCCATCACCATCAACAATCCTTCCAATCAAATGGCACTAGGAGCTAATAAGCTATGGTGCTAATGCAATCCTTTTGATGAAATTCTGAGAATCAGCTACATTTTGTAGATTGAAGAATGATTATCAATTATTCAAAATTTCAAACGAACATGAGAATAAGAATTAAAATAACACATGCAGATAAATAACACACATTACTTAAGTCAACAAAAACTGATATGAGGTACCACAAATTGGGGATCAGGGGGCCAATTGGGCGTCTGTTCTAACCCATATGTTAATAGAAGGTGGTGGGTAATCGGGCGAAACGGGTACAGGTAAAGCTTCCCCATACTCGTACCTGTTTACCCATCGGGTAAAGTTTAACCCCCATAAACATACCCACGAGTAATTAAAGATGAACATACCCACCTCTATTAGGGTTTTTACCCGCGGATACACGGGTAATCGAGTAAGATTGCCATCCCTAGTCAGGGAGCGTACTCGTAATTGAAAAATCCTGGTATCGGTGGAGCTCTCTGTATCTCAAAGGGGGGCATGCCCCCTTAATCGAAAAACTCTTAGATCCTATTTAGATGAATGGTAATTTTTAGGAGGTTCTGACATCTAGCTTAAAATTTAAACTAGATCTTAAAACATTTCAATGAAATATCTCTAATCCAAGCGCCCCTTATTAATATATTTATATTTTATTATACATATACCTTCCATGTAATAAATTAGCTTCTATGCAAAGGAGTAATATAAAATACATTGGATTGGTCCCTCTTATTCCTCATATTTTTTGTTTAAGCTCACCATTATTATCAAACATGCTATATATCGATAACTGGTTGTGCCTGAATTGAATTAACATAGTTATACGAATTACATAATTGTTATTCGACTTAAATCCAATGACTAACTGAAGGACCGAGATGGCGAACAGAGGGGGGTGAATGGTCGCAAATAAATTTTCCCCAAAATACTCCAACAAAAACCTCAACAAGATCGCTCAAAGGAAATCGTGAAAAACCCGAAAAACTAGAGAATTATGTGTACCCCAAGCTTGCATGGATAAGTACCATAAAATATGTGGGGATTTTTGAGTCACAATCCTGGTTTTCTAGTGTCTAAGATAAAGAGGAATCAATCCAACTCTTGCTTTTAGAAAGAACATCAATTCAAATCACAAAAGTCACTTTCAGAAAAGCAAAAGCAGAATTTCCAGAACTTGTCCTCAATTTGAACAGGAGGTTGGTGGGTTTCTGCAGGTCACAAAATTTTGAGAATTTTTCTCCCTATGAGAATCAGAGTCATGAAGAACTCCACCAAATTTATCCTCAAAACACCTTACATAAAAAACAGGAAAAATCGAAGAACACAGTCAGTCAAGAACTTCGAGCAGAAAGTTTGGGGCTCAGTTTTCACCTCATGGAGCCCAAACGGTGCAACAAGTGAACTCCAAAAATTTTCTGCAAGTGGATATCAGAGTCCCGCACCTCCTCCAATAAGAATAACTTAAAAATGATTTTTCTATATTTTTATAAAAATCAAATACTAAATGCTGCGCAAAGAACAAGTTCTGAACAAAGTTGGAACTTGAAAGAAAAGATGTTCTCTACTCAATCCAAGAGCGCAAAAGAGACGTAAAACCATATGAACACACTCAAAACATCCAAAATCAACAGCATTTAGAAGGAGGGGAGGCAAATCCAAATTGCGTGAAAGTAAATTGCGAGAATGTAATTGCGGGAAAGTAAATGCTGAATTTAAATTACGTAAAGTAAAGACATAATGTAAATGCGCAAAATAAATTCAGAGTTGGATGGATAAAACTTTTATTTCTGGAAGGAGAGGTTACAAAGCCTCACTTTCATGTGGGCAAAGCTCAAAGGAGCATTCACAAACCTCAAAACCTTCCAAGGGAGGAGGCTACCCCTCCACCCCTATTTATACTACTCTTGGGTCACCTACCACCCTTGGATGAGTCCCTCAACCCTAGAGCACTCATCTAAGGGCTAGGATTAACCCACACACACAGCCATGCAAGGGCTAACCCAAAACTCACACACATACCGGGTTTTCTTGCACGGTTTTCAAAGCATACTACCTAAACCCGCTAACCTATCAACTAGACCTCAATCCGACGGCCCTCATTGATCCACGCGGCATCTAGCTAGCATCATCTCCTTTCCTTGTCTTCTTGACTTGCCCGGACTCCGTCTCCGATCATTTTCTGGCGATCTCCCAACCGTCTGGACCTTCGACGCTCCTCGCCTAGTCCCGGTCATCCTCCGCCTCACCATGACCTAGCACCGTCGCCCTGCAACCATCAAAGACAAGGAAACACATCACATAGTAATTCCCACAATGATATGCAATAAACCCATCCAACTCATCACTACCGCGCCCATACGGCCGGTACTGCCACTCCTGGCAGAGACAACCCAAATTGCTTCATTTTGAAAATCAATCCAAATCAAACTCAAACTTGAACACACCTTGCTCAAATAAAGTCAAATACTCATCACAAACATGGATGGACCTCCACATGGTCCTTCACTAACTAACTAACCCACGAGCTTAATCGCTAAACCGAAAAACCAAATGCAAAAGGCATTTGTGAATCGTTGCATGTAATGATTTGTGGTATGTGTATTGTTATTGCTAATTTCATGGTTGTTTACCTTTGAATTAATAAATAGGATGAATCATCTATTGCTTACCAGGATCACGTCCATTATCTGCATGATCATTTCTTATGCATTCGTGGCAATAGTGGAGCTACGTCGTCAGGACCTTTGCATTTCTATAAATACAAATTACACAATTAGTTTAATACCCTAACATCTAATCTACAAAATCATACATATGTTACATTACATGCAGTGCCATAGACAGTGGCTCATTCATGCTTGTGTCGTACGGTATACGGTGGCTTCTTATGTATGTCGCCTTTTGATGCTCCTGGTAGGGTTTTGACCTGCGCTATGACCACGTGCTTCTTTTGGTCATTATTGAAGCGATAAGAATATACAGTAACCCCATTCTATGAGCATTTGTTCTACCTATTGAACTTGAGGTTCATCCTACACAATAATTACCCCATGCTTGTTGCCTATTGGCCCCCTCCTGATTGAGAAACCCTTACACTCTTCGTGTATCTCAAGGAGGGCCATGGCCTCCCTCCTGGCTTTGTGTCCACTGCGGTCATTTTAAATAGTTTTCCATTAAACATCAAGTTTCTTATGACGAAATCATATTTAATTTTTTTCACCATTACAAACTAACGAGGTCCTGTATTGGCCAACTATCTTGTTGTAGTAGCAATTTTGTAGTTTTTGTGGAGCTTTGTACCAGCCGTGCTATACGTATATACACTTCTAGTTCAAAGTCATTTATGAAATTGTTGGGATGTCCGTGTATTTGCCATTGGAGATGGGGTAAGTAAAGACTAACACCTATCCTTTAAATCACTATGTTGACTTCCTAAAACGTATTTTAGTGCTTACAGTTGTTTCTTTACACATCAAAGTAGCGTTGACATTCAATGAAACATGTGCACTATCCGGCATCACCATCGCCATTGAAGATGATTTTCACATGTGTGATAAACAATTGTCCAAGATTCAAAGTTGCGACACTAATAGCGTTTGATAGCTGGATTTTCTTTCACCGTCCTTTTGTCTTGAATTATTGTTCGATAGATCATGGACCGGTGGCATAGCAAATCCTATGTTGAACTCTCCCATCTCTATCGGTGTCTTTAGGTTGGTTTGTGTTGGGTATGTATGGTTTGTGTTAGGTTTGTAGAAGATGAAGATATCAACCGATCCACTCGTGAACCTTGAACAAAAATTAAGAGAGGGCTAAGGGCATCTCCAATAGTGTTACTTCAGCTATCTCTTAGCTATATTATGTTAGCAAAATCCTACGTAGAGGAGGTGAGGAAAGAGAACGTGCTGTCTATTATACAAGAGACAACGTGATCACGCAAACCAACGCAAATAGTGATAGAGTGTGAGAGTAAAATATGATAAAAAATAATATTAAATAGTTAGAGGAATGATTTTAGAGAAGCACTATTGGAGATGTTGTCTCTAGTGCTGTCTCTAGGTGAGTTGGAATCCTTAGAGACCATCCTAATTCAATGAATTGTATATTAATCCTTTATATATGAGCTAATTTATTGCTTGTTAAGTGCCTATTCAATAAAATATCAATATTGTATTAAGGATTTTGAATTAAGAGGGGTCATGCCTTCCCCGCCCTGAGCTACCCAAAGCTCCGCAATTGCAACCATGCTTTGACTCCACGTGGAGCACAAGTGTAAGAGAGTAAACGGTAGACGATTTTGCCGTCAGTTCTTTCCATGATTTGCATATCTTGCTCTCTAACGAACATTAAGCTCCGCAAGTGCAACCGTGCTTTGACTCCATGTAGGGACCAAGTGTAAGAGAGTAAATGACAGATGATTTTGCTGTCAGTTCTTTCCATGATTTGCATATCTTGCTTTCTAAAGAACATTATCTCGCATTTGTCATCAGCATGCCATTCTCTTATAAAGTACACTATTCTTAGGACCCGTTTGGTACTGTTCCCACACCTAACTTCCCAGCCGGAGCAACTGGAGCCTAGCTGAACGGGCGAGCTTCCGTGAAATTGGATTCAAGGATCTAGGCGGAGCAATCCCATGAATTGAACAGGACTCGAGGAGCGACATTTTGGGTGATTCCCGTGGGGAGCCAGCGCACCCAAATGAAAATGCCCCTCCAAGTTGCTAGTATTTACCTGTGAAATGACACAGGTATACCCCACTGTCCCAAGATCTCACCAACCCCAAAACCCCATTCGCATCCGGTCTCTCTATTCGACCCAGGCGACCAGGCGAGCACTGCGCGTCCACGCCCCGGTGTCCACACCGTGGCGTGCACGGTGAAGAGTAGCGACCCGGCGTCCACGACGACGTCCATGAGCGGTGACCCGGTGTGGAGGAGTGGCAACCCGGCGTCCGCGAGCGGTGTCCACGAGCAGCGACCCCGCGTCCACGGCGACCCTACGCACACCTCGTACTCCTCCCGCAGAGGTTAGCTACCAACACCCATAACCCTAATTCAGGCGCCATGGTTCACCCTGCTCTTCTAGGGCAACCCGTCCTCCCGTGACCTCTCCTCTCGTCCGATTAACCCCCAAATTTCCAAATCTGAGCAAACCCCTTGTATTGATTCTTGTTTTTATGAAGCTAGTGCTAACAAAAGCATAGATATGGAATGAACCTGTGTGAAATTAGTACTAGTAATTTGTTCGTTTTGATTCATTCCATCGCTTGATATTAAACTGTTCTTTCTACTTGTGTGAAATTCACTGTTGTGCTAATCAAAAGTGGTGGTGCCACAATGAGGCTAGCATGTCTGTGCTTTTGGGCATCATCTCCTTTGTGATGAACATAAGCAATTGCCCCAATGGAATAGGCAACATTTAAGTCCTTTTCTTCTTTCACTTATCATATGGAGTAGTACAAGGCCTATAATTTACCCCTCTAGTCACCAAAAAATTCTTTGTCCAGCCAAGGGATGCAAGGTCGTACCTTGAATCGTTGTCAGAAATTTATTGTGTTCTTTCTGTTTGGTAGTAATCAATTGCATACTGACGGAACTAGTTGGCCTAGAGGGGGGTGAATAGGCAACTTTTGCAAATTTTAGCTTCTTAGAGATAATTTATTATTCTCTTTATGTGAATAACTCAGTTCAATATATGACAGAAGTAAAAGCAAATAATGATAACAGCGAAAGCAATAAAGTGAAATAAAACACAAATGAGACAGAGATTTATCCCGTGGTTCAGAGCCCTTCTCCTACTCCACGTTGAAGCACTTCTTCCGAAGTATTGCTTCTCCAAAGCTAGTCGCATTAGCTCTGGTGATCACTCAGGTAGCTCTTTCACTACTCCAGTGAGGTGAGCTCCAAACCTTTCACAAATGCAGTGGCCTTCCACAATCACCTTTGGACAGGCCGCACTTTTCACTTCCTCCAAGCTATCTAGGATCACTAAGATCCAAGAGTAATAAACTTTGCACAAGTTCTGTCTCTTGGTTCACTCGCAAATCACACAGCTAGACTTCAGCTTGGATCTAAACACTTAGAGATGTTGAGGATTTTGAGTTTGAAATTGAAGCACAGACTCCTTTTGAGAATGAGATTTATTTTGAATGCTAAAAGGTCAAGGAGTTCATTCTATATCTTGGTAGATGGCTCGGGAAATACTTATATAGCCATTTGAAATGAATATAGCCGTTACACCTACCACTGTAGCCGTTGGACGTGTCAGAAAATCAGAAAGTCTAAAATACACGTGTACAACGGACTGAACAACAGACTTTAGCGATATTGATCATGTGTATGACGGACCAATTTAGGACATTTACGACGGACCAAAAAATTTGGTCCGTTGTACATGGGATTTTCAGAGAGTTTGGTCCGGCAAAGGAATGAGTGAGTTACATGTATGCCGGACCAAATTATTTGGTCCGTCATACATGGGAATTTCTAAGATCAGTAGCCAAGGACCTTTTTCAACAAAAATGAGTTTATCCAAGCGATTTGCTTTAGCAACAGACTAAAATTTTAAACAAGAATACTTGGTCCGTCAATAAAGCAAAAAACCTTTGAATAAGAAGAATATCTATCTATGGATTTAATAAATAGAACTCCAAGGTTTGGTTCGGCAAAAAGGCTTATAATCTGAATGAGTGCCGGACTAAAATATTTGGTCCGCTGCAGATGGAAATCTGAGAAGATTTGGTCTGTCGAAGGAGCATGATTTTATACGTATGCCAGACCAAAAACTTTGGTCCGTCATACATTGACAATCACTTGGTTGCAAGATGTCTTCAAGGAATTTTCACCAAGGACTAAAGAATGTGAAAATAAGAGATTTGGTCCGATGAGAAGATACCTTGATAGGAGTTTTGATAAAGAAGAATTTGAATGCTGGACCAAAGTAGCTTTTGGTGAAAAGGATTTTGGCTATGTATGCAACAGACTTAAGAAATGGATAGCTGAATTTTAGTCCGTCGCATATTTAGACTATTGAAATGAAGGAGAATTTTGACTCAAAGAGCAATGACTAAGAGTCTTTTACTCAGAGAAATCTAGTTTTGTCTTTGCCTTATGATCCAATCTAATAACTTGTGCAAAGTCCCTCTTTAGATAGCCAAACTGAAAATAATCCTAGCTATTTGACTTGAATCATCTCCCAAGTCATAAACTAGTAACAGAACACCTTAATCTTGTTAGTCCAACTTGCTTCATCATAGATTTCAGCACATGCTCTTCAAAACTTAAGTATTATTAACTTAGTCATCAACACCAAAACTATAATAAAACATGATAATGGAAATTGAGGGGGCCTAGATGCTATCAATCTCCCCCTTTTTGGTGATTGATGACAACATACCTTTTCAGTTAATAATATCTCATCCATCCTGCAAAACAGAGTTAGTTAGACAGAATAATATGCAGAAGTTATAGATATATGTGCTCCCCCTTAATGAATGCATGATCTGAACTTTGACAGTTGTGATATATTAGGACTATATTAGATCCTTAAAATACATAACCAGAGATCAGATCAAAAAGAGTTAGAATAAGTACTTCCAGACAACCAACAAGAAAGTATCAAAGAAAGTGTCAGAGCACAAATATACCAGATAAAGATCAGATACCACTAGTACCAAAGATACCACTAGTACCAAAACATTACAATAATAGGCTTAACAGACTTTGTTCAGCCTAACAGAATAGAACCTAGGAATATTCTCCCCATTTGGCATCAATAGCCAAAAAGGGTCCTATTTGCACCGAGAAAAGGTTCTTTTGAGCTGACCAAGAACTGAGATCTTTCTGGGAGGGGACACAATCTGATCATCAGCTGCTTCTAATTTTTCTTGAGTTTGAGTACTTGGCCCTTGGGACATGGCTTGATCATGCCAGCTCAGATAATCTGGTTCGCCTGGTTGAATGGTCAGATTATGAAGATCTAACTGCATTTTGCTCAAGGACTCATTTAATGTATTTGTCTCTGCGAGGATCTGACCCACATCATAAATGCAATCTTGTGCCAGTTGAGTATGGTGTAGAAGGGCATCCTTAGTGAAGTCCATGAGATGGTCTAGATTTTGTCTGATCCATATCTGATTACTTCTATTTGATGTGCTTGCAGCCTCAACTTGATTTCTCAGACTCTTGTGATGATTATCAATTTTTTGATTCATGTCATGCAGTCTGTCCTTTAACAGATTCTGATTGTTACCAAGCTGCTGGATCCATTGTCTTAATTCCCCTTGATTGCTGTTGAGGTGATTAAATCTAGAAAAAAATTTATTTTGAAATTTTGCTTGTTCTTCATATCTCTGAGCCATTGCTTGATCTTCCGTGTATCTTGCTTGAAATCCTCTTTGGTCAGCATAATATTGTTGTTCAAAGGAGGAGAACCATGCAGGCTGAGAGTCAAAGATATTTTCCTGAGCCTGAACGGTATCTTCTTGTGCTTGCTCAGCATGCCTTTGAGGAGACGAAGTAGGGTGCTGAAAATCGAATAGACTCTGCCATCCAGGAAAAGTATCCCTTTGATCATGCTAAGGATGAACAACTGATGGAGGATAACAAGATTCAAACGTTTGTGGTATACCAGATCCTCCTGCCTCATAATCATTTGCTCCTGGCCTGAAACTTTGAGTTTCCATGAATCTTCTTCTTCTTCCGACTCTTGCAGTGATGAAGCTGTTGCTCTTCATCAAAAGACTTAGCAACTGAGCTTGAGATAACTTGAGTTGCAGCATCATCCTCATTCCAGGATTCACTTCCATGAATCACTTCTGTTGCTTCTGGAGTAGAGGCTAGAAGTTGAGTGAAAGACCTTGGAGAGTAAGCAGACTTATGATGACTTGAGGCCTTACTTTTATTTCCACTTTGATCACTAGGCTCTCTGTCATTTCCAGATTTGGTCTTACTTGCACTGTGAGCACTTGGCTCTTTCCTTTTTCTAGACTTGTTCATGCTGCTGCTATGATGACTTTCATAGGCTTGAGAATGATGTGAATGATGACTATCATATGAGGGCATATGGCTTCCATAAGATTGATGCCAGCAGTCACTGCCCTTATCCTGTGAATACCTTCTTCGGCTGTTGTTGTCAAACTCATTTTCAGATTCTGCACTTGACTCATTTTCTCCTTCTTCTTGATCAGGCAATTCTGGTTCTTCCCTTTCATTAGGTTGATTTTCTTGCAATCCTCGAAGAAAACCAGTGACCCTCAAGCTTTGTCCAGTGGATTTATGCATATTATATTTCTTTGGGAAACACTTGAATTCCCTATTCAAATCATCTTGGGAAATTATACCTTGTGTCAACAGAACTTCAGTGATTTGTTGAGCAAAAGGTAAAGGGATGCTAAATTTTCTGTAGACTGCCTCTTCCATTTCCCCAAAGATGTAATCAACCAAGTCTATAGGTTGTCTTGACAAAATGAGATGCAACAGCCATGCTAGGGTTGGGGTCACACCTTCCTTGTATCCAGACTTGGGAAAAATTGTATGCCTTAATATTAGCAGCAGTACCTTTGCTTCTTATGACAAAAAAGAGACTCTGTTGGGATTGAAATCTGGATTGATGGTGTTTTTGTATATATGTGCAGATATTTGTAAATCAGGCATATTACCACTCAACCTCCATCTCTGACAAGGATACATCTTTTCAAATATTCTTGTTCTATTCACTAATGGACTTGAGGCTCCAATTGCAGACTCAAACTGAGTAGATCTGACTTTTCTTATCTTTCCATTCATAGTGAACATAATATGTTTTCTCTGTTTGTTCACTAATAGAGATGCATAGAACTCTAGTGTTCTTGAGATACTCCAAGGTATTGTCTTGTTTGACATTACATGAATTAATCCAGGGGTTAAGTTTATACAGTCAAACAATCTTGTTGAGTTAATTATGGAGTTCACTTGATCCCAATCTACATACTAATGGTTTGACAAGGCTTATACCATCTTCCCTTTTCCATCTTTTCTATTCAGATAACCATTATATATGATTTTGTGAAGCAGAGACACAAAATTTTCACCCAAAGCTGATCTTGACTCAAGAAACCCTCAAATTCTTGCCTCTTAGGTTAGCTAATTCTTCACTACTCAGAGTATCAACTTCAGCAAGCAGCTCAGTATTTTCTGAAGATGATTCACTGCGAGGCTCATAGGCACTATCTTCAGAAGATGACTCAGACTCAATTACTTGTTTATCTTTTCCTTTTCTTGGATGAGAAGTGACCAATTTTCTATTTGTTCGGGCAACATTATGAACATCTTGAATGAGTACAGGACCTTGAGGTTGTCTAGGTAATGTTATTCCAGGAGATGAACTAAACACCTTTGGTTTCTTGTTCTTTACTTTATCAACAATTTTTTCAATTTGTCCTCTTTTATCTAGGTTCTTCGACCTCATCTTAACTACCAACTGATGTTCAACTCTTGCTCAGACTCAAATGCAGACCCTTTTCAAGCACAATGGTCAGACCTAAGCAAAAATAAACACTAGAGTCTAAAATCTAGGTCTAGGGTTTATGACAAGAAGAGAAAAGAAGAGTTTTAAGGAAAGCTTACTGAGCCTGAAAGAGATTCTTTCGCAGAATGCCAGATGAACACCGTTGCCACGATCCGATTAGGGATTTGCTTCGGTGCTAAGATGGTTTTTCTGGCTTTGAGGAGTTTGCGCAAACACGAATGTACCAGAGGGGAAATTTCTGATGGAAGAAGTAACTGCATTGAATGAGAACAAGGTGGTTGAGGGGAGCAGGTGTCCTGGTAAAAAGGTAGTGGGACCCCTTTAGATAAAGCGGTTTGAGAAAATACAGGGAATCCCAAAAACAAGGTCAGGTTAGCAGAAGATAAGTCCTAAAGCAATAGACAGGATTTTGAACATATTTTGAAATTTGAGGAGAGAAGAAAAAGTTTCATGAAATAGATAAAATCTATTTGAATTTGGATAAGAATTAGACTTAGAAACATTTGATCATAAGACAGACTTATTTTAACTGAAAGATCAGAGAGTTTACCCATTTTAACATACCAAGTCGATTCAGATATAGACTAGACTAATTTTGGTCTGTGATTAAAGGGTTTTGCTCTGAACAATATCAAGACCAAAACTTCCTTTAATGCCAGACCAAAAATTTTAGTCTGGTGTGCATTAATTTTTTGTTTGTTTTTAGATTGGTCCATGGCAAATGGGTACTCGCCAGTTTACTTCAATTGATCTTAGTCTGCAATATGAGTAAGTTTCTGAAGATTAGAAATAGGGGATATAGCTAAGATTAGCAACCAAACCAACACAAAAAAAATAATCTAGAAGAATTAAGTTCTCAGGGAATGTTTGAGTCTAATTTTCAAATGAGCATAGGTAATTTCAACTTAAGCTCAGCTGAAGAACTCAAGTGCTGAATAGAGAAATTTAGCTAAATATTGCCACCAAGATTGAGGAGAACAGAGATTTTGACTTAGTTACTATATCTTGGATTGGATAAGAAAGAAGCATTGTAAGGTAAGTCTTATAGCAACATTTTCTCATTTTTAGTTAAGAGATTTATTTGAATTAGATTAAGGTAAGTCTTAATGGATTCATTGATGAAACTGTTTATTTGAATTAGATTAAGGTAAGTCTTAATGGTAAGATCTTAGAAACACTGGAGAGGACCACTGGAATCCTTCAGGGGATTCTCTTCAACATGCATCTACTGCTATTGATCTAAAAGAGGATGCAGATGAGAATGATGACAAAGAAAGTGATCAGGAAGATGAATCACATATTGCTGACAAGAAAGGAAAGAGAGCATGTGGTGCTAGCAATGAGAAGAGGAAAAAACCGAAGACCGGTGGAGGACAGTGGATGCAGGACCAAATGACACGAATTGTTGAGTGTCATGAAAAATCTGCTGCATCTTTTGAATTATTCTCTAAAAGAGAGGACCCCCCGGGGCTTAGCATAAAGGATGTCATGGTAGTGGTTAAGGATTGTGGTGCAGTGGCTGGGACTAATGAGCATTTCATCGCGACTGAACTATTTACCGAGAGGGCTGAAAGGAAAATGTTTATGACATTGGACACTGCAGAAGAAAGATTTGGTTAGCTAGCAAGTATGTTGCCAAGTATGGGCATTATATAGCCATACTTGTGTTGTATCATTGAGACTTTTATTTGTCTTTGAGACTTTATCAATCTGTTGTAAAACTATTTCGTTGTTGTTCAGAATTTATTGTGTTGCTATGTTTGATCTATTGATGTTGCTATGTTGTCATTTTCATTTTCAGATGTCTTGTGAAAGTGAAAGTGGTGGGAGTGATGATGAGGATGATCACGATTTCCTTGTAGAGTTGATGAGGCGACGACAACAGGTCATGTCGTCCCTAACTTGTGCTGCGTCTATCATGACAAGTTATTTCTCAAAGTATTATGACAAAAATGAACTTGAACTTCACAACTAAGTGGATATGGTTGGATGATGGAAACTTTGAGGACTTCTGGAGAAAGTCACAACATGTTTCGCATGAACTCTAGACTTTTCTACAAGTTGCATGATCTTCTTGTGAGCACTTATGGTTTAAAATCTACCTCTCATATGCACTCAATGAAGGCACTTGCTATATTCCTATACATATGCGGTGGTTGTGAATCGAATCGAAGGGCACAGAATGGGTTCAAGCATTCTGGTGACATAATTTCTCGAAAATTTGATGAGGTACTGCAATGCGTTGTGAAGATGTCGAACGATTTTATACAACCCAAGGATCCTAATTTTTCTACTATTCATAGTATAATTAGGGGTGATAATAGGATGTGGCCACATTTTAAAGATTGCATCGGAGCCATTGATGGTACTCACATACTTGCAACTCCACCTCCAGAAGATCTTATTAGATACATTGGTAGATTTGGAAATGCAACTCAGAATATTATGGCTATTATTGATTTTGGCATGCGCTTCATATATACTTCTATTGGCACGACACCAGTGTGCTCTATCATGCATTGGTCGTTGATAGAGATGTCTTTCCACATCCTCCATAAGGTAATTGTTGTTCCTATCATTTATGTATATTTCCCCCCATAATGTTGGATTGATTTCCGTTATCTATGTTGTAGGGAAATATTATCTTGTTGATGCTGACTATCCAAATAGGCCAGGGTACTTAGCGTCATACAAGCGGAAAAGGTATCATATCCTTGATTGGCGGAGAGTCCCCGCTCTAACTGGTGAGCAAGAACTATTCAACCAATTGCATTCAAGTATTCGCAATGTTGTTGAACGGATCTTTGGTGTGTGGAAGATGAAACAGAGGATTCTCCTAAAGATACCCACCTTTGATATACCCAAGCAAAAGATGATTGTGGCAGCCACTATGTGCCTTCATAACTTCATAGTGAGAATGCTATCTCCGACAAACATTTTTGTAGGTGTGATCGGGATCCTAGTTATGTGCCTACAATACCATCTCGATATGCAAAATATACCATATCTCAAAATGCTTCGGATTCGTCAACATCACAGTCAATGATAGGTCAATGGATCAATTTCGTGATGATCTTGAAAAGGCAATTAGTCAATCTAGAATGATCTAACGAGTGTATCTTTATTTGTTTTGTTATCTTTTGTAATCACTAATATATCATGATGAGACTTCTATGTAATTTTTGGACTTTATTACCATGCTAATTATTTGGATGTTCAATATATTGCATGATTCTGGTTTTTATTTTCTCGTATCTCATAAAAAATCCACACAAATACAAATGATCAACTTACAAATACAAGTTAGGTATTACATACAAGGGCAAGCTGGACAATTCCTCTACAATCCCCTCTTTCAAGAATCTGGAGTCAACCAGCTAACCGAACACTTTCAGAAACTGCTCCTGATTCTTCAGAAGATAAGAATCAAAAGGAGTCGAAGCAGAATCAAGTAGGAGTAGGAGCTGGAACCCTACCGAACGGGTCCTTAGTCTAGATGTAATTCTTGCTAACTAGTCACCAGGATAATCTTATTTTTCTTAGGGGTTCTGAGCTTCCATAATTTCTTCATGGCTTGATTTCGTTTCCTAACAGGGTGTAGTTCTTTTTTTTTCATACAAAGATTTACGCTAAATGTGCATTGTAAACTTTTACAATGCATTGTTTTGTCGCTTGTGCAAATACCTCCATCAATCATACTTTCAAAAAGGCCATAAGCATAGCAGGCTGTTAGTGGTCTTGTCTAAATAGATCCTCACCCAGTTTCTTAGCAAGCACGCTGTTCCCTGAGCTTAAGACTGCTATTCAATATACTCCTAACTCCAATTGCCCTGCTCGTGTCAAGGATGCTAAGAGAAAGCTAACAACAATTGCCTGACTCAGATTTTTGCAGCAAATAAGCGTGTAGAAAATATAGTGTTGCAATGTGAATACAGCAGTGTGAACTAAATATCTTCAGACCTTTTACTCGTCTAATAAATCTGAGCCATCTGCCTTTGTTCTAAAAATACAAATCTTCCATTGCGTCTACAAGCTATCATGCAAATAACCAAAACAGATGCATTTCCAAACAGAAGCAATCCGCTAATATGTCATAATGTACTGACATTTCAGCTACCTAAACGCTGTTGCGAAAAAGAATAACAAAGGGAAATAGCAATTCCAACCATTAGCACGAAGCATTCATTTGCTTACCAAGCATACTATATTATCATGATAACTGGTTATACCCGAATGAACACTGTACGAGTTACGATCCCAAACCACATAGTTGTTATTCAGCATAACTCCGCATGACCGACTGACTAACCCAAGAACCCGATATAGCTAAACTGAAAAAAACAAATGCAAAAGGCATTTGTGATGAAGACTTGCTACTATAAAAAACTTTGAGGAGGCAATTAGCATGGAACAATCAGCAGCCGACACCACAAATGCAGAAAATCTGACACGCGGACTGATGTAGGGAATGGAGACTGGCTAGACCAGCTCCCAGTCCCCATCGATGAAATGAACACCACCATCTTCACGGTCCTGCATTGAGAAAACTGGCATGGTTAGACACTCAAACCTAGTTTTCAGAACACCTGTGAATGTTACATAAGAAAGTCATTATTGGAAGTTCCGAACATTGCAGATCACATAAAGATTTAAGTAAACCATGGAAGTGTGAGCTTAATGTATTTACATATTCAGTGATATCATCGCAGAGAATATAAAAGCAGTTCATTACATATGTTGATATTTCCTATGATATAAACTACAGGAATCAAAAGTAGTACACATCAAAGAAAAATACAAGCTCGTGGACTACACACAAAAAAGAGATGCATGGACTGTTTCAGTGAAATGAGTATTGCAACATAGAAAAAGTGAGCCAATGAGATTTAATTTGTCCAGAATATTATGTAGGTAAAAATTAAGATTTTTTTTTGACATGTTGACATTGTTTGAGCAGCGACAGCAAGTAATGTAAACATGAAACAGCATACAAACATTATCAGATATTCTGCTGAAAAAAAGTAACACGAGAAAGGATTATACCGGCCTAAAGATGTCAACAACAATGTCATCCAAACCACCACTTAGTCCCCTTTGCAGCCTACTTGTCCCCATGAGATCATTGTTGTAATTTAGCTGATTGCTGACAGCTTGTTGATCAATCATGCCATCTTGCAGAGCACCGCCTGCATTCCTGCCATCTAGTGTCTGCCTTCGTACAACCGAATTGTCTATGTGAAGGTTGGGCAATGAAGTGTTGATGCCTGAATTGCTGAATGCAAGGTTCTTATTCAGCATCTCTCTTGAGTTTGTGCTGCTTCCATAGGCGAATGGCACTGTCTCCTGATTGAATGCCATAGGAAGGGCATTGCTAGCTAGTGATGGTACTTGGCTGTGCATTTCATTTCCCAGCAATGGATTCTGATTGGATGAAGCTGTAAAGCTTGAGACAGGCTCGATCCTGGGGCCATTCACATGTGGGGTTGCTTGGGACATGCTGTCGTTGTGACCAAGTTCTTGAATGTTGGACGGAAATGCAGGTTGCCAAGTGTTACTGCTTCTTCCAAGATCTGGAAACTGGGGAGACTCGCCACCAAGTGTGATAAATGGGTGTGCAGAAGATGAACGCATCCGACTAAGGTGTTGCTGATTGCTCGCTTCAAGAGTTTGTACCGAATTATTTGCAGGAGCCAATGGTGCGCCATTTGATATGCTTGTAAATGAGTTGCCAGAAGGACCGTTTACCATTGTTGACATATGTACACCCCTGATCAGGTTACCATTATTGACCCCTCCTAATTCGTTGAGGGAAGTGCCCATATTTTTTGGGGCATGACCGAGCTGAAGTGGCTGCGAAGGCAGCAATCCATGCACTCCAAATGCAGAAGGGGAATTCATCCTTGCAAGAAGGTTATTTGGCTGGGAATGGGTGGTAGTTGGGACCGGTTGGTATCTCCCATATGCATTGTAGTGCCTGAAGGTTTCCAGTGAATTCATGTTGATGTAAGCGGGGTTCCTTCCTCCAAATGCAACAGCTAGGTTAGCCTGCCTGCTTGCATCCGTACTCAGCCTTTTCAGGTACAGTCGATACTTCTGAAATGACAGAAAAAAAAGAAGAAGAATCAATGAAGTGTGCTTATGAATACAAGCAAAAGGAAAGAAAGCTATAAGAAATGAATAGATTTGCACGGAACTAAACTGAACAGCCTAACAAATTTGCTGACAAAAATCACTGTTTTTTTTGGAAAATTAGGAAATAAACACAAAAACATGAGTTGTTTAGTTTCGGTATCTCTACAAAAGGCGGAAAAATCATCTAAAAAAATATAGGACATGTACAATTATGATTTAGATACATGTCAGGGTTGTGACATACTTTCAAAGTAAAAAAAAAGCTCATTTAACGTTTATCAAAATTCAAAACCAGATCCTCTCACGTCTGTGTTTTCCAATGAACCCATCAAACTGAGGGAAGACAGTTGTCTCCTTTCTTACTACTGGATAGAATTTGGAGGGGTCAAATGCTTTCGGTTATAATTATGATACTAGTAGTGAAAAGTTTGGCCCAAATATACCCCATAATAAAATTGATAGAAACGTCAATATTGAGGTAAAACATAAGGAGAGAAATCAACCTGCAAATGACTAGCAACATTCTCCCTAGTGATGTTCTCTACGTTCATGAGATCCAAAATTTTCTTTGGAACTGCCTCTGCATTATGAACGCAATGAACACAGAGATATGTTATTACGAATGAAATCATGAACCAAGAAACAAAATTAGCCAACATTCCTGATAAGTAAGCTATGAAATATGAGTTCTTACTGTCAATGCCAAGCTGGTTGACAGCAGCCACAAACTTTCGGTGCAGCTCCACGGACCACACAACCCTTGGTTTCTTCTGGGTCGACGAGTCTGCATTCTCATTACTGTTCTCATCAGAATCGTCACCATCATCTCCATTCTCATCTCTACCCTTCCGCGAATTCCTCTTGTTGCGGTTAGCACCAGCATTCTCGCCTTCAGCGTTCATTGCCTGCACCCTCTGACCAGCATCATCATTTTCATTACCACGGTTCCTGGTGTCACAATTCTTGCGCCTAACCACATGTTGCCATATCGTCCTCAGCTGCTCAAGACGTACAGGCTTCAGCAGGTAGTCACATGCCCCATGGGTAATCCCCTTCATGACCGTTTGTGTCTCCCCGTTTGCAGACAACACTGCATGACAGATATTGGTCAGTTTCAGAATGCAAGGCAAAATTCGCAAATGCAATTAACTTGACGTTATTAACACCGCATTCACATAACCTAACAGAAACGCAAACGCAACACTCACTATACATTTGAACCGGAGGAAATAGTTGACCTTTTTATGGGAAAGTAATTGGCCTTCATTGCACTTGCAGACTTTTGTCCTTTCTCATTTGATCGTTTCTTGTTCAGTTGTTACACATGTTGGGCAATAATGTAACACAGACAGTTTAACTCAATTTCTTAAACTGATAAGCTGGTTGATAGCAATAGCACTTGCGAGAACCACCTGTAATATATTCTCGTTAAGCAATTTTCATTGCTTTTCTGACCTATGCACCAAACCAACACTAGAGCTGAAGAGAGCTGTCTAAAAATAGATTTGAACAAAGAAAGTTTCCTTAGTTTTTTTCACGTATGCCATTTCTGAGAACTTTTTCAGTTGGTAGACATAATCATATCTCCGCATATTGGCGGTTCAAATGAGGTAAAACCAAAACAAGTAGATTTACTAAATATAACATCCCACAATCATTTTCAGGCCATGCCATTTGTCAGAGCATTGGTTACAAGAATGAGAAACAGAACTGAGAAAACAAGACTTACTGATGACCGGGAGGTCCATCTCGAGGCCCACCAGCTCGAGGAGCTTGAAGCCATCCATGTCCGGCATGTGGACGTCGCTGATCACCAGGTCAAACTGATCCTTCTTCTCCCTGAGCAGCTTCAGGGCAGTGGCTGCCTGCCCGGTTGTTGTCACTGCAGCAAATCAAACCCACACACATTAGACCATTAGCCTTGGGTCGAAGGCAAGAACCACGCATTACACATACAAGTCAAATCTTGGAAAGAATTACTCAAATAAAAAACACGGCAGAAGATCATTCCAATGAAGAGATGAAAGAAAATACAGCCATATTTTGTTACAAAAAGAAGAAGAAAAAAGACCACCAAAACAACAGGTGAACACAAGATTATAGATGTGCAGTAATTACATCGGCGAAAGTTCAATCTTCCACAGAATTATTCAACGGAAAAACACAGATATTACAAAACAAGGTTGTTCCAAATAAATAGATATGCGAAAAAGGAGAAAAAATAAAACTTTTTAACGCAAAAAACTAATCTTGATTTGACATTACGTAACATAAAAAAATAGACCGCCAAACCGCAAGAAAATAAGGAGCGCAAATCCCACAAAACTACTTCTGTGAATGCAAAACTGAGACACCAAATCTTGCTATAACCGTCACGCAAACAACGAAAATTAAATCAAGAGAGAAACCCAATAGTCGAACAGCACTCAACCAAACAATTTTGTTCAGAGCAGTACAAATCCTAAAATACGGGAGAGATAAAGAGAGAAGTTATTATACCATGATACTGGCAACGAAGCAAGAGGTTCTCCAGGATCTTGAGGCAGGTGGGGTCGTCGTCGACGGCGAGCACGCGCATGCCGACGGGGAACTGGTCCCTGCTCCCATGCCCGTTCACCTTCCCTTGCCTCTCCTCCACGGTCATCTTCCCCTCCTCCACGAACCCAACACCACCACCAAGGAAACAATCAAGAAACACACACCCGGATCACCGAATGCCGCGACGACTCCAACTGTACCTCACAGCAACCCAACAACAACTCCTTCACAACCTCGCAAGAGAGTTTCTTGGATCCTAAAATCCAAGAAACGGCGGGGGAAGGCAGATAAAGCCAACAAGGTCAAAGCAGGAGAGGGAGGAGCACCAAAGCAGAGAGGAGAGAGAGGATGCAATAATAAGAGGAAGGAGAGAGAGGCGAGTGGATCGCGGATTGGGTGAATGGAATGGGTTGGAAATTGGAATTCATGCGGTGCAAAGATGGTAACCTTTTTTTCTCCCTTACTTTCTTTTCCTTTTACGTTTCCTTCCCTTCGTTCATGCCATTTATTCATGGCTTTTATATCTATCCATCGAAACGGGTTGGGTTTATTCGTTGCTCTGGTGTGTTGTGCGTGTATACGTTTTGGGTATTTTTAAGGCTGATTTCTAGTCACCTTTTATTTTTTCTTATTTCGTATGTATAGGTGTCGGGAATTAGATTCAACGTAGTTTCTTATAAATAGACTAGTATAGTGTTCTGTCTTCTGGTTTTCTTTTCCCAGCATGTAATATATGGTCTTTTCTTTTCTAGAACGTTTGTTTCCTTTTCCTTAATTCCAGGATATTTGTTCCCTTTTCCTTGAGATGATGCTGGAGGTGGGGGAAGATCTGTTGTGAGCCACATGGATGAGTTAGACACATTAAACAATGGTCATCGGATGTGGGTGAGTAAAGCTGAGGAAAGATCTGAGAGGTTAATTTTGATGGAGGCAAGTTTCTGGGGACGTTTTGCTGGGTGCATGAAGGTTGGGCCATCTCTAGTGGGGTGCATTATTTGGGGTGGACGTAAAAAAGAATGCTTAGGTGCATTATAAAGGGGTATAGATTTCTAGTCACCTTCTATTTCTTCTTATTTCGTATGTATAGGTGTTGATAAGAGGGAAATAGATTCAAGGTAGTTTCTGATGACTACAACTTTAGTAATTATATGTAGACTATTTGATTAAAAAACGATGGCTTAGATCTTCTAGAATATTGTTTGAAAAACGTTGTAGCAACCTGGCACTGTTATGCGATTTGAATCGTTCTTTATTTCGATCGGATTGTCCTAACGGTCAAAGATCGCTTAAGCTGTAGTTCCCGTAACAACGGCATGGAAACCTTTCCCGATAAGAGTCTATACTAGTTAACTCATGGAGTTTGATCTCATAGTTGATAAATTGGTATACATTACATATTTGCGTGTGAGAGCTCGAGGAATGAACGGCGATTACTTTTGCCTTCCATTTTCTATGTAGACGTAAGAAATCGGTTTTTGATAAAAAATATATGTTTGCTGGACCATTGCGACGACAAAATGGTGCTATTATGCAACAACTAGTTGCGGCATGATAGCAGTAGTTTGGCATTGTCTCCTTAGTTAATCACCCAGGCATTTCTTTTTCGCCTATTGTTGATGCTGACGTGGGTCGAGCTGGCCAGGCCAAGCTTGCTGGTTTCTGAGTTGATTAAACAGACTCATGATAAGATTAGAGTGATGCTCGACAGCTAGGCGTTACATCCATCTCCAGGATTAGCCCCGTTTATTTTTCCACTTCCTTTTAGCTAGGCAGCAGGACAGGATCACAGATTCACAGATCTATAGACTATGCGCTCTCTCTCTCTCTCTCTCTGGAAAGCATTTAGCTGTTGCAATCATCCATTATTTTCTTTATGTAGTAATATTTCTTAAATAAATCTCTCTCTAGAAGGAAAGCATTTTGCTGTTTCAATCAAGGACTTTTTTTTTCTTCAATCATCCATTATTTCCTTCACTCTCTGTAGAACACCATACATCACAAGCCACATAATTCAGTTGCTAATTGAAATTCGAAGCATGACCTCCCAATCTCCCATAGTGTTGCATGCTAGTGCATGCCAATCTGCCGCCCAAAAACTCTTAATTAAATCTGCACATGAAATGGCTGCTGTTTTAAATACTTCCCAAGTACTTAAGCGACCAGTATATTATTTGTTCACACCCTGTGTTTGTACTTGTGATAATGTTCTTTTCCTTCCTTTTTTATATAAGTATTCTGTGGCAATATTCTAAGGTATCAGTACACGTCAACTTGCCCTCACGGAATCTCGTGGACACAAAGTGACCTGCATAATTTTTTTCGATTAGTTTTCCTGTAAATACAGAAGCTTAACTCATAAAAAAAATTGTATGTCATTGTCAGAACAATGAGCCAGCTCGGCCAAGATTCAAGAACGTGCAAATTGTATTTGAGAGAAAAAGAGGTGTGAGATCAAAGTGACATAATAAGTACGTAATAATTTAAGGGAGCTTTGCATAAAAAAATGCCACATGCAATATAGTTGGAATTACACAATATAGAATTAATAATCTTTATTAGAATAAGGTCTACTACTAGTAGTCCTCTGCAAATTCTGCTTCCTCCTTGGAAATTATTGTGAAATTTGTATGCTCCAAACATGCCAAAACAAATGATCTTACAAGTATATACTAAAAGAGGATAATTATTAAGGATATTCATTATTTGCTGCTGGCATAAATAAATAAAATAAACTAGTAGTAGACTTCACTGCAGCACCCTATAATAATCAAAGGTATATTTTAAGGACCCCCACTAACCCAACATATCCAGCCCTACATGCAGAGGAAAATCTCAAAGGCTAGTGTGCTACACAAAGTGCCAAGACAGTTCTGTCATATATCCCACAATTGAGGCCTTATTTTTGTGTATTTTATTTTCGTTTATTTTTCTTCCACATGGACGACATGTTGATCTGCTGGCTCTTTTAATTTGCTGGATCCTAGAGACCGGCCGGCCAAACCCCAAGCTCCATCCTACCTAGTGCATCTACAACTAAGTAGCTAGGACAATGTCACATCTAATACTAGCTAGGCCATATATATATTTGTCCTGGTGTATATATCTTTGGTCATGCACTCATGCACATAGACATAGTTGGGGCCTTGGGGGTCCCTCTCATATTCCAAGTGGCATCATAGGTTCATAGGTCTCTCCCCTGTGTGCCCTCTCCTTCCAACACCAACATAAGTAATAATGGTGCTGAGTAAGATATTGTGCACTTCAACAAAAAATTTGAATGATGGACATCTCTTTGTACGCATTGCATGGCCTCACCCCGTCTGCTGTGATGTCTGCATCATGAAAAGCCATCTTTTTGCAATGAACTCGAACATGTATATATATCCAAATAAATTAGCAATTGACTTTTCCCCGACAAAAAGCTCATAAATTAATATCATGTATGAAAGGTGGGTCTGACTCGAGGTTAAACTACACACATTTACTCATTTTTATTGGCAGATGTAGGACTAAAATGCAGCCGACGCTTATAGAACAATGGAAATACGAAGCGTACATTTCTCCAGCTCCAGCCTCAGCCCTCAGGTCACCTGCTGATAGTGTTGACGGGTACCCATGCACCCCCGCTCGCCGCTGATCTCCCGGTGAATCCGCCCATGCTCATTAGCCACTCCTTTCAGCGATGTCCTAAGCAAAATGTTCCTGGAGCGACTACGCGTAAGATACATATATATATACTAGCTGGAGTACTCTAGTAATTAAGATATGCTTAAGAAAGGCTAAGACGATGCATGCTAACTTTGGAACCTCCCTAATGATCGAGAATAGGTAGCAACAGCATGCAAAATTACGGCTTTGTTGTAAAGCTACATTGAGTGCCAAGATCTCCTCACCCTTATGCCATCGATACCGGCCACTTGAATGGCTCCAACATTGGCTAGCTTCTCTTTTACGGTGAATTTATTGGGGAGAGTAATTGGAAGCCATTCACTTGGCCACACAATCGTGTCACATGTAACATATGTCCCAATTTTCACCTTTTTTTTTTAATTTCCGTTGTGCAGTATAGATCCCCTGAAACTTCTCACCAATTTTCCTTATTAATCAGGACTTTCCTAAATCAAAAACCATTTTATGTGATTAAATCCAACATCAACTAATGCCAAAACTAATTTATTTGGGTTCTTTGTTGTTAGAAGTATTTTTCAGATTTTTCTGGAGATTTTTCGAGTGCCAATGCTATTTTATTCACTTTCTTTCCCTATTTGGCATTTTCTAAAATAAATAAAATCTAATTAAAAATGTGGAAGGCCAAGTGGGCCAAATCCTCTCTTCCTGCCCACTTCTCTCTCTTTCGGCATGCTCATGTCGTGCGGCCTAATTGACCCAACCACCTCGCCACCCCGTCCCTGTTAACCTGCCCCGCCTCCATACTTAGACTTTGGCACAACCCGACATAAGCCACCATACGCTGCTAGGTCTTGGCGTGTGTGCCCCACGTGGCTATAAATAGTGCCGCCGACCCCACGTCCTTGCCTCACCATCCGCTGCCAACCCCTTAGCCCTAGCATTGTTGTCAACGCCGCAAGGAGCCGCATCTCTAGCAGAACTTCAGTCGCACACACCACTTTTTTCGCTGTTCCTCATCACGTTGGCGAGCCATTCTCAAATCCACCCACATCATCTTATGTTCTAGGCTTCGATCTACTTACCTATTTATTTAATTTGAATTTGGTTCTTCGTGTGTGTAGATTGAGCTATTTTAATCTTTTCTATTGCCATCTCTTCACCGTTAGATCCTGCTTCCATAGTTGAGCCTCTGCCACCATCAACCTTACCATTAGGTTCACCATCTCGCATTATACCCAGTGCTCCCCTTCTCGTCGTCGAACCATCACTGGAGGTCATCGCCGCCATGGATCCTGTTGCCACCTCTGCTTCTACCACATCGCCACTCGCTGTCATTGCCACCAGCAAAACTAGTTGCATCACCAAGTTCGCTTCATCGTATTCTCTCAAAAGATCCCCCTTACGTGACCAAAAACACATCCATCGCTAACGACCATTGGTTCCCCTGTGCCACCGTTGAAGTGTAGCCGACTGGTCGCAACCTCAGTGCCACGCAAGCCCGGCCATCACACAAGTCGCCACCACACCCTAACCATGGATCTGTTCTGCATGAACCCGGTCTATCGTGAACTCACCCTATGACATGTGGACCTCACTTGTCAACCCTATCCGTAAGCTAAGTTCATCGTAGACCCAAGAACCCAATTATATAAATTGTGGGCCCACCTGTTGGCCCCTCAAACTTTTCTGAAATTAAAAAAATAAAGATTCCTAGAATATCTTCCTTCTCTCTCAATTATCAGTATTTTCCTTCTCGACCAAATTTTCAAAACCTATTCTCCTTAGTACAAACTCAAAATATGTTCGTTCAAGTTTCTAAATTCTTATAAAATCAAACCCTACCTTCCAAAATATTTATTTTAATTTTTGTAGTTTATTTTACCTCTGTTTGTTGTCGCATTCGGAGCTTATGAAGAGGAATTGTTCAAGGACAAGGCAATGAATTATTCCAAGGCAAGTAGTTTGCTTTGGCCATATTGCAACCAATTTATAAAACTATTTTATCTTTAAATTATTCCATGATACTTCAATTTATCAAATATTTTATTATTTTCTAGGAGCAGTTATATAGCTCCATTGTTATTATTCACATTGTTGATTGAATATCATGATTCCTTCTCATCCTAGGATGGTTAAATATTAGTTCATAACTATTATATCACTAAAGTGGGTTGGTTAGTGTAGTATGATGCGTAGCTATAAGGAATCATTGATATAATTTTGAATGGCATTATTATACCTAGTTAATGACTATTGAAATAACTATGTGACCAACTGGGTGTTGGGGATAATCAACAATGGTGATTAATAATTTAGACTAGGTCGAGTTGTATGACTTAGTAATCAGCTATGTGTGGTGAACTATGTGTCGGACTATGTGGTTCTGTGTATAGACTTATTGTATTGGGTACTCTCGACTTGGACAATAATAATTAAGGACTTCAACATGTGTGTTATTAAATTGAACCCCAATCGTACAATCACATGTTCTAATAGAAAGAATCTGGTATAGTAAGTTATCGAGTTTCAATGTTGTCATCCTCAGATTGTAGGCTAGACTGTGTGTGTAGGGTGGAGGATGTGTGCCCTATGTTCGGACCACATCTTGGACAGTTCCAATTATGAAATTTAACGTTGTAACCCTATACCCATTCACTATGTACAGATATTCATTGTGTTCATAATAAGGGTGCAAGTAGGTTACCGTGAGAGCCAATAGCTACGGTGAAGTCTTTGAAGTGCTTTGTTATAATCCTTCGGGTCACATATCCAAGGAAGTGTGCTCAGATCATATCGTTCATCATATATTATGGAAAAAGATATATAACTTCTGCAGAGTATTTACAAAACCTATTTTTGAATAGTCGTATCGACTGCCATGAACATGCTTGAGGATTTTATATAAGAAATAATTTTTATAAAACAAAACTGGGGTGGTTGTGTGTGTCACTCCTACTGTGCCAGTGAAGAATCAAGAATATCACGACGGCATAAGCAACAACCATACGTACGTACCATGCACGCACGCTCGTAGGGCAGTTGCTCAGCTGCAGAAGGAAGTAACATGAGTAGTATAGCACTATAGTAAGTTTTTTTTCTACTACGTACAGTGTGCAGTAAAACAGCGGAAAAATTTCAAATACAGTCAACTTTATACCCTGTAATATCAGTTTTGGGCAACATTTTTTCGTATTTTCCGAAATGGCATCAATAGCCGGCATGTGAGGTGACGGCAATGCATAGCCGTCATTTGAGGCGCCGGCTATGGCATAGCCGTCATTTGAGGCGCCGGCTTACGCCGGCTATGCCATAGCCGGCGCCTCAAATGCCGGTTATGCGCTGGGCCCCGTCGGTCGCGTCGCACGTCAGCTCGCCAGCTTTGCACGCCGAAAGCTAGTTTGTTTGCATGCATGTTTCTTTGCTGATGGCTTCGCATGCATGCATGATTTGTTTGCATGCATGTTTCTTTGCTGATTGCTTCGCAAGCTTCAGCGCAGAATAAATAGAGGGGAGTGGAAGCAGAACTCACAGAGGAGCGTGGCACCGAGAGCCAGCACACTGAGAATGTGCGAGTGAGAGGAGCTTGACAAGCAGAAGAGAAAGAGGAGGAGCAGACCAAGGAGAAGGAGGAGGCGACCAGCGTTGGTAAGTCATTTTTAGAGTAAATGTTAGAGGATTATATAAGAACATGAGCAGTGATGAGTACTTGTTGTATATAATTATAAATTTTATTCGTAATTACCTGGTTAGATTAATTAGCGTGGAGATGATACGTAAACTAGAGATGCTATTATAGTTAGTATATTAATTATTGCCTCATTCATGCATCTCATTCATACCTCATGTACGTAATCTCCGTTAGGAACTAAGTAATTATAGTTTTTTTATTATTTTTACATAGCAGCATACGTTTACTGATGAACGAAAAACCTTTTATTTATAGACTAAAGTAGGAAGAAAAAATCACGAGTAGGAGCAAGGAAAAATCACGAGTAGGAGCAAGTATGTGTAGTAGATAAACTAGCACATTTGGTTATGTTATATAGTTAGATTAATTAGAACTCCCCAATAATTAGGCTTGAACTTAGTTGCATGCACATCACATAGCATGGTTAGTTAGATAAGATAGTCTCTAATTATCTTGTCAAATGTAAATGTTGTAACTGTAATTCATGAGCGTAGTTTGAGTAATTATTCATGAACAAAAAATTTAATGTGTTCAGTAATTAATTTCAAACCTCGGTATAGTTAATCAGTTATTAATTTTTGAAATATTTTTAGGTACCATATTCCACCTAGCCGTTGCACCATGAATTTTCATATTTACTACGGTGAACGGCCTGTCATATTGCACGAGAGAATAGTCACAGTACAAAACTGCGAACACACATATAGTTCAAGTGATGTCCATTAGACTTAGAAGGCCTTAAATCACATGTTATGAGCGTGTTGTGTTTGAACCAGGAAACACATACAGTTTTCCTGGAGGCGGTGCGACCAAGGGAAGTTCCAAACAACAAAGTCATTGTGCATACTTTGTTCGGACTGACAAATAATAAGGCTTGGTTATTGTATGCACGAAAGGCTATAGAGGGCGGTTTTCCGATAGGTGTTTATGTAAACATATTACCACTAGAGGCGAATGCCTATGCTGGTCCTAACGGTGAAATTTTAGGCCATCAGGGAGAGGGAGAAGTGGGCCAAGGACATGTGGGGGAGGGTAGTTCGGGTGCACATGAAGAAGAAGTACTTCCTTCTGAGGTAGATGCGACATATATGGATGATGAGGCTGGTGGAAGCGAGGATGAAGAGGGCACTGACAACGATGACCCAGCTCCAGCAGTCCAGTACTTCCGTGGTAATGGCCTTCTGGAGTGTGGCATTACTGACTATAATAACTTAGCTATGTGGGGGTACCGGAACAGCGACATCCAGATTGGAAAACGCTTCCCCAACAAGTTAGAGCTAATCCATTTCATCAGCAATTATGCTGTCATCACTAGAAGAGAGCACAAGTGTACCAGGTCGAAGCCCACTGAGTATGAGGTTAGGTGCACCAAGGCCCCTAACTACCCTTTCTACGTCCGTGCTCACCAGCCGAAACACGAGCACTACTTTGTGGTGAGCCAGAACACACCTCATACATGCACGGAGGAGTCGATCAGAAGTATGAACCACGTGGTCGACGCTAAATTCATTGCCCAACTAGTCGTGACCCAGGTTGGTTCATATATTGGACTATCACCGAAATCGATTATGGAGCAAGTGCAGAGTAGAACAGGGATGCACATAAGCTACCTAACCGCGTGGCGAGCAAAGCAGAAGGCGTTGAAGATGCTTTTTGGATCATTCGAAGACTCATACAACTATGCCCCGAGGTTGCTACAGAAGATATCAATGACCAACCTAGGGACTCAGTTCGCAATGACGGACGAGCCTATTAAGCTTCAAGATGGTTCGTACAGCACTACAGAACGCTACTTGATTAGGGTATTCTGGGCTTTCGGACAATGCATTAAAGCTTTCAAGCATTGCAGGCCTGTCATTTGTGTTGATGGCACATTTTTGAGTGGGAAGTACAATGGCACCCTACTGACTGCGATCACGGCTGACGCAAACAACCAGATAATACCAATTGTCTACGCATATGTGAAGAGTGAGAACAGAGATAGCTGGTTGTGGTTCCTCACTTTGGTCCGAACGCGTGTCGTGGGGGATAGACAGAGAGTGTGTGTTGTGTCTGACCGCAATGCAGGTCTTCTCCATGCTCTAGAGGTCCTGCATGGCAGCACGAACTCGTCTATAGCATGGGCTGATGTGGAGAGAAGGTGGTGCATGTGACACCTGGGTGCAAACCTATATTCATGGTACCATAACACATCCCTAGTGAAGAAGTTCAAAGGGTTGTGCCTTCAGAACCAGCCTGCCAAGTTTGGTGAGATTTGGAGACAGTTGAACGAGACCACTAGGAAAATGATGGAAAATCAGCAAACACAGGAGGAGCAGTTGCAGTCGCAAATGGTAGAAGGGCAAACTGTCATTAATCATGATCATTGCATCTTTAGCCAATGGATAGCAGGGAAGCCAGCGGAGCGTTGGTCCCTTATGCACGACACAGGCGGCGCGAGGTTAGTTGCACCTATTAATTTGTGAGATTAACTTATTCTAAGAGTGTTAGACCCATTCGTGATAAACTTTGCGTGTTTGTCTTCTAGGTACACCATTATGACGACGAACATAGCGGAAGCCTTCAATAATGTCCTTAAGGGCGTTCGTGGGCTTCCGTTATATGCCATAATAGAGCTGACATTCTACAGAACAGCAGACTATTTTTGAGATCGTGGTCATGCTGCTGACCAGTGCAGCACTCAATTCTCAACCAAGGTGGAGGAGATCATTAGTAGTAGGAGGAGCAAATCTCTGTTCCACCGCACGAGGGTGTATGACCTCGGTAACCACATATTTGAGGTAATGTGCCACCGTAGGTACCACTCTGGCTATAGCGCCGGTGACACCGTCCAGCGATGTATTCTAGGCACGGAGGAGGTGGTGTGCTCGTGCAATAAGCCAAAACTGCATCATATCCCTTGCTCCCATGTATTCGCGGCTTGCAGGGATATGGGAGGGAATGATGCATCTCAATACATATCGTCATACTACACAGTAGAAGCCCTGAGAAACACTTGGCGTCCCAAGATGAGTTTCTTCAATATTGGTACGAGTTACAAGTCGATCGATGGGCCTTTATGGGTAACTATCCGTTAACACGACGAAAAGAGCCTGGGAGGCCCAGAGGGACAAGAATGCACGGTGATATGGATGCAGCTGATGCCGTGCAGGCACAGAGGAAGTGCAAGATTTGCAAGCAGAGTGGACATGATCGGAGGACATGTCCTAATAAGTAGTAGACGTATTTAGTAATTTTAGTATTGTATGGTATTGTATTCAGAACTGGATTTCTTATGTATTGTATTGCACTGTCTTGTTTAACATCTGTTGCGTCCCTAATTGTATATGCTATCTTGTTGTTGTACCGATGATTTTTGTTGCACTAACCTATGCAGGTGGTATTTTCAGCATGGCTACCGGTGGTCTTCCCAAGCTTCTTTAGCAGCAGTATGATGATTAGCATCGTGGGAGGAGGATTTTCACGGGCACGCAGGTTAGTACTCTGATTGATTGGAAGAACGAACTCTGATTGAGGTTAGCACTGTTGTATTTATTGTTTCATATTATGAGTTTACATTGTCCTTTTGTAGATGGGTCCATTGCGTGCTCGAGTCTTCCACAAGATCAAGGCATTAGACCCCCGTTTCTATACGTGGCTAGCACGAGTTGAACTACTCCCATTCGCTCTTTTGATGGATGGGATTACTGAGCCATTACCGCAGGGTGGGGTGCGTCACACAACTCTCCCCGCAATAGATGTGCCCCTGGTGACTGCCCTGGTAGATCGGTGGCGTCTTGAGACGCACACGTTCCACTTTTTCTTTGGAGAGATGACGATAACTTTGAAGGATATGGCTATGATTACTGGGTTGCCGATCAGAGGTTGCCCCTTAGTGACTAGGCAGCCACGAAAGGATCAGTGGAGGGACTATGTGCAACGAAGGTAAACATATATGCTGCTACGTGCGTAATAGTTTTTGCTACAAATTAACCTCACATTCATTTGTTTCTGTTGCAGGTTTGGTCGTTCGTACTCGGGAAAGGACCACGGCCTCTCTTTGAAATGGTTTCATGAATTGCTAGAGTGCGGGCTATGTCCTGAGGGCGCAGACGAGGGCATTATTTCAAGGCACCTAGAGGTGTACCTTTATGATTTATTTGGAGAGATCATGTTCTGCAACGCAGCGGGCAACTATCTGGAGCCACACCTCATCTTGTTAGCGCGTGATCTTGTCACGCAACCGGATAAGGTCCCACAATATAGCTGGGGTCCCGCTTTGTTAGTAGTAACCTATAAAGGACTGTGTGATGCTTCCCATCGGGCCACCGCGAAGGGGTTAATCACAGGTTGTTTCCACCTAGTACAGCTATAGAGCTGAGAGTATCTTCCTATCTCTCGTCCTAGGGTGGAGAAGGCTATGTACCCAAAGGATATCTCCCAGGACGTGCCTGAGACCATGAGGCCCACGATGGGCTATAGGTGGATCCATGCTAGGTTGTGTTGGAGCCACCTCCAGGATCACAGAAGCTACCCACGCGCTGGTAGCGATCTTGACTTCCTGACTTCCGAGCACGTGAGTTAGGATCCGTGGAAACAGGGGAGATTTGTCGAGATCGCAACGGGCGCACGCATCTCATCGTTCTGTGCACAGGATGAGCACCTATGGATGACTAAATGCTTCATTTTATACCAGAATTCTGTGGAAGTGTACTCCCCTGAGCGTGTACAGCGACAGTTTGGATACCGGCAGGTAGTCCCGGTCCCCCACCATGGGACGCAGGAAAATCACACTTGTAAGTTTAGTAGAATCATACGGCATTACTACATTATGATCATTCTTCCTTTTGTCAGTTCTAACCCTTCATACTTCTGTGCAAGAGGAGTGCAAAAGGAACGGGAGGCACGTTAGACTGGTCCACCGTCCATCGTGACCACATGTTGCGGTGGAACGAGCAGGCCGAAGCTTCCACCGTAGTCCCAACAGGGTCATACGACCCTTCCTCCTCCTGGGAGTACTTCTTGTGGTACCGTCCTCGCACACGCGCCACTCTACTCAGTGGTTATGTCGAAGATGCACCAAGACCATTCCCCGAGAACCGTTTCCGGCAGCTTCACATCCTTGTTAGTACTTTGATGCATACAATCCTTTCGATTTCTCATAAACAATATATACTTACACGTGAACCTCGTTTTGTAGTCGCAGAAAGCGTACGAGATGCACACTCTGGTAGACTGCACGATGCGTGACGAAGGCGAGTCCTCCTCGGTTCATAACAGGAGCGACCTACAAAGGTACTTCATGAGAGGAGGGTCAAGTATATATTTATATTTCGTGCAATCTATATCAAGTTCTTAATATGAAATACAACAATATATGTTGTCTTATTGCCCAATGCACAGATACTTCAGCAGCAGAGGGTCATGTTTGGTTTCGGCTATCCATTCTTTTGGTGGATGCGCACCTAGGTCATATAGGGGGTACGAAGTTCCGGTTATGGATCCTTCACGTGCCTCCCATGCCAGGCACTCGGTGGATTCCCGTTCATCATAGAGTGCTCGTCCCTCCAAAGCTCGCCCGTCCACAGCTCGTGCGCACGGCTATCAAGATCCTCACTGCGAAACTCAGGTTCTCGTGACTTACTAAGTTCCATGTATCGTTTTGTTTTCTCAATTCAAGACAACTGTTGTTAAATACTCTACTTTGTAACGTAACTCATTACATTTCTTAACTACAACAGGACTACGACGTCGCTGATTACCCACATGTGACGCAACCAACATGTGATGCAAGCCATCACGACAGAGGTGAGCACGACGGAGGTGAGCACAACGAAGTTCACCATAGCGGCGGTGATGACACTCAGGTTGAGGCTGAGCATATGCCACATTGGAGTGAGGATCATGCTTTCAACTGGGCTGGAATGGAGCAAGTGACTTTCACTGAGCTCCTCGATTGTGGACGATGGATGCCTACAGGAGGTGAATCCTCACAGTTGCAGCAGACTGCGCATGAGACTCCAGTCTAGCAAGATCCCACGCAGCACATCCTAGAGTCGACCACGCTTCCTCCAGAGTACCCGTTGGCCTGGTACACCCAGGAACGCTTGACCGGTGCTAACTACACCTTCTTGGGGGGTCTGATTGATGAGGACACGGGAGAGCGTTCCACGCGGCAGGGCCCCTCACAGGCACGGGACTTAGGAGGACGAGGGGGCCTAATTACTACACCCCTGACCAAGTTATACGCCACCGTGGTAGGGGTGGATGAGTGTCTTTATTTTTTTCGTTGCATCTGGTGTTGTTAATATAATGTAATATAAACTAAGCAGTCTTTCGAGTTGTTATTTGCTCAGACTATGCTTATGTTCTTATGTGTTATCTGCCTTCTGCCTTCTCAAGATAATCCCACACAGTTAGATTCGCCTGCATGTAGCGCTACCTTGTGACCCGTCCTCACCACGCCAAAAGCTGAGCAAGCCTTAATCTCGCCAGTGTTATGAAATATGTCTAGTTTGTGGTCATTTAGGGTATTTGTTGAGACAATATTTATATGCAAAGCAGGTAAGAAATAAAATAATTTTGCAGATTACGTTAGTACAGATATCAGAGAATGTTTCTGAGCTATTCCATGACTATTTTAGCTTTGGACACGGTATTTTACGGGATGCCAGAAAGGCTTATATTACCATAAAAAGATGACACGAGTAGTGAAATCTGGCTGAAAAAGCTGAAAGCGATGGTACCTAATCGACTTATACATCGGTTAACAAAGCAAAAGATGATATCTGGAAACCTCTTCAATAGACATCCATGACCAACTATGTCTCCTCTGTAGGAAACAAACAACTTCGCAAAAATAGCTACCAGTACAACAAGGATAGCCGCACACACAATCTTCTCCAACCATTTGACATTATCTAAAATACGGTCCATCTTGAACATCAGCATGTTCAGCCTCTGCTCGAGCATAGGGTCCATTGTCGGGACCCGAATTTGCAAATCCGGACCCTCTGTGTATACCGCACTAGTCCAGGATCACGCTAGTGCACACAGGCTCAACATAGATGCTATCATAGTTATACACGGCGGAATATAGCATAAACTTCAATAATTAATAATAACTGTTGTCTTACATGAATAATGCCTCACAGGGCTCAATTAAAAAGTAGCAAATGAGTAGCAGCGGAAAAAAATAAGCGTAGCAGCTCCCTAGTTCACCGCAGGTAACTGACGAGGCTCGGACCCTAAGCATTCGCATCCATATAATCCTCCTCCACGAAAGGCGTAGATTCTTCCTCTTCTGAAGTTGTTGTTGTTGGGGTGAGTACATAAAGCACTCAACAAGTTGTGCACAGCAATGCAAGTCTAATATTCTATATGCTTGGCTTAATCCAAGGGAATGGCTAATAAGGGTATTTTGCAATAAAGCGGCATTTAACAAGAATACAGTAAATAGATTGGAAAGCGATAAAACAAATAATGATAATTAATAGATTGACATTTACAAGTAAACCAAGTTTCCAATCCTAAATCAATTTCCACCTCCCATGGCACCCTGCCATCCCAACAAGTTTTTGTTTAACAAAAATCTAACCCTTAACTGTAATTCCTGAGCATTTCCCAATACCGTGAGCATGGCTATTCGAATAGATTGTACACTCTGCAGAGGTTATGCACTTTACCCACACGATACAACCAAACACCACCAAGGCGAGTGATCATAACAAAGCCTTTACAATGCTACACCTAGACCCAGTACTGTTCGATAAGGTTTCAACACTGAAGGGTTAAACCACCACAACAGGGCCCCCCTCTTGCGCCATGTGAGTTTAACCGTAAACCCGGGACTCACTATTCACCACGACAGTACCGAAATCTAGGTTTCACAAATTATTCAAACTAGGTTTGTCCTATTCGGACATGTGGTTGCAAGAAAGACTCAGGTCAAAGGCTTGCAAGGTTAAGTCCTTAAGGTGATTAAGGCAAGACTTCCACATACCCCTACCAATCCTGGCCCACCTTGGCACACTGCCCCTTGCCACTTGCCCCAATCTAAATCATTACCACCCCAGTTGATTACCAAGCACCACGTGCCACCAACATTTTAATCTAGTTGTGTGACCTCCTCGCCACGACAACTTGATATCACTGTGTGACAACACATGACACACAAATTCTTAAACATTGTTCCATATTCCATTAGTCAAGATTAAGTAACAACATTCGGACATATGTGATGACGGGCATGGCTAAGCAATCTACGACGGTCTAACAAGTCCCATATTGATTATTAATATTAACCAACTATAATTCCACATCCTAGGGTGACAATTAGATCATGGCATAAAATTGACAAGGTGTGATTTAATTCAATTAGGCATATCATCTAATTCCCAAATTAATTGAAATCATTTATACACATAAAATATCATGCATAATTTAAAAGACAAAATAGCAATTTGGTGAAATTGGGTGCAACATGATCAAAGCACAACTTGCCTTCGAGTAGGTGCTGGTCTTTCTCTGAGCTTGGGTCTTGAAGCGGTGAATCTTCCTCCGGATCACCGAGCAGTTCAACATCTACGCGAAACGATGCCAAAATAGAAAATAAACACCAAAAAAAAGAGCAACCAAACTCCAAAAATAAAATAAAATTCACCAATAAATAGATCTTGATTTTATAATTTTTTAGAAATTCGAATCACTCAAATCCGAGTTAAAATGCAAAAGATATAGCCTTTTGAAGTTTTGAATAAATACTGAAATACAGAAAATAGAATTTCCGATTTTCCCGAAATATTTTTCTATTGAAAAAGATTTTTATTGTGCAACGATTGCCGTCACCGCCCGAGCCAATCGAGCATCGACACATCACACAGTGCCTGAGACCGGTCCACGAAACCGCCTCTGGTCCACCGTGGACGCGGGTCACGGCGCCCCGCGCCCGACATGCGGCGCACATCTACCGGCTGCGACGCCGCCCGTGCCGATGCTTGACACGTGGCGCGCATCTGCGAGAGGATCCGACGGCTAGCGAACTACACTAACGTGGCACTATCCTGACCGCTCATCTTAGATCTAACGGTCCATCTTACCGGAGAGGTTCACTGCTGATGAGGATGACGCGGCGCGATCTGGACGGTCCGATGAGGATCCAACGGCTGCGCGAAGCTCTGAAGCACGGCGGCGGATTGGCACTGGAGCGGAGGAAGACGACCACCAGAACAACGTTTCGGTGCGACTCCGGCGAGAAGAAATGGTGGCCTCGACGCGTCTTGGAACGGCGACCCCGGATCTGGAACCGATTCGGCGGAAGGAGGCTCGATGGCGACGGAACGGCGCAAAAACTCGCGGCGGCGCTTCAAAGAACTACGGCGAGCTCCTGAGCGGCGACGGCTGCGAAACAAGCGAAGAGGCTAGGGCTACTGGCTGCACAAGGGGACGAGGAACATCGGGGTGCGGGCTGCGGCTTTTATAGCCTCGGCATGCGCGCAGGGAAGGAAACCCTAAGCAATCCGCGGCAGAGACGGCGCACGGCGACAAACTCGGAAACCGAACCGGAGACGACAACCGACGACCGTCCGATCCAAGATGAACGACCATGATCGATTCCCGGGCGATACGATCCGATCCGCCCTTTCCAAAATCAACGGATGCGATCAAAACTTTTCAAAACAACGCGAAGCGATCCCGACCGCTTGATCTCGATCCAACGGCTCACGCGCTAGGGTTTCGCCGAGAAAAGAGGACCGCACGATCCGATCCAACGGTCGCCGCAGCGGCAATGGTTGGTGGCGGGCCGACAAAGATCGGGCAGCAGCAGCAGACGATCTTGGACTTCGACCTAATCTTGTTCACCAATTTTCAAAAGCTTTTTTATTTAAAATAATTCCTAAAATTAGATTAATTCATTTAAGGTAATTAAAATATCAGGAAAAATCCAAGAAAATTCTCATAAATACTTTGAGACATTTTGAGTTCAAATAAAATATTTTTTGGCAAAACTTAATATTAGTTTTATCTATATATAATTAGTTTTCACCAAAGGTTCAATATACTTAATTAAAATAAATTCAATTAAATTTGAAAAAATCCAATAAGTTCAGAAAATCACCAAAATGCACATAAGTGAAACTATAGACCAAATTTGGGATGTTACATCCATCCTCTCCTCCATAGTAGGATGCATCTTCTGTGGTACTGTGGTTGTTGCATGCTCCACCGAGGTGTCCATAGTGTTCGTCCACTGAAAATATTGGCACCCTCTAGCCTACGTGATGAGGTTAACATGCTTTTAGGCCGTGCAAAGAAATGAGATCTCTCCAAAGAACTACACAAGTCCAATAGGAAAAAGGGAGGAAATGAACTTTTCACTTACGGAGAAAAAAGGGCATTTGTAGAACACCTGGCCGGTATTTGCCTCAGTGTTGGAGTAGAACACATTAGCTTGCACACGGCAATTAGGACAATCGACTTGCCTTGCAGTGGCAAGCGCACGGGCCCTCCGATTTCCTGAGCTTGCCGTTTGAGACATGGCCTTTAGAGGCAAGGAATAGGATGAGGATGAGGATATGTGCAAGCGAAGCTGGTATGAAGGCCTACTTATAGAGGCAGTGCATACTCGCGGCCGATAGAGGCGCTGCTGTACAATTGTGTAATCGTCCTTACAAACCTGCTCTGGCTATTTTCTCTGCGCGTCGCCCAGTCGACCAATTTTACAGCCGGCCCGACGTGCCCACGCTCCCGCCGACTGCCACGTGTCTGGACTGCGCGCTAACCCCGAACCCCGGCCGTTGCTCCCGCCGCCACGCCGCCCGGTCCCCCTGCGCCCGCGCTGCAGCCTGGCGACAGGGAATCTCACGGGCGATTTATTGGTACATGTCGAATCACCCATGTGTTGTCCGTCTGCACGCTTTCTCAGAGTGGACGATTAGATGACGCACACCACAGTCTTCGCAATGCGATGTGGCAGCACGCTACTGTCAGCTTTCTCAAACTTATTCGACAACACTCTGCACACCATCAAGCGACACAGCACTACCCATCTCATGCCAACAGAGGGTAACAGGTCGTGCAGCTTTTGATTCGTACAAATACATTTACGTACATATACATTCTTAGGAAAAACAATATATTTTCGAGAATGTACATGTTTATTACAGATAGATGTAGATAGATATGTATTTTTAGGAGTGTAGATTTTTTTATAGATATAAGTACATAGACTCAGTACGCACTAACTGCACACCACAGTCCGAAGTGAACACTCACTACCTACTTTTAACTCTAAAGTGACCCCTTCATGCACAACATATTTGTTAGTACTGATACCTTGCATGCATGACTGCCTTTTCAGCCTGACTTGACTACACACTCCATGGTTTTGCTGTCTGTCTGCACGTTTGAACCTTACATTCCAACACTTAGTCCACACACCACCTTGTCGAGTCTATAAAAGGCCAAACCGCAAGCATACATACACACCTCCCACTCCTTGCCTTCACCATGGCTGGATCCTCTAGCAGAGTATTTTCGTGGACACCTGATATGAGCGGCATAGCCCTTCATTACACGTTGAAGGTTACGCGTAATGGGAAGGATGATCCGTTTAAGGAGGAGAACCTAAGTATAGTGGTGTCCAAATTGCAAGAGTGGCGTCCGACATTATCGAGGCATAACGTGACAACCACTGGCCTAAACCTTGTGACCTCCGATGACCACAAGGCGCACTTGCATGGGTGGCGTCAAAGGTATTTCAGGGTGTGCGAACTAGCCGACCACCCATCTACTACTGGTTTCTCTACGAGACTTTACAGGGTAATGATGCTGCCCGATCAGTATGCAGAGCATATTAAGGTTAGTTATTTCTTTTTTGTTCACCCTACTAATATTTTTACCATAATCCATAAGTTCACTTATTTGTATGCTCATCTAGTGTGTTAGTCATTCTCAGAGGATAAAGATTTGCTGAACAAAGATATCCCAGAATTCTTTGCGATGTATATGCTCTTCGGCGAGGGTGTGATGCCTGCTTCATGCAGAAGACGCAGAAGAGGATCTAACTTGAGGTGTAGAGGTCGACCCAGTAATGTTGCAGCATCAAGTTCAAGAGGACGTTCAACCACCACCAGAGGGGACCATGCAAATGATGAGGATGATGATGATGACGATTTCGTATCACCTAGAACAAGCCGTTCAAGAAACAATGCAAGAGGACGTTCAACCAGCACTGCAAGAGGGCTACCTTATAACCATACAAATGACGATGACGATTTCATGCCACCTAGCCCACGAACCTTACGTCCTCGGAGTCCTCCAAATCCTGACGATAATATTCCATCAAGCCCTCTCAGGTATCCATACGTAGTACCCCGTCTGCCACCAATATACGATTATCCTTGTTTTGACCATCTATTCCGACAACCATGTCCATAAAATGAATGGATTTGTCACTTAGTCCTTCACCAGAGGCATATACCTATGGAATACATTGTATCCCAGTTTTATGAATTCTCTAAGGCATGTATACCTATGTCGTATCCCAGTTTTATGAATTCTCTAAGGCATGTACCTATATTGTATCCCTGCACTTCGTAATATCAATGTCGGGTTTTATTCAATACTTTACTATGATTTGTCGTCAAATTTGTCACAACACCGAAAGATAACAACGAACAAAGAAATTTGATTTTTTAATCAAATTTATTAACTCACAAATAATTGGATAAAACACTATATGAATTATGATTATCACCGACAAATATTAATTTTTACGATGGTGGTGGATTATGGTTTCAACTATAAAATTCTAGCAACCGTCAAAATAACAATGACTTTGAACAACGAATTTTCGGATAAAATTAGTGCAAAATATACGCAATCTATTAACAATAATCCCGCCGACCCCAACCTAAGTCCACTGAATTACCAGAATTTTGTCGTGACCGTATATTTTCAAAAAAAATTATACGCAGTCTAACGCAATATATATATATATATTCATATTTGTAACCTAAAAAAGCAAAATCGGCCAAAAAAACATCTACAAAAATAAATTTTCATTCTTCGGTCTTCATGCATGCGCCCGATTTCTTCTCTCTGCATGCACCCGGTTTCTCCTCCGTATGCACGCGCCCGTACACATAAAATTTTAAAATTTTCTAAAGTGGTTTGTACCATTTTTCATTTCGTTCATTTTTGCCGGTTTTGCTTTACTCAGGGTAGTAGCACTGTCTATATTTTAATAACTTCATACAGCTTGTTCATCATCAGATAATTTTATGGGAATATTAATGATGCATCATAACCATAGACAAAAAATTTCAAAATTTTCTAACGTGGTTTGTTTTATTTTTCGTTCAGTTAAAATTAACTTGTCAGCGTTTCATCAAGACAGTTGCAATGTTTGAATTTTAAAAATTCGTCATATGTGATAATCTTCCGAAATTTTTATGAAAATATCATTGATGTGCCATGAACCTCCACAAAAATTTTGGAAATTTTTCAATATACATGGAGTCCTACAATTTTTTCCCCGCGTCGCCCTACCAACCCCTACCCCCACCCCCGACCACTGCCATCTTTTATTCTTAACACATTTTTTTATTCCTGGTCATACGAGAAATGTGCTAGGTACGTAAAAGCAGTTGGGTAGACCAAGTAATTAAGTGTGTAATCCGTATGAAAATGGTGACAGTGGTCAACCAGAAACAATTTACTTAATCAAGCCATGCTGCAACTAGCAACAATAATTGTTTCTTGCCCTACTCAATTCACGGGAAATACAGGCCAGGAGACAGACAAGGCTTGACGCGATGAGAGGCTTTAGATCAAAGCAAAGCATGCATGCAAACAAAGGAACTATCGGTATGCAAACCATCTTCACGTGCGACGCGATCGGCGACATGCAAATCATCTTCACGCGCGACGCGACCGTCCGGGCTCAGGCCATAGCCGGCATGTGAGGCGCCGGCTATGGCATAACCGGCGTATGGGATGCCGACTATGCTATAGCCGGCGCCTCAAATGCCAGCTATGCACTGCCATCGCCTCACATGCCGGCTATTGACACCATTTCAAAAAATACGAAAAAATGTTGCCCAAAACTGATATTACAGGGTATAAAATTAACTGTATTTGAAATTTTGCCATAAAACAGCGAATTTTTTTGCTGTATTAGCTCTTTGCGCATTTGTATTTTTAAAAATAGCCTTCGTAATAACGAAATTGCGAAAATAGCCTCCTGGTCTGTCTGTGTCGCTACCCCAGATCGCGGCATATTTTTTTCCTTTTTTCTCCTCTCGGGCCCACCTTTGCTCATTGGAGGCCTTGTTCTACTGGAGGCACGATGTGGTGGGGCCCACTTTGCGGCTCCACTGGAGGCTTTGCACGCTCCACTTTGCGCTCGCGCCCGCGTGGTGGGGGTGGCTCGGGCGACGCAAGTGGAGGAAAAAAAATATGTAGGACTCAATCGATGTTGAAAAGATTTGAAATTTTTGTGGAGGTTCTTAACACATCAATGATATTTTCATAAAAATTTGGGAAAATTATCACATATAAGGAATTTTAAAAAATTCGAACATTACAACTATCTTGATTAAACGCTCACTAGTAAGTTTTGAATTTTTAAAAACAAAAAAAATCAAAAATTTTAAACGTCGATTGAGTCCTACATATTTTTTTCCTCCACTTGCGTCGCCCGAGCCACCCCCCACCACGTGGCGCGAGCGCAGGCAAGAGCAGTGCAGTGCCTCCAGGGAGCTGCAAGGTGGGCTCCACCGTGCGCCGCGCCTTCAGGCGGGAGCAGCGCCTTCAGCTGGCGGCAAGGTGGGCCTGGACGGGAAAAAAAGGAAAAAAAAATATGCCGCGATCTGGGGTAGCGGCACAGACAGGCCAAGAGGCTATTTTCACAATTTTGATGTTACAGAGACTATTTTTAAAAATACAAATACGTAGAGAACTAATACAACAAAAAGGTCTAAAACAGCAGAGTACGTATACTTGAGACTGTGAGAGGGAATCGGCGAGGACGTGAACACCACATTTCTCTGTCCTCCTGCGCCCACTCTACTTGTCAGAACAGCTTTTGTAGCTTTCTTTCAGTACGCACTACGCTCTCTTCTTCTCTCTGTGTGTGTCTGCGAGTGTATATTTAACTGGGTCTGATTAGCTTTTGCGTGTGTTGGTACTTGGTACGCTCTCCTGGTTTTAATATAAGGCGAGTTAAGAACCGGAGTTAATAGGGCCCAGAGAGCAAAAGGGTCAGAAGAGACTTATGTCATGCACCTATTTATGAGCATTCCTCCTCGTCTCATGCATGGACTCCACGCCTAGTTTGGTGTTCTTCCGAATCTTCACTTTTCTACCTGTGTTCTACTCCTCGGAGCTACAGGTTCGTTCCGTCTCCACCAAATTTCTTCTAAGCTGTTTTTTTTTACAAATCTAGTCCTCTTTCATATGTAATTGTAAAAGAAGTTCTATCTCTAACTGTGAAAACGTCGACAGACGATACGTGCCACCTGTCGCACTCCCGCAGCTTGGAAGGAGCCGCCGATGTAAGAGAACTCGGTAGCTTCATGACTTGCCGAGCTTCCCTACCTCGGTAGTTTCTTCTGAGCTGCTGAAGCGGGGTAAGTGACGCGTGTCATCTGTCGACCTTTTTGCGGTCGGAGATGCGGCTATTTTTATAAATACGTTTAAAAGATGATCAAATTTGCAAATAAAATATATCAGAGGACTAGAAAAGTAAGGATATCTTCTTCTCTCTTTTTTTCGTTTTGTTTGTCCCAGGTGTGTTAAGAAACAAGGAGGACAGGTTCCAATTTTTAAAATTGGGGCTCTACATTTCCAAATTAGAGTTTTTGGGTTTTACAAGTTTACTATCTCCGTTTCTTCCCTAATTGCTTGGTTTCACAATTTGTAGATCATTGCCGTTCAATTATAAAAGAAATTTGTAGATCATTGCCGTTCAATTATAAAAGAAATTTGGACTAATACTACGAAACAAAGGGAGTAAGTTAAAACAGATGGTCATTCTAACCGGTAGGTGAGTTGCTCCATTTCTAAATGGTGGAAATGAGACGTGTGGAGTACAGTGACTCGTATTATAATTAACTAGGACATAAAAATGTGTGCTACAAGGATTCTACATGAATCCTAACGGGATTAAGATTTCGACTTCTCTTTGAAAAAGAACTAGAGGGCACTATATAAAACCACGAGGGATAGTTATGGATAACATAAGTCATAAGCCAAATCATCCAAAATAAGAGATGCACAAAAGGATTAGAAGCTAGGTTATTATTTAGCACTAAATTCTTATCAGGCAAGGATGCAAACATCCTCAATTAAAGGTTTGAGAGGGTTGTAAGAGAATGACAATCATTTCTACTCTTTTGAAGTCATGCTTAAGGAATTTGAGGTCGGCTTCGCCAATCTTTCTCTCGTCGTGATTGTTTTGGCATCGTTATTTTGGTTCTCTCTACAAGATTCATCTACTTCGTTATTGGTGCCGTGCATGCTCATGCCATATCTCGTAACTCTGATCCGATCTGAAAACTACTACGTATAGGAATCTATATCGAAGTACAAAAAGTAGTATCAGAGCCAATGCCAGATTAACCCGATTTGCGAGATGGTCGGCGAAGAGTTAGTTGGCACAAATCAAGATCAATGTATTTCTACGTATGGAAATATATAGTAAAGGATGTCCTTGTCCAACAAGGGTTAATCGACGCTCTCGAATGGGACAAACCGGAAAAGACATCCGATGAAGACTGGAAGGTGATGGAGTGCAAGACTGTCAGTACAATACACATATGTCTTTCTGATAAGGCAAAGTACTAAGTGATCAAAGAAAATTCATCGAAATTATGAAGTGAATTAAAAGAATTGTATACGACAAAGTTGTTGACAAACTGATGGTGGATGCTCAAGCAGCAACAGTACAGGTAACATATGGAGGAGGTACACGGTTCATTGAGCATCTTAATGTCTTCAACAAGCTTAACACATAATTGACTAGTGTAGATAAGAAAATTGAAGAGAACAATAAGGTCATCATACTCATATTGGTGTCATCTCTACCACTCTCTCAGGAGGCGAATGAGGGGTTCATGCTCAGTGGTGGTAGCGAAAGATGATTCGAACATACTTGTCATCGGTCAATTAGGTACTTCTCATGGATGGATACTATATTGAGATTATTGCTTACATATATGTTTGGCAACGGAGATGTTTGACGAAGGATCTCAACGACCGTGAATGGAACTGTTCACCTAGCAGATTGCAAGGAGTATGCAATTACTAAGGTGAGAATAGTTACAATGGCGATGTACAGTGGAGCACTCACACATTGGTGGGAGTGCAGAATGTTCCCAACTTAAAGAAGTACATAATATCTGTCAAGTCGCTTGAACTCAAAAGTTGGGATGTATAAATTCGAGGTGGAGTCATGCGAGTTTCTTACAAATGTTAGGTGATCATGAAAAGTAACTGGAGCAATATAGGATTCAATTAAAAGGTAATCTTGAAGGTAGAGCAACCAATAGGAGGTCTGATAAAAAACCTAGTCAGAGAAGTAAACCTTATCATCGACGATAGGTACTCAAATCTCACATGTAATTATGTGCGGAATTGTAAAGATGTTACAAAATCTAGTAGGTGCAAAGGCAAAGGTGAGAGCTATTGGAAGAAGGAATACGTGATGGGACCAATCACATGGTATTGACAAGCAGGCAGAGCTCAGAGACGGTACAAACCTATGGCTTGAAGCGCTATGCGAATATGAGGTGTGGTTAATCAAACTACATAACAAAGAAGCTCTCAGGTGGTAATGTGCATGAGACATGTGTTACGGAGAGCACAATGACTTTAACCGATAAGAGTCAATGTGGATATTATTGAGTATGGTGACTCATATCCTAATCAATTAGGACTTAGAGAGCTATGCTACAAGTATTCATATATAAATCCTAATAGAATTAGAATTCCGACTTCTCTTTGGACGAGAACTAAGGGCACTATATAAAGTCATAAGGGATGATCATGGAGAAAATAAATCACAAACCAACTCATCCAAAACAAGAAGTGCATAAGAGGATTAGATGCTAAGTTATTCTTTAGCACCAGATTCATGTATAGGGCAAGGACGGGAGGATCCTAAAAGGTTCGAGAATGTTGTGACCTTCTATTCTTTTGAGGTCGTACTTGAGGAGTTTGCGATCAGCTTCACTAATCTTCCTCTCTCGTCGTAATTATTTTAGTATCGTTATTTTTGTTTCTCTCTACAAGATTTATCTACTTTGTTCTTGTTACATACCTTGCATGCTCGTGTCATGTCTCGTAATTTTGATCCGATATGTAAGCTACTGCACAATAGAAATGATATTACAGTATAATTAACCATATGTCATTGAGAGCATCCAATATATGGTACCCCTTGGGTACCAAGCATTGCCTCGTAAACAGGATCTAAATTAGCAAAATTGGTTCAATGTATGTATAGCTAATAGCTCCCCTTCAACCTGATACATGGGCCCACAGCTATATTAAACAAAATAAAAAAAATAGATTCTCCTCCGCTGCATCGATCATTCGATCCCATGACCATCTCTCTCTCGTTTCACCGACGCCGCCACCGATCGATCTATCGCCATCTTCTCTCTCCCTCCTCTCCAGTGGCGGTGGCTATGGCTCGGCTCCTTCTCTGGATGGCGACGGTGTGGTCGAATCTAAGCCTAAGGATGCGGCGACGGCACGGCTCCGTCCTCATCTCTCCCCCTGATATGATACCCCTCTTGGAACAACACTGCGCATGCTCTGAGAGCTATATGCAAGACCCTTTCCAACAGTTTTGCGTCTCCTTTCATCGGACATTACATGTCGTTAAATAAAAGGAGTCTACATACCACGTGGCTCTTTTTTCTACGGACAAGTAAAAATTCCATTCATTAATTAGATCAACATACAGCAGCTAAAAGCGCGTACATCTCTGAGGAGATTCAACGGCGAGAAAATCCGACTTAAGCGTTCGTAAAACATCACACCCCCGATTAAAATTACAAAACCCGGGGAATAACATGTAGGAGAGTTTTTTTTAAAAAAACACGTTGGTAGGAGTATCATCTCATTCTCACGTTGTAGCGGCTGCCGGTTGAAAGGGTGTGTGTGGGGTTGGGGGCCCCCTCGCACGGGCTAGGCGACAATGGGGGGCTGAGTGGGTAAGGAGGATTCCCGCGAGCCTCTGCGAAGATTCCGCACTCAATACCGCGTGTACTTTGACATGTGGGACCCGCAGCGCCGCTGTGCAACTGCAGCGCCCACGTTTCCACCAGCCATTGGCTGAAGACTTCCTCACCGCTATGCGTACGCCTCCGAGCCTATGTATCTCTACGGAAGGGATGGATTTTCTAGCATTCTTTAACAATTTTTTTTATAAATCTAATCTCTTTTCAAATAAAGTTGTAAATTTAACCTCCTCTCTACCGCAAAAGTCATGGCAAGTGATACCTGTCATGCCTAGAGAGCGTGGCTGGCTGGGACAAGCAACGAGCGGCGACGCAGGTCTGGATTGGCTGAAGACATGTGTTAGGGGACCGTCGGAAGGCCTCCTGCGGCTGACGAGTGCTGGAGGCAGTGGCGGAGCCAGACCTCGGGCTACCCGGGTCTGGGCCTGAGGCCTGACAATAAAACCCATGTTGTTGGCCAGTAAAACACCCGAGGCCTGAGTGCAAGATTTAACCTGCAATGGCTAGGCCCGAGGCTTGGGGCCAACTGGCTCTGCCCCTGGCTAGAGGCACCTTCCGCAATGGAGAGAGGAGTAGATTTGAAATTCTACCAGGGAGGAGACTAGATTTAAAAAAAAACTAAAAATAAAGTGATCACATCGTATTTGTGCACCAAATATACCGATGTTACACGAGAAACTTTTTGTGAAATGTTTACCTTACGAGCGGTTTGAAACACGAGAATTCCTGTCTGCGTGAAAAAAGAAAGAGAGGTGCTTCAATGCTTTTTTTTGACAGGTGCACAAATATTAAAGCATGAATGAATGGTAGATGACGATTACTTACCCCTTCACTTGCTTCAAGATTTGTGCAACCTGTATTAAGAGGAAAAGCATTGAAGCACTGCTAAAAAAAAATATCTATTTTGAGAATAAATGTTTCATGTCGCACCTGAATTCTCTACTTAAACATGGTTACGACTTACGATCTTACAATACCTTTATTTGTCATGTCCGCGATACGGAAAAGACGGCTAATGCACACTGGGCTTACAGCTTAGAAACAACGTGTTTTTTTCTCTCTCTCTCTTTCCAATGCTTCCTTTTTGTGTAGCACGTGTGATTGCTTCCTTCCTTAGGCCAAATAGATTCATTAGTGCTAATAGTTAGCTAACTAATAATTAATAGCTAGCTAACTATTAGTTGGCTAATTATTAGTACGGGCTGTTTAGATACATCTACTAATAAAGTCCACAAAATCAGCCAAGTAAAGAGAAATGACCATAATGCCCTTTTAGTAGGATAGTAGACGAGTGGACAGAGACGCTCGAGTAGATAGGTTAGAGGGAGGGCAAAAGTGTTAATTGGCTATCTATTAACAGTTTTTAGTAGGGTACAATCTGCTAATGAACTAATTGTTAGCATGGTGGGTTGCTAATAATTAGCAGGTCTATTAGCAGGCCTGTTTGGATCCATAGCTGCTCATTTTAGCAGCTAACTATTAGTACTAATGGATCCAAATAGACCCTTACAAATCATGGTGCAGTTCATCCGAATTTTTTTAAATAATACATTTTTTATTTAAATTGCAAAAATATACCACGATCTCAAAAAATTACAAAAATATACCTCTGTCGCCCTTTGAACAGGCGATCGCCCTCTAAATAGGCGATTTTGGCACTTGTCGCCATCTGAATGGGCGACATGTCCCCTCTCTTGTAGCCAGTTTCTAAAAAATATCATAACTTTTTCATATGATCTCGGATGGAAATGAACTTTATATGAAAATTGTAGCTCTCGATGAGATCTACAACTTTCATATACAAATTTTTATCATTTGAATCAACTTAGATGGCCAAAAATAGGATAGAAAGTTCAGATCTAAAAATCAATCGATCTACACTAGATCTGAAACTTCTATCTCGTTTTTGTAGTCCAAATGGATTAAGATGAAAAACAAATTGTATATGAAAGTTGTAGATCTCGTCGAGAGCTACAATTTTCATATAAAGTTCATCTCCATCCGAGATAATATGAAAAAGTTATAATTTTCTTTAGAAACTGGCTACAGGAAAGAGGACATGTCGCCCATTTAAAGGACGACAAGTGCCAAAATCGCCCAATCAAAGGGCGACAGAGGCCTCAGTTGCCCCTGTCGTCCGTTGAAAGGGCGACAGAGGTATATTTTTGCAATTTTTTGAGATCGTGATATATTTTTGCAATTTGAATAAAAAAATATATTGTTTTAAAAAAAAAGTTCCAGTTCATCCTCATCCATCTTGCTGGCCGGATCAACCATATCTGGAAGTCGTATGTTGTACTGCCACATAAACATCAACAGGGTGATCGTGTGCTTGCTGTGCCCCACTTTTCACCAGCAAGTAAACAATTACTAGGTAGAGAAGCGCGATATGTCGCGCCGCGCAAAAAAAAAAATTGATCCGAATTTTTTTTGTGTAAAAAATCGTAATTTCGTTTTTCTTGGATGTGATTTTTTTAAAAAATTGGCCAGCTAGGAGGTAGAGAAGCGCGCGATGCCGCACCATGCGAAAAAATTGATCCGGATTTTTTTTCTGCAAAAAATCATAATTTTATTTTTCTCCGCGGTGTTTTTTTCAAAAAAAATTGGCCGGCTAGGAGTCGTCGACGATGAGCGAAAAAATCTGATCCAAGTTTTTTTCCTGAAAAAGAAGTGATTTCGTTTTCCTCAGCATTGTTTTTTTAAATTGGTTGGCTAAGAGCCGACGGGAAATTTGCGTAACCACTTTTTTTCTATAAGGACCCACCCGAAATCTCTTGAGTTTAAAGAACTGGGTTAAAAATTGGCGAATCGATGTCCATGTCGAATCTGTGGAAGCATTTTTTACGAAATAAACGAAACTAAATGTAATTTCGAATCTTTTTGGTCGAAAGAACCGACGTACGTGTCGAATTTGCGGAACTACAGGGTCCTTTTTAAAAAATAACCGGTGAAAGGACCTGTTCGTGTTTTTTTACTAATTAACCAGACTTAAACGTAATTTCAAATCTTTCGGATCGAAAGAACCGCGCCCGTGTCGAATCCGTGGAACTACGGGGTCTTTTTTTGCAAAATAACCTATGAAAGGACCTGTTCGCGATTTGTGAATCTGCCGGGCCGAAAGAACCGGCGTTCGGATTGAATTTGCAGAATTACGGGGTCTTTTTTGCAAAATAACCGGTGGAAGGACTTGTTCGCGATTTTGGAATTTACGGGGTACTTTTCGCAAAAAAAGGTGGAAGGATCTTTTCACGATTTTGTATTTTTCGAAGGACTTTTTCGCAAAAAAATCGTACCTTGTAGCCTGCATGCGCTCGAATCCTTTCGAGCTATACCCTGGAACAGTAGTGGCACATAATTGGGACAAGCACTGCGAAGCCTCGGCGTTTATGGCCCCTCAGCCTTTTTTTATTGTGAAATTGGTATCCAAAAGCAAATATTTGTACTTTTGGCCACTTCTTGTTCGCGAGAGGAGAGGTAGGTTGGTGTCGTCTTGGAAGAATGGCATGTTTCGATTAGGCAGAGTGGCTGAATGAGCTGCTAGCGCAGCAAGTGACCTGTCATGATTCAATAGCACAATATGTCATCTAAAGCGTTAGGTCCATCCGAATTGCTATGCTACTGCTTGTTGCTGTGCTGTCACAAACCTCTCGTGGTATCAGACCAGAACAACAGACGACATATATTGCCTATTATTGCAGGCACACATGAGAGATGGACAAATATAGAAAAACAGACAAAAAAAGGCTAAGGATGAAAAAAAATGATGCAAGAGGGCCAAATCTTCCCAAAACTACCACTCGCGAACATTGAGGAGAAATGCTTGCTGTAAGGGTGTGTTTGGTTGCTTGTACCAAGTGATACATGTATGGGATGGTTCAAGAAAAAAGTTATTCATATGTTTGGTTGCTTGAATGTAACTATCACATCCTGAATGGTAGAATACAAATTTGAGGAATATTCTTTGTATATGTTGAACCATTTCATTCATGCAAAACAATGGAATCAAATGATATAGGACCATCCCATCTCATTCAACCTCATCTCACTAATCAAACACACCCTAGCTGGATAAAGAATTCTACCCACATTAATGTGTATGGCGCTATTTGATGGACGCTGCATACTAACACCGCCTTTTGCGGGTATTTCATGATGAACAGTGTAAGTCTTATCTCTACTACTTCTAATTAGGAGTTAGTGGCAGCGGTCCGTTCTTCTCCAGAGTATCTGATTCGTTGAATCTAATATAAACGGATGAGATAGAAGAGGATTTAATCATATCTTAGATGGAAGGATTTTATCATATCTTTTTTGAATAAAAATATTATTTTAGCATATCTCTATTCACATGTCCTTGCTATGGAAGGATGTTATTCATATATGGAAGGATTTTCTCATCATGTCCTGCTTAGATAGAAGGATATACTCACCATATCCTATAATACGGTAATTCTATCTCATCATATCTGTAAATACATAGATTAAAAGGAAAGAATCACGTAACCAAATCGCGTGCCAATCATGAAGATGTCGGGGAGACCTGCATTCTATCCGCCTACATACGCTGCCTTCTGCTTTCATCTACTCCCTATTAGAGGGCACCCACTCTCATCTCCAGGAGGACATGTCGGTCGGTAGTGGAGACACAGAGGGAGGCTACGTGCAAGAAGATTTCCTGCAAGAGGAAGGCAATGACTTTCTCCTCATTCAATGATAAGGATTGATATCTCTCTGTCTCTACTAATTCTAATTAGGAGTTGGTGGTGATCGTTCGTTCTCTTCCAGAGTATTTGATTCATTGGATCTGATATGAACGATCGGGATGGAAGAGGATTTAACCTGATAGTCAAATCATTTTGGAGGAACAAACCTTTCTTACTATTGAAACATAACTAAAGTTAATGTTCTTTGCAAATAAATTTTTTGTCGCAATTGAGTTTTCGTTGCAACGCACGGGCACATACTTAGTATATAACTAACTGTTACTAATATAGCGAGTTTTAGTTGACACACGTATTACGAATATGCAGCACGGTAATACATGATACTGCGGATATGTATAGCATGAGTACTATGCTGTTTTTCTTGAGATTACCATGAGTAATATGTTTAAGATACAGCTGTATGACAAAAAAAATAAATCTGAAATCTGTAAAACAAAATACTCATAGTTGGTCAATAGAAATTGAGACTGTTTAGGGGAAACAAATAAAAAGGAAGTTAATGTAGCCCCTAGCGTGTAGTTACAGTAAAGTTGACCCCGGTTTGCTCCTTTCCTACGATCAATGATTTACAGGTCTCTTTTTTAACGCAGCTTACGCTGAAGCCTCCAGGGAAGCTACAATTTCCCACAGTCACAATCATTTTAGTAGCCTTGGCCCCACAAATCTCGATCTACAGGACACGCATCTCCACTACACGTCGGACTTGCTGAAAAAGAAATGGAGATGGTAAATTGGTAAAACTGCACGACACCACTTCTGTAATTTTCAGTTTCATATCTGCTTTCCTAGTCCCTACTAGTACTAGACCTTATGCATTGGACTGTGCCGGATCGGCATCACACGGATTCGATGGATCATGGGTCTAGATCATATCATGCTAAATCGGTGTGGTATGAGCTTGATGGATTGTAGTTCTAGATGTGTCGTGCCGTCATAGCTTAGTCAGCCTGACGTGTCGGGCCAGCACAACTACCCTTCGGCGACCTCCGTACCATGGTGTGCTGTTTAGGCCTGGTTTATTTGAAGATTATAAATGAGATGAAAGAAGTCGAAGACGAGTGGGGCATTTACCAACGTGGTTGCGAAGACGGAGTGCAGCTCGGCTAGAGGCAATGAAGATGCTAGCATCGGAAAAAAAACACACACAGTGGACAAGGATTTGGTGGCGGTGAGGATTGTTGAGATCCAACACCATCACCGTCTTCTTCATATCCGATAGTCGTCCTATTCTTCCTTAGGATGGCCGACGAAGTTGGTGGTGCGGTACCTCAAAACCGTATCGAGTGATGATGTGGCCGAAGTCTACTGGATCCGTCATTGAGACGACATCAGAGGTAGGCTAATACTAGCATACTAGATCATGACAACCACACACATTGCAAGATTGCCAAAGTAGTACTCCATTTGCTACACATGATACACGCATTGGCGTTGGATAGGAAGGTATGTTAACTCACCATGTTATACACGAGTATATTAGCAAGACCCATCAATATTCCTTAATTTGTTGGATAGACATTTCTTTTATAAGAGATCGTTTAATAAATAGCTAATTTTCTTCAGCAATAAGCTGTAAAAGCAAGTCCAGTTCAACTTTTGGCTTTTTTAGTTATATGTGACTTTTGGCTTATGTCAAAAACCACTTTAAAGCTGAACTGTTTGGGGAGACTTGCTAGCTTTTCAAAAGCTGAAACTTGCTTTAAGCCCAAAACAGTCACTAAAGCGGAGAAACTGCGGGTGCAACTTCACCCTTGATCCAAAAGGCACATGCTGAATGGAGTAGTTTTATTTTGTCCAGTAGACATGGTAAAGCAACACAATGGAATGGTTGCACCGCTTTTAGTAAAGCCAAATTCTTTCTTTCTTTATTTCGGTATAACCGCGTTACCGCCCATTCCACCCTCCGTTAGTTTAGTTTAGTTTGCTCCTCTACTTTTCCATCCTTTTCATACAGTGCTAGTGCTAGCGTAACAGCGAGCTTTTTTGTTGAGCCGAGCTGAGCTAGGTAAGCGCGAAAACTTTTCCGCCGGCTCGGGCGGCGGGCCCAGCCGGCAGCCTCGCCTCGCGGACGATGGCGAACTGCCGAGCTGCCCCGTGTTGCATCGGTGAGGAAACGTGCCTAAAAAGGACCGGAAAGGGTTGCCGTTGCTTTGCCAAAAAGGAGAGGCGAGGCGTCCGCACCCGCACCCGCACCCGCACCCGCACCGCACGCCTTCGCTGGACCAAAGCGCGTCCCCTCCTCTCCTCGGCTGTGCCGACTTCGTTCCAACATCTTCTCTATGTACCATGCATCTCGGCATCGTTCACAGCAAAAAGAAGCAGCAGCATCAGCAAATTTCTTTTTAATAATCCGTTTTTAGTTAATATTATAGAAACAAAATGCTCAGATAAAAAATAATGAAAATATACCTATGACGGCATTCAAAACGACGATAAACACTCCGTAGCCGTTTCATTGAAGGACAGTTTTAAATGGTGACAGAGTCTCTCACTCTCTCGTTGTTTTGTTCGGCGAGAATAGCTCGTCGCCATCATCATTTGAATTGATAGCAAAGCCTAGCCTATATAAGAGCTAAAAATCAATCCAAAATTGGTCTTTATTCAAAAAAGAGTAAAAGGGAGTAGGAGTGGATCTGTCTATTCTAGAGGTAAATTTTTCCGTTTCCTTCTACATTCCTTTTTAAACCATGGGAGGTTAGTAATTTAAAGAAAAAAAACCATAAACATCCCCATAAATCACTTGTTTTTCAATTTGACCCTCATACCTCATTTTCATTTACTTTGCCACTCATAAGTTAAGTTGGCTTGCAAATGCACTCCTATGTCGCATGTTCACACTATTTTATCGTGGTTTTAATTATCTTTTGTATTTTTCAATGATTTCAGCACTAACTTAAATGATATCAATACTTGTTTCAATGATTCTAGTGATTTCGATATTTGTAACACACAATTTCAATATTAAAACATTAGTAATGAAATGGTATGGTGCATTACAAGTATCGACAATCACCAAAATAATTGAAATAAGTATTGCTCCCTCCGTCCAATAGATGGTGTTTTAGGATTTTGCACTAACTAAGATATATATAGAAATGACCAAATCGTCATCCTTCATTATCTTAGTTATTGCTCTTGGATGGTGTGATTTACTCTACCCCACAATAATAAAAACAATAAAAATAATGAATGATAAGGGTATGCAAAGGAAAAACAGTTAAAAGTTGTGTCAATTGTAGAATGATACGTATTTAGGGACAAAATTTAAAAGCTAGAATGACATGTATTCATGAACGAAGGGAATAACATCATTGAAACAAGTATTGTATCAATGTCTAAGATCTAGGGTCCCTTAATCGAGCTTATGAAAATATGATTGTGAGCTCCTAGTAAACAAGATGAGGAAAACTATATATAGGGATTGCTTCTTTATTAGCCAAGAGGCTCTACAAAGTATACAAATTATAGAATGATTACAATTATCTATCCTGATTACGAATGCTAATTGCCAATGCTCTCAGATCTCTCCCTTTTGGTATAGATAGGCTCCCTATTTATACTGGATGAAGAGGCGACAATTGTTATTCATAGAGGCGTCGTGTAACCGAGGGGTATTTTCTCGACAAAAGGTGCCTTTTTCAGAGATAACTTCCGGGTAGTTATGCATACCTGTCAAATAACTGTCCGCACGGAGACATGTGTGAGGATAACCGCTTGTCCCAGACCAATTCACTGGTCCTGGTGACTATTTGACTGGTCGGGGGACAACCAATGTGAAACAAAGTTATTGACTACCTTTGCTGAACTGGTCAGAGACATAACCGTTCGGATAAGGGTGGGATTTGTTCTATATATTATAGACTTTATGTATTGTAGGCCCACTAATAGAGTATAGTCACGGACAATTGAGGGTCCAAATAAGTGATAGACTTTTAATCCTCGTCAACTAGCCTCCAAATCTTTGAAAATAGGAGTTTATTACTCAAGACTTTTCAACTTCTGTGACCTTATGAGGTTATGTGCCAATTATCTGACTATTTTAAGTGCCAATAAATGAGAAATCTTTGCACTTCTCTTAGTGACTAAATCGACACTTAACCGTATTTAATGTATAATGTATATATAAAGGGGAAGAAAACTTCCTTTGTATACGTCATACTTTCATATTTCTGAATTAAGAAAAAATTGCTTTCAAACTTTTTCTTAGTAGTTTAAGCTTTTCATCTTTCGTCCTTATTTCTTCTCTCATCAATTGCGATGAAGAGTACGATCAAGGAAATGAGGTGAAATGCTTAAATATCTAAAAATAAGTTTGAGGATAACATCTCTGATTTCTTCGAAATATATTATTTTCAAACTTTTTCTTAGTTTTTCAAGCTTTTCATCTTTCGTCCTTTTTTCTTCTCCTACCAGTTATGATGAAGAGTATGATAAAGGAAAGGGAGTGAAAAGCCTAAAGATCTAAAAGAAAGTTCGAGAACATCAATCTGGTGTCAGTTATTATTTATTAAAAGAGGCAGTTTTTATCCTTTCTTGGAAACTAAAACGGTGTCCAAAACTAACACATGTTAGGTTATATAAAGGGGGTAAATCCTCTTTGGTTCCTTACAACTTTGCTTTCTTTGAGCGTAGAAGTTATTACGCCCTGTGCAATATCTGAACTCTTGCCTTCAATCCTCTTCTTTTTCCCCAACTAATGGCCATGGACAAGTCGATCCTCACCGAGGGGGAGATTAAGGAACTTGAGGATCAAGGTTTGATCCCTCCCCATTAAATGCTGCGATGGGATCATAGCGGGGATGATACAAAGCCAGTTCCTCAGGAGGGACGTCTCATCCTCTTTACTGCTTTGGTGAAGTTAGGATTTCGTCTCCCCGAGAGTGAGTTTTTAGCCGATGTGCTAGATCATTATGAGATCGAATTGAACCATCTTCCCCCAAAATTTATTTTGATTTTGAGTGTTTTATTGTATCTTTGTGAAGCTTTCCTTGGCATTCCCCCACTAGTTCATCTTTTTCGCTATTTCTATTAATATACTAGGAATAAAAAAACCAATATATTTTTGAGAACGCTTATTTTAAGCTCCAAGATAAAATAGCTTCTCAGTATCCCCCACTCCCAACCAAGGACACATGGTGTGATTACTGGCGGGAGTGGTTTTACTCAGAAATTCCGAGGGGTAGCCATCTTCGATTTACTAGGAAGACTGCTCCAATATGGACAAGGGCCAAAGTGAAGAATGGAAGGATTCACTGGTCCTTATCGACGAGGAAAATGATATATTTGATAGACAAACATTATAATCCTCCAACCCAAATAAAATACTTAAACAAATAAAAAGGGGAAAATAGTCTATGTTGTCATTTGAAACAGCGATAAGGTCTTGCTTCCTACCATGCAAGAGCTAGGTGTGCAATCGGATCGGATAGATGCCGATAGACCGGATCCGTTTGGATCAAATTCGGATAGTTGTGTCGGATAGTCATCGGATTCAGTATCAATTTCAGATAGTTGGTTTCGGATTCAGGAGATCACTATCCGTCGGATCAAAATAATCTGATTATATTCTCGGATAATCCCGGATAATTCTATTCAGATATTTGAATTCGGATATTTACAGTCTATATTCTAGCAGCTTAAATTGGGCCCAATCAAATAGCCCAAGCAAACAATACAATATTATTATTTTTATGTAGTAAATAGTTTTTTAATGCTAAAAATTCATTTTAATATAGAAAAACACTAGAACAGCCCTAAAAATTCTAACAAAAATTAGAGAATTGAAATAGGGCATTTTTAACTAACTCAAATTATTTCCAATATGATAATATATATTTTAGATTATTACTAAAATCCAAAATTAATTTTTAGAAAATAGCAAATAGAGTTCACAAATTTGGTGAAAATTCACAAAGACCTTTTGAATTTAATAAAATTATTTCCAACTAAATTTTGGTTTTATTTTTACACAAAAATTACTTTTAAATTTCTAAAAATAGGGAAAAAAACCTTTTTAAAATCCAAAAAATATAGAAAATATCAGAAATAATTATTAGAAAATCTATAAAATTGAATTATTCTCTGAAAATGCACAAAAGCTAATAATATTTTAAATTTATTTATTTTTATTATTCTTAAATACAAAATTATGGAATGTTACAAGCCACCATAAGAGCTTAACATGCAAGAATATGCTTCCACTTGTCTACGTGAAAACCTAGTAGACTTTTGTAAAACATAGAGGAATATTTGATACTTTTAAAACATTGTTGTACTACCTAATAAAATGACTTGTTAAATTGTGATAATCCTATTGCATGTTGAACTCATATGATTGATTAATCATTATTATATGTATGCTATATACAATATCTATTTTTGCGCGATATCTAACAAATAATATTCGATACCATATCGATTTTTCTCCGTATTTGCTTTAACTTCATGACCGATATTATCCATACCGTATTTGTATCCAGTACTATTCATATCTGTCTCCAAATCAGACAAAAAATATGGTTTAGGATACGGAAACTAAATTTGAGCCAATTGCATCCCTAGCAAGATCTAGGCAGGATCTACGTCATCTTATCGCTATTTCAAACGACAACAACAACGTTCAATAGACATTTCAAACAACGACAGAAGTATATTTTGTGATTTTTATATCTGAGCATTTATTTCTATAATATTAATTAAGTCTATATTATTAAAAAAATATGGCATCAGCATCTCTCTTGTAACTATTAGTTATTTTTTTAGGACATCTTGTTAAACAACGGATTTCTTGAGGAGAGAGTGCAATGTTTTAATCTTTTACCGGAGTGTATTTCTAGAACGAATCCAGCAAACCGTATTTTTGGAGGAAATGGAAAGCATACACGAGTTTGACAAGCCCAGTTAGGACTTTAGCCTAGCCCACCAAACTTTACTGACAGGGAAGATGACGAGTGTGGGTCTTGTTCAGAAGAGTTTTGAAAGGGAAAGGATAGAGGAAAAGACTATTTACTAAACTTATTGGGCAAGATACGCCAGTTTTGATTCAAAATATGAGGCTATTCATATAGTGATGTGTGGTTTGGAAGCAAGAAAAGACGAGCTAATCCATTAATAAATGCAGACTGGATAGTACTTCCTTCGGTCATAAATAATTGTTGTTTTGGACATCGGACGATCTTCAAAACATAGCTTTGACCACTAATTTCTATTAAAATATATTTATAAAACCCAATAAAATTATAATATTATGAAAGTACTTTTCAAGATAAATCTACACATATGATTTTTTGCGTATCCAATATAAATATTTAAAAAGATAGTAACAATCAAAGTTTCAAAAGTTTGATCGTATCAATGTCCAAAACAACAACTATTTGTGATCGGAGGGAGTATTAAGCAAAGCGAGCATATAGACCATAGACCTAATGGGCTAGTGGGAAGATGAATCACACTAGTGATTAGGAATTATTAAAAAAATAGTAAACGAACTTAGCAATCGGAAAGTAAGTACAATAACGGTGTATTTGGTTGTTTGTACCAAGTGATATATGTATAGGATGGTTCAAGAAAAAAGTCATTCATATGTTTGGTTGTTTAAATGGAACCATCCGATTCTGGATAGTGAGATACAAATTTAAGAAATATTCCTTATAGATGCTGAACTATTCCATTTACACAAAACAATATAGTCAAATAATATAGAACCATTCCATTCCATTTAACCTCATCTCACCAACCAAACACACCCTAAATCTTCTTCATCAGGTTTCCTTCTCACACTCCAATGGGTAGTGGTACTGGAATAAGTTCTTACCTAAAAACCAATGAGATATACTAGAACAAGTTCTTCCCTAAAAACCAATAAAATATGGTTTTATTCCACCAGTTCCCTAACATAGATAGCACTGAGTCAAAGCAGTGGCGGACTCAGGATATAAATTTAGGGATGCTAAACCGGCCTTCAAGTTCTAATTTTTTGATCTGCTTTCATAACGACAATATAATGACGCCCCACGTTGGGTAGAGGATGCTAAAGGATACCCATAGTATGATCAAGGGTAGGGGGTGCTCTAACTCCCCTGACCCCGCGCTCGGTCCGCCCCTGAGTCAAAGGGCCGATCTTTGGAACATTCCATCTCAGTTCACAGCGCTAAGGTTATTAGGGCCTCAAAACGTCGTACGATGCATAGAGAACAAACTAGGTCTAAACTATAAAGTAGTTTTGGTTGGGGTTGGGGTGCACAGGCAAGCTACTGTAGTAGATCTTCTCTATCAAAATACATTTAACATCGTAATAGGTCAGTGACCTACAATAAATAATCTTAGCCAGAAGGCCAAGAAAAGTATGAGTTGCAGAGTCGCTACCTTTTATTCCGAGCTTTTTTTTACACTAAATTTAATATTAGTTGTTCATTACGATACACTAAATTTAATATTAACTGTCCATTCTTTTCGATACAATAGATCAAATGAGTTAGTATTTATTTATATTTCATCGATAGTAAAGTGATAAAAATACTTTCAAAAAATCAATAATTAGATCTAATTTTCACTACTATAGTACGCTACTGGTATAATACACCTTAGAATTTCTCTTTACTCATCAAGTCTCGCCTCCCTTCTGTTATGCCGTCCGGTGTGTGACTAAAATAAGACGCACCGCATGGCGTACTCGCTCTGCCCAGCTGATTAACTGGGTCAACCGAACACAGCTGATTCACATGGGTCCTCAAGTGAAGTCCAATCGTACGAGGCCTCTATATTCGGCCAGTTTAATGTGCAAAATGCCATTGGGCTTTATTTAGTTTTTATTACTTTCCTGCCCTTTTTTCTTTTCTGAAGCCTGAACTTTGGAGTATAAAGGCTATGGCTATCCCTAAGGGATGACAATCTAGTGGGTACTTCTGGGTATGACTCTCTTAGACTCGCCACTTGAACTCAATCACATATCGCCCGCCCATCTGAACCCACTAAGCTTCATGGGTACAGGTCTGTGCCCAAATCCGAACCCGATTGGTACTCAATACCCAATAGGTACCCATAGGTAGAGGTGTGGGCATGCAGCCAGAGGAGGAAGGGGAAGGCGGAGGGGGAAAGGGAGGGCACGTCGCCATCGTCACGCCCACCGTAGTCGTCGCCACGCTCGTCGTAGCCGCTGCCGATGCCATGGCTGCCACGTCCCACCACTCGCCCTGCTGCCACGCCGAGCTCGACTTGCCACCACGCCTCTCGTCGAAGGGGGAGGGGGAGGCGGCCGGAGGGAGGACAGGAGGGGGAGATGGAGGGGGAGCCAAAGGAGAGCCGGCGGGGAAGGAAACGCCGAGGCCGACGGGGGTCAAGCGATGGAGGCGGTGGCCGTGGTGGTGGCGACAGAGGGAGAAGATCAGGATCGAGGTGGGCGACACCTATCAGGAATGGGGCAATGGGGATTGCGGCGGGCATGGGGGAATCGAGAGTAGGGGGTCGAGGGAATGGCTAGCCAAAGTGGAGTTTGGGTTTTTTTTTAATGTATATCTCGTAAAAGTGGGGCTTACATATCATAGTATACCCATTGGGTACTCATGGGTACAAATTGGTACTCATGTTCATCCTATGATCTTATCTAGTACCCAAATCCGAAAACTCATGAGTCTGAAGTGCTACCCATGCCGCTCTTATCGGGTCGGGTACCCGCGGGTACCCAAACCAATGACCATGGGTAAAATTGCCATCCCTAATCCCTTTTTCGCATTGCCAACTAGAGAAATGAAAAATAAAATGAAATGGGATGGGGGGTGGTAAAAAATAGATCACATCGATGTATTTGTAATTTTGCATATGCAAAAGAAAAGAAGAAAAATATGTAACAAAAGCAAGTACCAATTTTCTAGCCCTATATATACAAAGCAACAACTATATATGCAAGATGACCACCGCCCGAGCTTAATTTCCCTTGCATCAGTCTGAGTCACCCCGGTAAAGTAACATATAATTATGTCGCTCGCAAAAATGTCAAACGAAATCTAACGTGATGGCACAAAGATCCCAGCATGTTGCTTGGTTTCCACCTAGTCAATTGTTAATTCGTTGTGCTGTGCCATTTGAAGGAGTTGATTTCTTGCAATAATGGAAGAATGGCATGGATTAATGCAAAGCTAGAGACAGAACATACTATCAATTAGACTTTTTTTTGTACTAGATGATCTCATCACTGTCATCAGGTAGCTCGACCTGACAAGCGCGTACCAGCATTGGTTAGTTGCTTGTAGACGCGCAAAATTTTTGGTTAGTTGCCTGTGGACGCATATATATATATATATATATATATATATATATATATATATATATATATAGGAAGAGTACATACTCAGAGTACATACTCCCACCTCTAATATACCACTTAAATGAACGCTTTATACTTTTTATCACTTTGGTATACTCAATAATAATTCTAAGATACTCCAATGCGATATGGTTGAAAAAATTTCATCGAACTCTTATTTTTTTGCTACATACCCTTTTCCATATGTAAAAGGAATATATAAACAAATTATGCTATAAAGGGTGGACTTTAATGAAATTTTCATGGAACTCACTTTGGTGTATCTTATAATCAGTATTAGAGTATACTCAAAAGGATAAAGAGGTATAACAACGTCATTTAAATGGTATCTTGGTGGTGGAGTACGTACACCTGTGAGTATGGAATCATTTTCATATATATATATATATATATATATATATATATATATATATATAGAAAGCCTTTTCCGTACTCTCAGGAGTACATACTCCCACCTCTAATATACCACTTAAATGAATGATTTATACTTCTTTATCACTTTCGGTATACTCCAATAATAATTCTACAATACTCCAATGCGACATGGTTGAAAAAATTTCATCAGAGCCTTTATTTTTTTGCTACATACCCTTTTCCATATGTAAAAGGAATATATAAACAAATTATGCTACAAAGGGTGGACTTTAATGAAATTTTTCATAAAACTCACTTTGGGGTATCTTATAATCAGTATTAGAGTATACTCAAAAGGATAAAGAGGTATAACAACGTCATTTAAACGGTATATCTTGGAGGTGGGAGTATACTAGAGAGTATGGAATCATATATATATATATATATATATATATATATATATATATATATATATATATATATATATATATATATATATATATATGAAATGGGGCACCATGATTTTAAATGCGCGAATTCAAACCATATTCGAGTATATTTTTCAAAAATTTCATTTTTAGGGTATATACCCATCAATAACAATTCAAATGAAACACTACCTTTGAAAAAATATACTCGAATTTAAAGATTCTGAACGAGTTTAGATCACATGCTTTGCTGATTTATATATAAAATCATCACATACCTACAACCAAACTATCATAAAAAAGGGAAACTCTAGTTTGAATTTCAGTTCAACCTTATTTGAACTAGTTAGTAAACTGGTTAAACTCAGTATCATAAAAATTTCAAAAAATTTCGCATGAAAATACATAGAGAAAATATCCTTTTTAGATCATGGTGCCCTAGGTAATTATATATATATATATATATATATATATATATATGGCAACATATCCAATAAAAAATCCGTGAAATCCACGTGTACAAATTTTGAAAAATTCTCAAAAAATTACCATACGTAGAGAAGGTGAGCTTCTACAATCCTGCAAAATTTGAATACCAAACTCAATCGCATTTGAAAGAAAATGCGATTGAGTTTGGTTTTCAAATTTTGCAGCATTATAGAAGCTCACCTCCAGTACGTATGATAATTTTTAAAGAATTTTTCAAAACTTGTACATATGGGTTTTACGAAGTTTTCACGCTAAAAAGGTTATATATACACTAATTAACCAGGTGACCTACGACTAGCATATTGCTTAATCCAAATCCGTTTTAATTATATCTAGTCGCCCCTCTTCGTTTCGTTTATGGAGCTTAAATAAAAAAAATTAGTGCATCTCTCTCTCTCTAGGAAAGAAAATAACGTACCGTCTCTTTCTCTACGTACGTAACAAAGCATGTGCACGAGCGTTTCTGTCTTCCGTCAGATTGACATGGATCATCTACTTAATTAGTTTATGATGTTCATATATAGGCTTGTTAATTTTCAACTATTGGCAGAAAAGTATCTGCCTGTGCTGTGCGTGCCAGTGCATGCACATCTCAACTGTTACGGATACGATTTTCAGCAGTTATGAATCAATAATTAATCACACTAGATAAGTAACATGGCCTTGATACGGTTAAGGTGCATATGTAATCCGATCCGATCAGAAGATCAATCTTTCTGAAAGATAACAAAATCAATTGTAGATAAACCCGATAAATCTAATGAGAAAATGATGGGAAAAAAAAGGATGCCGATTGAGAAGCTCAAGCTAGGTTGCAAATCATGCATATATCAATATATCATTTGTAGGGTCCGTTGGATGATTGGATCTATATATCACAGCGCTTATATACATCAATCAGAACATTAGAAATACTACATAAGACAAAAAAGCGAGTGAAACAAGGGTAATTTTAGCAACAAAATGATATTCCTGCATGTAGATATATACCTACCTGCATGCAAATTCACAGTCACAGCTTCAGCGTCAAGTCAAGCTTAGGCAGCTCTTGATCTCCATCCCCACGGCGGTCAACAGTTCCACCACCCCTCCGTCGCTCGCCGTTGCCCGCCACTGCCACCACCGTCGTCTGGCCATTTAACGCACGCATCCACCCCGGCGCCTCGCTCGGCGCCGCCGCCGCCTTAAACACGCCGTGGATGAAGAACGCGTAATTGTGGACGTGGTGGCCGAGCGGCGGTGGCACGCCGGCGTGACGCCTGGCGAGGGTGCGCTCGCGCTTGTGCGCGTTCTGGTGGCCTCCGAGCGCCTGCGAGCTGTAGAACTGGCGCCGGCAGTAGTGGCACGCGAACAGCTGCCGCGGCTCGGCCTCCGCCACCGCCACCCCGGGCACATCGACGAGCCGCAGAGGCAACTCCGTGGCGCGCACGGCCTGGTCCACCACACCAACCGTGCCTATGAGGTCCAGCTCGACCGGCCGGAGCGTCGACGCCGCGACAAGGCTCGAGCCGACGATGCCACGGTGGCCGGCGCTCGCGAGCCTTAGCCGTCCGGCGTGTCCCCCTCCCGTTCCCAACTCTTCCATGCAACGCGAGTGTGCACGCGCGCGTAGTCTTCGGATGCTAATCAAATTAACCTTGCAGGAAAAAACAATGATAGGAGTGTGATTGTGTAAGGTGACAGAGACGTACTATACATCATCAATGATCTGGACATGGTTAAAATGAGTTTCTTGAAACACTTTTGCTTCCAATGGGAGGAAATTTTTGGTAGGCTGATGCAACAAAAGATTGCTGTTCGTGTGGGCGATTTCATTTTCTGTACATGCAAACGTCCAGAGATAAGGCAAGTGATGGGTACATGAGACCAGGATATGTTGAGACTTGATTGGTGTGCAAGCGTGTGATCCTATCACCAAATGGAAGAGGTCGCTATAACTACAGAAATGTTTCTAGACATCCCAACAGGTCAGAATAAGAAATGAGATGAAAGTAGCATTGCTGCCGCTATTAACTGGTCAAACAGGCATGTTCAGATTATGCACTGTAATAGCTAGTAATAAGAACCCACACATGACACAGGCAAGCACAGTAGCCAAAGATGGCTTTCATGTCAGTAAAAGTTGTGGGATCTTGAGCATTTTAAGACGGAAGCAACAACTGTACCTTACCTTTCATGCTCCATGTTCTTTGAGAAGTTCAAATTGACCACACAGGTTTTCCAAATTCTGTACGGATCGGTACAGGATAGGTCCGAACGGAGAAACAATATCCTACATGATCTAAAAACTGCAGGTTCTATACTCGTCCATCCCAGCGGGTGTGCTGCAACCAGCAAAAATAGTTCAGAAAATGAGACAAAGACTCCAAAGGCACGAGAAAAATAAGCATCTTCAACTGAACTCTGATGTGTATGCATGCTGTTTCGAAAAAACTACTTATGGAGTTATAGCGAAGAGGGGCAAAACCGTCTCATCTGAATAATACATCTGATTTCACATATCAAACATGCCATTTGATTACTGGATAAGTGTTTTCAGGGGGTGCACTTTTAAGCACCAAGCATCCAATTAGAATTGCAGAAGTCTTGTCAATCAGTGGAAAGGTGGACGATGCATATATGGTACAATATGTAAGGCATGCGGAACTTACACAAGGAAAACATAACCTCCCCAGCCACTCAGCCAATCGCGATCAACAGAAGCCAGTAATGCTTGCGAGATCGTCTCAAATAATTATTCAGGTTCCTTTACCAAAGAAAAATGTGATACAAAATTATCTTTACAGTGCAAAAGCAGATTCACAGCATATGATTTAAAAACACATACATATCAATCTAAGTATTAGACGCAGTAGAAAGCAAATCTTTGTGTGAAATCACAAGGATGGCACACTTCTCTCTCATCTTTACAAAGCCGCAATTTAATTTCTGCCAAGTTTAATGATAGTATCTCAAGGTTCAGGTATAAATGTGATCATGAAATGTGAAATTACTTTTGAACAGCAATGGTTGGATCCATGAAAAGCTAATAATCAAAAATGAACTCAAGAACCACCCCATAAAGGACAACAGATTCCTTCTAGAAGAAAATTTACTCAAATAGAGCAATTTGCGCGACAAACTACATAAAAAATTAGTGTATGGTTATCACATATCATGCTCCACAAAGTTCCCATTTAAAGAAACTAACCATATTTGGCTTATACATGGATTCACAAGCACCATATAGTGATTCTGAAGCAGTGCCGGAGACCACAAAATCTTTCGCTAGTTCCCTGCATAAGGAAATATTTTTAATCAGATTACCTGTTAGAGAAGTACAGGAAGTCAGCATAGGATGCACAGAAAAGAACAGGCAACCATCAATGTTATAATGTTAGCAACAGACTTTAACATGAATGTGTGTGATTACACAAAGGTACAGTGGGGAATGGAATATGGCCATAGTGTATAAATTAACAATATGACTTTGTAGGATTCCTCCTCACCTATGTTATAATAGGTCAATATTTATTTGTTCATAGTACTTTTTATACCCTAATTTTGGTTTTGTGAACTTCACAATGGGACATCTATGTTCATGCTGTCCCTGAAGGGGGAAAGTGCTTTCCGCACATCCCACCCCTTATCCTTGCAGTTTGTTCAGTTCCTAATGTAAAATCTAACTGAAATACTAGCTGTTACATAAAAGGTGAACGGGGGCAAATGAAAGAAAACGGTAAATATACTCAAACTTAACCCAAGAAAGTTAAATCTGAAAATTCTAACTAAGTCAAACGTGTGAGATTCTTTACACCTACACATGAACAAAAGGGGTAGGTATGATACTTGGCAGTATATTGAAAAAAAAAACAGCATAAGGTTAATGCTCAGATCAATTGGACTTCAGATAAGAAAATAACTGCAGTGAGTAAAAGAGCCCAAGAAAGACAACAGGAAGAATAATTGATACATACTTGGCACCAAGGCAATCCATGGTACATATAAATGGCTCATCGTTATCTCCTAGTCCAGCAATAACTGGCTGGCATAAGTATGGCCCAAACCTATATCACGAAATAACTCCATTAGCCAGCTCCATATTCAGCAAACGGAAAGAAAAACAATTTAAGACCAAACGATCTGTTAAGTAACAACAACAGCAATCCCATATTTACATAAATATCCTACACATGTCATTATTCAAAGATAGGATTCATGAGTCAGATATGAGTACACAGTAAAGAAAGGACACATAACAACAAGAAGCAAGAATTGCACAGTTGCTTCAGCATTGCTTACTGCGAAATAAAGCTAATTTCTCAGCCTACAGATCAGATGAACACATTTCTAAATTAACAGCCTATCCGTAGCACCAGCTGTTCTCAATTTCTTATCTGGAATCCATGTAAAGATTAACCCAGTAGAACAGGCAGAATAGCGTGACTTCCCACAGGATTGGCACAATCCACTAGACCCGAATTGACTTCCTATACTCTGCAATGTGCAATGCTTCATCTTTTCACATGAACCAATACTCAAACACCATCACCGTTGCAACATGCCTGAAAATCAAGCGAGTGAAATTTCTCACCTTTTCTCGTAGAGGAGGGCGGAGACGAGGCTCGCAAAGGTCTGGGGCTTCATGTCCCTCTCCTCCCGCAGCTGGTACAATTTTTGCCTAAACACCAGCCGCTGGTACCTACACACACGTCAAACCCAAACCCTGAACTAATTAAAGCCTCCAAATCAGGCGCGACCAACCAAGCAACCAAACCCACAGCGTCTGGACGTTGGTGGCAAGGCCGGGAGAGGCTGATGTAGAGCTTGTCGTGGACCTTGAACACTCTCTCGAAGTCGGTCGCGACGGTCTGCAGCTGCACGCCGAGGCGGCGGTCGCTGGCGATCGCGAAGCACTTCTTCCCCACCATCGCCACCACGGCGCTTCCGTTGTACTCGAAGATCTGAGGAGGAGGACACGATCGACCGAACCGCGCGGATCAGACGGGGAACCGAGTCAAAAAAAAGAGAAAAAGCTAGGGTTCTGGGTGAGGAGGAGGGAAGCAGAGGCCGGAGGCTAGGGTTCCCGAGGGCACTCACCGACATGTCCGGCGGCGGCTTCGGTTGGTATCCGGCGAAGGAAAAAAAAAACAGTGTGTGGGCTGTGTAAATTTGTAATTGGTGTGCTTTGCTTATAGTTATACGGACTGCGAAAGTGCGTACGTATAGGTAAGTTATTATAGATACATCCTCGGGCCCATCTGTCAGTGTCCGAAATACGTACGAAGGAGTAATAGATACGGATACGGCCCATCAGTGAGGCTACATTGCAGCAGCCGTACGGTCCAGCCCATCATTAATAGGCCTGATTGGCAAACGGCCTAGTATTTGAGGCCCATTAAGAGTCAGCTGTTCTAATGGGCCCTAACCATGAGACCAACTCCTTGCGGCCCACTACAAAAAAAAATGTGTCTCAGAATACTAGGTTGACAAAGCCTGTACTAGTAGCTAATAAATGAAGCTTGCTCTCTCTCTCAAGAAAAAAAGCTGGCTGAAGAACGAACGTGCAACGTGAGATCAACTTGACATGATTCGATCCTCTTTCATGCGCTAACTAAGAGTGTGTTTGGTTGGTAAGATAAGGTTGAATGAGATGGGATGGTCCTGTAACATTTGATTCTATTGTTTTGGGTGAATGAAATAGCTCAGCATCTACAGAGAATATTTTTCAAATTTGTATCACACCGTTCAGGACGAGATGGTTCCATTCAAGCAACCAAACACATATATGATATTTTTCTTGAACCATCTCATACATGTACCACTTGGTACGAGCAACTAAACACACGCTAAGCAAGCAATAAGCATTAAGCTACTGGACATAGGATTACCTGTGTACATACATGCGTGCTAAACTGTCGAATACACGTGAAGATGCGATCCTTGTCAGAATTGGCTGATGCTGGTATCACTCCCCGATCAAGAAAAGCCATGTATCAACCGTTTCTGCTTGTGAGCATACGCATACGGTTTGTCTGGGAAGCCCAAATCCTAGCCCACCTTTGTGTATGGGGTCGAGATTTTAATTCGATATCTCAGCGTATTCATGTGGGTCGGTAGGGATTTTAGACTCGTCAAACAAGGCTTAAATGTGGAATATTTACCCCTTTTTTTAGGAGAAAACTATATTAATCACTAGCAAGATTCCAATCAGCAAGTTTGTAGGTAGTTACACTAGAAATCCGGTGCCTGATCAAGCCACAACATGCATGGTGAATGATAGTGCTTTTTTTCAGCAACAGAAGCAGGTCCATAGCCACAGAAAGATGAAGAAATTAAAAATAGGAAATCAAGGTACACGAAGAACATTCAATTGGTACTTGTTTGTCCAAGTAAAACAAAGGGAGGAACGGAGAAAGGGATAAAGGTACTAGTGGGGTATCACTGATGCAATTTTCTCTCTTAATCTAAAGACTTGACTACCATTAAAGACATGCAGCATGGCAACCACGAAATTAAGCTTAGGTTAGGAAAAAGAACTCTATTATAATTTATAAACACATTGAATGCATGGAGATTACTTGATTAATACAAACAAGATCTTGATGGACTCAACCAGCCTTTCAGGTAGAATGATATAGTCCACAGAAAGACTTCGATATAATGGTGCTGCGTACTCAACAGTAGCCGCCTATGATGCATTCGGTATAAGAAGACAGCGGTCATGTTACATTAATCTCTAAGTACTTGCTAAAGCAAGTATGAAAGTGTGGTCTCCAGCTACCTCATTAGCGGCTATCTAAATAGAGAAATGTCCCCAGTGTCATTGCACAGAAGTTGCTACATGACACTTTTTCTTGCAGCCTAGGACCATGCAACCATATGATATGATCTTAATTTCCTACCTAATACGCACATGGTCAGGACTCAGTTGCTCATGTTCCCACTGTTTCCTAGTCCTAAGTCCTAAGATTTGCAGTAGGGTTAGTTAGCCATAGGCCCATAGCCCACCCAAGGGGTCCAGGGCCCCCAAAATTCTATCACACGGCGTGGCCTACCTGTCAGCTAGTGTTTATGTATGTAAACTTTGTTCATACAAATGGTAGTGCACTAGTGCTCCCTATTATCCAAGCTGAAAAGTACAATGTTACTGTGATGAGCAGGCTGGATAAGTTCTCCGGGTACATGTTATACTATTCACCAAGTACAATCACTGGAGGCCACACTACACCTACCATTCAAGATCTGTACAATCTTAATTGGCAAAAGGAAAAGGAAGAAGAAAGGATATGTACAATCTTGTAATTGATTAGTGACAACAAAAACTCAACTCCCAGCAGATCCCTGTCCGAAAAGACACAATAGCGTGGTTAATTTGCTCTATTCCATCACGCTAAACATTAATCAATCACTTTTAAAAGTTATTTCATGAACTTGTAAGGGTACTAGTATAGCGTCTGTGCTAACGCTACGAAGGCAGTACACCCGCTTATCAATTAAATGAGAAGATAAGTATGAATACAACACTTAATAATAAAAGAGAAATTTAGAATTTTAAATGAATTTAGAAAGAAAAACGGAACTAAATGGAGGTCGAATGGGCGAAAACGGGCTCCCAAAAGATTTTAAATCAAGAAAGAGAAAGAAAAAAGAATTTTCTGATTTTAGATTTTTTTTAGCTAGCTTACAGAGAGCACACGGCGTGCTCTCCGGCTTGGCCAAGCGCAAGGGAGGGAAGGCCAGGTGGCGGTCGGTGGCCGATCATAGTGGCTCAAGACTGGTGCGGCGAGATCGTCGGCACCGGCGCCTGCGGGGGAGGAGTCACGGTTGCGGTGAATTTCGCCGGGAAAGATGACGGTAATGGCTTGGATTACCTCCAAAATCCGACGATCTTTACAAGAGGGGGCACTTGGGGATTTACGCAATGCGATGGGTGGAGGAGAGCTTGTCGGCTTTTATAGCCCCGAAACAAGAATATTTATGGAAACCATAATTTAGGATCAAATCAGATTAGGAGGAAATTTTGGCAATAGAGCACAAAATTTGGGGAATTAACACCATAGATGGAAAGAGGAGATTTGGTGCGGGATTGATGGAGCTTTGGAGCTTCTTTCTTGCTTTAATGGAGGGAGGGAAGAGAAGAAGCTTCTCTGGTCTGGGCTGCAGCTAGAAGAAGTTACAGGTGAGTTGCCTTCATTTTTTTTAAATATAGAAGGATTTTTGAAAAGATAGCACGTTAGGTTAAAAAATTCTAGAAAAATTCTCAAAAAAAACTTTCGATTATTTTGTACTTAATAAAATTATTTTCAAAAAAATTAAATTATAAATTTGCCGAGGCACGACGGCCGCGAGGTCGCTGACCAGCAACCTCGTCGCGTCGGCAAAGCCACCGATGGCGACCGTGGAGCCATTGCTGACCTGCGTTCTCCCGGCCGCGCTGCCCCATATCTCGGTTTCTTTTTCCCAACACGTAATGTATGGTCCTTTCCTTTTCCAGGACGTTTGTTTCCTTTTCCTTGTTGATGCTGGAGGTGAGGGAAGGTCTGTTGTAGGCCACAGGGATGATTTCGAAAAAATATGGAAAAATAAATCTGCGCTCGCACATCACTGGATCCGCAAGAAAAAAAGATAAAAATTAAATAGTGCTCACGCATTTGGTTCCGCAAGAAAAATTGAAAAGAATTAAGCAAAGACTCACAGCACCGTTGGTTCCTTAGATAAAAATAAAACAAAAATTCAACGCTCTCCATGCTACCAAATTAGGCTCTATGGGGCTAGATCTGTAAAAAAGTCTCGAGAAGGGTCATATTCGAAAAAAAATACGATCACAATGCCAGGACAATAAAAAATCCAAGTCTTGTTTCCTTGCATGTGGATCCTCCCTGTTTATTTCCTTGTTTGATTCACCCTCCTTCCAAATATGTAGTACGTACAATTTTGGTCAGTAAAAAATTCAAATCTAGTTTCCTTGCATGCGGATCCTCCTTATTTATTTCCTTTTTTGATTCGCTCTCCTTCCAAATATGTAGGTGGGGGAGGTCTGTTGTGGGCACAGGGATGATTAGACACACTAAATAATGGCCATCGGATGTGGGTGAGTAAAACTGAGGAAAGATCTGAGACGTTCATTTTGATGAATGCAAGTTTCTGGGGACGTTTTGCTGGGTGCACGAACATTGGGCCATCTCTAATGAGGTGCATTATTTAGGGTGGACGTAGAAAAAATTGCTTAGGTACATTATAAAGGGGTATAGATATGAACCAACTTGCGAGTTGTAGAGAATGCATGCCTTGCAAGTCATTAGTAATTGTTAGGTTACAAAGGGTAACAAAAACTTTAGGGTAAATTACATTCTGGACCACGCAACTGACGTCATGATTCATTCTTCAAACGCTAACTCAACCTTGTTCTCGAGGTCAAAGGATCACACAAGCATATGAATTACTAGAATATATATATATATATATATGAAAATGATTCCATACTCATGGGTGTACGTACTCTCACCTCCTTTTGAGTATATTCTAATACTGATTATAAGATACTTCAAAGTGAGTTCTATGAAAAAAATTCATTAAAGTTCACCATTTATAGCATAATTTGTTTATATATTCCTTTTACATATGAAAAAGGGTACATATCAAAAAAAATAAAGGGCTATGATAAAAGTTTTTCAATCATATTGCATTGGAGTATCTTAAAATTATTATTAGAGTATACCGAAAGTGATAAATGAGTATAAAGTGTTCATTTAAGTGGTATATTAGAGATGGGAGTATGTACTCCCGAGAGTACGGAAAAGGCTTCCTATATATATATATATATATATATATATATATATATATATATACTACTTCTAATTTGAAGTTGGTGGCGGTTGTCCGTTCTCCTCCAAATCACTTCATCCGTTTGATCTGACACGAACGGCTGAGATAGAAGCGGATTTTAACCCAGTCAATTAATTGTTTTTCTTTTTGTAAAAAGACACTGCAGAACAATCTCCTCCCCGACTTCCTCAGCTCCTCAGCCCCACAATCTCTACCCCCATGCTCGTAAGTGTCATTACCGCTGACTTGGCGGGCGGGAGTAGGGTGGATCGGTTTCCTCCTCCAGGTCCTGCTCTAGATCCTCTGCGTCATGACCTCTTGCGTCGTCGTTGCGTACACCGAAATCCCAGCCCTATCTAACTACTTCCTCCCCCGCCTAAACCTCCTCCTGAGCCCAGCAAACCCTAGGCACCGCCACATGGACATAGGAACCGATGACCGCTTCAGCAACAAGCGCGTGCACAAGCACTTGGGCCTAGCCCCCCAGCGCCGCCTCGTCGTCAACTTCTGGTAAGGTCTGCATCCACTGGCGTGCCCCCGCGAAGCAATCGCTTTCCCTGCCCCTACCTCCACAGCGAGCTCCCCAAGGCCACCTCCAAGCGTCCCTATTCAGGAGAATATTTTGAGCAATTGGAGGAATCTTTCTTGCAACTAACCTTTTTTATATATTACCTATATTCCTAGGCATTACTTGATTGGTAAAGTATGTACATAAATAGTTCTTTTACACCTTGTGTCCCTTTGTTCAAGCAATCTTAAAATTTTCAATCATGACTATAGCAAGGTGCCGCTGTATGGATTGATTACTACAAAGATTAAAATTTGCAGCTTTTGAGCTACTTTTCTTTTAAATCTGAAAATTTTTGTTATGGTGCAGCAAGAGGAAGAGTTGCAGCCATATCTAATCAGAAGCAAGCTGCTATCAATCGCACTAGGAAGCCACAGACATATGCATTCTAGCATCACTCGTAGATGATATTTGTAGTTCTACCACTCTGTAGTTCATACATTCTATTCCTTAGATTCTAATGGATTTATTAGTTACTCTCACCTTTCTCAACCTTGTGTAAAATAAGAGGTCTATAAATTGTCATGAAGATTATTACGGAATGCGGTACATATATATTTTGGAAATTAAATCCTGAGTTTAGGCTGCAGATAATTTTTATAAGCACTTGGTCTGGTAGCTTACCGAATTCTGCAATTTAGGATCACGTGGCACCCTACTAGTGTGTGTGTGTGTGTATATATATATATATATATATATATATATATATATATAGGCCGAAATGGGGCACCATGATTTCAAATGCGCGAATTCAAACCATATTTGAGTATATTTTTCAAAAATTTCAATTTTAGGGTATATATCCATCTATAACAATTCAAATGAAACATATATCTTTGAAAAAATATACTTGAATTCAAAGATTTTGAACGAGTTTGGATCACATGCTTTGCTGATTTATATATAAAATCAGCACATACCTACAACCAAACTATTATCAAAAAGGGAAACTCTAGTTTGAATTTCAGTTCAAACTTGTTTGAACTAGTTAGTAAACTAGTTAAACTCAGCATCCTAAAAATTGCAAAAAATTTAGCAATAAAATACATAGAGAAAATATCCTTTTTGGATCATGACCTGGACACCATGATCCAAAAATGATATTTTCATGTGAAATTTTTAGGATGTTAAGTTTAACCAGTTTACTAACTAGTTCAAACAAGTTTGAACTAAAATTCAAGCTAGAGTTTTTCTTTTTTATGATAGTTTGGTTGTAGGTATGTGCTAATTTTATATATAAATTAGCAAAGCATGTGATCCAAACTCATTCAAAATCTTTGAATTCGATTATATTTTTTCAAAGGTATGCATTTCATTTGAATTGTTATAGATGGGTATATACTCTAAAACTAAATTTTTTTAAAGATATACTCAAATATGACTTGAATTCGCGCATTTAAAATCATGGTTAAAATCATATATATATATATATATATATATATATATATATATATATATATATATATATATATATATATATATATATGTGTGTGTGTGTGTATGAGTATATGACATGCTGTGGCGCACTGAACCGGGACAAAGATTTCTTCCATGCTATCGAGTTACAGTATGTGAAAATCTTTAATCTATACAGCACTTTTCAGATCCAAAGAAGAAGAAAAAAAATACTGTTTAATTCTTTATACAGCCAGGAAGATATGCAATCCTCGTCTCCGCAAACCCGAAAACTCTATCAATTAAACCTAGTAGATCACAAGGTTGGGGCACACATTCTCAGACAAGCACCACGGAATAAGGCAATTGGAGCAAGAAACAATAACCTGCACTCAGCATCACCAGTTATCTGAACCATATATGAACCCATTGAATCAATCACCGCATTCCAATCGTATCTCTCCTTTTTCCTTTCTCAACGGGGAGAATGTTTTTGAGTTGCGCAAGGTGATTCCGGGGCGATCCTCAGTGTCCCTCCAAGCTCCATGGGCACAAGGGGAATCAGAGAGTGGAGTACATCTGTGATTAGTGGCCTGTAACTCGGTTCTGGCTGCACACAGAGCACAGCCACTGCAGCAACCTGCAAAGTAGCGAAATGCACCAATCTAATTAGTTGAAAAAACAGATGTAAATGAAAGAAGCAATTTTGAGATAATTTTGATGATAAGTACTTGGTATAAGTGCTTCGGGTCCATTGTGTTCTTGATCATGGGGTCAATTATGGTTGGGAGCTTTGATCTGTCAGTTAGCTGAGGCATCGCCTGCATTTGATTACAAATATGTCAGATGTCAATGGGTTAGCCAAATGGAACTTAGCCGCCTGGATTCAGGCAGTGAAAATCGAAAGTATTCTATGCACATTCACATAATGAATTGCTTGCTCCATTGTTTAACGGAACTGATTCTAATGATTCAGAATGTCAAATATCAGAGTATTGTGTACCCATGTAACAATTGATTGGCATTGAGATGGTGCCATCTTCTCAACTGGCTTCCTTCCCAACAGAAGCTCAAGAAGTACTACTCCAAATGCGTACACATCGCTCTTCTCAGTCAACTTCCCTGAATTAGATACATTTACACTTAATAAAAGTGCCCATTTTCACCTGATATGCTCCCAATTAAAGTAGAACATCATCATTGCGAATAAGAGACTTTTTATCATTCTTGGGAGGTACCAAAATATACACTAAGTGGTACTAAGGTACCAAGAGTTTAAAGGATAGAGGTATCAAGAGGTACAAGAGTTTAAGGATCATTTGGTAGTACCGCATCAAAGATGGCAAAAACTCTATGCAAATAATGTTTAGTCTATCAAGAGGATTACAACTGGGCCAAAGAAAAAGGAAGGCATACCATCTAATAAGTACTCAGGAGCTACATAGTCCAAAGTCCCGGAAAGCTTCAGATTCCCTTTGCTGTGATTCCCACTGGTCACTGCAAGGCCGAAATCTGATATCTGCACAATAACAAAGGATCAATGAACTGACTTCTTTTATTCTTTCGGTGATATGAGTTATGGTCAATAGTAATATTTTAATTGACCAGAAGTAAGATAAGCAGCAGGCATACCTTAGCATTGAAGTCCGAATCTAAAAGTATGTTAGATGACTTCAGATCCCTATGGATAACTGGTGGATTGCAGTGCTCATGAAGATACTCTAATCCCCTGGTTAGTTTAGTTTACAGATGCATGTTATAAGAAAGTCATCAGCATATAATATAGTTCATCATATCAAGTGAACGGAAGTGCTAGATGGAAACCTTGCTGTGTCAAGAGCAATCTTCATCCGAATATGCCAGCTTAGAGCTGACCCATGTGATGGCCCTGGATACAACCATAGAGATGAAATCTAATCAATACTTCTTATTTATCCAACATCACAATTCAAGTTAGACATAATTACATAATAAAACCAATAACGAAAATCGGTAGTACTACCATGAAGTTGTGTTTCCAATGATCCATTCTCCATAAGCTCATAAACAATGAAGCGGTTCTCGTCATGAATGCAGAAGCCCACAAGGGACACTATGTTCGGATGCCGAATCCTCCCGAGCAAATCTAGGTCATTCTGCCAATTCAACAACAACCAAAGCATTTTCAGCAAGATCAAACCCTCATCAAGAACAACGATCGGAGAACAACCATTGACACACACAATCATCACCTCAAATTCCCTCTCGCACTCCTGTCCCCCGCAGCCCAACCTCTTCACCGCAGCGACAACTCCTCCTTCAAAATTGGCTTTGTACACACACCCAAACCCGCCGACTCCGAGCACATTGCTCTCACTGAACTTCCCCGTCGCCACCTCCAGCGAGGTGTACTCCATCGCCACAAGCCCTTTCTTGCTAGTTTTGAATGAGTTGAACTTGTTCAAGATTGGCACCAATGCGATCCTCGCAGTATCTGAACAATGCAAGTAGGCAGATCAGTAGTTAGGTTACTTACATGGGCAACAAGACAAGTCAACAAGTATTGGCACCAGAGCAAGAGAAGGGTCAGGACCTGAGCTTTGGGTGTCCTTGAAGCCCGGGGCTCGGCGAGATCGCCGCCACAGGATGCAGGCATACAACGCGGCGAGGACGATCGTCACGCCGGCGATGGAGGAGAGGACGATGGCAACGATAAGCTCCCTGCGGAAATGGCGGTGCCTCTCCTCCACTGTGTCCTCTACAACACGGAGGCAAACGAATGGTGCGAGTTAGGCACCGGGGGTGTTTAAGTGAGCATTAATTAGAGAAGATGAACAGCTACAAGTTCCCCGTTTGGGCGTTTGCAAAGATCAAACCTTTGAAACAAAGCTGAACTGGGTAAAATCGGAGAACCTTAAAACAGGAACACTAAAATGTAAAAGAAAGAGCAGATTTTTTGCATTTAAATTTAGTGCAACGATATTAACAGTATTATTTGTTTGGTTTCCTCTCAAATTTGGATAAGTTATTAAGGCCCTAAAATGCAATATTTTTCACCATTCGAAAAGAAAGAACGATTTGTTCTGAATAAATTCGTACTATTAAAATTCCCGAAACACCAGTAAAGCTACCCTTTTTTGCAAACTTTGGAGATGTTACGATCCCAAGACGCACTTCCCCCCATCATCCCAAAAGAAAGAAGGAGGCATTCCCACCAAATCAGCACCGAAATCTCTGAAAGGAAAGAAACGAGGGGCAAATTCCCCCAAATTTGAAATTTTGCAAGAGAACACTGAGCACAATTCAGCAATGCGGCGGCACAGGACCAGGATCAAGAAGCCAGAAATAAACACTATAAGAACACATAAAAAGCCCAGAAAAACGCAAGCTTTGATCTAACTGTACTACTTGCTGCCAACCTACCAAAGGGAGTAGGCGACGCAGCCGCAGGAGCCATGGCGACGCTGCCGTTTGAGGAGGTGGCGTTGCTGGTGGTGGTGAGGGGAGCCCGCATGGGTTCAGGTGAAGGCCCTGGAGCAGGGGAAGAAGCCATGGGCCGTGGAGTCCTTCCATTGGCCGCCAATGGGCAGCACAGCAGCAGCAATAAGAGGATGGAGGAGCCAAGAAGTGGCAATGACTTCATCACTCCCTCCCCTCTATCCCTCCTCCAGTCCTGCGCTACTCTTTGCCTTGAGTGGAGAGGAGACAAGGGCTACAACAACACAAAAATCTTTGCCCCCCTGACAAGATACCATGCAAGTCAGGGAATCCAAAGAAAAAACATGCATATATAGGAGCAGCAGAGTTGTTGTCTTCAATTCTTCTCTCCTCTCCCTCTTCTCTGTGCCCCTTGATTCTTGTGCGCACTCCTCCAGTGCTTGTACTGCTTGTGCAGTTTATACTAGTCCTTGCTTAATTCTTGATCTCCTGGATGATCAGTGAGAGAAAAATGGAGCCAGAAGGGATGACGATTAGAGAGAGAGAGAGGAAAGGGAGGTGTGGTGCACGGACAACAGGGGGTAGGAGAGAGGGGAGAGAGATTGGAGGTGTTTTTGTAGGGCTGATCAAGCAAAAAAGCAGTCATGTGGCAGTTGCCAAAAGGCACTGCAGCTTTGGATGGTGATCACTGATCATCTATTCATCTCAGAAAGAAGGTGAGAGAGAGATGCGTTGCTGTTGTTGTGGTACATGTGCAGGCAGAGGCAGGCACACCAACTTCAATTTTCGTGCATCTCCATGATTCCCTCCAATACGACCCCGTCAGGGAGTGAGTGCACACTGTGCTGGCCAACTAGGCTGGGGATGTACTACACCTAAGGCCCCATTGGAATGCGTGAATTTTACAGCGATTCCATAATAAACAGTTTAATTTTCGCAAGGTAGAAAAAAATTCTGTGTTTCAAACGGCCCTAAGTTTGAATTCCTCTGTCTAAATCACGGCATGTATGGCAATCAGTAATTTCCTAGTAATTTCACAGAGAATGGTGTCATTACTATGTAAGCCTGAGAAAATTTCCATGGTTTCTTAAATCAACAAGTAACACCGGCAGTTAAGACTTCTGCCATTAGTAATTCACCCCTGATATAAACTGAAACACTGCATGAGGAAAAATAAACGGCAAATGCGCTTAAGCGGAGCAAAGGAGTCAAGTTCCATCAGAGAAATGTTCCACCCGTCTCCCCTCCGTGTCAGTAGGTTATCGTCCCCTGATCAGCCAATTAAGTTGGCCTTGACTCCGTACGGACCACACCTGCCAGCGGCGACTCAACAAGGAACGGAGATCCACTTGGACTGTAACCACGTCGAATATTTGATAAAAAGACAGATTGAGATTTTTCGACAATGCTGTTTAAAAATACTATATCATTTTTTTTATTGAACGATACTGTTCGTTAGTTTAATCGATGCTGAAATTGTTCATTGGCTCGGACGGCTGTCTCCGTAGTGACTGCAAACCATTTCCCTCAGCGAGGGTCAGAAAAGGACCACTTTGTCGGTGCTTTTCCTCTAATGTTAGCCCGGCAAGCCAACAGTGCCTGAATTTAATCAGCGGCTTGTAGTTGCAGATGGAACAGTGAGGTTTGTGGAATCAAGCCATTCCTCGAAGCAAACATGACCTGACACTTCCCGCTCCAATTGGATTCTACGTATTCGTTTAAAAGGGTAAAAAATTCTGTCATACTATTTGTTCTCTACGGTAAAACAAGTCATGTGATCCTGATGAATAGTGGATGAATGGATAAGAAGCCTCTAAAGATTACTAGATATTCGGTGAATCCAAAAATGTAAATGAATTAGGAAAAATCTAAAATACCCCTAATGAATGGATAGAAAAAGTCTAAAATACCTTTGATGAATGGATAATTAGATTTGATTTCTCTAAAATTATAAATTGTGTTTAGTATAAGTAGTATCTATTACTTACGAATCGGTATAAATACAGGGGATATGTGTTTAAAGTTACCAATTGGATTCTACGTACATGTTTAAAGTTAGAGTATAAATTATGTTTAGTTTAAGTGGTATCTATCACTTACGAATCGGTATAAATACAGGGGATATGTGTACCTGTACATGCTGATGCTGCCATCGTTGGAGTTTGGGCACGGTTTTGCTTCGAAATTCAGAGAGCGCGGGACACTTCTTTCTCGAAACCATAATTATCAGGGTACACACACGAAGGACATGAGGATACCTTTAGATATAGTAATGACAGTACTTATAATATAACTGTTGTTTTTAGACTCCGGTAATGACAGTGGCATCCTCAGTGCACGCAGTAGAGGTAATTAGGCGATGAACTGACGATCAGACTGATCAGTAAGTACCCTGTGCTCTGACCAAACCTGAATGGTAACTGGAGGATAACTTCTGCTAGCCTGACTGAATCTTTGAGCGTGAATAATTAACGTCCTGATCAGCATTTCTGTCCCAATACACACTCTGAGAGCCAGCTCCATGCAATTGACCTAGCTAGCTCCATCTCCATGAATGCATGGACCATGAGCTTTACCTAGCCTCTAGTAATGGCCAGGTTTCTCCGAGTCAGAGCAACAACACGCATGCCAAACATTGCGATCCAGCGTGTCATGCATGCAAGATCTTAGCTAGCGTTGGTCAGCCAGGAGGACCAAATCAAGAGGAAGATGTGGTGTGTATTGTCATGTGAACTGGCATCTGGCAGACGGTCCATCGATCGATAAGGTCGATCTCCAAGTTGCCGCGTCGATCGACGTCTTGCGTACTGGCAACTGATCTGAGCCGTCGATCCATATGCCACAAAAAGGACGACTATGATGTTACGATCATGTGCTACTTGTATGTATGTATGTATGTATGTTGCTTACACGTATGGCGCGGTGTAATTAGGATCACGGGATGCAAACGCTTACGCCACAGCGCCGTCGATCGTGTCACCGTCAGACATCACGTCACCGAGCAGGGGCGCCGCGCGTACGTATTCGTGTAGCCATCACGCCATCTAATTAATCGCTGCACATAACAGTTCATTAGCGCGCGTAACACTTTTGACAACGCTAGTAATCGTGTAGGTGCAACGCGTGTCTTTTATAATATATATCGCGCGAAATATACAATCATATTATTTAGAAACTATATCTATTGTAATATAATTTAACCTGAAATAAATCCCAATTACACTTACTGTAAAAATGCAAAATAACAACCATTGATATCGCCCATGCTATACAATAGGATTCAGAGAGATGTTTCCCACTTGCAACTCATGTATTTTTCGCTATGGTATTATTAGTGGAAATTTTGGCACTCATGACAAAAGAGCTGTTAGTGAAAACACTAACAACGTAATACTTATGAGAAAAAAAAGTAATGTTAGTGAAAAAAATAGTTATGAGTTGGTACATATACTCGCACTCAAAATATCAGTTAGTTGACTATCAAACTTATTTGTACAGTAATCCAGTCAAATAATTGCAGCTTTTTTTTAAGTATCTTAGCTTGACAAATACATAAAAGAGATCAAAGCAGGACACTTATCAGTCTCCTCACACTTCATCAGGCTAGCAACGTATATAAATATCAATACGTCAACTGTCAGGCCATCAAAGTAGCAATAAAAAGAGAACCATCTCTACATAATTCTATTTACAAGTAATCAAGACTAAGATGAAGCCATGCATTATACATAGCCATCTTTACAGGTTATCGAAACTGTCTTTTCATTTCAAATGGCTAACCCGGAGTAGGTGATACTTGATTGCCTGAGATGCTGGATTATGTTGCCTATACAGAACCAGGAGAGTAAGAGGCTTCAAGAGGGGGAAAATATAACTCGCTAAATTGTTGTGGTTTACATATGTTTTGTTGTGTAGTAGTACACTATACTCCACTCACCCCAACTTCATTAGAAAGCTAAAAGGAGTAAATTGCTGTAAAACATCGATTACATTAATGGTATTTACTATTCCAAATTTCTAACTTATTAATATATGGTACGGAGGCACCGAAACCGTTCGTCTTGATCTTTTGGCTCAGGATGCCATCTCCTCCTCCACCGACTCTCCACATGGTTCTTTCATTTACTGTAGAAGAAAATTCGGTGCTACTTATGATTATTTGGTGAGCAACGTGATGCAACAACCTCCTTTGCCAAAACATTTTTCAAGCAAATTTATTGAGTATAAGCTACAATATAATAATTTGATAAATTAAGATGCATAATCTGGTAATTTTCTGGCAAGGAAGGTTGGTTTTATACGATGATATGCCATCTAAGTAGACCATGCCATGGCTGAAAATTACATGAAAGCAAACCGTTTGAACAGGCGATGGACGATCTAGCTGTTCTGCCCCATTGCCATACACGTTCAACTTTACTCATCGTCAATCTGTACAACCCAATGGATCTCAACGAGAAACGAAAACATGAACCCTCTTTTTATCTAGCTTGACCATACCATCAGATGTAACAAAAAACCATATTTCACTCAATTTTACATCAAGACAAGTGGTTGTAGCAAAAGCCCAACTGAATTACGTACTAATGCCAAAATATCTGTTAAAATGAGCACAACCTTGTTTGGAGCTTTAGCTGGAATATGCCATGTTTAGAACAGCTTAAACTTTTAACACAAACAGGATTTTATGCTGGTGGGGATCCCTAGCAAAGAAGGTGAAATCGCAAATGTTGTTTGATGTGAACTTTCCTCCACGACCCATGCTGTTTCTGAAAAAGCCTTGCACATAACCAAATCAGCTTTGGCGATGAATCATCCGTATTTAGTCCTAAATGTATGGAGGTGAAAAGGCAACTGTTCACAATTAAAATACAATTAAATTGCACAGAAAACAGCAGCTAGAACAATATCAACATGCTTGCAAGTTGCAACTCCACAAGAGACAACCTTCTTTCCCTTTTGATGTTGAATTGGGACACTCCACACTTCGATTGGACACGATTGCAGTTTCAAGAATATGCCGAGCTATCAGTAGCCTGGAGTAGGTTTCTTTTTTTTGAACTGAATGCAGGTCATCTGCTTTTGCATTATAGAAGAATGAAATATGTACAGAGGTGCACACGAAGGGCTACACAGAAAAGAAAGGTCTAATCTCTAAGAAAGTTTTAGTAGCCTGAAATAGTTTCACAAAAAAAACCATAGAATACATATATTCTACATTTCATTTCTACAAAGAGAAGATAAAAGAGGGAATGATTCAAGTAAAAAAAATCAATGCAACTAATGAATCATTTCACCATACAACTGGCGAGCATAGAGCAGAAGTGATGTACGAGGTAGCAATCAGCTGGAAGCAGCGTGTGGCTGAGGAGCGTCTCACAGGAGCAGTACAGCTAGTGGCACGCCGGGGCTGTCAACTGCAATAAGCACATAGATACTGAGAGATTAAAATTTTAAAACTGAGCTTGCTCCTTCACTGTACAGAAATAGGGAACTATTTCATTGCGTGAAGAAAATAAATTAAGGATTCAATCAAGCAACCCAAAATAGGTAATTATTTCATTCACATAAGCCACGGTATTGCCTGGAGTACCGATTACAGTACAACAAACCGGAAACATCTTTCTATACCGCAAACTACAAGAAATTAAAGAAATAATTTCAACCTGTCCTGAGTATTTTTCTTGTTTTCGCAACAAAACATGGATCAAAAGGGAGCAGCAAAAATAATGCAGTACCTTTTCCTTGTGAATTCAGAGCTGTACATCCTCGCACTTGATGATCACATCTCGATACATCTGATGGCACGCCGTCCTCTCCGTAGGCGATGGCTCATTATGATTCTACTTGTGGCTCGGCCCAACTTAGCATATAAAAAAAAGTCACTGCAATCTTTGATTTCCATGTACTTCCAAAACATCGTACCTTCACAAGCAGCATTTTTCAAATTTTTAAAAATTCCTCAAGTTTGATAATAATATGAAATTTTTATGGAAATATTAGTGATACGCCAGCACAATGTAAAAAAATTAAAAATTTCTAACATGTTTTGTTCAATTTTTCACTCGGTTCAAATTTGTCGGTCAGCATTTTATCAGGACAGTAACACTTTCCGAGTTTTTACAAATTCTTCAGGCTTGATAATTATCTGAAATTTTTATGGGAATATTATTGATATGTCAGGACCATCCACAAAAAAGTTTCAAAATTCGTCGATGTGTTTTGGATCATTTTCGCTCTATTCAATTTGACCGAAATCTTGACGAAATTTTTGTATTTACCGCCGAAATTTCAGAAATCTCAATGAAAAAAACCGGATTTGAATTTTCGCTTTTATATTTCATCCTAAATTTATTCAAAATTACGAGACGTCGCCTTTGAGATGTGTCCTAAAACCGAGATTTGAAACCTCGTGGCTAACACAGTATCATACGTTACGTAGGTGTGCCACAGTGCGGTAAGCCACCCATTTTGCGGTGACCAAATCGGCCGTAATAGATCAAAGGAAAACTTGGTGTACGTATGTGCTGGGATGTGATTAATTATTTGATTAATCTGATCGTTGCGTGTACTGTTTTGCACAACTCGCACCGTTGCACGTACGGTAGGGGGGAAGGGGTGGAAGAAACGAGGCAAGCGAGAATTGCGGTGCGATCACGGCTACAGCTGTTCCGCTCCAACTCCATCCTCTGTGCTCCGTTGGGCTCCGGCCAACGCACGCGATACTTTCGTGGTGGTGCCTCTCGGTTTTGGGATTTCGGCCCATCGCCTACGTAGCCACTAGCCCAGTTCACAAGCATTTTCATTGACCTTTTTGTTCCCGAAATGGCCAGGGCCCATGGGCCATGGCCATGGTTCACAAAATCAACGGAAAAAAAAGCTCGAAAATCGATCTAGTCCGTTCGACAGTAGAAACTGGGTAAACCGATTCAATTAATTTTTTTTAAAAAAATATGCGATATAAACCGGTCGATAATCGGTTAAAATCACTCCATTTTCGATGAAAATAGAACAGAAATCGCTCAAAAAGTCAGCTCTAAGAAACATTCAATTAGCTGGTCGATTTTCGGGTTTCGATGTCCAGCCGATTTTCAATTTTTTTTTATTTTTTTCTAAAAATTTGATTTTTGAACCCTTCGGTTTCGGACTATTTTCGACTAGTTTTTGCCGATAATCGAAAATAAAAAAAATCGTTCGAAAAACACGATTTCGATATTGTGAACCCTATCCATGTCTAATTTGCGGCGTCTGTGTCGTGCTGTGTTTATTTTTAAAGTTTTTGCACAAAAACTGATGTGCTAAAATCTATGACGAGTATTCATACAATGGGTACCCCAGTGGTCCGGAGTAACGAACGGGTTGTCCCAAACTCGGCTCCGACCAAAGGCCTCACGAGTTCACAAAGGACACTCAGCCCCGACCTAACGAGCTGCTACAAGGTCGTCCCCGACCTAACGGGGTGTCCGACCCCCGCCATAGGTCGGACTCCCCACCGGCTCCGACAAAGCTGAGGCGATCTCCGCCAAGGGCTAAGTGTCAGGCCTCCGCCGGCCATCGGCCACGTGGTCTACGGACACGACCGCTCGAAGTGACCGTGCGGGGGCAAGTGGCTCCTTTCCAAGACAGCACGAAGGTTGCTAAAGTCAAGACTCCAGTCTCATCGTCCAGTCACGCACAGTATGAAGATACGCTCCCTCCCGAGGTAGCACCAAAGACGCAATGTGGCGTCAGCGCCCGTCAGGCTCGCAGAAGGCAGGTGCGCTGTTTCCCAATGAAGCAGCGAACTGATCTACTCGATGAGCCTACCGACCCGGTATGGGCAAGAGAGCAGGTCGACCAACCACCAAGACCGAGGGTCAGAACTCCTAGCGTAGATGTCTTCATCCCTCTCTCTCCCAACTTTCCATGTAACCTGCTCCCTCCGACTATATAAAGGGAGGCAGGGTCTTCTAGAGAGGGGACGAACGATCTCTCGCTCTCTTCTCTGGGTCCTTCGACGAATAGGCAGTTTACGCTCTCCCGTTCGAGCCGTCAGCTCCCGCTTATAAACACTGTGCAGTCATCTACACCTAAAGCAATACAATAACACCACACAAACTGGAGTAGGGATATTCAGCCGGAACCAGTATACATCTTGGGCTTTTTAGTCTAATCATTCAAGGAGAAGGAGCGCGCGGTCTCTTAGACTTATAAATTTACTTGCCGGTGCTCGAAACCCCGACAATCTAGTTGTATGATAAATCAGATTAAAGTTGGACAAAAACTGTTGTGCTAAAATCTAGCAGTCACCCGATATATATATAAGCGCCGAAATACTTCCAAGATTATTCTAACACATGCAAACGGGATTATCATAATCCACCGCAATACAAACTATATTTAGACGGTTAATGTAGAGACACTAATTGCGAAGCTGTACAGGTTGGTACGTATATAGTTCCTGTCCTCCAGACGCGGCTAATGTGAATTACGCCGTGATGTGAACGAACGAGCCATCGTTTTACGGCTAATAATGTGAATTGCGGCGAGGTGAACTTGAATTAAATACCCCGTCGCGTGCGTAATCGCGGGAGGGGCGCGGCGCCACCAGAGTGGTCGATACGAGACGACGGCGTATTATGGGAATGGATCATGGAATAGGAAACGCACGTACATACGTACGTACGCACGCATGCATATGCATTTACTGGGAATCGCACGGACGGTGCGCGTCCTTGTGACTTGTGAGCGCCACCAACCAAGCTTCAATTCCAGTCGTGGCTGTGGCCTACTCGTAGTCGTACCACGCATGATTGCATCTGTATCTTCTTCGTCCTAAAGGGCTTGTACAAGGTTACTTACTGCAGGAGGGCTATGTATGCGGATGCTCGGCCCCGAGGGCGACCAAACCTACTGCACAGTCGTATGGTATATTGGTTTGGGTGAATAACAGGTGTAAACTTCGACAAAAGAGAATTCCTCGAGGATATAAGGGAAAGGGTGTTATACGACGTCACTAGAAAATTTCATGATGAAACTTGGTTGCGCTTGGCGAGTACGAGGTAGACGTGTTCAGGTTCGTCCAATTCAACCATGGTTTAGCTGCCTTTGGGTTTGGGCTGCTTCTTGGTGGGGTGGATACGATGGAGTTTGATCATGAAAATTTGCAGTCTCCTTGTCTACATGCACCGATATTTTGAGACAAAGTTTCAGAAGTATATACGCAAGTTTCACGGAAGTTTTTTAATAATACATTTTTTAAGTAATATTACAAAAATAAATGCTCAGAAAAATCTATTAAAAACCTTAAAATGGTGATAAAAGCCTGTCGCCAAACAAAATGATCATATACTGATGTGGATCATATGTGGAGCTCGTGTGGTGGCAGAGAGCTCTCCCTCACCATTTCGTTTGGTGACAAAATACAAATCACGACAAAGCTTCCATCGTCAAGTGAAATGGTGACATAGCTTTTGTCGCCAAACTAAATGGAAACAGAATCCATTACCTCTGTTTTAAGAATATATGCATTGCAATCGAGGCTTTGTTTTAAGAAAATATGTATTGCATTTCATCGATGTTTTATTTATAGAATTATTCGAAATCGAATATTACAAATTTTTACAGGGTGATTCATATATTACTACTCTTATAGCGGAAAGAATTCATGATGCAGGAGGCTTTTTCGTACGTTTGTGCGTGCTTCGGTCAATCAGCTCACGCCACGTTCTTGCGGTGGTCTAGCCTTCGGTGGGTTCCGCAATGGCCCTTTCAAGAACATGGAATAACTGGAATCCGAATGGACGGGTCGTGTGAGCGCGGATCTGCCCTATGAGTGAGCTAGACATTAAGTAAATTTTGAGTCAGGGTGTTACAATTAGTATCAGAGCATCAATCCTTGCCGCGCAAGTACTTGTATGTGTGGAAGCTTAGCAGGTACGCATGGCACAGAGGTTGCACTGAGGGGTGGTTCTAGATATCTACCGTGTATGCGTGTGCTATCAAGGGCGTTAGCCCTTAAGGGTGGTGAGTGTAATACTCCGACCCGTTAGTGCGGTAGCTCATGTGAGTTATCGTGGTGGGATTATGTAACATCCCAATTTCAGCTTTAAATGAGTTTTTATTGCATTTTATAATTTTTTGGGACTTATTTAGATTTAACTAATATTTCTAAATTAGGTCTTTTGTAAATAATATTTAATTATGTATAAGGTTTACATGAACTTTTGTCAAAAATATTTTATTTGAGTTCTATATGTCTCAAAGTATTTTTTAGAATGTTTTTTTATATTTGTGCTATTTATTTGGAGTTTATCCAATTTCTAGATTTGTTTTTATTGGAAAATCATTTTAAAGACGGGTTCTGTTCTTGGGCTGAAACCCAATCGGCCCATCTTTATTTGACCTTATTCATCGTGTGCCTGGCCCAATTCAACGGTTCGCTCGGCCTGCTTATCGGTCAGCCTGGTCCGACTTGCAGCCACTCGGCCCATTCCGTCGAACCCTAGCTACAGCCGAATCGTCTCCATCCCGGACTCTGTTCCGCTATTGTCTCGAAAGTCGGTCACTACAAGGACGTCGAGGCCTTTATAAGCCGCTTCAACACCGTCCCGAGGTTCCCCAACACGCGCCACACAATTTGCCCTAAGCCTCGGAGCTCAAGCCGCCATAGACATCGCGCAAATCGTCACCGCAGTTCATCGGGTTACCGCCGCCTATTTCCGCTGGTTTCTTGCCTTGCGCAGTGTCTCAGTCGCCGGCGAGGTCATCATCGGATTGCCCGTGTCGACCTTCCTCAGATCTGTCGAATCCTAGAGCTATTTGGTTGCTGGAGCACCAAAAGCCTGCCATCTTCTTCATGTCTGGTAGGCCAAGCTCCGCCGCCACGTGTCACAGGACAAGCTTGCGTTGCTGCTAGGTGTCGGCCACATCAGCGCCTAGGGTTACCGTGTCGCCAAGTCAGCGATTACGTGTGCGGTTGCACATCATTCCGTGGGGCCCGCATGTCAATCGGTTGAGTTCATGAACCGAGTTCACCGTGGACTTGCACTATATTGTGGACTCAGTCCAAGGACCTTTGGGCCCGCATGTCAACCTGTAAAGGAATTTTTAGATTTTTTTATTCAGGAAATAGGTGGATGATGTCAGCATTGCATCATAAATTGATTTTTATAAGGAAAATAAATTGAGAAATTGGGATTTTCTCTTTTATTTGAATCTTTTGAGCCCGTACGTTCTTCTTCATACGAGCTCCAATTGTGGCAATTTAAATTTTTAAAAATTTGTAAAATTCATATATATTTAATGGTGAATTTTATTTTATTTTTAGAGTTTGTTTATTCTCTGATTTTTTATTTATTTGGTATTCTTTCTTGATTCGCGTAAACGTCGAAGTGCCCAGATTGCTCGAGGGTGAATTGTTGGCTCAAGATCAAGCTCAAGATCTTTTTCAAGGCAAGTTGTGCTTTGATCATGTTGAACTCTGTTTTGCAAATGCTATGTTATTTTAAATTATTGTATGATATTTTATGCTTAAAACTGTTTTCAAATAGTTTGAGATTTAGCTATTCAACCCAATTGAATTATATCTACCTTGCCATTTATATGCCGTGATTATTTGTTACCCTAGGATGGTTCATTAATTAGTTGGTTGCTAATAGATATCAACGTGGATTGGTTAGATCGTGCTTAGTGTGTTTATTCATGCAACGGGTTATTAATTTATATCATTTTGACAGTTCAAATCAATCATGACTAATGAAATATAGAACATATTTATGATGTATGTCATATCTTGTCACACAATAATGTTGAGTTGTTGATGGTATGTGTTGCATGATAATAAACTAGGGTAGTAAATGATTTAGACTTGGGCAAGTGGCAAGGGGCTGTGAGCCTATGTAGCATTGGGTTAACATGTTGTTTACATGAGTGAATGTGAGGTGGTTTTTATGAGTGAATTGTTGAAAGTCTTGCCTCAGTCAATTAAGGATTTAACCTTGCAAGCTATTGAACTAGACAGTCAATTAAGGATTTAACCTTGCAAGCCATTGAACTGGACTAATCATGCAACCATATGTCTGGAATGGGTCAAACCTAACTAGGTTATCGAGTCTTAACATCTGATGCCTCAAGAGGATAACCAAACTGGGTGTGCGTTTAAGAGGAAGTGTGTGTGCAGTGGCCTCACATCTATCCAATAGAAAGTCCCTCTTATTCTTCTACTCTGCGTGAGGGAAGGAATATCGAGTTCAGACTTACTAGGAGGGTCAGTGTTAAGATGGAGTTTTCGATAGGTTTTGTTATGATCTTCTTAGTCGCACATCGATGGGTACACGTAATGGCCGACAGTATAAGATTGATCATATCTTGTTGGTAAAATTTATAATCTCTGCAGAGTGTAAATCTATTCAGATGGTTGTGTCCCCAGTTATAGACAATGCTCGAAAATTTCAGTCAAATATTAGATTTTATAAAATGAAACTTGGGAAGGAAGGTTGTGTGCCATTGGAAATATTGGAAGATGTTTAGGGCTAAGTGCCAAGTTTATTGTTGAGAAATGCGCAAAATTTATTTATTATTGTTATTTGTTTTACTGTTATTTCAATCTATTTATTGTATTCATTTGTAAATGCTGCTTTACTACAAAATAACCATATAAGCCATTAATTTGGAATAAGCCTTGCATATAGTTATACCAGATTGCATTCCGTGCATAACTTGTTGAGTGCTTTATGTACTCACCTTTGCCACAGCAAAATTATCTGCTGAAGAGGAGTCTACACAAGCTATGGAAGAGTATCAGGAGGAGGCGAACGTGTAAGGTGAGAACCTTGTCAATTGCTTGTGGCATATTGATGGGTTATTTTACTACGTTTTCGTTCTGCTACAGTTTTATTTATTATAGTTTAAGCCTTGCGTGAGAAGGATAAAGGATAACCGACTAGAGGAGGGTGAATAGGAGGTTTTTAAAATTCTTTGGCTCTAATAAGATAATTAAGCACGTATGACACAAAACACAATTCTAATCTAATCAAGCCCCAAACAAGCTAGGTTTTGCTAAGTGCACCAACAAGCTAAGTCTAGGAAAGAATAGCAATCCTAGAGAGACAATCGATCACAATGATTATTAGAATTGTAAATTGCAAAAATTTAAAGGACAATGAGCAAACCACAATTTGAACACAAGAATTTTTCCCCTTGTCTCGAAGACTTGTTAGTCTCCTCTAATCCATGATGATGAAGCTTGAACGAATCAAATCGGCTTCTTGTGTAATTGAGCCTCCCTTGATCACCAGTGGTAGCTCTTCCCCGCTCCGGGTAGGTGAGTTCCGACCTTCACACTGATACCGGGTCTCTTCACAATTTTTTTCGAAGAGATCACTGGTTTTCACTCCTTCAAGCCGTCTAGGAGGCGGCAACCTCCAAGAGAATAAAACTAGGGTGTATGCTTGAGGATGATCAAGTGTTTTAATAGCTCAAAATCAAAAAACACACTTGAAAATGCTCTCAACTACTCACAAATGTGAAATTTAAGGCACAAGAGTGAAGAGAGTGTTACAAAGGCTCAAGAAATATTCAATGTGGTGTCTAACCTTACCCTTGGTGCAGGTGAGGGGGTATTTATAGCTCCTAACCCGAAATCTAGCCGTTAGGGTCGATATCATGTTTTTGCTGCTAAAGTCGGCACTACCACCTATGTAGGACCGGTAGTGTCAGCCATCAGCCCAATAGTTGAATTATGCATTTAATACGGTAGGTGGAAAGAGAAAAGTGTTGACGCTACAGTACCTCCAGCACTACCGCAATGCAGGATCGGTAGTACCGGCCTTGAGTTTCAAAACATGTCCATTTTACTCAGCTCCAAAAAATAACAGCCGACCCCAAGGGTTGGTGCTACCCAACCTCCGGTAGTACTGACCTGGTGCACCGATAGTGCCGGCCTGGGAAAAGTCCCAAAAATACACTATTCTAGAATATAACTACTGCCCTAAGGGGCCATTACTACCAGACTTGTAGTAGTACTGCTCCTAGGTAGCGGTAGTGCGAGGCTCGTAGATTTATCAAAAAATGCCACGTTTTGTAAAATAACTACCGCCCTAGATGGTCGATACTACCGGGCCTACGGTAGTACTGCTCCTAGGAAGCGGCAGTGCCGGCCTTAACAGGTCAACATGATTTTTCAAGGAATGCACAGGACTAAGTATGAGCACGATTTGAGCCATGATTTTTAATCATATTCAATCTACTAGCCAAAGTTCCCTCTTGATAGTACGGCACCCATTCTAGCAATTCGATCTTTTCTCCAAATACCAATATCGGCAAAAGCTATAAAAGGTCCTTAAAGTTTAATACCTTAGCCTTGAGCTTGCATCATTGATATACCTTTATCTTTAGAAGTTCATCCCTTCATGCTTATGCAGCGACGAGGACCAACCTAATCTCGTACACTCAAGAAATATGTTAGTCCTTTAATCATGATTGTCATTAATTACCAAAACTAAAATAAATTAGGGGCCTAGATGCTTTAGCATGGCATAGTCGTGTAAAGTCGATCATAAGGTCAATCAACTGTCTTATATTTAGCAAATGAAATCTTTTAATATGTTTCCGTTGTGTATGACTGTGATAATCATCTATGTTGACACTATGTGTACTAGCATGATCCTGAACTAGTGCGATATATACAGAGAGTCCGGATTGCATATTCGTGTCCTAACAGATTAGTCCAATATTGCTTATCTAAACTGAGTTGTAGTAGTATAATAATGCCTGCTGGGTCGAAACGTAGCACATCCAGATGAAAGTGTAAGCGCGTGTCCACCCCTTGGTTGGTCTAGACATTGAGAAAGTTTTGGGCCAGTGAATTACAACAATACTTGACAATGAAGATACGAATTACATGGAGTGTAAGGTTTGGTCAGATGCATATGCCTTTCTATCTATTCCTATGGTACAAATGGCAGCATACACGAACCATGGACCCAAACTACAAGTACGATATTTTAGAAAGGAAAATACTTGACGGATGAAAATTAAGTCAGGCTTGTGGACATACGTCCTACTCCATTGTGCGATTCTCCTCTTGGCTTCAAATCAATCCATCCATAGTTCGATAAGGTCCTTCTTCTTTTGTATATTGTTCCTCTTGTCTTCTAGAGCTTGTTCGTGTTTCTTCTATAGGTTCTCCATACAATCCTCTTGTTTCTTCTTCTCCTATTCGGCTATACGTGCCTCCTGCCTAGCAACAAAGACAATCTCGTACTTGATAACGTCCAATTACTTGTGAGTCGAACACATTTCCCACTTGCTAATCTCAAGTATGACATCCACAAATTCGGGCCCTTCCACTCCACAAACTTTTAGTATGTACGTTGCTGTGGCTGGGTCACAACACCATGCAACTTCAGACATGTAACACATGGTCCAGCGAGAACACATGATATGACCACAACATCACATTGCCCTATGTATGCTCCTCTAGATTTGACAGACTAACAGTCATATATGGTAAACCATGCAAATAAACTCCTTCTACTCTTATCTGTGGAACGCCTTATCCATAATATATTTTGAAAGATACTCATTCAGTTGTACATGTCGATGTTTCAACAAATGAGACAGTGTTAATGTCGGGTGCTCCATCAGTTAAGTACCGCGAAATAGACCTTTTAGTGCACCTAATAATAAATCCACTATCCATATTTGAGTATAAATTTGAGGGTATTTTCATCCTGTCATAAACCATATTTACTAAGAAAAAACTACATATGTCCTAAAAACACACCTAAAATTACCATTAAACCACATAATTCATAAAACGACTACAATATCAAATTAAGCGATCTAATACAATTATGCACTGCAATAACTAGATTAAAAAATTCTAACACGACAAATGAAACTACTGATCTAAATTGAACTACCTAATCAAACTACTTTTCTAAAAACAACTAGCCCTGGACAATTAACTACTATGATAATTGAGCGGATCTACGTAATATCTACTAAAACAAACTATAAATAGTCACATATCAAAAACTAACATATATACTAAACTATCTAGTCTATGCAAGAACATATCTGCTCATTTAACTTACTAATCTACCATGATTTCAAAAAGAAATGTAATTAGAAATAGAAAATTTACTAAAAATGTAGAGATCCACTCGTCCTCTCTGCCCTCTCTTCTCCTCTCTTCTCACCTCCTCTTTTCTCCTCTCTCCACCGTTCCTTCTCTTTTTTCTAAATAAAAGTAAATTTCAAGCCGGTTTTTAGGCCGTATATAGCCTAGGCGTTTGTCACTGTTTGAATTGACCATAGAGAGCACGAGGGACTCTACTGCTAATTCAAATGATGATTTACTATTATGTTATTTGAATTGGCGACAGAGCACTCTCCTTGATGAATGAATGGCAACAACTGGTTTGACCCATTGACCAAAGCGACATGACTTCTCATCGACTTTTTGTTTGGCGAGAGAATCCGTGTAGTGTTTCATTTGGTGATGGAAGCATCTGTCGCTATTTAAAATGGCTTCAGAGATTTTATGGTTGTTGTGCATGGTGAAATAGGTTTTTTTATTTGTTTTCTCCGAGTACTTATTTCTATATATTAATAAAAATGTTTTATTAAAAAATTATACGTTTGCACTGGATCTGATACACCACACCCTGCTGGTATAGGGTTCACAAAACCGCGAAAAACCGCTCGGTTTTCGCGGTTTTGACCTTACCGCGCCGGCTCGAGATCCAAAAACATTCGATAAACCGATCTTATTTTAAAAAAACAAAAATAAAATAAAAAAATTTGAAAAATTTTATTTGTCGAAAACCGTTGAAAAACCGCAGTTTTCGCAAAAAAAACGCTCGAAAAACGTTTTTAGGAACATTCAATTGGTCGGCTGGTTTTTCGCGAAAAACGCCGGTAAACCGTGAAAACGTTTTTCGTTGAAAACCGAACGGTTTTCGATTTTTTTTTCAATTTTTTTTTATTTCTTAACCTTTCGGTTTCTGACGGTTTTCAAGCGATTTTTGCGGTTCTCACGATTTTGATTTTTACGGTTTTTCGTGGTTTCGATTTTGTGAACCTGGCTGGTATAGAGGTATTGCCCTTACCGGTTGATCTCTTCTGTTTGAGTAGCACTACTTGTGTTGCATTAGTTGCTATGGAAGTGATTAATTAGGAAACATGCACGCAGATGCAGCACCAACGTACGAATAGACGGTGTACGTACGTACGAAGCGTTCTTGTCAGGAGCCATTCTGTACGCTCTTGGTACGGTGCTTTTGTACGCCGAGCAGCTCAATTGTCCAATCCGCCCAGTGTCGGATCAGTGAGGGCTCGATACGGTCAATACAAGATGAAATAAGCAGGTACGTACGTTCTTCTGTGTTGCTTTCTGAGTTTCTGACAGGGACTGCCGCTAAGTACATCAAGCTTACGGAACTATTTACTTAGCGGATTGTAAATAGTATATAATTACCTAGTTATATTGAAAATGTATAATAGAGCACATCACACGATAACAGAAGTTCGCTATATTTCTGATTTAAAGAAAAATATAATATTTGTGAGCTTGTTCGAACTCGAAAATTGTGAGATATCGTTTAAGGTGTTGTCACGTGAGTTACTTGCATGCTGAGCTCAGGGAGATTGGTAGGATCTTCCGTGGTGTGAGAGGACGGCAAGTAACACGTGTCATTTGTAGAACCCATGGACAGGTGAGGGCTACCTCGTAATTGGCTTTATCAAGAAAGCGACGAGCTTTTTTTTATTGAAAACGGCGAACCGTGATTATATTAGATGAAGTGAAGTGAAGTCAAGTGCAAGGTACAAGGGTGCGGAGACTGTACCCGAGAAGATATTGCAGAAAGGAAGAAAGAAAATGTGGTGATTCTAAGCTTGGCGTTGAAGGACTTGCCCGAGATTTGTTGCTCCCGCAGATACCCAGTTGGCAGCCTTATCCTTGATCGACTGAAGGACTTGTTCGTGAGTTGCCCAATCGCGTTGGAAAATTGTATTGTTGCGCTCTTTCCACTATTGCCAACATGTTAGGATTATGAGGGATTTGACACCTTTCCGGACGGTGGACTGGCCGACTATGTGCTGAAGATTCCATTGCTCGAGGCCCCCCGATGGCTTCCACCGATCCGGTTGTAGAATCGGTATCCTAGCCCACTGTGTGATGGAGGACCACATACGCCGAATGTGAGGGCAGTCTACAAAGAGGTGAAAAATTGTCTCTAGATTCCGACAGCACATTTGGCAGATGTATTGGTTGGGCCATCCCCTGAGCTGCAGGCGTAGGGATGGCAACTGGTCAGGTCGGGTGCGAGTTTGACAAAACCCGATCCGACAGAAAACCCGAATTAGAAAACCCAACCCGAACTTGAATACCCTATCGGGTCAAACATTATACCCGAACTCGAACCCGGCGGGTTTGTGCATATGGGTGGCAATAGGTTGGGTTGGGTATGGGTTTTGCAGAATCCGACCCAACAAGAAACCCGAACCAGAAAATCCGAGCCGAACCCGGCGGGTACTCGAAACCCGACCCCAAACCCGGCAGGTACCCAAAACCAAACCCGACGGGTACCCAAAACCCGACGGGTATATACGGTATTTCGGATATCCGATGGGTACCCGCAGGTAAAAATTAGAACCCGAACCCGACATGAAGAACCCGCGGGTAAACATTAGAACTCGAACACAACCCGATCGGGTGACGAACGCGCGGGTACCCGAATCCGCAGATTTGATTGCCATCCCTATGCAGGCGCTGTGTCGTCCATAGTCGATTTTGTTGCGCAAGCCAGAAAAAGATCTTGCATCGGAGCGGGGCCCACGCTGACTAGATGGTAGCGACGAAAGTTTTGTGGGTGCACCCTTGGAACTGCAAGTTATACGCGGAGTGTGCTGAGTAGACGCCGTGCGAGGATTGCGTCCAAGTGATGACATCATCTAACTCCGGTCGAAGATGCACAGACTGTACATGAGACCATAGATTGGCGTACTCCCCTATCAGGTGCGAGTCAAGATGATGTCGGATGTCTCAAATCCAGTTGTTATTTTGCAATGTGTTGAGTACCGATCTTGTCTTCCTCCTTGAGTGCTTATACAGTCGAGGTGCAATCTGGCAGGGTGCTATGCCTTGTAGCCATTTAGAAGTCTAGAGGGTTGCCGATCGCCCGTTTCCAATGGTGACCTTTGTTGCCGCCATGAATAGCTGCTGGTCAACCCGATCACACGGAGTCTGCAACCCAAACCACAATCTTTCTGGGTTGGAATAGTAAGCCACAACCAGCATAGTCTAAGAGCTCGCGCAAACCTGTTCAGATCCAATACTCCCAGTCCTCTCAATTTGAGCGGCCGGCAAACAGTTGCCCATCCCACCTTACAATTACCACCGTGCATCTGAGCGCTCCCTGCCCATAGGAAACTCCTCCTTATTTTGTCGATGTCAGCTATGAATTTGGTGGGCACCTTGAGCGCTGTCAACACGTAAATCGGAATGGAGGTGAGGACAGATTTAACCAAAGTGAGACGTCCTCCTAATGTTAGGTGTATTGCTTTCCATGACACAAGATGTTGGGCCACTTTATCCCGTATAGGCTAGAGATGGACACAACGTAGGCGACCCAGCGTAAGAGGCAACCCAAGATATTTAGCTGGGAAGTGCGAAATGACACCATCAAACGGCTGCAGGATGGTAGATAGATCCAGATCATGACATTGAATTGTGGTTACGGAGCTTTTGCGCATGTTGACTCGCAAACCGGTGGCTTGGCCGAAGCAGTGTAGGATGTGGAGTAACGCCTGTAGCTCCTCCTTGATCGGGTTGAGGAAGATTACAATATCATCTGCGTAGAGAGAGAGCCGTGACAATTCCGCAGATCGCTTCAAGGGCGACAGGACTCCGTCATCAGTGGCCTTTTTGAGAATGTAATGCAGCGGGTCTATGGCCAAAATAAAGAGGTAGGGTGATAGAGGGTCACCCTGCCGCAGTCTACGCTGATGGGGGATATTGGTCCCCGGTATCCCGTTGAGAAGTATGGATGAGGAGGCTATCGTAAGGGAGGCAGAGAGCCACCGGCGCCATCTCGGACCAAAGCCGTGCGTCTGCAGTAGGTGCATGAGGTATTCCCAAGATACAAAGTCGAATGCTTTCTCTATGTCCAGTTTGAGCATTAGGACCGGCGTCCGCTTTTGGTGGTAAAGTCGCGCTCGGTTGCAGACAGCCAAGAAATTTTCATGAATACTTCGCCCTAGGATGAAAGCACTATGCGAGGGAGACATCAGCGCGGCAATATATGGCGAGAGTCGCAGGGCCAACATCTTGGATAGAATCTTGACGATGGAGTGGATCAGACTGATTGGTTGGTAGTCTGATGCAGCGTCAGCGACATCTTTCTTAGGAATGAGGGCGACGGATGCAGCATTCAACTGTGCGAAGGACAACATGGGGCCGTCCTGGAAACTGTGGATCGCTGCTAGAATGTTGTGCTTAATGATCTCCCAGGAGGCGGTGTAGAAAGTTCCAGTAAATCCATCTGGTCCCGGTGACTTTTCAGTCGGTAGACATCGAATCGCGTGCCACACCTCACTTTATGTGAAGTCGGCCTCAAGGCCAGATAAATCACAGGTAGGGAGGTTAAGGTTTTGCCAAATAACGTCCTAATTACGCATATTCTTTGTGCCCAGAAGCGCTGAGAAATGGTTGTATAGTATTCGTTCCTTGTCAGCATGTGTGGTCGCCATGCCGTCGGTAGTGTGAAGCGATTGGATGAAATTCTTACGGCGACGGCCGTTGGCTTTTAAGTGGAAAAAACGAGTGTTGGCATCCCCTTCCTTAAGGCAGCTGATCCTAGAGGCATGTCGCTTACGTGCCCTTTTGACCGCCGCCAAGCCAGTGACCTTGAGTTTGAGCGCTTTGCGAAGGAGTCGCTCAGCGTGGGACAGGTCCCTAGATTCTTGAGCGACATCAAGGCGGAAAATGACGGTGTTTGCCAAGTGGAACTGCTGAGCTGCGTCGCTGAAGAGGGAGTTACTCCAGGTGCGGAGCGCCTTCGCAGTCGCATTTAGCTTATACGCTAGTCTCTTGAAGGGGTGCGTAGGCAAGCCTGTTGAATTCCACACTTGCTGGAACCCCGGGAGGCGAGGCCAAAAATTTTCAAATTTGAATGTCCGTGGCCTGGGAGGTCCATTTTGTTCTGTTAACATCAGCGGGCAGTGGTCAGACATTGAGGAGGATAGTGCCTGTAGCAGATGGTCAGAAAACAGGATGTCCCATTCGTGATTGCAGAAAACACGGTCAAGTCTGACAAGAACAGGTTCCTCCCGCTCATTGCTCCAAGTGTACCTACGATTCTGCAGAGGTATCTCGCGAAGTGCACAACGATTAATCATAGCACGGAACTATGCCATTGTCCGATGATTTAGGTTGGAATTGCTTTTGACTCTCGCTTCGTAGTATAATATATGGATTTGTAGAAAGTAAAGCTGTTCCTCAAGAATTCGTACGAAAATTCCTCCGTTTCAAATAGCTAGAGGGGCTCATGTATGATCGACTCGAAAAGCCTGCTCGAACATCACGGGAACTATTGCAGCGCAAGTTCCAGTAGGATTCTTGGAAGATTCCCGTGTAGTGAAGGTGCAAATCCAAAGGGATGGGAGACGAGGCAAGTCAAATTAAGCTGAACCCGAGCTCGATCGGCTTGACTATATATATACTCAATTAAGCAGCTCTCTTGACAGTCTGATATATGTGTGCTCGGCTTGGTTCGTTAGTAGTTTCTACCAAGAAGTTGCGTCACGCATGCATGTCTATGCATGGTTTATATCTTCCTAAGTTTACGAGTCAGCCATCCATGCTGTTCACTCACATCTCTACAGTGTACGTACACGCTGCCGTGTTCTTAGTATGGCTCCATGGATTTTCCATGTCCATGCGCCCGTGCATGCCCACATGCAACAAGGGCCGCCGATTGGTTGGTTAAGAAACATCAGCACGATTGATCTGTTTAGAATGCATCAGCTTAATATAAAAATAGCTGAATTTCGATAGGGATCTAGGAAGAAATTTCCTTAATATGTGTAGCATTGTGATGGTCCTAGCTTGCCATTCTGTTGGTTCATCGGATAAGACACGTCCATATTCAGACATCGACCGACTGGCATGCTTGCCCAGCTCTAGCAAGTTGTGGTGGTTGGCGAATTTCCTGAAGTCACTCCACGCGATGGAGACATCGAGACCGCACTAGGCACCACACCACAGCACTAGTGAGGGCGCGACCCATCTTCGTCAGTCTCTTTCTGCAACGTAAGACTCATCTTGTCTTCACAGTCCACAGTATTATAATGACTAACTGGATAATTATAGGTGGCATGCCACGTCGCGGGCGCTGCTCCTCACGCGAGCAAATCGAGAAAACGTGTGACTACCGCCCCCTACACGAGCAAATCGAGGAAACACATGAAAAAGACCTAAACATAATTTTGTGTTTTCCGCAAAAGGGTTTAAACGTAATGCTAGAAAAATGAAAAAAAGGACCTAAATGCAATATATATTTTTTTTTTCCAAAAAGGACCTAAAAGTATTTTTTTTCCTGAAAAGGATCTAATCGTAATTTTGATTTTCAGTAATAGGACCCGAGCGCAATGCTTAAAAACGCATAAAGGGCCTAAACGTAATATATATTCTGCTTTTTTAAAAAAGGATTTAATCGTAATTTTTTTTCAAAAAAAGACTTAACCATAAAAAATTTTTGGAAAAGGACCCGAACGGAATTTTTTTTTTGCGGCTCGGCTCGAGCAGAGTCGGAGCCAAGCCGGCTCAAATCAACCAGGGACGGAGAACTCCACCGCATATAGTAGAGGTAGGATTCCAACCTGACGGTTACTTGTTGCTTACAACAGGGCTCAAGTCACTAATTCGAGCCGACGAGAATTAAATCGTTTCAAGTAGTAGAACCTTAAGAATACCTAGAGCTAGCGATCCAAACTTTCACATCATTTTTCTGGTCCACCGCGCTGTCAGATGGGCCCAAGATCGGAGAAAAAAGGGGGAAGCAAATTTTTTTTTTCTGGTTTCTTGACTCAATTTTGTTTTGCAAGTTTGGTCTCCAAACAAAATTGTAAATTCGATCTTTTCTCGACCTCGGCAGGCACATATCATATTCTTCACTTGTCATGCTCCTTGCACATCGGCATGTGACTTGCTAGGATCTCATATCGCGGTAGGTGAACGTGTTATCCCTCGATTCTTCTAGGTCAAAAGGAGAATTATATTTATAATTTTATTTGGATAGATGTAAAGTTGCAAAAAAAAATTAGGCAAAAGAAATAAAAAGCCCAAAAGCTCCGAAAGCCAAAGAGAAGAAGAGATCCAACCGCTGTTGCATGCTTGCTTTGCGGGCGTCAGTTCGTGGGAATGTACGCAGTAACTACAGTCAGCAGCGGGAGGCCAGAGCGACAACTAGACAAGCAAGGTGAGGAAGGCAAGGCAACTCCCCTCACACGGAAACCGAAGCGTCTCACTGACACGCTGTCCCACCTTTCCGCCTTCCGCCCCACAGCTCGCCCCCAATTCCATCCCACTACATTTTTATCTCCAAATTTGGCCGGTCAGAATGAGATTACAAAAATATCCTGTTTCTAACACCGGCAACCTTTCGGTAGGTAGCCGAGACTGTGGTAACAACGTCTGTCATGACAGGTGGAGAAGGATCACCGTGTAAGCCGAATTATCGAATATGTCGAGCTCGACAAGACTTGCCGTACTGTTCATGCTTGACAGTAACCTCTTCTGTCGAGCTCAGCAAGAGAACGTATATAGTGCCGAGTGTCGATCACCTGCTATAATTAGAGAGCGTGATAGGTGATACATATCGATTAGTGGTACTTCTGCGATTCAGGGTGGAGCTTGATTTTTATTTAAAGGGAGAAAAAATAAAAATAAATGTGCAAAAGGCTTTCATACACCACTAGTCTACCTTGCGTCCTACGACTCGCGCTTCTACTGAGCCGTCCCCATTGACAACCGGCCAAGGTTCTAAAAACCAGCGAGATTTTAAAAATCTCGGCCGAGATCTCGGATTTCGGCCAGGGACAGGATCTAAAATGCCACCCAGATAAAAAAATGAAAAAATTAAATTGCTACAGTAATCTTAAAAAATCTCGGCGAGATTTCACCAAATCTCGCCGAAATCTTAGATAATTTGACTTGCTTTGATCGGATTTGGCCCAATAACACTTAAGACAGTTATCTTCCATGAAAAATTGTTGAAAAATCAAAATTTTGAAACGTTTTAAAAGTTTGACAGAAACGCTGTTAGATTTTTATAAAATTGTATAAGCTTTGATCATACTTTGAAAAATTTATAGTACTATCTTTAGAAGTATAGGATCATACAGAATTTTTTTGAAAATAATTGAACTTTATTTGTTATCTTTAAAAAAAATCAAAAAGAGAATGAATATAACTGAGACAATAATCTTGTCATAATTTTATAAATTTGTTCGAGTGTGATCATGATCCAAAAATTTTTAGGAGGACTTAAGAATTGCCTAAGATCCCTTCCTTAAAATTTTCAAAAAAATTAAAATTTATTTATTTGCTCAATCAAATCTATAGCTGCATTTAACTTCATTTGTTATCTTTAAAAAATAAAAAACACGAGGAACATAAATAGTATAATACCATCGTAAGAATTTTATAAATTTACTGTTGTGTGATCATGATCCAAAATTTTTACAAGAGCTTAAGAATTGCCTCAGCACCCTTTTCTAAAGGTTTCAAAAATTCTAACACTTTTTTTGTTGTTCAAGCAAATCTATATATTGATCACAAGGCTTTCACGAGGACGTAGTACGGTCAGAATTTTTCAAGCTTAATATCATTTGGTTCGAATTTTTTAAAATTCCAGAACCTTGATCATTATCTGAAAATTTTATGAGAACATTAGTGATGCATGAGAACCATGCATAAAAAAAATTAAAATTTTTCTAACTTGGTTTGTTCCATTTTTCATTGGTTCAAATTGGTTGGTCAACGTTTTATTATGGCAGTAGCACTTTTTGAATTTTTAAAAATTTCTCAAGCTTGATAATCATCTGAAATTTTTATAAGAATATTATTGATATGTCAGAACCCTCCACTAAAGATTTAAAAAAAATTCAACATTATTTGAACAGTTTTTCGCTCGGTTCAATTTCTCCGAATTCTCGGAAATTTTGGTGAAAAAAGCGAATTTGAATTTTTATTTCTGTATTTCATCTAAAATTTATTCAAAATTCTAAAAACTCAACAAAATTCTAGATTCCAACCTCCTCCGAGATTTCAACCGAAATCGAGATTTAAAATCTTGCACCCGACCCTACTGGGGTCGTCGCCGTCATTTCGCTGTGGCGACTCTGCGGGGACGGGGGAGGAAAGGCTCCCCCTGGTCGGCCCGGGCCGACGCACCAAGTGTACCAATTCTACTCTCGCTGTATGATGGACCCATATGACGTAGGGCAAGGATGTCAGAGGGATGGAAGTTAAGTGCGCGGACTTGGCGGGTCGTAGAGGCCAGCGAGCGAGCGGTAGCTCTCGTAGTGGGGAGGGAGGGGTGTGTGTCGTGTGGTTGTGGGTTTTATTCCGCCATTTAAAAGGCCGAGCACCACGCCGTGGCGTTGGTTCGCCTCCACGCCCTCCAAATCTTCCATTCCCTTCCATCTCCTTGCCTGCTTCCCCACCCCCATCTCCAACCCCCCTCCCTCCGTCTCTCTCTCTCTCTCTGCGCGTTAGGGTTTCCTTCCCGAGCGGGGTTGCCACGCGATGGCCGCCGACGCCGACGCGTTCGCCGCCGACATCATCTGCTCGCTCCGCGGGGCAGACCTCGCCGGGTGGACGCCGCCCTGGTGCAAGCCCCCGCCGACGTCGGGGGAGGGGGAGCTGATCTGGCCAGCCGTGGCGCGGGGGAAGCGGTCGCGACGCCGGTCGCCGTTGGCTGCAGCGGGGAAGGGGAGGTGGGCCCGGGACAGCCCCGCCTCGCCGCTGGACTACAGCGGCGGCTCCGGTGCGTCCACCAGCTGCGGCGAGGAGGGCGGCTTCTTCTCGCCGGTGCACCGCCACGCAGGCCCCGCATCGGCGACTAAGGTTCGTGCGTAAACACACACACACACACACGCATCTCTCTCTCTCTCTCTCATGTTGCCGCCGCCGCTGCTTTGAGTTCTTCTTCCTCCCCCACCACCAGTATCTCTCTTCCTCCTATCCCTGTGCTCCTTTTTGAGTTTTTTGCCTTTTCCAATTTTTTTGTTCCGTGTGACAAAACTA